>JACMZG010000008.1:4336914-4381694 GCA_018340805.1 Microvelia longipes
ACTTATTTATTTTTTCTAACATTAGGTATCGACAAATACTAACATATAGGCTATTGAAGCGAGGCGTAGAATATTGAGTCTAAGTATGATTGTATAGTATTAATACATTATATTTATGCAAATATCTGAGAAACCCTTATAATGCTTGCAAAGCAAGCACTTTGACGGATTTTTTTTTAATGATTTCAATCTGATATTTTCATTTAAATCAAAATACAAATGCATTTTGCCTTTTATTTTATGTATGAGTGTCTTAGCATGTATGTATGACTGTCTTAGCATGTATGTATGAGTGTCTTAGCATGTATGTATGTATGTATCTAAGTATGTCTTAGCATGTGTAACTGAGAAGTTTTTGATAGAAATAGATTCTTAATACTTTGCTTACGACCGGAGGTATTTCAGTTTCATTGACAATTGCTCCCTGTTTATCGTAAAAGCCTTTACCATGTTTTTCGTTTAACCACAAACTGTTTAGTCTGTACTATAAATACACAGAGTAAAAAATCATATTTATTAGATCCGCCCTTTAAAACCTTGATGTTTAATGGCATAATTTGTCACGAAGTCCTCCCTTCTGTTTAAATTAAGTTTAACATGAAGTCACGCATTTAAACTTAGTATAACAAATTTCGGGGGGGGGGGGCTAAAAAAAAATTGTTATAATTATGATTTTCTTGAGGTGGTGGTGAAATAAATTTTGTAATAATATTATAAAAGAGTAGGATATAAATAGGTAATAAAAATCACGGGGTTAAAAGATGGCAATTTATTTGCTTAATGAGAGTTTTATGTTGTTTTATTGCTGTTTCGTGTCATGTGGCAGTTAGTATTAAAAAAATGTTTTTACATTAAACATTAAACTATTTTTTTGGAGATTGAGAAGTTTAACAACGTTATTAACCCTGTTGTAAGTGTGTAATATTAAGGTAACTAGTTTGTTCATACCGATCACGAAAATGTTTATTTCCGTTCTTTTGATAATGATGAGTCATTGATAAATCGCCATTTGTATGGGCCCCATCGCTGCGCCCATTTTGCCGTGTTATTAAAATCCTACTACTCCTGATTTTGATGTACGGATGAAAATTATAGATCCTAAATTCATGGGCGTAGCTAGGGTTGCCTTTAGGGGGGGGACCCATTATATATATATATATATATATATATATTTGTGTGTGTATGCATAGATTTATGTTTTGTTTAAAAAAGTACTTAAAGAATTAAACAAACTACAAATTATTATTGAACTGAAGTGAACTAAACATGGCGGACATTTTAGGTTTTATTTCACTAATAATATCACTACACTATATATATAATTCAATCTTTTTTTATTTTTATTTTTAATCTTTTTTTTAATCTAGGTAGACTTCATTTACTATCTGAAACCATTATTGTATGTCATTTACTTAATACGAAAGATTAATACTTGTTTCAATAATAATAATAAAAGGAAAAATTGTATCTTTATAAACCAAAAAAAAAAAAAAAAAATATGGGTAAACTGTAATTTAGTTTTGTATCTTATAAGTCACTTGTAACCAGATAGTTAACTATTGTAACCAGATTTAAGTGAGCTAAAAAGAAAAAAATGTAAAAAAAAAAACGATTTTGCTCACTTAAATATATTTATATTTCTATACCTTTTAATTTTTAAGCTCTTTGTTATTGAAGTATAAATATAATTTTACAAAATTAGCATTGTTCTCACTTTAAATACAGACAGCCTATGGCTATTGTTTATTATTGTGGTTGTATGTAATTGAAATTGTATTGTTTATTTTTCTTAAATATACACAATGTTTATTATTATAATATCACTACAAAGTTAATATGTCGAACTAATGAAACAAATGTAATTTGTTAAGACAGAAATTACCTTTAAGATCTAAATTATTATAAATATAAATTATAAAATTATTTTTTTAAAATTATGTTTATAAAATTAAAATTTAAATTCATTTTATAAAGTTATTTAAAAAATGCTTTTCCTTGCATGGACCATAGTTTTTTTTTTATAATTTTTGCAAAAGATCGGCTAGGAGGGGGTGCCTGCCCCCCCCCCACCTTGGCAAGCTTTCCTACCATATATTACAATAGAAGTATTAATTGAAAAGTTTGAGAGCTAATAATAATAATATAATAATAATAATGACCGTTTAGAGCCTTGCGGCTCATCAGGGATAACCCCTGCGGGAACCACCTCGGGTGGTAGTAGTAACCCAGGACGCATAAATCATCACATCCTTATTCCAAAAGGATGACTGCACAGCAGCTCGTAAAGTGGGTTCGGTAGACCTAAATAGATAAATAATGACACAGAATAGAGTCTTAAGAATATATAATGAAATTTCTAAAATCTCTAGGCAAGATAATACAAATAGAATACATAAAACAATATTTATTATTAATAAAAAAAAATAAAACCCGTAAAAGAAATTGAAACTCCCCAGTCTAAATATTAAGGAGTACCCGTTAAGCAGGTGACTCACCACGAACCTAACCGGGTTACTTATGGTACCAGAAGTAAATAAGTGCTTACAGTTTACGTTAAAAGTCTTATGTTCCTTTTCGGAAGGCTATACTTTAACATATGAAGTAAACTTATTAACAAAATAATATGATTATTAAGGTACAGAATAAACTGTAACTAATATCCCTAAACGGGAATGGCATATGTCACTCAAAAGAAGATGTATATAGGTATAAAAATATATATATAGAGAGAGAGAGTTAAAATCAAGATGAGAATGCTGTAGTTGAATCCTTCTGTCCGCATAACCAGAATCTGTATCTTGTGACGCTCCAATCAGGTAATCCCAGACCAAAAGTGACTAAACAGGTCCTTACTCAGATTTCAGGTCCCAACCTGAAACTGTAATCCCTTGGCATCAAAATAAGGCCTCAACAGGGCTCAAAGATATACAAAATTAAATCCAGTATAACATCACCAAACTTGGCTTGGCTACCAATACAAAAGAAATAAACTCACCGGTACGGTAATAATTAGAGTGTTCAACAGCATTCCAAAGTATTCCAAACAATATTGACTGGTCCCACAGCTACTCCGAGACTCAAAAGAAAGACAGAACAGGCTCGCCGGTCTCCAACCGGTCACTCTCAGACACAACTAGACAAAATAACCAAAAATGTAAGGACCGCTGAGACAAACGGACAAAAGTAAATCAAAACTCAAATGAAGGTATTTAAATAATAAAATGTACCTTAAAATTATCCAAATCAATGAAAATAAAGAAAGAAACAGCCAACACGGCAAAAGTTTTCGGCAAAAAGCAAAAAAAAAAGGTAACACTTTGTTAAGGTTACAAAAAAAATCAGTGTTGCCACTCGAGGACAAATCGTAAAGAAATAAACTATTCTGAACATAGAGATATATTACTAGAGGGGCCCTATTGGTTGAATTTTGAAACATCGAAAAAGTAACCTGACCACATTCGATTATCATCATCATCAAATAAACAGAACAAAAAAACAGTAAATTATATAGTAGAATGTTTAAAATACAAATCACAACACAAACAATCTGCGGGAAGCCCAAAACAATTGATTAATTATAACCTTAACTCCCTCTTGGAGGAGGTTTCAATGAGGTTACACAGAGCCCCTGAGAGCCCCACTAAAAATGTTTCAGGCCTCTCAATGTATTAAGATAGGCTATGCTCCCTCTAGTATATATCTCTATGATTCTGAAGTGAATAAAAGAAAATAACACCTCCTAATTAGCTAGGAAAACACAAAAAAACCAAAAGAAGATAAGAAAATCCATTAGAATGGGTAACCACTGAAATTAGTGAAGACGGGACTGAGAATCTCAAATCCCAAATCTACAATTAGATAAAACTCAGAGTTGAGCCTCGCCAGTTCGGCACTAGGTGGCAGCACCACACAGGACCACTCATAGGCGGGAAAGTCTTAAAGCTTTAAAATGAAAACGCCACAGCACAGTAGCAACCATTACGCTCAAAGTGAATTCTAAAGTTGGCGATAATTTATCAAAACAAAAATCTACTATAAACTGAGAGCGTAAACTGGGATGCGAACCCCAGACCTCCGTGGGTGTCAAAGGTCAGTGTAAAGACTAACGCCTTAACGACCTCGGCCACGGAGGCGGCAGAGAGCTAATAATAGGTATGGTAAAGGTCTTGTCTACTGTGGTATTGTTTCTACCACTTCTACTGTTTTGAAAATCAATTTCAGCAAACTATTTATTTTCCGGAAATTACTTGAATTTTCTATAAATCTAAAATAGCCTAATCCATTTCCAATCATATGTTGAATTGGATTCCCCAAATGCCTGTGACATGTATATAAAGACATACAGAATCACTCTTACAAACATAAATTCATACATATGTATATAGAAACATAAAGATAAATGAAAACATACAGATGCTGAAATTTAATTTAACTTTTGGATCTGTACGCACTGAATGACAAGAAATTGAACAAAAATCGTTCTTATTTTCTACATTTACCAAGTTAACCCTTCAAATGGAAGATATGGAAGGGATACATATTTATCATAAGTATATAAAATAATTTAATAAACTTGTTTGTAAAAGATAAAACGAGTTAATTTTGTTCGGAACTCATTCGCTTCATATAACTTAATTTAATTATTTTTTTCTTATTAATTTTCCTGTTAAATTTCCAGTTTATAAAATTTTACATGTTTAATGTGCTGTGAAGGATGAGGATGCTCTCAACCTAAAATTTGGAGTTCTTAGATCCCCTCCAGGGGGGGGGGCTCCACACAAACTCATCTCGGCCAACTTTGATAATATTTATCTTTATTAATTTCTCTGAAATTTTTCTTTTTGATATTACATTTTTTTTTTTAATTTTACTTTGAATGTGTTAAAAATTCTTTTGGTTCTGATAAGTAAATTATATCCGACATTTTGGTTTTAAATAAAAGTTAGCTTTTATCATCTATTCCTGGATTTAATATACCGAATTCATTTATATTCATTATTGTAATACACTTAAACAAAATTTAAATTTATTAGTAATTTAATTCGCGTTATAGGGTTATTGGTTCAATAATGCTATTGTAATACTGGATAATTAATTTTATGAGGTGAATTATAACAAGGTATCCTAGAGAATAATTAATTAATTAATATTCACATTAGAACTCAGCTAGGTCTTTATGTTAATCTATTACGAGCTAGCATGGTGAGGGAGGGGGGGGGAGGTGATCAGTATGGTAATGAACAGCACGGATTTGAGCCTCATAAATGACACCCAAAATCAATCTAATCTAATCAGTTAGAATAGTTTAAATGTATCAGATTGAAAGATTAAAATTATTGTTAAATTGTCGTTGGAATATCAATTTAGTGGAACGTGCCTAATGGTTCATAATAAGGATAGATCTATGTAAATTGAGATGAATGGTTTTCGTAGTTTATAACTACACATTTTGAATGATAAATATGTTTATTGATTCCAATAAACACATATTCTCATTTGTTGTAGTTTTATTCATGTCTGATAGAAAAAAAATCAACGCTCTGCAACCTTTAGGAAAATGGGAAAGAGTAGCAAGATTAAACCTCAAAACAAAAATTTTAATTTTATTTAAATTTGTTCGCACTATATGTAAAAGGGCGAAATGAAAAAAGAAAATAAAGTGGCGAATTAAACATCATATTTGCCATGAAACCAATTTACCTCCTCCTATGAAAAGATAACATAAACATACATATTGATAATAGGATACCATTTTTTAACTACGCCTCCTGGAGAAAGAGTTATTCCATCCTGTTTCTTAGGGATAATTTCTCTAAATAGGGTTAGTAGTAGTAGTAGGGGGGTGGGGAGGCCAAGTCTGGCAAGTAGACCACTCACTGTATTGGATCCTTTTTACCAACCTTATCTCATCATCCTCCAATCACTACTCCATCCTACCTTCCCTGTTGAATTTTCAAGTTTGATTTATATATTTATGAATATCCTGCCAGCTGATAGATTACAGATCTTCTTCCTTCAATTCTCCAGTGCCAAATATTTGAAAATGTATTCTGTTGTATCCTTCGTAGTGCCCTAAGAAGAGGTACGCAGTCTCCTCTTCCTCATAACACACCTCGCACAGAGGGTTTTAAGAGATTCCCATTAGAGTTAAGTGTCTTTTTAAAATCCGAAACCGGGATGAAACCGGAATTATCCGTTTCAGGCGTTTTTAATGCCTCCTGGGTGTTTTAGCGAATTTTCATTATGAAAATGACGCTTATGAGGTTGTTCGGATGACGGAAGTTGAGGGTGGGAGTGAGCGGAATCGGTTCCTATTGGCTTCCTGATAACAAAAAAGTATGTCCGAAAAAGTTTATATATATATATGTGTATATATATATATATTATATGTATATATATATATATGTATGTAAGAGTTTCTACCCTTTCGTATGGCGAACGATAACTCTCGAAGGCGTTCTCAAATTGAAACGAAACTTTGCAAATCGCGAGATGTCGAGGAGGTTACGAGGCCTAATGTTTATAAAAACATTATGACGTCATCAACCAAAGTTATGACGTCATAAAAAAAATTTTTTTTGAAACTTGAAATGGCTTTAAAACAAGGTATCTCGTATTAAGTAGACGGCTAGCTGAGTCGATTAAGACCGATTTCAGCTCAATCGAACCATCACAAATGGCGCAAACGGTATAACATATATATATAATCTTGTATATATGTATACGTCTAGGTCAAAGACTCGTACGATATCTGTTGGGTTCAGTAGTGTTAGAGGGTGGTGATATAGTATAAAAGAGGGGCCTCTACCTCTTGCTCCATTCTGGTAAGCCTGCTGTCCCAGAGAGACAGGACAAAAATGGCTTCCACTAAACCACGCCGAGCTAAGCAGGCCCGTAAAGCGGAAGAACCTCGAAGTAGTCTTTATTTGGTCGAAGTCATTGTAAAACGATTGCGACCGGTTTGAGCTCAGTCAGGCAATCTTTAGTGACGGAAACGGCATTTTTATTTAAAAACTAAAATCATGAATATATTTTTGTTATAATTGTCGCGGCCGCCGCTAGGTTTATTTTTATCTATATTTGTTTGTTTTTTTAATGTTTTTGTTTTGGACAACACTGTCAGGGAAGAATTATGTTTGACGTATTCTTAGAATAATACTATATATAGAAGGAGCACAGGACCGTAAACACAATGTAATTCCACTGATAACACGAAAGCCGGTTGACTGGTGCAACTAAATAATGCTGCCAACCTGACAACAAAACATTATTTTAAATATGTGTCATAAATATCTATTAATGAAGAAAGATCGTAATGAACAAATATAATAACTTAAAACACCTGCTGAGTATTTAATAAAACCGGTCTTAGATGGCAAAAGGGTGGCGGAATACAAGAATCTACATTTAGTTGACGAGGACTACTTTTAATATAATTTTAATAAATACGATAAACTACAATTTAAAATGCATAAAATATTGTAAGGCACCGATATTTATATTAGTATTTTATGAATAATCAATCATTAATTAATAATAGAACATAATAATTCAGCAACCGGAAGTATTGCCAACTTTTTTTTAGAAAATTGTATATTGTTAGGGTGGCAGCATTACTTAGTTGCACCAGTGAACCGGCTTTCGTGTTATTAGTAGTGCTCCTTCTATATATAGTATTATTCTAAGGACGTATTTTATTCTAGTTTTTTGATTCGTTTCAAGATTTATTAGTTTAGACGGTAAAATATTCTTTTACGGGTTCTAACCAAGGTTCAAATGGGTTTTTTACGGGTTCTTGTTCGATTATTGTTCGCGAAAACGGGACGTTTTATGTTACAGTTGTTCCTTCTTCGTATCGATACTTATACCAATAACACTCTGTGAAAGTTAAAGCTGTCGGACTTTAAATTTGTGTAGCTAGAATGAATTCCGTGACGATTGTTGCGCGATTGCCGGCACAATAATGCTTCTTAATTTTAATATTATAGCATACTATTAATAATAGAGTATGAATAAAATCTCAATTAGCAAAATCAAATTTGCGAGAAAGCCTCTCAGGCCGCGAAGCGGGCCTGTGTGGAAAGGCTGTGAAAATTTGCTAGATACATGGCAAAATGCCATGTAACAAGAACAACACATAATACAAACCAACAACAATGTGGCCGCGAAGCGGCCACAGGGAGGCCCCCGGGCCGCGAAGCGGCCCGGTGGGCCGACGCCGTGGAGCGGACGAGGCGCGAAGCGCCGAGGCCGCGTAGCCGTATTTTTTTGCAAAGTTGTCTGTCTCTATGTGCTATGTGTGTGTGTGTCTGTTAGCATCGTAGAGCCCAGTGTATTTATGCTAGAGAATTGAAATTTCGTACAAAAATCAGTCTACTGCTGTAGTTGTGCAATTCAGAAAATATTTTTTATGACGTCATTAACCCGCAATAATGACTATCCCGCAATAATAAAAATGATGCGATCAGATTGAGATTTAACACGCTCGTAGCCATGTACAAGACTAACATATGTGCCAAGTTTTATCTCTTTATCAGCAATCATTAAATTTTTATCGAATGATTTGTGTACGTTTTTAAAAAAAAAAATTAGGAAATGGTCCAATTGAATTAAAATTTTGAAAGTTTCGTTTTTATACAATAAGTATATCCATGATTTTTGTTGACCATAAAAGCATCGAGTGTGGTCAGTGTAAATTTGCAGTATATAAGTATACCATGTTGCAGTATAAATTTGGCGAATTGTATATTCTGAGGACGAGCGAAGCGAGTCCGAAGCAGGGAGGATGAGCGTAGGGAATCCGATGTGATGAGGAAACGTTCCGAGATACACCGTACCCGATTTTTTTAAATATAATCATATTTACAACCTTAACATATACTCAGAAGCTATATCCAGTGTATTTAATACACTTGATACATAAACACTTACATGGACATATAAGTTATACATATAAACTTATACATGGACAAAAATAAGCGAATAAGCTAAGGTGCTAGGCCTTTATTTCCAGAAAATACGGCCGAGCTACATGCAGGGGTGGGGCCCCCTTATATATATATATATATATATATATATATATATATATATATATATATATATATATATATATATATATATATATATATATTATATATATATATATATATATATATATATATATATATATATATATATAATTATACATATATACATTTAATATATGTATATATGTAAATAAATATAATAGTCACAAAAAATAAGACGTACCGTACCTAATGTTGTCACAAATTAATGTTTGAAAATTTGAGCAGTATAATATAAACAATTCAGAACAATTAATTAAGTATAAGCTAAACTTAAAACGACTATTAATTTATTAATTAGAAAACACACACGCCATCTAAAAGAAGCAGTGAAAAAAATAAGGGAATCAGGGAAAAAATATCTATACATGAATAAGAAATCAAGAGAATATGGGGAGGTTTGTTATTTGTTGTTGCGAAACCTAAGTTTTTTAGGGGCCCGTTACTTGATGATCTTAAGAAAGACTATACTACGATTACACCCAGGGCCCCATTTTTAGGTGATGAGATTGTATAAAACTCAAACAAAGGGCACTGCAACTGAATGCTTTTAAGAAAGATTATACTAAGATTAAGCGGGGATCTATTTTTAGGTAAAGAGATTGTATAAAACTCGAACAAAGGGCCCCGCGACTGGATGCTCTTAAGAAAGACTATACTAAGATTACACCCGCAGGGCCCCATTTTTAGGCGAAGAGATTGTATACAAATCTTTAGGGGGCCCCGTGACTTACTGATGTTGAGACGGACTATACTAATCTCTATTGGGGCATATTGTACGTTATCTATTTGGGGACTCCTAACCGTTGGGGGCCCCCCGCATTGCGGGCCCTTGCGGGCCCATAGTTACGCCACTGGCTACATGTTCCTTGTTATGATTTTTCACAATTTAGTACAAAGAAGCAGTTTTAGGCGTAGGGAGTATCAAGTAGATGTACTTTGAGGCCAAGCAGGTACTTTATTAGTTACTTGAGGCTCGTGGGATACTTAACAGTGTGTACAACACTTGTAGCATGTCTACATTTAACAGCATGATTCCCTACGCTCTAGCTTTAAAATTTAGAGAATAAAACGTGTCCCATCAACAAAGTTTTGAAACAATCTCAACATCTTATGACCACGAAGCCCTTTTATTAAAAGGTTTATAATTGTATTCGGGTTCAGCAGGAACTGAAACGTGAAAAATGTATCTGAAAAAGGAAAGGGATTTTTATTTTGCTATAACGAAACTTCTTTAAAAGAGAGGGGGAGAAATGAGGTTGCTTAGAGGCTGTAGTCTGGCTTAAGCTTTTATATTATGTAAAGGAATTGAAGCAGAGAAGGAGAAGAGAGGGGGAGGGTTGGTGAGAGGAAGATAAAAACCATTTTCAAGTTTTAGGGGACAATGCCCTCATGAATATACCTTTGAAGAATAAAACTGTTTACGCCTAAGATTCTAAACTCGGCTTCTTTGCGAGTTTCGTAAGTCTTTTCTATCCTACTGAGAATTTGTTAGGCGAGTTAAGCCTGTTTACCACTTGTGGTCAAAAGTTTCAAATACAGCCACCTCTTGGTGAGCAAATATAAATCTTTTACTTCCGGCCTTAATAAAAACTGATGCAAACGGCATCCGTGCATTTATTTATTTATTTAAACAAAGAAGTAAACATTTATAGTTTTTACGAACAACTCAAGTTTTGTCCGGTCAGTTTTTAATTAAATAAAAATTTGTGTTTATTTCAAAATTGCTTACTCTTAAATAGCCACAATTTAATCACCTCAATAAACCTTATCTACGACTGATTCGTAATATTGACATTAAATGACTGTCGACAAGCACCGGAAATACGACATTACATTGCTGTATTAGAATTTCATCTTACTTTATGAACTCGTGGAGAAAATCAAAGGAATAATTTTTATTTTCTGCACTAGACCCGAAGGTAATAAGAATTTTCCTCCGTGATTCCTTATGAGTGAGTTTGTTAGTTTTTATCAGTACGTGTTGCCGGTTTGACTTCTTGTGGTTTGTCCGAATTCGTTAACTCTTTTTTCGTTAAAGAGAAAAAATCGGGTACGGGGTACCTCGGAACTTTTCCTCATCACATCGGATTCTCTACGCTCATCCTCCTTACTTCGGACTTGCTTCGCTCTTCCTCAAACATAAAATACATCCTTTCATTCCCAGCGGCACTGACCACGCTCGATGCTGCTTAACTTTTATGATCCAACAAAAATCATAGATATACTTGTCATTAAAACGAAACTTGGTGCACTTATTTATTACGTAAAGGCGTATACTTGTACTGAATTTCAACTCAATTGATTTGTTTTCCGATTTTTTGCATTCTTTAACAAGTCATTTGATAACAATTGAACTTATGCTAATAATGAAATGAAACTTGGCACGTATGTTAGTCTTATACATGGCTACATGCGTGCCAAATCTTAATTGGATCGCAACATGTTTCCGCGTTTTATGATTCTTCAAAACTTTTGCTGAGTTATTATTGCAGGTTTATGACGTCATAAAAATTATTTTCGAATAGTACTACTACAGCAGGAGACTGATAGATTTTTTACGAAGTTTTAACTTTCTAGCATAAATATACTGGGAGCTACGATGATAACAAACACACACATACAATAATAATAATAATAACCTTTTAACGCCTTGCGGCTCATCAGGGAAAACCCCTACGAGGACCACCTCAGGTGTTTGTGGCAACCGTTACACTCAAAGTATAATCTAAAGTTGGCGAAATATTATTTGACGTAAACAATCACTGGATTGTTTCTTTATCAAGCGCACCAAAGCCATTAAAACCATAGAAATATATACTAGAGGGAGCATAGCCTATTTTAATACATTGAGAGGTCTGAAACATTTTTAGTGGGGCTCTCTGTAACCTCATTGAAACCTCCTCCAAGAGGGAGTTGAGGTTCTAATTAATCAATTGTTTTGGGCTTCCCACAGATTGTTTGTGTTGTGATTTGTATTTTAAACATTCTACTATATAATTTACTGTTTTTTTTGTTCTGTTTATTTGATGATAATGATAATCGAATGTGGTCAGGTTACTTTTTCGATGTTTCAAAATTCAACCAATAGGGCCCCTCTAGTAATATATCTCTATGATTAAAACTGTACTAACTCTAATACTTGTAACAATCACAATTGTTGCTGTATTATTCAATAAATAAATTTAAAAAAAAAATATAATATGGCTAATTATTAAAACTTTTTACCCTTTGTATTTTTTGGTATCCCATTTTTGGTATTTTTTGGTAACGCATTAGAAGCTATTTAAGATTGTTGGTATGCCTATTTTTTATTGAATATTCTCTTAAATTTGTTAATATTAATATGCCCAATTGATAGACAACTTGAACTAACTATATTTTTTAACAATTCAATTTGATGCAATTAAAGAAGTTATATTTTAAACAATAAAATAAAAACCAGCTAAAACAGAACAAAGCACTTAACATTACAAAAAAACTCATATTCTAACTCTGAATAGTCTTTATAAAATATTAACTACAACTACAGAACATAAAACTGACAAAAACAAACAAATTAATATTTTACTTTATAATGACAAATGTCTGACTGTTAGTTTCTGTTTGCTAAATTTTAATCTGTTAGTAGGGACCTACTTCTGAGGTTAAGGCTTTTTTTGACATTTTATATTGAGTAATACGACAACAATTATTGTTACAAGTATTAGAGTTAATATAGTTTCATGGCTTGAGAAGTCTGGTAAGAGAAACAATCCACTGATTGCACTCTGGCGGGAGTTGATAGATGAATTATTTAGTATATGGAATATTATAGTGATAATTATATTGGAAGAGATATATTGGATATAGATACATAATATGATAGATTTAGATAAAAGTTAATTATTCAAGCTTTTGAGGAGGAATAGGTCCTAATTAATACAAAAAAACTAATTTTGCCGAGCTTTCGATATAATTTAATCTTTTTCAAGGCTTAACATATTAAATAATAACAAAAACAGTTACATGGTGGTTGACACTAGATGTTTGGACATCAACTAGCGTAACAGACAAATAATTTCGTTAAAAACAAAAAAGGTAACAATGTTGTTGAGTTACATTAAGTTCTAAACAAAGATCTACAGTTAAAATTCCTATGTTGGGGCAAGACCCTCTTAAATAAATAAATCATTACAGCCAAATGTTATTGATTATGATTGCAATAATATATTATATAAATGTTACTAATAATATGGTTATCTACTAATAATATATAATTTAAAATATCATTGCACTAATTATTTTTAAATGGAGGTAACAAACATTAAAAATAATTCAATTCATTAATTCATTCAAAAATTCATTGTATAACATTGTTGTTGTATAATTAGGACATATTCCTCCTCAAAAGCTTGAATATTTAAAATAGAGGTCCCTATAAAAATTTTTTGTCTTATAAAAGTTAATTCGGATAAAATGTATTAGTTAGATAGGTAATAAGTTTTAAGATCCTGCAGCCCCCGACACCAAGAAGGTTCACAAAGAAGCATATGATGCTTCCTAGTCTCCCCCGATGTTGGAAGCTGCAAAACTTAGAGGGGAATTAATTTATGGCTGGTTTAGCTGGTCTCTGGGCCACTGTCGTCTCAGGCGCCTGGTAGGATTATCTGAGGTTAAGGCTTGAATTTGATATTAAATGTATTGGGCTGGGTTAGGATTTAAGGATTGTGACACTAGAGTGAAGTTTATGTAACAAAATAGAGAGTTGTATCATTTGGGCACAAATGTTACAAAACATTATTCATTGTACCAAAACCTCCTTCTTCTGCAATCAATCAACCAATAATAGCCTTGTATCATTCCTATTATAATTCCAATATATTCTTTGTTTTTTAAAGGTAGGATTCCATTTAGCATTTATCTAACTTTATTGACTTAAATTTCTTGTAAAGTTTATTTACTTTGGGTTAAATATACACTAATAGTTTGAAAAGTTTCACTTTTATTGGCTTTATAGTTTTTAAATTACCTTGCCAGATCTAAAGATCTCTAATAATAATTATAATAATAATAAATTCTTTATTAACATCTTTCATACTTGTACAAATAATATTATATATCAGTCTGTATTATACAATTATATACCAAAACCAAGAAAAAATGCAGAGGTTTGATGTGATGAGCCCTCTTAAGTAGAAACTACTTGAGTGAGGGCTCAGCTCTTTTTCTCTTCTATTGTAAAATATTAAATGAAAATTAAAACTTAAAAAAAATGAAAAAACAAATTAAATAAAAAGAGTCTACTCCGACTTACAAATTATTTTTGTTTATATAATATTTAAGAATATTGCTTATTATTATTGATCTTTAGTGCTATAAATATTTATTAGCTAAGGTCACATTATTAATTGTTGAAATTTTAGCACTATCAGCTAAATTTTTACTTCTATTAAATAAATAATCGTAATGCGATAATTTTTTTTCGTCCTAATGAATATAATATTTACATTGTTTTATTTTACAAATAAAATAAAACAATGTATTAGTTGATATTTTTATGTTAGTATTTAGGCAATAAAAATTGGATATTTTATGTATATACAAATCACCTTAATAACTATAACACATGCACACACACATATACATACACATACAACATACATAAATATACATATATAATATATATATATATATATATATATATATATATATATATATATATATATATATATATATATATATATATATATATAGGCGCGAAGCGCCGAGGCCTCGTAGTAGCTATGGGCCAAAGGCCCGTATTTTAAGTTGTATGTGCGCTGAATTGAATAAAACTAATAAACATATAAACTATTATTAAAATTTTAGCCATTTTTTTCTGATTAGACTTAAAAAGTTCCATCTTCTGAATTTAAATTATTAATATTGACTAAGTATTGAATTTCAATAATTAACTATGTAATAGTTAAATAAGTTTTTAATGTAAACACATTAAATAAGTTTTTAAAATTAAGAAAATTTTACTGTCATAAAGTGACTTGAAATTATGGCCTATTATTTAACATTTAAAACATGAAAGTTTAAGCAAACAAAATATTAAGCATGTGGAAACTTGTGTTTATGTAAAATAAGTAATAATTAAGAAAAAAAAAGAACATAAAAAAATAATAAAGATAAAGTGGGAAGTCTGTTAATTATAAAATGAATTATAAATTGATCTAATTTGTTATCATCTACCCAAATATGAATATTCAAAATATTAAAACTAAATATCGCAAAATTTTAGTAACTCATTTTAAAATTTCAATTAACCTATATAAAAGCATTAATATTAAAATAGTTTGGAGTAAAGTTGTCTACCTTGTCATCATAACTTGAAACAGATTTAATTGAATATTAGAGGAGGGGTAACACTGATAAAGTTGAAACGTTTCTGCCTCCCTGGGGGCAACACTGCAAACTTTGCGTACAGATAGCTTTTCATATTTATCTATAAGTTTATCTTGCTAGTGAATGCATGCTTTGATTGCTAATTATCATAATAAAGGGAGTTGAAGTGTTAGAGTGCTAAATATGCTGTAGACGTGCTAAAGCGCTAGACTGTAATGTGCTCAGGTTAATCAAGTGTTTATTATCTATTAGGGGCAAATGAGAAAAAGATAAAAGTCATTTTCGAAATTTATTTTTCGCAATTATTTTCTCTTATATTAACTAGTAATGTTACGCATCTAGACTAGTGTTTTATACATTTTTAAATAATTTTTATTGATACTTGATTAAAATATAAAAAGTTATATTGTAACAAGATAATAAATTAGGTACGTGGAACAATGGAAATTTTCCTTATCACATCGAATTCGATACGCTCATCCTCCCAACTTCGGACTCGCTTCGAAAATACGAATCGTTAAATGTATACTGCAGCAGGTCTTCAAACTCGCTTTGCTTATCATCGGATAGTAAATAGATTCATTTCATTCACACTGGTCACCTATCCAGGGACTGAAAACGCTCAATGCTGATTAACTTTTATGACCCAACAAAATTATACGTATGATGCTAATAATGAGATAAAACTTAGCTCATAAATTAGTCATAGATATTGCTACACGCCTGCTAAATCTCAAAATGATGGCAACATTGTTTTCGCGATTTATGATCTTTTGTAACTTTTGCCGAGTCATTATTGCAGTTTAGTGACGTCATAAAAAAATCTTTTCCGCCTAGCGCAACTAAACCTATAGATTTTTGTACAATGTTTCAAGACTCTAGCATAAATACACTGGGAGACTCACACACACACAAGGCTTCCGCGGTTATTGTCATAAAGATTTAGGTTTTCCGGTGGTGACCGCGTCAATGTAGATGAAGAATCCGACGTTTAGGGCCTATATCGTCTCCATCTTCAGTTCAGTTTTGTAGAGCATTGTGTTTCTATCCATGATGTCCTACATCCTTGAAGTTGGCTCCCACAGTGGAAGCGAAACGTCGGATTCTTCATCTACATTGACGCGGTCACCACCGGAAAACCTAAATCTTTACGCACAAATATGTATATATATATATATATATATATTTATATATATATATATATATATATATATATATATATATATATATATATATTATATATATATATATATATATATATATATATATATATATATATACAGGGTGGTCCAGCTAAGAAGGACAAGACCTTTTTCTCGTAAACTATGACAGCTAGAAGGATGCGGTTTTCGGCGTAGGATTCAATGTAATAGTGAGCAGACGAGAAAAATCCGTGTTCGGGCGCGCTTCGCGCCTGTCATAGAGATGTTAATGCTAACTTTTTAATTTTATAGTTAGGTATAGGGAACTTTTTTTGTTCTTTAAAGAATGAAAAATAAGGAAGATTAGTGAAGACCGCATCAAAAATCGGACAATTTTTAATCGAGCTATGATGAAAAAACACTTTTTTTTAAATTTAGTTCACTTCGGCGCCATTTTGGATGATGTTGAATTTAAATAAAATTTATTATATGGACATATTTTTAAACTAGAAACATTGCTTTAATAAAAGAATATCAAAAGTTTAATTCCAACCTCAGTTTTAGGTGAAAATAGTCGTTAAACATAACAAAAACAAAAAAAAATATGGTTTTTCTAAGATACCATGAAAAGTAAGATAGGGAGCTATAGTTTTATGGTTTGTACAGTTAGCCAACATAAAAGCAACAAAATGAGTCCAATTTTAACAAATTCGCTTCACAATTTCAAAAGTTATTACTAATAAATCTCTTAAAATTGCCAAAAATGGATTTTTTTTTATAGTTTACCACCCTATTGTTGATATTTAATGGAACTGCAACATCATCATACCTTGTGATCTTTATTGCAGCTTGTATAAGGATTCCAGAACGCCTAAAAACACTTATTTTTGTTCATTGGTTGTGGAGAAATTACGATTATGGTGATTTTCGTCAATCGTAGAATGCAGATTAGAGGTACCTTGCAAAAACCAAGTAAAATCCTTCATAAAACGTTAATAAAAAATTGATTTGATGATAACTACTTCGTTTCTAGGGGTGAGGACCAATAAATAGCATATCAAACAACTAGACTGTGAAGTGATATTTTACTGCTGCGGAAATTTGTTTATTAACGACAATAAAACCAGCATACTTTATTTCCGGAGCTATAAATTATCATTATTTATATTATTTACCTTTAGTTGTGCATTTATTAAAATCAGTCGATTTTTTGTATGAATAATTTAATTTAACTTAGTTTAAAGAAATTAAAACACAAGATTGATAATAATTTATAATTAAAGTTCTTGAGGCTGCATTGTCAGCTAAGGAGAAGAAGGTGCGAGATTATAGTCACAGGCAAGGAGGGGGAAGAACGTTATTAGTATTAAAATGCTTAACAGAAGCTTGAGTTCGAACACAAAAAGACAAAGTGGTTTCAGGACAGCGTCAAATATGTAGACCACAGATTTGACAAAGACGGTATTCACTCAACTGAAGAATATATGAACCTATATGACGTTTCAGTTTTGTAGAGCATTGTGTTTTTATCCATGATCTCCTAATCCCTGAAGATGACTCCCACAGAGGAAGCGACACGTTGGATTCTTCATCTACACTGACGCGGTCACCACCGGAAAACCTGAGTCTTCATGATAATAACCGTGGAAGCCTAAGCAGTTTAATACATAAACCTGATTAAACATGTTTACAGTCAAGACTGTGGCGTCTGATATGCTGTAGGCGTGCTAAATCGCTAGACTTTAATTTGGTCAATTTGATTAAGTGTATATGGACTCAAAAATAAGTGTATATGGACATGTAAGTAAATTATCTTTTCTTGGAGCCATAAACCATTATTGTCTGTCTCTTCGAGCCAAATTCACGAAGCAAATGTTCAGACTTATTTCTCTTATTAAGAAAACGTTATATGAACTGATGTCAGGACAATTTAGGATCAGTTATCATTTGAAGATGGCTTGTTGCTCTGGAACAGGAGAGTGATAATGATAATACCAAAGAATTTTAGACAAAAGATTTCAGAACTACTACACGAGGGTCATATCAGCTATAAAATTATCAGCATATATCTATGCTTGGTAGTTTTATGTAAAATAATGAGAATCTTGAATCCGTCGAAATGAAACAAAACTTGTTTTGGGGCATTCCCTTGGAATACCCTATTAATATACATGGAATACCCCCTTGTTTTTGAGTTTTTGAAAGGGAATTCTCTTGGAATATTCGCTCCCGCAACCATGGTTCAGACTACAACTTGATTAAGGCCCATTTGAAGGGAAAGTGTGGCTCATTTTTGTGGGCACTCTCACAAAAAATGGTAAAACTGATAAAAATTTTGTTAGATCTGAGTCAAGTAGGGTTACTCATATTTACCGGCTATGCTGATCAAAGTCACTTTGATCAGCAAAGCCATCTCGATATGGCGTGTTTGAGCCCACCGACAAATTCCGCCCACTCTCCGGGATTAACATCTCGAAAAACGGTCTTTTCATCAGATGGATTACACTCGCGAACGCAGTCCAAGATATAGAATCACTGAACAAGATCTTCTCTGTGGGAGGATATAAGTAGGATTTCATGATTATTAGTATTGTTTTATCATCAATTCTGACAATGTTTATTTATCAGTTTAAAATTGTTAAATACATAATCGATTCTGATGGAATAATTCTAAATTATTTCACTTGTAAAATTAAAATTAATGGTACACGATATAGAAGACTTAGGTATTCCAATGGCCGCGTCAATGTAAAAGATGAATCTGTTTCGATTCTACGTCAGATTCATGGACGCTCATTAAAGCGAAACGTCGGCTTTCATCTACATCGACGCATCGCCACTGGAAAACCTAATTCTTTATGACCATAAGCGCGGAAGCCTACGCAGTTTATAATCGTAAAAGATACGTGATAATTATATAAAAGCGTAATTTGATAAAAATCGAAAAAACACATTGAAAACATATTTTTAATTTACAAATGTAAAAAAATACATTAAATAAACATAAATTGCAAATTGTTTGTGATGAAATATTAAAGTAACTAATTTTTCATTGTCCTTTCACATAATCTAGTTTTTATTAAAAATGTATATCTGACGATGAAATGTGTGTTGTTAAATATAGATTAGTTAAAACAGTGTCTGTTATCATTTTTAAAATATATATAATACTCTAAAATATGTTAGGCGACATAAACTGATATTTAATCAATATGATTGTAAAAATGATATAATATTAATAATATAAAAACAGATGAAAAGAAAGACAAAGTAGGTTATTAAAAATAAGCATCATTAAAAACTTCACTGAGCCTGACTCAAACAGATATCAAATACATTTCAATTATAAATAAATCTTTATGTTGATTTTTTTTTTTCGAAAAATTGTATTTCATAAAATTATTAAAATAATATTACAAATCTCTTTGTTTTATAATGTACTCAACAAAACGGAGAGTAGGGTTGAAATTTATCAGCAAGGGTCGGAAAATTTTCTACGATTCATTTATTATCGTGAAAATGGGGTAAAAATTTCGTATCGTTTTTCAATATTTAAATTGAGGAACGGATTAAGTGAACTAATTGTGACGGGTGGGAGGTAACGCTCGAGCGAATTTTGAATAATTCCGTAAATTGCATCCCCCCGTATAAAAGTAATTGATTTAAAGGGAGAGAAAATCGTGTGTTTCCCTATCTATCCTTTCTGATACTCTATGTGAATATTTAAGTAGAGAGTTTGGTTAAATTTTATTCCCCAATACCCCAATATTGTATGTATAATATTTCTTGTTTTACTCTGGGAGTGCGGGGCTATCTAATATAACCTTATTCACTCCATGAGAGGACTACGCACGGATAATCCTACATCGCACGACTACGTATTTCCCTTTTTGCCAAGGCAACCCGACGGAGAAATTTTCTTTTGCATCTTATAACAGTCACGAGGGGTTTCACGCAATAGAAATATCCAGACGTCAATAAATAGTCGTAAGAAAATCGATGTGTATTTTTCTGTCAAATTGCAAGGGAGATATCTTACATAGCAGAAAAATACGTATAAATTTCGCTGACACAATCAGAAAGTTTATTTTTATTTATTTATTTAATGATTTTTAATTGTTCAAATTGTAATTTAATTGTTCAAATTGTAATTTAATTGTTATTGATTTAATTTTAATGATTATTGCTATTAGTTAAGCTATTACTGGTTTACGATAAAATAAATAAAGCATAAATACTTAACTAATTATATACTATATGAACCCTTATATACGGTGAAGGGTTCACTTGGATCTCAGTTAGTTAGCAGAGGTTTTCAACCGAAAAAGGTTCGTGCAAGGGCTCTTAGGAGGCTGCTGTACCCTTTGTGAAAACAAATGTGAATTAAATGAAAACAGGATCCATCTAAAAATTTGGAATCTACTAATTTATCAATTGATGAAGACACTTTATTGATGTTGAGTCTAGACGCCATATTAAATTCAGTTTACAAAAATATAGGATTGGAAAAAAATTCGTTATATACTCTTAATAAATATCAACAATGACTAATTACTCCTCCTTACTGTATTTCGGATCAACATATCTATGTTAAAAAAGATTTTTATGGTGGTGCGTATTATGACCAAACTCGGAACCACCTGCACATTAAATCTTGTCTTTAAGTTAAATACACTTATGTATTAAATAAAGGGATATATTTGTGCCACATTTCAGCACAATTAATTCATTATTTTTAAAATTATTCAAAGATAATTTAATGAAACTTAGCACCTGAAGACCCACTACAGTATAATAAGTTGATTTCCATATTCTGAGGGCGAACGTAGCCAGTACGAAGAGGTGTGGTTGAACGTAGCGAGTACGAAGAGGTGTGGTTGAGCGTAGCGAGTACGAAGAGGTGTGGTTGAACGTAGCGTTTACGAAGAGGTGTGGTTGAGCGTAGCGAGTACGAAGAGGTGTGGTTGAACGTAGCGAGTACGAAGAGGTGTGGTTGAGCGTAGCAAATCTAATCAATGAATATTAACTAAACTCTATACTTAAACGACTCATAGGTCTTATTGACCACATTATAGCTCTCAAAAAAATCCTTCACATATAGCAAAAGGGGATCAGTGTATAAAATAAGTTTTAAATGCTTGAAGATCGAAATCTAATTGATGTATCATAACTAAACTTGATACTTAGACTACTTATGGGTCAGAATGAACATATTTTATGACTCATTGAATACTGTTTTTAAATAACCATAAAGAGTGTATGATAAACACAATTTGAGTCTTATATCTCGGAACTTCATCGATAGAGCTTGACTAAATTTCAAACTTAGAATCCTCACAGGTAATAATCGGTGTTTATCGAATTGTTCAATTTATGGACTTATTTTGTTGAGAATATTATTGTATTTTCATTAAAATTCAAAACACATGATTTAAGAAATCCAGTTTTGATCATCAACTTATCAAAACAAGGAACTTACCAAGCAATTATGAAGCACGACTTGAGAATCGCCAGATAGACAAAAACATCTTAAACAAAGAATTTTTTTGCTGTTACAGCTGTTAACAACTTCTATTTTTTGTAGTCCTCAAAGAAATAATTAATAATTTGTTCTTTGATAAATAAAATATTTGCCGAGCGAAACTCGGTTGTCACTTCTAGTTATTATATAAAATATTTTATATTTACCCCTCAAAACTTTTTCTTCTATTAATAATGAAGAGAAGAAGAAAATTAAAACAATATTATTGTTGAGTAAGGCTATATTGAGATTTTGTTGAAGGAGTATAATTGAATGCTTGAGGCAATGAGATGCCCCCTTTTAGTTCATAGATATACTCAAACCCTCTCTACTTACTATACGACTAAACTTGAATAATTGGATCTGGTGTCTTTCCTTACTGCCCCGAGGGGAAACCACAGCCTCTTGCATCTTCACTAGTTATTAACTGTGATGCAACCACAAGTGTGGCCGTAATGAACCTAAGTCTGTCTTAATGATGAATCAGATCGTAGCCACAAAATTGTGATTTTATGGTTATATACCATTATGTCGAGCTACTTTTTATTTGAACAATTTTTTAACTGTCAAACAATTTTATAATATATTAGACCAAGAGCCCAGGGGTGTTTTGTTAATAAAAAGTGTAATGGCCTGGAACCGATCTCAATTTTTCGTAAAATATCTTCCTGAACAAGGATCTGCAATTCTGCCGATCGTATCGAATGGGTGTCCCAGGCAGAACGCACTTTACATGTCAAATTTACCACCGAAGTTAATAAAAAGTGTAATGACTGGAAACGGGTTTAATTTTTCGTAAATACCTTCCTGAACAAGGATCTGCAATTCTGCCGACTCGTATCGGATGGGTGTCCCAGACAGAACCTTTGACCCCTAAAGTGCGTTCTGCCTGGGACACCCATCCGATACAAGTCGGTAGAATTGCAGATCCTTGTTCAGGAAGGTATTTACGAAAAAATTGAGACCGGTTCCAGCCATTACACTTTTTATTAACAAAACCCCCTGGGCTCTTGGACTAATAGTTCGTGAAAAATTTTAACATCATTATTAAATTTGAGGTTTTAATACTCGTTTAATGTATTTAAACGGGCTGTTTATGTACTAGAGCAATTTAAAACATATTTGTAACAGTAGTTTCTTAGCTTTGTGTAGGGATAATTAATTTAATTCAATTAAAGTATAAATTGAAATAAACTACCAATGCCATCCAAGATAAAATAAGGTATAGTTACTAAAGAAAGTATATTTGCATTACAGTATACGAAGGAAGGTTGCTTTTATTTTTAACCCCTAAAAAGTTAATATAAGCTTAATTTGAATAATTAAAAACAATTTATATTAACTACCTAAGTAGAAAAGGATTTAATGTAACATAAAATAAATTGAATAAATTAATGCATTAAGATAACGTGAAAGTAAAAAATTAAATATTTATCAAAGTTAAAGTAAGAAGAATAATAGGATCAAGAAAAACTACACGTGAAGAATAAGAAAAAAACTCTCTAGAATATGTAAGTAAGAGTAAGTAAAGTTAAGTAAGTATGTGAAGTAAAGCATATACTTGATGGTCGGGTGGCTTGTGTTTAATGCAAACAAGTCTCGTAAGTGGGTTTTGGAGGACAAAGGGACTTGATGGAATATGCATCAACTTTTAAGAAATAAAACTCCTGCATGAGCTTCTCTCATCCTTATTTTGTACTCTAAATAAAAACACAATTGCCGACCGTAGTTTCATATATGTCGATCCAAAATAACACTACTATCAACCAAACATTCTTTAGAATACCAACATCAAATTTACTTAAATACTGATATTATTTAATTTATATAAAACAAATTTTGTCGATTTACTTAAGAGTAAAATCTACAATACATTTAATTACTGTTTATGTGAATTTTAAAACATGCTTTGTTATTTAAAATGGTAAAATAAGGAAGAAAAAGGGAGTTTGAAGTTAAAGTAAAACGAGAGTTCTGGAACAGATCTATTTTTTAACGTTACCCCTGGTGTGATACTTGAGCTTAAAAAGATTTTGGATTAAAATGGCTTGTTACACGTTAAATTTTATTTGAGTTTACAGCATATTATAGAGGTTGAGCTTAAGGATTATATATATTTTTTAATTATTTATTATTATATATTTCAGCTATACACTTAACTTATACCTCTATGAAAGAGTATAGGAAACATAAATATATTATACACTGGAATGTTATCTGTAGGCATTTTATGAAACTCAAGCAGTCAGTAAACCAATAAAAATTATATTGACAATTTTTAATACACACAATCTAAATTGTTTATAAAGAATTTAGTCAATCGTTGTAAATAAACAAAACAAATAAATAAAGCGGATAATAAACATAGCAGTAAATAACTTTAAACAACTTATCACAAAAAAGATAATTTTTTTTAACGCTGTTCTTAAAACAACTCATCTCAACCCTTTTTTACGTCCTAACTAAACAAAACTAAAAAGAAGCCCCAGACAAACAACAAAAAACCCAACTAATCGGAAAAAATACCTCAAAGAAATGGTTAAGAAAAACACGCCAAAATCCGAGGCAAAGCATCAGGACTTTGCATATAACAAACCAAAATAACCAAGTCCTTTTTGTTTACTTTAGGGAAAGTAGAAAAAAAAGCTGTTTATCTGCATCAAGTTTGGTATAAACATGAGTTTCCATCACGAAGGCTTTTTTATTTTCTACAAGAAAAATAAGAAAATTTGATGTTTATAAAAGACTACATGGAAACATAGTGCTTAAAAAACTGTATGTATTTGATTGAGGTCTATAAAGGCATACTACATTTTTTTATTATTTTTTTATTAATTTATTTGACATTATTTGAACCAGTTCTTCACTTCCCATAGGAACAGGAAAAACAAAAAAATATTAGTAATTGTATTGTAAAAACATAACACCCTGATATGTCGGTATTTCAGCACCTACAGATCCCAAAAATCGAAAATTTGGTGTCCTTATGTACGTATAAGTGTATAGATGGGCACATTTTTTGTAAACACGTTAAAGCTCAAACTACCTGTACAATTTTAATGAAACTTTGCACACAGATCAAGTACTTTAAATGAAATACTTAATTACATTTTGAGGCTAATCAAACCAATCGTATTAAAAAGAGGCGTCAATTGAAACATTTAAAAAATTATAATCTGTTCAATAAAAAGTGTTACTACTTATGTTTTAAAGTTTTTTAAGTACAAAGAGGTCTCAAACACATCTAAAGCTAGCACAGTTCTCGAGATATTTAAATCAATGGCTGTGCTCTTTTTTTATGTAATTAATTTTTAATTAACTTTTCTTGTTTTCTTGAATTATAATTGTTAAGCTTATTGGTAGAGAAGCCTTGTTTTATGATTGGTGGATTAAAATGAAAAAAAGTAGTGAAGTGATAACAAATAGATGACTGTTAAGTTGATAGCCAACGATTTGTTGGTGTGCTGTATGTTGGTAGAGTCGCTTACTATAGACCAAGAGCCCAGGGGTGTATTGTTAATAATAAGTGTAATGGCTGGAACCGGTCTCAATTTTTCGTAAATACCTTCCTGAACAAGGATCTACAATTCTGCCGACTCGTATCGGATGGGTGTCCCAGGCAGAACCTTTGACCCCTAAAGTGCGTTCTGCCTGGGACACCCATCCGATACAAGTCGGCAGATCCTTGTTCAGGAAGGTATTTACAAAAAATTGAGACCGGTTCTAGCCATTACACTTTTTATTAACAAAACACCTTTGGGCTCTTGGTCTATAAGCTCTATTGAATCAACTGTAAATATTTATCAAAGCTGGTTTATTTATTGTTCAAAACTAATTTATCAAAAATTACATTTGCAATTTTTTTTACAAAACATTAAGTTAAAACTTACGCCTCCTATGGCGACTGTGGACCAGGCACTCCACAGACGCAACTTTATTTGTCTGTTTCTCGTTTTAACTAGAATTGGGACTAAGTAGTCCTTTCTTCAATTCAACGAGGATAAAAGTGGACAAAATTCTGTCAATTTATGGATGAAATATTAAAAAAAAATCAAGTACAGGGTACCTCGGTACTTTTCCACACACTTCAAACTTGTATTGCTCGTCCTTTGCATGTCATAATCACTTCAAAGCTGAATGTAATATTGTTATTTGGACAAAGAGACTAATACTTAGAGGGAGGATAAAACAGCTTTTATCATTCCTCGGGTAGCTAGGTGCCATAACTGTACATTGGTGACGTCATTTTTTGATTTTTCATAATAATTACAATTTCTCGTATATATTACATTATTTTTCGATTATTTTGTTTTAAATTAATTAAAATGAATTTAAAATAAGTTTTAATTATTATCTATTTCATGTATTCTTTAATTGTCTGTGTTGAATAAAGTGGTTTAATGTAGCATCATTGAAAAATGTCCGCCGTTAGTAGATTGCATGCTACAATTGAAGTTGTAGAGGAGTGGGGGAGTATCTAGTCTCTCTCTAAGGAGTCTATAGTAGGAGTAAGTACAGTTATAGTACCTAGTGGAAGCTATCTCACTTCTAGACCCCTTATCACTGTGATAGTAAGATGAGTTGTGGAGTTTGCAAATAGGAGAAAAAAAAGAAAGATGTCACTCCATTTAGTATATATTTATTGACAGAGCCGACTTTCAAACTTAACAGTTCATCACCAGTGCCAGAGGCTGGTGTCTGACACCAGACTGTTTTGAGTCTGACACCAGCCTCTGGACAAATCTATTTCGTCTGTCTCCTAGCTTCTTTACTTCGCTTTCACCGGCACTGGTGATGAACTGTTAAGTTTGAAAGTCGGCTCTGTTAATAAATATATACTAAGTGGAGTGACATCTTTCTTTTTTTTCTCCCCTTATCACTGTGTTATTCGGGGTATGTACTCTCTCTAAGTATTAGTCTCTTTGTATTTGGGTCTGACAGTGCGCTCAACCTTAGGATGGAATGGTTATGCAAAGTCTAGGGTTATGACTTTGGACTTGCTTGCATCGGCAGAATTTCGTAATTTTCTAAAGCCTAAATTGATATGACATAAATATCGCGTTAATAAATATATATGTTTGTCAATAACTTACAAACTAAAAGTAGAATAGCTATGGGATATCTACTACAAATTATAAGTTATGCTTTGTTATGATTATGTTGAGCGTACAAATGCAATAAAAAAGTCGTATTACAGGCTGTTAATATTTTAAAGTGAAATAGGTTCTATTTTAAAATGATAAATGATATTATAATGAAATTCTATGGATTCATTATTCTCCTATAGACGTACATTTGTGTCAAATTTCAACTTGACCAGTCAAATTTTAGACTTTTAACTTTTGATGACTCAGCAAAAGAGGCGATCGTAGTCTAGAAAATATCATCTTCCAGGCACCACAACTAGACATAAGACTGATTTTTGAGCCAAGTTTCAACTCTCTAGCATAAACACTGCGGGAGTTATGAGATACACATTCTCGCAAATACGCAATCTTTCGAACGGATAGATATGTTTAAATCCTAGATTTTTTAACTAGGTAAAAAATGGGTAAAATCTAGGGTAAAATGTTTCACCAGAAAAAGGTCTTTATGGGACGCTAAATCAAATGTAACCGGTCAGGAGTAAAAAACCCCCTAAGTGACAAAAAAAGTGAAAAAAACTCTTGGTAAGTAACCGGAAACCAAATTTACAGCTGGTGAACTAACATTTCGCCGTTTTCAATGGTTCTTTTGGGGCTCTGATTCGAATGAAACCGTTCCCAAAACAATACGACCACCTAAAGAGACTAAAAATTCGAAAAAATGTTTGAATTACCGTAAATTTTAAATACAGCCCACAACCACTAATTTCGAGTGGGGTGTTGTTCATTACTACAAAATAATTCTGGCGCGGTTGTCCACATACCGAGCAAATTTTATTTGAAATGTGTGTTTCCTTGTTATGTTCCTGTTCATGGTTTATATCTTGAGCAGTTACTCAATTATAAAGCACAACTCGTAACTCATTTTTTTGTATTTTCAAAATATAATCTTTAAAGACCTTTAAAGATAAGCATTAACTAAGCTTACAAGTGCAAATTAAGCAGGTAAGCACTGCATATTTTGAAGGCATACATTTTTAAAACAAATTGCTTAAGTTTGCACCAAAATAACCATAGTTATATTTTGAATGCATAACATCTCATTTGCAATCGATTTCCTTTATTTGAAACCCTTGTTTTTAATTTATACGGATGTGAAACGATATTAATCTATCTTTCTCAAAAGTATATTATATATCCTCGTTTCTGTGTTAAATACTAAGAGCTTTTTCGAAACTAAAATAATTTAAACTTTTTCAAACTAGTCAACTGAACATACCAGACAAACAAAAACCTCTCCGTAATATTTGCTTAAGGAAACAAAAACAAACTTACAACTATTTACATAGTTTTGTTTGTTTTTTGTTTGCGTGTGAGATCAAAGCTGAGTGTAAACATTTTGGGGTTCATCAGCAGAGAGGGGGGGGGGAATTAGTTTAGATAAATTTTCTCCAAATTAAACAGAATTTGTGTGTTTATTGAGAGAGAGAGGGAGAAATTGATTGTAGAATGTTTTAAACAAAAATAAAATTAAATTTGTAATTTATCTATTTAGTTTAATATTTAATTAATTTTAACCTGGTTAAAAAAGTTGGGTGCGGGGTACCTCGCAATACTTCCTCGCCTTGTCAGATTCGCTGTGCTCACCCTCATCACTTTGAACTCTTTTAAAGAGCTGCAATGTTATTATTATAGCTCTTTAATACGAAAATATATCTTTATCTACTCCTTGTATTGTAAGTTCTACATACAGTCTTGTTATCTCACACTGTAAATGTACTTTTATTCCCTAGGGAGGAAAAGTGAAAGTGTTTACAACTTGACAGAATTTTTTATTAAGTTTTTTAGGAATTTTAGGAAATTTTTAGGATTTTTTCGGTGTTATGTTGGTACTACGGGTAGAATATACAATATACTCACTCTAATGTTTAAATTATAAATATAGTATTACACATTGTTCTAATGACAGCTTACAATAAAATAATGTGAAGATAGTGGCTTTATTCTCTCTTCATCAGAGTAATTGACATGGTAAGAATAAACTAAACTAACACAATAACAATTAAGGAGCTGAAGAATATATTAATAGTTGTTAGTATTAGTTCTCTAGTCGTAGATAAAATTTAATATGCAACAAGGGATGAAAGTTTTCAGCTCTCGTATTATCTCCCTCGTCAAGCCTCGGGAGCCAAAATGTTAGTTAACTCCCTCGGCAAGCCTCGGGAGCTAACTAGTTTATCTCCCTCGGCCTACCGGCCTCGTGAGCTAATGAAGTTTCCTCCTTCGGCGGGGCCTTAGGACGAATCTTTAACTTGAGCTGTAAAACTTACTTTCATCCCTTGTTGCATAAATAACTATTTAATCTAGTTGGGCATTCCGGAAATAACTGAGATTGAGAGGAAAACTCTGTGAAACCACTCAGAAAGCCTTTAAAACATCTGAAACGAATAATTAAAAAGACATCTTGATTTCGCATTATTTCTCGTGCAAACACATTACCTTTCCATATATCTACGGTATAAGACGAGGGAAGGAAAAAATATTTAATTATTATTTTAATTTATTATTATTTTTTTTTTCAGAAGGTCAAAAAAAAAAATGGAAAAAGCTGATGCCGCCGGAGTGTGAGGACTGACAGGCATTCCACTACCACTAGGAATTGCCCCACTACTCTCACTAAAACCGCGCGATCTATTGCCTAAAATAAGCCTAAATTTTTTCTTTCACATCAAAACTAAAATAATACTAATTTGAAACATTATAAGGAATAATTAGAAATTTCTATAAATTGATTAAATTATAACATATAATTATTTATGTTGGATATATAAGTATTAGGTAATGTAAAAAATAGAAATATTTAATAACTAAAACTACATTCCCAGGTTCAAGCAGTATTGCTTTTTGCAGACGTAGAAAAGGAACAGTTTTTCATAAATTAAATTTATTGTAAATAACAATTATTCAAACAAGACTAAAATAGAGCGATAAAAAAAATCTAAAATGTATTTATTTTTACTATATTTGTAATGTAATAATTTTAATGAAATAAAGATATTATTATTATTATTAACTATTGAGCAATAGACCCGCTGACTGGGGTAGACCAGTCACGAAGCCCACCATTTTGGCTGTCTCCAAAAAAAAAAAGACCTTTGACATAGATACTGACCCCACAGTTGTCAGGGGCATTAGCATCCGTCTCTTCAACCCCAGCTCCAACACTTCATCACCTGTGAATATGATTTAATTTATTATTATTATTATTTTAATTATATTAATTTATTATATTTTAAATTTATTATTATTATTATCATCTTAGTTATTATTTAATTTAACTATTTGATTATTTATTTATTATTATTATTTTAATTATTATTTAATAATTTAATTTAATTATTTAATCATAGAATTATGAACTATAGAACTTGTTATTCTTTATAAAATTGTTATAAATTATGATTGTTTATTTATTATTTTATATAGGAGGCATTCCAATAACGAATTTTAAGGGCGGATATTAATTATGTTATAATTTTAGAAAAATTAATGATATTTATTTTCTACTCTTCACTGTCAAATTCCCAGATCCAAAGTTGCATTATAAATCAAGTTCTGATCTAGACTTGAGTTATGAAATTTTATTGTCATTAATAGGAATATTTTTGTTGTATAAAATAATAACTATGCATATATAGTTGAGTGTACAAATGTACTTTATTTCTATGACAAAATCGTGGAATAAATCACACGAATGCCTTTAAGTGAAATTAATAATAATACTATTATACTATAAAAATAAAGTTTTAAATTTGACAATTTAAAACCTTTATTAAGTTAAATAATCAAATAAAACGACTCGAACTGTCTTTGCAAAAACTCAAGACTTTTATGAAAATAACATACAATAAGGTAAACGAGATTAGAGATAAAAATAGAAAACACACTAAGGAACTGAATGTAACAATACAAGACAATGAAGGAGGAAGCAATGTGAGGGGTAAATAAGTAAGCAACATAAAGACGGGCCAAGTGAGGAGGCAACGACAGACTGCGGTAAAGCAACATGTTATTAGCTTAACATACCACTCAACATGACATTAAGTACTTGCTGCAATGTATGAGTTGTTAAAGTTATATTTCTGTCAAATTTATGTCTTTTATAAATTTTATTTTATTTAGTGGTTAGTTGGATATTTCTAATTTCCTAGTTGGGATTATCAAAGTAATTATGGTTGTTGTTATGTTGGTAAGTTGTAACATAAGTTAAGTTTTTTAAATTTAGGATTGAGTTGGAAAAATAAAGATTTTTATGTTTAACAAAAGAAGTTACAAGACATTACCAAACTTACTGTTTTCTATTCTTTTGTTATGTTTTCTTCTTTTTGTTCCTTTTTATATTCATTTGTAACAAAAAATATCTTCTTGTTTTTTACCTTTTTTTTTTAATCCAGTCTGCCCTAGAGGGACTTGAAGGAAAAGAACTTGAAGTAGTTCTCTTTTCTTTTGTACAAAGAAGTATTTTCGGACTGTTTTTCAAGACAAACAAAGGAAAAGATCTTGTTTGTATAAACCCCCGAAAAAGGATCTTGAGAAGGAGGAAGATGAACAATTTTTTGTATTAACGTAAGACAAAAATTGGAACATTTTTTTTGCAAAAAAAATAATAATAGGAAGCGATTTTTTTTTATTCTTTGTCCAGTCTAGGCAAAACAAGCTTTTAAACTTTCCGTGTAATAAGAAATTTCATTAAGTAAATGAAAAAGGGTTTTTGTTCGTTTTTCAAGAAACAATTCTTAAAAGGGTTTAATTCTAATAAGGGATGCCTTTTGTATTTCAAGTAAATAGCTCGAGATTTACTGAAGGCATGCCTTTACTTTCTAAACATGTCTGAAAGACAGATAAAGCATGTTTGTTCCTCCAAGGGATTTTATACTTGTATATAAGATTAGAGTGAAGAGAAAGGGATACTTGTAGTCCACTATAAGGACCTGTATAGCAAATCTTAAGTACTAACCTCTGACCACTAAATTCCTAAATATTTAATTCTGCTTTAGAACCATTCTCCTTTTACTGAGAATTATAAATAAATATCTTATTTGTTGGAAGTTTTGTTATATTATTTCTTACATGTTTAAACATCAAAGTAAAAAATCATTATTATATTTTTCTTTATTGTTTACATTTTAAAATTTTTTAAAATACTTATAATGTCTTTTATCTACTTACGGCTGCAAAATTGCTCATTACCGAACTGTTTTTAAGCTTCAAAATGTCATTTTGGCTACACTGTCAACAATATATTTACAAACAGTACGGGAAAATGGTTTGGTAATACAAAACCTCCTAGGGAGTTATGGTTCATTTAAATATAATGGTAAGAAAGTCAAAACTTCTAAGGAGGAGAAATGAAATTATTTGAGGTTATTATGTTGCAGGTTATTAAGTAAATTTTAGTGTTTCTTACTTTGGCAGCAATGATTCTTTGAGCTGGTTTTTTATTTTTTTTAATAATATCACACAATATATTACGGTATAATTATTATTATAATTACAAGTATTAAATTTATTTTTATAAAAAACATTATAATATAATTTAAAAAAAAAGTTAGCAACCCTGATGTCTACGGCTTGTTTTAATTTTTTACCATGAGTTGTCGAATTTGTGTCATCGGTTTTTTTTTATTTTTTTGTTTATTTAATTTGTTTAAATAAAGGCAGTAAGTAATATAAAACGTATTTAAACGATAACTTTTATAAACAAACGATAAGTTGATAATAATCATAATGAATCAGATAAATAATAAGGAGAATGAACATAGAAACATTGTTGACATTGATGAATTATTGCACCACACGCCACCTGATATTTTAAGTATTGCAGCAACTTCAAAACAGTCTTTACTGCCAGCAAAATCTCGCAGTATGTATTTTAACAACTTATAATATATTCAAAGATTGGTGCCAGTCAATCGTAATTTAATAATGTATTGTAATTGTATTTTTTCACTAAGATTAAAAGTTATATTTTAAAGAATAATTAACTCTTATATTTTTTTTCTGCCGTAAGTAGATAAAATAATATATGCTGCTATATTCTGTCTACATCGGCTTAGCCTCTTCAGGCAAATCACCATTTGCCTGAAGAGGCTTCGCCTCGTCAGTCAAATGGATTAATTACCAGCCTCGGCTTGCGCCTCGGCTGGTAATTTCAATAGTCTGCCCTCGCCTTTGGCTCGGGAATAATTTTTAAAACTCGTCTGCAAAATTCCATTTTGCTGCCTAGTTTAAATATACTATTATTTTGACACGCAATGATTTCCACGTAATTATTTCAGTTCTTCTTTTCTAAAAACTTAATTTTTGTACCAAGTGTATATATAATTTAGTTTTACCATTTGGTCTGTACCACTTTACCATGTTTACAAAGAAGCGTATGAAAAATGAGAGCTTTGCATTTTTACATTTCTTCATTTATACCGTAAGTATACAGGATACCGGGGCTTATCTGAATTATCCATTTTATATTTTTCTAATTCCTCCTGCTAAGTAGTTTTTCTAAAGTCGTTAGTCTGTAAGTGAGTGTGTGACTTTAAGAAAAGACTTTAAGAAAAAATCAATCTTTAGGTCTAGTCGTGTAATCTGGAAAATAAATTTTTATGACGTCTTTGACGACTGCAAAAATTTCAAAAAATCATCAAATATGTGAAAATAATGGGTTTAATATTAAATTAGATCACATATATTACTACATAAGATCAACAAATGAACTGAGTTTCATCTTATTATTAGCAATAGTTCATTATTACTAATTATTATTATAGGGCAATAGTTCATTATACTATTTTCATTATTATCATCAATAGTTTTAGCATAAACTTTGAGTAAGGTGTTTATCAACGTCAGCATTTTCCACCGTTAGGTCTTCGCCTTCGGCTGACAAAGAAGCGTTGTGATCCCAGTCTCTGCGCCCATAATATTCACAGGTGATGAAGTGTCGGAGCTGGGGTTGTAGAGACGGATGCTAATACCCCTGACAACTGTAGGGTCTGCATCTACTATGTCAAAGGTATTTTTTTTGGGGGCGGCCGAAATGGCGGGCTATATACCCAGTCAGCGGGTATAATGCTCAAGATTTAAGCTTATTGTCGCCAACAGATTGTGCGGTTTTAAATAAATAAATAAATACAACTATTTTTATTTGCCAATAAGTATACAAAAATATTCAATAGCTTGAGGTCATATATATTTTAATAACATACATCAAATAATTATAATTCACTTAACAATACATGACGTAATTATTTTTTTAATTAAAAACTCTGATAAATTATAAATGGTTTTTTTGATGAGCAATTCTTTGCATTTTGATTTAAAACATTTTATTTCAGCAATGTCTTTTATATCTTGTGGTAATGAGTTGTACAATACTACCCCTGAGTAATCTGAACTAAATTTATATTTTGAAGTTTTATGTTGGTTTATTCTCAATAAATTTTTATTTCTGGTATTATAGTGGTGCTTATCTCCATTTTTTGTATAATTGCCGAAATTTTTCTGTACTTGAACTAGCTGTTTTAGTATATATATGGCTGGTATTGTTAACTTGCAGGATTTTCTAGGTGGTATATTGTCTATGCATCTAAGTATTTTCTTTTGAATAATTAAAGATTTACGCGCACAAGGAGCATTGCCCCAGAGCTCGACACCATACAACTTTGACTTGACAAGTCCATTATAAACCTGTAGAAGCTCATTTTCAGTTAAACATTTTTTAAGCTCCCTGATTATATAGTAGCTTGAGTTTAATTTCTTGTTTGTTTCTTCAATTTGATTCACCCAGCTAATTGTTTGATCTATTTTAACTCCTAATAATTTAGTAATTTTACATTCAGTAATATTATTGTCATTATATTTCAAATTTAAATTATTATTTACTCTGTTCCCATTTACCCTATTTACTACTAGAATAAATTCTGTTTTAGATTCATTTAGCTTTAATCTATTTAGTCTAATCCTCATTGCTAGTTGTTTTAAGGCCATATTAGCGTGATTTCCTGTATGTCATCATTTGAACCAACAAAAACCATAGTTACATCATCTGCATGTAACTATATTTAGAGAGAGTAGAAAGTAAGAGGTTTGCGCTATTATCGTAAAAATGTCCGCGGGGGGCAGTAATAGTATATTATACTACTAAGCAGAAAATGGAATTTTGCTAACGAATTCTATTAATTAACTCCCAAGCTGAGAGCGAGAGGGATAATTCCCTAAAACTTCCTAGGAGGTTGAGTATTACCAAGAAAATTTCCCGTACGGTTTTAAATATTTTTTCAACAGTGTTAGTAAAATGACAGTTTGCAGCTTAAAAACTGTTTAGTAATGACTAATATTGTTGCCTAGGAAAAATTATTTGAAAATAAAATGATAAAAAGATTTACTTTAAGGATAAAAAGATCCTTAAAGTATCTACTTAGATTTATAAGTCCTTTTACGCCTATGCCAATAAAACCGCTTTGCTCTTTGTTTTGATTCAATTATAATATAACTGGAATCATAAAAGCCAAATCTTTTCCGATTAAAAGAGATCGGAAAAGATCATCCTTACAACATGATGTAAGGATTTCATTAATTTTATTATTACTTTCAAAAAATATTTTTATAAATATTTGGCCTTTGTCTGTTAAAAATAGGCATAAGTAGTCTTATATTACAATTTTTTTTTGTAATAATTATTCAGTTCTAAAGGGGTTTACTTTACGACCGAGCAACCAAAGGAAAATATCTTACGAAATTCGGCTTGAAAAGAGTTTAAAAAGGAGGGCATACTTTTTAAGGAAAGGATAGAAAGGGCACATTTAAAACCATCTTTCACTTTATAAAAGTCGAATTTTCGTTAATTTTTTTGTTAATTAGTAAAAGTATTAAAATTATTTTCACAAAGAACAAAAGAGAAATTTGGTTTAAAAGTATCAGCTTTATCTTTTTCTTGTATATCGGATTTAATTTTTCTTTTGTGTCTTTTCTTCTTTTTTGAATTTGAACAAAAAAGGCTTTTAAAGGAAACTGTAAATCTTCTTTCATTAAATTCATTTCTTTAAGAATGTTGCTTTATTGAATATTTTCCTCTTGTCAAATCTTCGAGATGCTTAACTTCAGTATAATGAGAGACTGTTGCTGCTATAAGTATCTCAGTATAATGAGGAGAGCTGTTGCTGCTATAAGTATCTAAGTATAATGAGGAGAACTGTTGCTGCTATAAGTATCTCAGTATAATGAGGAGAACTGTCGCTGCTATAAGTATCTGAGTATAATGAGGAGAGCTGTTGCTGCTATAGGTATCTCAGTATAATGAGGAGAACTGTTGCTGCTATAAGTATCTCAGTATAATGAGGAGAACTGTTGCTGCTATAAGTATCTCAGTATAATGAGGTCTGAGTAATAATGAGGAGACTGCTATAAGTATCTCAGTATAATGAGGAGAACTGTTGCGCTAAGTATCTCAGTATAAATGAGGAGAGCTGTTGCTGCATAAGTATCTCAGTATAATGAGGAGAACTGTTGCTGCTATAAGTATCTCAGTATAATGAGGAGAACTGTTGCTGCTATAAGTATCTCAGTATAATGAGGAGAACTGTTGCTGCTATAAGTATCTGTATAATGAGGAGACTGTTGCTGCTATAAGTATCTGAGTATAATGAGGAGAACTGTTGCTGCTATAAGTATCTGAGTATAATCTTTGCTGCTATAAGTATCAGTATAATGAGGAGACTGTTGCTGCTAAGTATCTCAGTATATGAGGAGACTGTTGAGCAGTATAAGTATCTCAGTATAATGAGGAGAACTGTTGCTGCTATAAGTATCTCAGTATAATGAGGAGAGCTGTTGCTGCTATAAGTATCTCAGTATAATGAGGAGAACTGTTGCTGCTATAAGTATCTCAGTATAATGAAAGCTGTTGCTCTATAAGTATCTCAGTATAATGAGGAGAGCTGTTGCTGCTATAAGTATCTCAGTATAATGAGGAGAACTGTTGCTGCTAAAGTATCAGTATAATGAGGAGAGAGTATAATGAAGGAGACTGTTGCTGCTGTATCTCAGTATATGAGTATAAGTATCTGAGTATAATGAGAAAGCTGCTATAAGTATCTAGTATATGCTATAAGTATCTAAGTATAATGAGGAGACTGTTGCTGCTATACGTATGAGTATAATGAGGAGAACTGTTGCTGCTATAAGTATCTGAGTATAATGAGGGAATAAGTATCTGTTGCTGCTATAAGTATCTAAGTATAATGGGAGAACTGTGCTGCTATAAGTATCTGAGTATAATGAGGAGAGCTGTTGCTGCTATAAGTAGTTGCTGCTATAGTATCTGAGGAGAACTGTTGCTGCTAAGTATCTCAGTATAATACTGTCGCTGCTATAAGTATCTGAGTATAATGAGGAGAACTGTTGCTGCTATAGTATCTGAGTATAATAACTGTGTGCTAATAAGATCTGAGTATAATGAGGAGAACTGTTGCTGCTATAAGTATCTGAGTATAATGAGGAGAACTGTTGCTGCTATAAGTATCTGAGTATATGAGGAGAACTGTTGCTGCTATAAGTATCTGTATAATGAGGAGAACTGTTGCTGCTATTAGTATCTCAGTATAATGAGGAGAGCTGATGCTGCTATAAGTATCTCAGTATAATAAGGAGAGCTGTTGCTGCTATAAGTATCTGAGTATAATGAGGAGAATGGTTGCTGCTATAAGTATCTCAGTATAATGAGGAAACTGTTGCTGCTATAAGTATCTGAGTATAATGAGAGAACTGTTGCTGCTATAAGTATCTCAGTATAATGAGGAGAACTGTTGCTGCTATAAGTATCTGAGTATAATGAGGAGAACTGTTGCTGCTATAAGTATCTCAGTATAATGAGGAGAACTGTTGCTGCTATAAGTATCTGAGTATAATGAGGAGAGATGTTGCTGCTATAAGTATCTCAGTATAAGAGAACTGTTGCTGCTATAAGTATCTGAGTATAATGAGGAGAACTGTTGCTGCTATAAGTATCTGAGTATAATGAGGAGAACTGTTGCTGCTATAGTATCTGAGTATAATGAGGGAGAACTGTTGCTGCTATAAGTATTCAGTGAGAACTGTTGCTGCTATAAGTATCTGAGTATAATAAGGAGAACTGTTGCTGCTATAAGTATTTGAGTATAATGAGGAGAACTGTTGCTGCTATAAGTATCTCAGGGGTTCTGGTTGCCCCTTTTCTGAGGGCGAGTGGAATATGTCCGAAGTAATTAAGATAGGGGAAGCAAAGCGGATAAGATAAGAAAAGTTCTGAGACATATGCGTGATTCAGACACCCTGAACAACATGATATTATCATGATGAAAAACGCTCAAAATTTCTTACGTCTAAAACGGATATTTGTAATCGGCTTTAGATTTATTTGACAATTAATAATTTTCAATTCACCATATAACAATTATTTTCCTGTAATTAATGAAACTAGTATAATTCTATGGATGTAGAATAATATGATTAGAATATAGTATTATGTAAAATATTTTGGAATTTCTAATAAAATAAAACATTTAATTTCTTGAAGAAATAAAACTAATTCATGCAAGTGGGTCCTGGAAAGTGGGTCGTCGATGTAAAACTTACCAAGGCGTCATATCAGTCAGAAACAGATTCCCCGCTGTAACCCCGCTGAAATTACCAACTTTTTACCCGAAAAGTTACAGCGTTTTAATTCCTAATAGTTTAGGGAGTTTATTCCCAAGCAAAAAAACCAAGTCTGTAGTTTAAACTTTATCCTGGTCTTAATCTGTATCCTTGTTTCATTCTCTGAATTTAAATACTTTCGTTTAAAATGCAGGCGAATATGAACATAAATTCTATCCTTAGGGAACAATGACGGAGGTTTCAATGTCGATGTTAATATTGTCCCAAGTATTATTTTGATTCCGCTAATTTAATTGAAATTCGCTTATTTCTATCAATCTTATTTACTTCTTAGTATTATTTACATAGTGGTTACATTTTTATATGTTTCACTGAGTCAGAAAAGAAAGAAAAGGACAAACAAAAAGAAAAACTACAACAAGTTACTCAACAAATGGAAAATAAGCAATAACAAAAAATAGAATACCTATTTATTATTTGTATAATTTATTATTTTTATTATAAGAATACTATTTATTTATTTCAAATCGTTTTATATAGGCAACACAGATTATAGTATGGCACACGGCTAAAATCAGTTGACAGCGTGGGGAACTAGTATTAAGGAACCAATAAGATTGGCCTGAATTGAAATCAAGGGCGTGGTTTAACATCAAGGACTAACCTCATAGGCACCCTCGCATTATTTCCCCGCGCTGTCAACTAATTTTAGCCGTGTGACTACTATAATAATAAGAAATTAGGTTATGATTTGTATTTTTTAAACATGTTCTTTATTGGCAAAAGTATATAATATTTATTTTGTGTAATAATAATAATATCCGTTTATTTAAATAAATAACAAACAATCATTTAAAAAAAAATACAACATAAATGTGTACAACATAAGTTTTACACAAAGTTTGAGTAAACAGGACCATATATTATTTATTGGTTTGGAATCAAGGATACAATTTATCGTCATATTTACACTCAAGATTTTAACTACAAAAACAAATCTGGCGCAGAGGTTTAAAAGCCAAGCAAATTTTCTGTAATCAGTACTCTAGATCTCAGTAATATCTGGGACTAGTAGATCTCGTAATATCTGGACTAGCTACTCAGATCTCAGTAATATCTGGACTAGATCTCAGTAATATCTCTAGCTACTCCTCAGTAATATCTGGGACTAGCTACTCTAGATCTCAGTAATATCTGGGACTAGCTACTCGAGATCTCAGTAATATCTGGGACTAGCTACTCTAGATCTCAATATCTGGGAAGTACTCGAGATCTCAGTAATATCAGCTACTCTAGATCTCAATAATATCTGGGACCTACTCTAGATCTCAGTAATATCTGGACTAGCTACTCTAGTCTCAGTAATATCTCTGAGATCTCAGTAAATCTGGTAATAGCTACTCTAGATCTCAATAATATCTGGGACTAGCTACTCGAGATCTCAGTAATATCTGGGACTAGCTACTCTAGATCTCAGTAATATCTGGGGCTAGCTACTCTAGATCTCAAATATCTGTGGCTAGCTACTCTAGATCTAAGTAATATCTGGGAATAGCTACTTTAGGTAATATCTCTAGTAGATCTAGTAAATCTAGCTACTCTAGATCTCAGTAATATCTGGGACTAGCTACTCTAGATCTCAGTAATATCTGGACTAGCTACTCTCTAGGTCTCAGTAATATCTGAGACTAGCTACTCTAGATCTAGACTACTACTCGAGATCTCAGTAATATCTGGACTAGCTACTCTAGATCTCAATAATATCTGGGACTTGCTACTCTAGGTCTCAGTAATATCTGAGACTAGCTACTCTAGATCTCAATAATATCTAGACTAGCTACTCAGATCTCAGTAATATCTGGACTAGCTACAGCTACTCTAGATCTAAGTAATATCTGGGAATAGCTACTCGAGATCTTAGTAATATCTGTGGCTAGCTACTCTAGATGTCAGTAATATCTGGGACTAGCTACTTGAGATCTCAGTAATATCTTGGGCTACTCGAGATCTTAGTAATATCTGTGGCCAGCACGACGCTCGAGATCTAAACCACACCTGTGGCTCACACGGATATGATACTTCAGATATGATGCTGCTAAGCGAGATGCGATGAGGCATGTTTTACTTTGAGATTTGGCACACGAGATAAAAAACCTCAGTTCTATACTAGGCACCTTGTATTAATTCTGGCAATATTTTATTTCAATGCATACTTCAAGTTAAAATATTAAACAAACTTATTGCATTATAAAAGTTAAATAGGGCAAATAAAAATGATATTTATTTCGAACTCTCGTATCAACCCTACATTAAAGCATAATTTATAACATTATAATTTATAATAGCTCATATTATATTTATATTTATAATAGCACTGGTTATGAACATTATTTTATAAACTTTTCCCATTAATATTTAAATTTATTTAATTATAAATTTTGTATTTATTTATCAAGCTTCATATTATCATAATATAAAGCAATGTTAATTCTATCTAATATATAATTACAAAGTTTAAACACTTATACTATATCAAATGTATTGTTACTATTAGTATTAATTAACCCTTTTCCACAAATAGTTATACGTGAGCAATTAGTTATATGTGAGCAAATATCAAATAGTTATATGTGAGCAAATATCAAATAGTTATATGTGAGCAAATATCAATTAGTTATATGTGAGCAAATATCAATTAGTTATATGTGAGCAAATATCAAATAGTTATATGTGAGCAAATATCCAATAGTTATATGTGAGCAAATATCAAATAGTTATATGTGAGCAATATCAATAGTTATATGTGAGCAAATTTCAAATAGTTATATGTGAATATCAAATAGTTATATGTGAGCAAATATCAAATAGTTATATGTGAGCAAATATCAATAGTTATATGTGAGCAAATATAATAGTTATATGTGAGCAAATATCAATAGTTATATGTGAGCAAATATCAATAGTTATATGTGAGCAAAGTAGTATATGTGAGCAAATATCAAATATTATATGTGAGCAAATATTTATATGTGAGCAAATATGCAAATAGTTATATGTGAGCAAATTCAAATAGTTATATGTGAACAAATATCAAATAGTTATATGTGAGCAAATATCAATAGTTATATGTGAGCAAATATCAAATAGTTATATGTGAGTTATATGTGAGCAAATATCAAATAGTTATATGTGGGAACATCAGAAAAAGTAACTTGACTACCTTCAATAAAACTATAATCAGATAATCAATAAAAAATAACAATAACTTATATACCAGGAGCCCAGGGGTGTTTTGTTAATAAAAAGTGTAATGGCTGGAACCGGTCTCAATTTTTTGTAAATACCTTCCTGAACAAGGATCTGCAATTTTGCCGACTCGTATCGGATGGGTGTCCCAGGCAGAACGCACTTTAGGGGTCAAAGGTTCTGCCTGGGACACCCATCCTTTACGAGTCGGCAGAATTGCAGATCCTTGTTCAGGAAGGTATTTACGAAAAATTGAGACCGATTCCAGCCATTACACTTTTTATTAACAAAACACCCCTGGGCTCTTGGTCTATAACAGGTTATGTTAAAGTTATATTAAAGTCGTTAAAAGGTTACTTGAGTGAGACAATATAGAATGAAATCATTTCTAAAATAGTTATATTTTCTTGGCTGTGTTATGGTTTATAAAATTATTTTCAATTAAATAAAATTTTTAATTTTTTTTGCTTTAAAGGTAAAGTTAGAAAGTTTCGGTTACTTTAAAATATGAATATTCTTATCTTCTTTTCACAGCATCTTCTTATATCAAATCTACATTTATTTAATTCATGTTCGTGAGTAGAATTTCTTCAAAAAGATAAACAATTTATTGAAAAAAAAGTTTGTACGGACATAGTGCTTAGATAAAATACCTTTAAAAATATAATTATAAATAATAATTTTTTAATTAAATAGTTTCGCCTGATAATTATGTACAATAATATAATGCGATAATGATTAATTAGTGCAGTATTATCAGACATAATAATGTTAAAATTAGTGGATTTAAAGCTTTTTTAAAGAAATAACTAGAAGTATTTAGGTAGCACTGGTGTAGAGAGGTGTGAACCAAGAGTTAGTTCAACACTTAAGTGAGATTTGCTTTAAGTGTAAGGTATTCTTAGTAGTTTCTCTTAGCTCAAGTACCTGTGCTCGACTTGATAAAAGTTTTTTGTCAACTTGAGAAAATAGAGCCTCTTAAGAGAGCAATGACCCAAGCTCTTTAAAGAGTTATAAATATTAAAATAGACGCCAAGTAATGCTTCAATAAACTTGATAATCAAAATATTTTATGTATGAATGTAATGTGTTGATCTATATTTAATTTTATTGTTGACATGATAAAGGTGGAATGGATGAACGATTCAAAAGGAATGATACATTTTTCCCATGATTCAACATGATGTCTAAGGTGGCCATAGAACATTGTGACTATCTTAAATTTTATAGAAATTAATTCTATTTTTCTTTACCTGCTATATACAACTATATAAATATATTTATAAATGAATATAAATATATAAAGTATAGTGACTATATTACACTTTACTTATGATTATTATATTGTTTTCTTCATAGCAAGCCCGCTCACATCAATTGTTCGGCTTAAGGTTGTACTCACCATAAACATTCAGTTTTGTATATGAACCATGGGTACCAGTCGTTGGCGCTCCAAGTTGTTGGAGCTCCATTCGTTCGCGCGCCATCATTTGCGCTCCACATCGTTGGAGCGCCATTTATAGGCGCTCCACATCGTTGGAGCTTCATTTAAAGTGGAGCTCCAACGTATGGAGCGCCAACGAATGGCGCGTCAACGAATTGCCTGCACTTTAATTTTCTCGTGTGATTTCTCTAAAAATTCATAGACGCTCCAAAAATCGTTCGAGCTCCATTTCAAATGGAGCTCCAACGATATGGAGCGCCAAAGAATGGCGCTCCAACGATTTGGAGCGTCTATGAAGTTTTAGAGAAATCACGCGAGAAAATGTGCAGACAATTCGTTGGCGCGCCATCCTTGGCGCTCCATAGATTTGGAGCGCCAACGAATGGCACCCTGAACCATTACGCCAGATAGGTTAAAATCCTGTTGCGGTAGATTCTTCTTTTTTGAAAGTTTGTGTTCTCCCTTTTCTATTTTAGTATATATTTTTATGTATGGATCATTTTATTTAAATTAATTCTTTGACAAACTCAGTTCATCTATTTCATTGTACCAATCATAGACATATATACTAGAGGGAGCATAACCTATCTCAATAAGTTGAGAGGCCTAAAACATATTTTTAGGGCTCTGTGTTACCTCATTGAAACCTCCTTTAATAATGAGTTAAGGATATAATAAATCAATTGATTTCGGCTTCCTGCACATTGTTTGTGTTTTGATTTGTATTTTTAACGTTTTACCATATAATTTATTGTAATTTTTTACTGATTATTTGATTATATTTTTTAGCGAAGGTAGTCAGGTTACTTTCTGATGTTTCAAAATTTAATTTATAGAGCTCCTCTAGTATATAATATATATATATATATATATATATATATAATATATATATATATATATATATATATATATATATATATATATATATATATATATATATTCATGGTACCAATTCAGCTTAATAGTAAACTATAAAGTAAGATATAATAGTAAGACTATTATAAAGTGTCTTGTTCAACGATTTAAAAGTTTGCTTGATGTTGTGTGCGCGGTGACACGCATTACGGGGTTTTTAGTTCGAAAAATACAAACAAGATATGATTTATTGTTATATTTAGGTTGTTATTGGGGTGCGTAACCAAAAACTTTCCTTTTGTATTGACTTTGTATAACTTATTCAATATAAATATATAATATGGATACCAAAAAGTAAAAAGG
>JACMZG010000008.1:4385525-4468025 GCA_018340805.1 Microvelia longipes
TTTCTGGCTTCGAGTCACGTTTCGACTCAGAAAACTTGGCTATAAATCAGATAAAGGCAGCCGATATGAAAGCTTTAAATCATCCTACTCAGTTACCGGGTTAGATAAGTTTTCCCTCGCCTCCCACGTGAGAAAGACATTTGGAAGCATATTTTTCTCGTGCGGAAAAACTTGCAAGGAATATGGAATAGCAGGTGTGAGAGGTTTCATAAGTTGAAAAGTCGAAAAGATTATAAAGTTTATTTTTTTCTTTCTATTCTATATTTAAACACGTTAGTAAAAATATATCTTTATCGAGAACCTAATAAAACATATTTTACAAAAATTTTGAGATGACGATTAAATAGCCTTGGGCCATTGATCTCAAAGATCTGCAACTTAAGGCTTCTGCTTGATATTTTCTTTATTACCCTATAGATGAACCTGATTAGAGTCCATCAAACAATCTGACAATAATAACTAATAGTCAGTTTTTAATGAAAATATGTCAATAACTGGGAAAAATTACATTAATTTTAATGTGGCGTTAGCAGAAATACCAAACTAAAATTAAACATTACCGAACTAAACTTTAATAAAAATTTGCTCATTTGTGTCTTCTTAATAATTTTTTTAAGGATTACCAATGTTTTAGATACTAATATTTCGGCAAAAGATAAACAAAACTATGGCAGTTTGGTAAAGTAGTCAGTGCCTTAAAGGAGGTCTGCTCCAAGCCCTTAACGGAGATTTTGGACAACATATAAAGACTCACCTTTCCGGCACAGTTGATGGCGAAAGCCGAAAGCCGGCTCTGCTATTTAAATGTAGATATTCTTGTGGAAAAGACGGAATTTGTAGTTTGATGTTAAAGGAGGTATTTATCGGAATGTTATAGAGCATCCCAGCCATACTCATATTCAAAGTCATGCATTCGAGACTTGTTAAAGGTGAGAAATTCGCTTTAAAAGGGTGTTGACATATTTCATCACCTAATTTCACCAAAGTTATGATGGAGGTTATTTTAGGGTTTTTTTTATAATACCAAGGGCTTTAAATAGAAGAAATATGATTACCTCCTGAAAAATAGGGTTTATTTGTGAAAAGGCATGAGAGGGGAGGGTTAATCCTTGTATACTTTATACCGTGTTTTTCTTACAAACATGCCTTTAACAGCACAGTGAATAGGGAATTTTCTTTGTTAAGTTGGTTCATCCACCTGGGTACCCCACTGTTACATTGTTATTATTTAACAGGAAATAAGATCTACTAGGATTTTCGGTTTTCAAGAAAAAAAGTATTGTACTTTTTTGCGTGCATTGTAGGTAATTTTCTGGTTTGGTGAGTTTTTGTTTCCACCTGTCCGGTACGAGGATTAGGTAAAATGCTTTATATGGATATTATATGGAAATTATTTGACCACATAATAATTTGATTTTATTTCAGCAATATGCTTTTAAGTTGCTTTTATTGGTATCATTATCTATTTTAATACAAAGTAAAACTGGGCCTGCGAGTCTCGCAATAGTTACTTTGGGGCCATATATTATAGACTGACTAGGATTTAAACCTTAGGTCAACCACATACAGGTATATATTATATATATATATATATATATATATATATAAAGTATATAAAGTTTATGTATAAATACATAAACTTTGTGAAGTTATAGATTAGGAATCACCCGTGGTGTAGTGGTTAAGGTACGCGGTCAATACCCAGAATGAATAGACTTTAAACTTCCGAGTTTATTTAGTCATGGGTTCAATCCCAGCACGGGCTTCTGGGATTTTTATGAGAGTGATACAAATTCTGCGTACCACGTCCCATCCTTCACGTCCTTCGATCAGATGGGATGTAAAGCCGGTGGTTTCGAGCCTGTGCGTTGTCAGGTACTCGTTAAAGACCCCTTACCCTAAATGAAACTGGGTAAAGGCAAAATTAAGGACCCACAAAAACGATTCATTATAATACTATAGTGTGTCTGCCTTGTAGTTTAAAGTGTATGGAGGTTTGGTTTAACAGCGAGGGCACGTGTTGTTCCTAGTTTTCATTAGACTCTATGAGTCAGAGAAAATATCTATGAATTGCTTAAAACAGCATGAGAGGAACCATAGAAATACACGGCTCTTCTGACGAAATTAGATGAAATATACCTACACTTTTTAGCGAATTTTCATAATGAAAATGACGCTTATGAGGTTGTTCGGATGACGGAAGTTGAGGGTGGGAGTGAGCGGAATCGGTTCCTATTGACTTCCTGATAACAAAAATATATGTCCGAAAAAAGTTTATATATATGTATATATATATATATATATATAATATATATATGTATATAATATATATGTATGTAAGAGTTTCTACCCTTTCGTATGGCGAACGATAACTCTCGAAGGCGTTCTCAAATTGAAACGAAACTTTGCAAATCGCGAGATGTCGAGGAGGTTACGAGGCCTATTGTTTATAAAAACATTATGACGTCATCAACCAAAGTTATGACGTCATGAAAAAAAAAATTTTTTGAAACTTGAAATGGCTATAAAACAAGGTATTTCGTGTTTAGGTAGACGGCTAGCTGAATCGATTAAGACCGATTTCAGCTCAATCGAACCATCACAAATGGCGCAAACGGTATACATATATATAATTTGTATATATGTATACGTCTAGGTCAAAGACTCGTACGATATCTGTTGGGTTCAGTAGTGTTAGAGGGTGTGATATAGTATAAAAGAGGGCCTCTACCTCTAGCTCCATCCTGTAAGCCTACTGTCCCAGAGAGACAGGACAAAAATGGCTTCCACTAAACCACGCCGCTAAGCAGGCCCGTAAGCGGAAGAACCTCGAAGTAGTCTTTATATGGTCGAAGTCATTCTAAAACGATTGCGACCGGTTTCAGCTCAGTCAGGCAATCTTAAGTGACGGAAACGGCATTTTTTATTTTAAAACTAAAAATCATGAATATATTTTTGTTTATAATTGTCGCGGCCGCCGCTAGGTTTATTTATCTATAATTTGTTTTGTTTTTTGTAATGTTTTTGTTTGGACAACACTGTCAGGAAAGAATTATGTTTGACGTATTTTATTCTAGTTTTTCGATTCGTTTCAAGATTTATTAGTTTAGACAGTAATATTCTTTTACGGGTTCTAACCAGGGTTCAAAGGGTTTTTACGGTTCTTTGTTCGATTATTGTTCGCGAAAACGGACGTTTTATGTTACAGTTGTTCTTTCTTCGTATCGATACTTATATCAATAAAACTCTGTGAAAGTTAAAGCTGTCTGACTTTAAATTTGTGTAGCTAGAATGAATTTCGTGACGATTGTTGCGCGATGCCGGCACAATAATGCTTCTTAATTTTAATATTATAGCATACTATTAATAATAGAGTATGAATAAATCTCAATTAGCAAAATCAAATTTGTGAAAGCCTCTCAGGCCTTTCTCACAAACTTTCTGTGTGGAAAGGCTGTGAAAATTCGCTAGATACATGGCAAAATGCCATGTAACAAGAACAACACATAATACAAACCAACAACAATGTGGCCGCGAAGCGGCCACAGGGAGGCCCCGGGCCGCGAAGCGGCCCGGTGGCCGACGCCGTGGAGCGGACGAGGCGCGAAGCGCCGAGGCCGCGTAGCGCTACGGGCCGAAGGCCCGTATTTTAATTATAAATTAAAAAAAAAAATAAACGTAAGGACCTTTACTTTTTAGCGAATTTTCATAATGAAAATGACGCTTATGAGGTTGTTCGGATGACGGAAGTTGTGGGTAGGAGTGGGTGGAATCGGTTCCTATTGGCTTCCTGATAACAAAAATATGTCCGAAAAAAGTTTATATATATATATGTATATATATATTATATATATATATATATATAATATATATATATATGTATATATATATATATGTATGTAAGAGTTTCTACCCTTCGTATGGCGAACGATAACTTTCGAAGGCGTTCTCAAATTGAAACGAAACTTTGCAAAATCGCGAGATGTTGTGGAGGTTACGAGGCCTATTGTTTATAAAAAATTATGACGTCATCAACCAAGTTATGACGTCATGAAAAAAAAAAATTTTTGAAACTTAAAATGGCTTTAAACAAAGTATTTCGTGTTTAAGTAGACGGCTAGCTGAATCGATTAAGACCAATTTCAGCTCAATCGAACCATCACAAATGCGCAATCGGTATACATATATATATAATCTTGTATATATGTATACGTCTAGATCAAAGACTCGTACGATATCTGTTGGGTTCAATAGTGTTAGAGGGTGGGGATATAGTATAAAAGAGAGACCTCTACTTCTTGCTCCATCATGGTAAGCCTACTGCCCCAGAGAGACAGGACAAAAATGGTTTCCACTGAACCACGCCGAGCTAAGCAGACCCGAAAAGAGGAAGAACATCGAAGTAGTCTTTATATGTCGAAGTTATTCTAAAACGAATGCGACAGTTTTAGCTCAATCGGACAATCCTAAGTGACGCAACGGTATTTTATTTTAAATAATCATGTATATATTTTTTTCAACCTTAAGATTTTACTCAAATAAACAATTTGTTTACAAAAAAAATTTGACATATTTCTTTAAATTCTATAAACAATCATAAATGTAAGTAAGAGTTGAAGTTGTCTTTATATGGTCGAAGTCATTCTAAAACCATTGCGACCGTTTCAGCTCAATCAGACAATCTTTAGTGACGAAACGTTTTTTTATTTAAAACAAAAATCATGAATAATATATTTTGTTTATAATGCTTCTTAATTTTAATATTATAGCATACTATTAATAATAGAGTATTAATAAAATCTCAATTAGTAAAATCAAGTTTGTGAGAAAGCCTCTCAGGCCGCGAAGCGGGCCTGTGTGGAGAGGGTTCATCTGTTGGGTTCAGTAGTGTTAGAGGGTGGTGATATAGTATAAAAGAGGGGCCTCTACCTCTAGCTCCATCCTGGTAAGCCTACTGTCCCAGAGAGACAGGACAAAAATGGCTTCCACTAAACCACGCCGAGCTAAGCAGGCCCGTAAAGCGGAAGAACCTCGAAGTAGTCTTTATATGGTCGAAGTCATTCTAAACGATTGCGACGGTTTCAGCTCAGTCAGGCAATCTTAAGTGACGGAAACGGCATTTTTATTTAAAAACTAAAATCATGAATATATTTTGTTTATAATTGTCGCGGCCGCCGCTAGGTTTATTTTATCTATATTTGTTTTGTTTTTTTTGTAATGTTTTTGTTTTGGACAACACTGTCAGGAAAGAATTATGTTTGACGTATTTTATTCTAGTTTTTCGATTCGTTTCAAGATTTATTAGTTTAGACAGTAAAATATTCTTTTACGGTTCTAACCAGGTTCAATGGGTTTTTACGGGTTCTTGTTCGATTATTGTTCGCGAAACGGGACTTTATGTTACAGTTGTTCTTTCTTCGTATCGATACTTATATCAATAAAACTCTGTGAAAGTTAAAGCTGTCTGACTTAAATTTGTGTAGCTAGAATGAATTTCGTGACGATTGTTGCGCGATTGCCGGCACAATAATCTTCTTAATTTTAATATTATAGCATACTATTAATAATAGAGTATGAATAAAATCTCAATTAGCAAAATCAAATTTGTGAGAAAGCCTCTCAGGCCTTTCTCACAAACTTTCTGTGTGGAAAGGCTGTGAAAATTCGCTAGATACATGGCAAAATGCCATGTAACAAGAACAACACATAATACAAACCAACAACAATGTGGCCGCGAGCGGCCACAGGGAGGCCCCCGGGCCGCGAAGCGGCCGGTGGGCCGACGCGTGGAGCGGACGAGCGCGAAGCGCCGAGGCCGCGTAGCGGCTACGGGCCGAAGCCGTATTTTAATTATAAATTAAAAAAAAAAAAAATAAACGTAAGGACCTTTACTTTTTAGCGAATTTTCATAATGAAATGACGCTTATGAGGTTGTTTGGATGACGGAAGTTGTGGTAGGAGTGGGTGGAATCGTTCCTATTGGCTTCCTGATAACAAAAATATATGTCGAAAAAAGTTTATATATATATGTATATATATATATATATATATATATATATATATATATATATATATGTATATATATATATATATGTATGTAGAGTTTCTACCCTTTCGTATGGCGAACGATAACTTTCGAAGGCGTTCTCAAATTGAAACGAAACTTTGCAAATCGCGAGATGTTGTGGAGGTTACGAGGCCTATTGTTTATAAAAACATTATGACGTCATCAACCAAAGTTATGACGTCATGAAAAAAAAAATTTTTGAAACTTAAAATGGCTTTAAAACAAGTATTTCGTGTTTAAGTAGACGGCTAGCTGAATCGATTAAGACCAATTTCAGCTCAATCGAACCATCACAAATGGCGCAATCGGTATACATATATATATAATCTTGTATATATGTATACGTCTAGATCAAAGACTCGTACGATATCTGTTGGGTTCAATAGTGTTAGAGGGGGGATATAGTATAAAGAGAGACCTCTACTTCTTGCTCCATCATGGTAAGCCTACTGCCCCAGAGAGACAGGACAAAAATGGTTTCCACTGAACCACGCCGAGCTAAGCAGACCCGAAAAGAGGAAGAACATCGAAGTAGTCTTTATATGGTCGAAGTTATTCTAAAACGAATGCGACCAGTTTTAGCTCAATCGGACAATCCTAAGTGACGCAAACGGTATTTTTATTTTAAATAATCATGTATATATTTTTTTCAACCTTAAGATTTTACTCAAATAAACAATTTGTTTACAAAAAAAATTTGACATATTTCTTTAAATTCTATAAACAATCATAAATGTAAGTAAGAGTTGAAGTTGTCTTTATATGGTCGAAGTCATTCTAAAACCATTGCGACCGGTTTCAGCTCAATCAGACAATCTTTAGTGACGAAAACGGTTTTTTTATTTAAAAACAAAAATCATGAATAATATATTTTTGTTTATAATGCTTCTTAATTTTAATATTATAGCATACTATTAATATAGAGTATTAATAAAATCTCAATTAGTAAAATCAAGTTTGTGAGAAAGCCTCTCAGGCCCGCGAAGCGGGCCTGTGGGAGAGGCTGTGAAAATTCGCTAGATACATGGCAAAATGCATGTAACAAGAACAATAATGAAACAACACATAATACAAAACAACAACAATGTGCCGCAAAGCGCCACAGGGAGCCCCGGGCCGCGAAGCGGCCCGGTTTTTAAATTCATTTATTTCAGAAAATTTAATACAAATTATAAAAGTCACTTATACAAAAAAGAAGACTTAAAATTAAAAGGAGTAGAACACTATCTTAGGGAGCTGGCAAAAGAGCCCAACAACGTGGCCTACTTGCCTGGTAGTTACTACCACTCCCCCCATATTACTACTACTTTTGAAGTTATATATTCTTTTAATCAACTTCATAAGCGTCATATGGGACTTGCCGCTTATGACGCGGCAAGCGCCATAAGTGCAAGATGACGCGCTTCACCATAAAAGCGCGATGTGGATTGATATTTCATTTTGTGATGGGCACTTACCTACCTCTTTATTCCTTGTTTAAAGCCAGATGAAGCAGAGAGGTTTCGTTAATAATTTGTTAACATTTACGATAAACTTCCATTATGATATGTGTAGATAGATAGCTGGAACAATCAGGCCCTGGTTGTCCTTTTTGGCCAGCTCAAGTTATCCCAATAGTGCGAGATAATGTCATTTCTATGTACTAATATTTCTTTGCGATTCCAATGAAATGTGTTAATTTTATGTGTTATTTAACTTATAAACTGTTTAGAGGTCTTGAGTAAAATTAGACTGGTTAAAAAGTAAAGAGGTGTACGTTTGAATAAAGGTAATGTTTGTCGAAAACTGATCCTTTTTTTCTTCTTTTGACAAAGGAAGTCTATAAAATCTTAAAGGAAGCCTTCTTAAGTAAACATTCACCTAGTTGTAACAGGAGAAGATATTTTTGTAGAGCATAAAAGCTTTTATAAGCTGAAGGTAAAGAAGGAAACGAAGCGACCTAATAAACTCGTCTACTTGTCTTTGCACAGCTGACTTTTCTATTCATTGCTCCACTAACACTGAACTTCCTCACACATGTCTTAAATGGGACTATTTTTAAATTAAAAACCAAAGGTTATAAAAAAACAAAACATGTATAACGCATTATTCATGCGTATATATATATATATATTAAGTAATCCTGGTATTATGTATATATATATATATATATATATATATAATATATATATATATATATATATTATATATATATATATATATATATATATATTTATTTATTTATATATCTGTGTGTGTATATTCCTAGCTAAGTTTTGTAAGCATGATAACGTGTGATGATACTTTGTAACATGAATAATACAACATTTTTAAGAACAGAATCCTTATAAGAGTTTGTTGTGGCGTCATTAACCTGGTTTTCTGGTTTAAAAAAAATTCAAAAAATAGCATGTTCGGAAAATTTAATATGTATGTTTTTTTGGCTGATGAATCGCTTAGACCACTTCAAGTAATCGAACAACCGAAATGCTCGTGGTAAATAACGGAAACGTTAAATATAGTCGGTTAAACAGTAATACGGTTTCGTGTATGGCGGCGTCCTTTTCAATGTATTTTGCGGCCCTGTGTAGAATGTGTCCTGTCCGGCATCAATATAACCACTCTGAGTAACCGATATATCTGTGGTAAATTATTTATTTATTTTTAATTTATTAATACAATTATTATGGATTACTAAATGAGAGGCATACAAAAAAAACAATAACTGTCGTATTGTCTTCTACATTTTTCGAGGTGCTTAGTGGAATAAAACTGTTCTGGAGTCGATTAAACAACTTAAAGTACATAAAGCTAGTGACCTGAGTTCGAATCGTGGTTCCAGTGATACTTTTTTTGTTTATTCACAGGTTTTTATTTAAGTTTAAGGCTATAAAATAATTCTGACGTGGGGATCCACAATCCGGGTGAATATGCTTTAAAATGCTTGATTTCTTTCTATTTAAGCGTGAAAGTTTAATATTGGTAAAGCACTTCACTATTAAGCCTAATGTTAAAGCCAAATTTCATTAAAAGAATGTAACGCCAACGGCTATACAAAGCCCTTTGACTTCACTTCAACCTGGGCAATTAATTTTGGCATAGTTGATAACAATGCGTTTTTGCTACAAATTGTTGGCGGGAACCAATCAGAGCCCAAAGATCTCCTCCAATCCGTACGCCGAAATCAACTACAAGGCGCGGTCGACAATATAAACAATATTTAAACAATATCGGTAACAATATTTTGTGTTATATTTTGACATGTCATATTTGTTAACATTGACGTCTAACAGTAGTTATGTATGTACCAAGTTAGATTAAAAATATATCGTTGAGTGAATGTAAATACTCTTTGAGATTAACCAAAAGAGCGTTCAGATTACGGAAATAGGCTTCATTTATCACAAATCCGGCTAATTACTGAAAATTTTGAAAAAAAAGTTATAAAAAAAGTTTGTTGATGATCCAACGTTCTAGAAGGCCGTGGATATTCAATCGCGCCTTATATGTACCATAACAAGTTAATAGTTTATTTTGAAATAATCAAATAAGATAGGAGAAGTCGCAACTACAGTTATTGTTGTAAAACCCCATTTAGTGTAAATAAATTCTTATAAATATTTTCCAACATATTTTCAGCAAAAATATACCTATTTCTCCTTGGGAGTCGTTTTTTACTTTTATTTAAAAAAGGAACCTTTAAAAAAAGCTGTTGTAACACATGTAAATATTTTCTCATATAAGACTTTGGGTAGGAGAAAAAATATAAATACATATATGAATAATAAAAAACGGGAGAAAAAAAGTAAAGAATTTTCATATAAGAAAACTTAAGGGGTGGGCCGCAAAGTAGAAGGAAATATAATATGAAAATTGGTCTTATGTTTGTTCTGAAAACATTGTAAAGACGGTAAAAAAATGTCAAGAAACAAGACTTTTTATTATAAGTTTTGTGTTGTGTAAATATACTTTTAGAGCAACACTACTTAGAAGCGAAACGAAATAAAAGCAAATATTCAACATGTTTGGGTTGTTTTTAGGGCCGACCTTAAGGAAGCGCAACAAAATGTTTATGTTATAAGCAACGTTGTAAAAACAGTACGGGGATTATGGAGGCAAAAGATTGCGGCGAATATTTCTTTTGTTGAGCGCAAATTATTTTAATGTTAGGGCTGATATCATTTGACCGTTACAAATAATACAGTAACACATAGGGCGCCTGATATCAGATTCAAAATGTGATTTTGGTTCTTTGACGTTTTAGTGGTGCACGATAACTTTCGAACAATTTCGGATTTGAGTGAAACTTGGTATAAAAATCAACCTTGTGAATTTTCAAACCCCTATTGTTTATTAAATGTGCATGACGTCATTAACTTATAATAATGACTGAGCAATAATTTCAAAAGATCACAAACCTAGATATATATATATATATATATATATATATATATATATAATATATATATATATATATATATATATATATATTATATATATATATATATATATATTATATATATATATATATATATATATATACACACACACTATGGAGTCTCTGGAAGAGTCTGTGGAAGAACTAAAACAGTTCGAAACGTTACGTTTTTACTGTAAGTTTTCTAAATGTCTTTATTTATTTCTCTATAAATTTGTATATAAATATATATATATATATATATATATAATATATATATATATATATATATTATATATATATATATATATATATATATTTATATAATGCCTGTTTAGAGCCTTGCGGCTCATCAGGGATACCCTGCGGGAACCACCTCGCGTGGTAGTAGCGACCGTTACGCTCAAAGTGTATACTAAAGCTGGCGGTAATTATCTAACTATAATTTTCTATAAACTGAGAGCGTAACCTGGGATGCGAACCCGAGAGCTCCGTAGGTGTCAAAGGTCAGTTTAAAGACTAACGCCTTAACGACCCCGGCCACGGAGGCGGCCCATATATATATATATATATATATATATATATATATATATATATATATATATATATATATATATATATATATATATATATATATATATAATATATATATATATATATATTTGAGCAATAGCCTTATTACAACTTCATTATTTGCACAATTCTTTGTTCCAAGTAACGCTACACTTGGCAAGGGTATCTGTTTTCTCATACCAATGCCCTTTTTTTAAAGACCAAAGGAATAGCGTAACTCAATCAGGCGTTATACTTTAATATAAATATAATAGAGTATTCTTCACTTGACGTCACTTTAAGCTAACTGACCTTTTAAACACATTTCATCTTATAATATGTGAAAATAATTGTTTTCGACATAAAAGCAGGAAAATTATTAGTCAAATATTTCCTTGCGGCAACCCTACCATCTGCGCTAAAGGAAAAAAGTAATTTTCAATCGAAAGTTTTTTTATTAAGTCTGAAACATAATAGGTGTTTACATAATTTACATAAACTTTGAACAATCAATAAAAATGTCATTTATAAAATAAATTAAGTTATGAGCAGCTTGAAACTAAACTGAAATTTAGTAACTTCAAATTTACTTACTTTCTGTTATCGAATGATATATATAAATTTAGCACATACGCTGATCAGTGTTAGTGGGAGCCTGAAAAGGATTCTTTCAATAGATATTTTTGTATCTTTAATATCTTGGAAACCTTTTATAAGAGGTCCCCTTTTTCATTCCGACCGATTAAACACCCCTTTTATTGGAACACCCTAAACTAAAAATTTCCAAAAACCTGAATGCCAACCGTTATACTTATGTTACGAGTTAAAATTACTATTTTTTTTACTATTTTTACAATTTTTTTACTATTACTGTTTTTTACTATTTACTTCATTTAAATCTTTTATAAATAAACCATTTACTTTCTCGAATTAGTTAGCATTTATTTGTTTTTGTTTTTGTCAAATAAATTTCTCTTGTTTTGGTAATTTTATTTTATATAGAAAATCTGTTACACTTAGAAGATAGTTTTTCGAAAAGCCCTTTTAATATTATTTTTATCTATAGAAAGGGCTTTTTTTTGGTGGTGCGTGAAAATAGTTGAGAAAAATGCGAGTAAATATGATAACCCATTTACTTGAAACTTTGTCTTTTATCTGAGTTAAATTATTTTCTTTTGAGTACGGAATAGATTTTTTAGAACATTTTCTGGTTCATGTGATGCTTAGTGAATGAGATAAGTAGTGCTACTATAATATTTTCCTTAAGAATAGCCTTCTATTTTACTTTAAAATTTTCCCCCAACTCATACGGAAGTTGTTATGAGGCAGTGAATTTTAAATGAAAAATAAAAAAATCGGGTACGGGTTTCTACGGGACTTTTCCTCACCACATCAGCTTCGTTTCTCTCGCCCTAAACATATAAAAATCAGTCTTCGACTCGCTTCGCTCGTCCTCAGATAGTGAATAGATAGTGGTCACCCATCCAGGTACGGACCTCGCTCGATGCTGCCTAAGCTTTATGATTCAACAAAACCGCAGGTATACTCCAATAAATATTCAGATGTGGAATAAGCATGTAAATAAATAATACGCAGATATACTAATCGTAATGATATGCGTCTTTATTTATAACATAAGGGATATACTAATTTATTGCACTAAATTTTAACTCAATTGGATTATTTAAAAAAAATTATACGAGTCATTTGATAATCATTGAACTACTGCTGATAATGAGATAAAAAATGACACATATATAGCATGCATATATTATATCTATGCCATATGCCTTATATTTGACTACATGTGGGCTAAATCTCGAATCTATCAAAAAATTTTTCCTAGTTTTATGAATTTTTAAAATTTATTGCCGGCTAGACTAGATTTTAGTCATTTTTGCCGGCTAAACTATACAAGTAAAAAGCTACAAGTTTACTAATAATTGTAATAAATTTGTTTCACTAATATACAAGTGTAGACTTGTAATTATTAGCGATTTTCATACAATTTTATTAAAAAACACTTGTAGGTTACCATTATCATTGATAAGAGGGCACAAATGAAACTGTTATTTGTTTTACGGTACTATATTTCACCCATATTAATAATAATAATGCCTAAGAACTAAGGTGAGTGTTAATGGAGTTCATCTTAATAAAAGAGGAAGAAGTCTCTCCACAAAAATATATTTCTTATTAGCAAAGCACTTTCAACCTAAGAGGTCATCAACAGTGCTAGCCTAACAAACAAAATAATACAATAAATCAGAAAAATAAGAGAAAGCTAAAAACTAAAAAGAAAAATAAACAATTAAGTAAACTAATGTTTATTTTTCTTTTTAGTTTTTAGCTTTCTCTTATTTTTCTGATTTATTGTATTATTTTGTTTGTTAGGCTAGCACTGATGATGACCTCTTGTTAGGTTGAAAGCGCTTTGCTAATAAGAAATATATTTTTGTGGAGAGACTTCTTCCTCTTTTAATAATAATGCCCGTTTTAGGGCCTTTCGGCCCTTCAGGGTATTCGCCCTGCGGGAACCACCTCGGGTAGGTCACATCTACTATGCTCAAAGTGAAGCTAAAGTTGGCGAAATCTTTTTACAACAAATTCTATTCATAATAAACTGAGAGCATAGTCTGGGCTGTGAACCCCGGACCTACGGTGCCGAAGTCCAGTACTAAACGACCACGGCTACGGAGGCAGATATATTACCATTATCATTGATAAGAGGGCACAAATGAGACTGTTATTTGTTTTACGATACTATATTTCACCCATACCTGGGCATATTCATGTAAAATTAACAACCTAAAAAGAAAAATCTAAAATTAGTTAACTACAATTAAGCAGGTAAGAATGAATGTAAACAAATTCATTCTTGCTGATAAGCCATTCTACAGTCAATCGTTTAGTTTAAAAATCCCCAAGGTCATAAGTATTTTAGGAATTGACCAATCAGAGAAGCCGCTGCCAACCTCTCACTTAAAAAGAGAAAAAATCCCAATCCTATCACTGTAGGGGTCACCTTCTTTCCGGCAATCGTTCACTTTGTTTGTGGTTCTTCTTTTGATTACATCGTTTTGAAAACTACTTTCAAATTAATCTTAAAAATTATATTTTAAAATAAAACTGCACAAAAGAAATGTAAAAAAACATCGCCAAGCAAATACGGGTAAAATAACCTGATTTGTTTACATAATTTTTCCCGCTCCATTCTTGCAGGGATTTTTTTTCTTAAGAATCAGTGGTGCCTAAACTGACCTGTCAAGATTTTTAAACTAAACGATAGACTGTAATGTGCAATAATAATATGCCCACACAGTCCTACATATTTAATTTGACAATAATTTAATTTAATTCCTTTCCTTTTTGCTTATCATTCCCAGTTAAACATTTGTCAATTAATTAATTTCTACATTTTTCTCTTTATTAAATTTATAATTTAATAATTATGTTTGTTAAGTGTGTTAGTTAGTGCATGATATATGTTATGTGCATTAACATGATATGTTAATGCATTTTAATTTTTGCGACTCTTGGTAAATTTTAATTTTAATGTATTTATTATCAGTAGTTCACTGTTTTTCCTTTTATTAATTTTTATTTTCTGTTTTTAATGTATACTTTTTAATTTTAGGCATCTTTTTTGCTCTTTGAATTTCTTTACTTTATATACTTCCATAACGTAGTTAGAATATCCTAACGGTATGAGTAATCCTTTTTCATTTTTTGAATGGCTTATCAGCATGAATGAATTTGTTTACATTCTTTCTTACCTGCTTAATTGTAGTTAACTAATTTTAGGTTTGTCTTTTTAGGTTGTTAGTTTTACATGAATATGCCCAGGTAAGGGTGAAATACAGTGCCGTAAAACAAATAACAGTCCAATACGTCAATCTATACTAGTAGGTAACAATTTTTATTTTAAATCTCCTAGGAAAAATATTTGTGTCAAACTCGAATCAAATTTAAGTATCTACCCCACAAATCTTACAAACTATTGTACAAAACTTGTAACTACAAGTGTCAAAATTAAGCGTTTACGAATATCGTTACAATTTATTATAACCTACAAGAGTTTTTGTGAACAATGTGTAAAAATATTATTAAAACCCAGTTTCATTCATAGTGAGTGAATTGCATTGAATGCAATTATTTATAAAATGCAAAAAGTAATACTTATAAAAAACGTTCTACGTTCATATTGAGCACTAATAAATATAGAAACTAATATAAACGTTTGCGATAAAACTAAGTTTTAATTAATAAAATGAACTTGTAACTCAGTCTACCTAGGTTCGGACTTGGGTAGAAATTTTACAAGTGAATGTTATAAGTAATTGTAATAGACAAGAAAATGTTGTTTATTAAATAGAAAAATGCTACAAATCTACAAGTGTATCCTTGGTAACACTTGTAAATTTGTCATTACAAGTTGTTTTTTACAATTTTTGTAACTACAAGACTTGTAGTTTTGTAAAACGGGCCCAGATCATATTTATAATAAACAAATTGTCCATCAGTTTATATTGAATAAACAAATGTTTGATCAGATCATATTCAACATACAAATGTTTGATCAGATCATATTCAACATACAAATGTTTGATCAGATCATATTCAACATACAAATGTTTTTGATCAGATCATATTCAACATACAAATGTTTGATCAGATCATATTCAACACAAATGTTTTTGATCTGATCATATTCAACATACAAATGTTTGATCAGATCATATTCAACATACAAATGTTTGATCAGATACAAATATCAGATCATATCAACATACAATGTTTGATCAGATCATATTCAACATACAAATGTTGTCAACATATTCAACATACAAATTTTGATCAGATCATATTCAACATACAAATGTTTGATCAGATCATATTCAACATACAAATGTTTGATCAGATCATATTCAACATACAAATGTTTGATCAGATCATATTCAACATAAATGTTTGTCAACATACAAATGTTTGATCAGATCATATTCAACATAAAAATGTTTGATCAGATATTCAACATACAAATTGATCATCATATTCAACATACAAATGTTTGATCAGATCATATTTCATATGTTTGATCAGATCATATTAACATACAAATGTTGATCTAGCTGCATTGTTTCTCAGCTCTACGACTTACTCCTTTCTTATAGGAAGAGGTTCAATTGATAATCCTAGGATTTAAATAATTATCCAACAGTCAAATTTTCAGCCCTACCCAACATAAGAAAGAAGCTATAAATTCAGAAGAAAAATGCTTTAAATTGTACTCTTACTATACTATATTTAGCAGTGTTGCTTCAAATATCTCAGAAACTAAAATAAATATTGATGTTCTTTAGAAAATTGTTAAATTTGATCATTATTTAAATTTTAAGTTATAAAATTCAAAATTTTGTTTGCAAAATGATATCATTTGAATGTATGTTTTTTAAGATTTTCTTATGCATCTTTATGTATACATAATGTAATATCATGATGCATTAAATGTAATATTATCTACTTACATTATCTCTTCAATGTTGTTATTATGTCTATGAGTATATAATCTGATGCATTATTCATGGAGTTAATACATATTAATTGAGTAGGAATAGTATCTAAATATTATCGTTATTTGGCTCTATTAAATGTTGCTTTTAGTATGTGTTTATGTTACAGTGTTTACATGATGCCACTAATGGTTTTATTTTTTGATGGGATTCTGAATTTAGTTTAATATTTATGAAATTAGAGTTTAAAATACTAAATTAGAGTAAATCATACTAATATTGCAATAATTAAAATCAACACTAAAACGGAGGCAATCTTTTTTATTACTTTTTAAATCTATTGAAACTCAGATCTTTTCATTTGAATGAGTGATTAAAAAATTACCAATTCTTGAATATGTCAGCCTAAGAATGATTAAACAAATAAAGAGAAAATAAATAAATATTAAACAAATTCATTTTCATTAGACTTGGTCAGTTCAAGCAGTTTAAAAAATAATAAAAAATAGATTTAAATAATAAATTAATTTCTCATTTAATTATTTTTCTATTTAATATCCTGAGGGCAAACTTTACTTTGAAATTATTATTAGCTTAAGTTAAGATCAGGTTATTTTTATGCAGTTGCACTTGTTTTAATTTTCTGTCATTTTTTACTATTATGTTAAGTCAACTTATTTGTATAAGTGTAATACTTGAAAACAATTAATTTATTCTATTCTATTCTAAATTAGAGTTTAAAGTAACAGCACTTTCCAATGTAACTGCTTCACGTGCTTCCGCTGGATCCAGCGAAAGCACGTGAGGGCACTTTTATAAATACCGATAAAAGTAGATAAATAGTGGTTAAAGTGTGCATAGAACAGAACATCAATACAATAAAATGAAAAAACGACAGTGAATTGAAATAGATAAAAGGTCACTGAAAAGTACGCAGCGGTTTGAATCATTTCGCCCATAAGTCGATATCGTTGCGTGTTAAGGCCCGTCTACAACCTTAAGTTAAGTTAGGAAGAATTGAAGAAGTGAAGAATTCCTCAGGAAGAGTCGAAGAAGTGAAGAATTTCTCACTTAAAACAAATTATTTTGAAATTCCCGCTCTTTAGACTTAAGAGATCCGTAAACACGTCTACAACCTCTGAGTTGTTAAGTCAAGTTTTAAAGTTACAATTACACATATAGCTGTATTTAGACTACTTTTCTTCCTACCGTCTACACACATTTTATTTATTTATTTATGGTAACAACGAGCAGAGCTCAATAACAATTTTAATACAGTTTAAATAAACATTGCTTTTTCAATGGTCTTTCCTTCCATTTTTTAAAAACTTTTTGCAAATATTTTTTTACTTTACTTCTAAAATCGACCGTGTTTTAGTTATTTTAATTAATAAATAAAATCAAAATGGATGAGGTAATTGTTGGGAGCGTTATTTTCCTTATCTCTAGTATGTCTACAAACGTAGGAACCTCATCCATTTCAAAAACTATATAATTCAAAAATAAAAAGAAAAATATATATTATATAAAAAATATTCAAACAACAAAACAATCACATATTCAAATAATCACATATTCAAACAACAACAATCAAAACAATCACATCACATTGCTTACAAAATATTGTAAACATTCAAAAACAGATAACGTTGTACATTCTTCTTTAATTAACTTATAAAAAACCATTTTCATGGTTTTCTTAAGTCAAAAGAGCGGGAAAAAGAATTATTTAAGAAGAAAAAGAGATTTTGAAAAATTCTTCACTTCTTCAATTCTTCCTAACTTAACTTAAGATTGTAAACGGGCCTTTATACTCGATCGTTAGGATTCCCGACTTCACCCTAAAATCCTAGCTGACATCTTAATAATACATAAATATTATAAGAAATATAAAAAAAATCTCCCTTCAGAGGTCTGTTTTCTGTAAAATCCTATGGTGTGAAAATTTTAAGGAACGATTAGAAAGTCAAGTAAATGTAATATTGCAAACTGAAATTCCACATTGAACCATTTTACAGAGCAGTGCGTCAGTTAATTAATGTTTATTTACAATTAATTGAAATCAAGGGAATAGCAATGAACAAGCGAGACGCTTTGCTTAATTATAAATAAACAATGATTATAGTGTTTATGTAAAACAGTTGATATTTTTACATAAGCATGGCTAATACCCATTGTTGTAGTTGATTTTAGATTGTTAACAGGACACGTCAACTTACAGACCAATTTAAAAATAACCAAAATCAGGGGAGTTTGTGATGAATGAACACAAACTCTGCCGTAATGAAATTCATCATAGCATATTCTAAGTTGCATTGCTCTCTAGTGAAAAATATTTAGTTTTGGCCTACATAAAGTCTACTTTATCTCCCTAGGGTGTAAAATACATTATACCTCCTTGGAGGTGAAATTTTTTTTTAATATAGGGTAAGTGTAATGGAAATATATCCTCAGAATAAGAAAATAAATAACAAGTCCTCAGAAACAGAAACAATAGTCTCTGACAGCATACGACGGGCAACAATAGTTCACAAATTAGAAAATAATAGTTATTTATGCCATAAGGCTGAGAAGTGTGTCTTTATGTCACGGCAATTAGATTTACCGACAAGCGAAGCGAGTCGGGAAAAATTGCCAAGACATAAAGACATTCTCAGCCGGATGGCATACACTATTTTTTTTAGGTAGCACTCATTAAATAATATGCGCTATATACTTAATTAAAAAAAAAAACAAACGTCCAATTAACTCCATATTATCGTCGTCATTGAATTCATCCATAGCTTCACACTTTTAAAATGTAAAAGCTTTACAAATAAACACACAAAAATTGATAATTAGAACAACTTTTAAAAACGAAAAAAAATTAGTCTACGAACAAAAACAGAAACAAAATGAACGTTTTTAAAGAAACATCATAAAGCTTGTTCTGTCGTCATATAACTATTCTACTGCTGATACTCTACATTAAACCACATTAATACAAACGATAAATCATAATATAATGAAATCAAACTTTGACATGACATCTGTAAAATAATATTAACTAACATAGGGGGGTTTTAATATATAACACATTTCTTCCCTTAATGTCTCCCCCTTTAACGGAAATCTGCTGGCGAAAACCTATCTTGTGCTTTCAGGGTATCCCGTGGTCTCAATCGACTCCTGTCTGCAGCAACTGCATCATTTGGAATAGTGTTTTCATTTCTTGTCTGCTCTAGCTCTATTAGCACCGCTCCTCTAGTGTTTAGACCGGTTTGGGTGTCTTCAGATAATCCCGGCTGCAGTGCTACACACGAACGACGCACGTGATCCAAATGTCTTTTCCATGTTAGTCCCTCATTTGTCCTTACAATGTATGTCAAAGCACCTAGTTTTTCAATAACAAGAGCGCTAGTCCATTTAGGCTGAGATGATCTAAAATCTCTCACCAATACCTGCTCCCCTATGGAAAAGTTCTCGTTCCGACCCCCACTAAAATTTCGTTCTTGCCGTCTTTGGTTGCTATTGGCTACTTCAGCAGTGGAAGGCCGCAATAAATCTAATTCACAATGAAGTTTTCTCCTAATGAGGGATTCTGCTGGGGAGGTACCTATTGATGATACAGGAGTGTTTCGATACCTAAATAAGAAATCCATTACCTTTTCCTCCAGATTGTTGGTCTTATTCTCTGCTATTAATTTCTTTATAAATGATTTAATTATCTTAACCCCTGATTCGGCTGCGCCATTCGATCTAGGATGGAATACTCCTCCATAGATGGCGAATGCCTCTTGATCGGAGAAAGCTTTGGAATTCAGCTCCCATGAATGCAGGTGCATTGTCACTAATTATCTCGTACGGATTGCCAAACCTCGCAAATGATGATTTTAAGAATTTCACCGTCGTTGCTGCACTGGGATGTTTAGTAAAGAAACATTCAATCCATTTCGAATGCGAATCAAAAATAATCAAAAAATATTTGTTAGGATTGGTCACCGTGGTCGATATGGATACGATACCAAGGTGCAGGGCTTCGAGGCCACGCTGAGAGCACAGATTGATTTGGCATTGCTTGATTACTGCAACATGCTTCACATGTTTTCGTGATCTTCTCGATATCTCTATCAAGACCAGGCCAAAAAGTATCCTCGAGCCAAACTTTTCATCTTCATAGTACCTTGATGACCTGAATGCAATCCTGTAGCAAAGACGTCCGATATTTTTCTGGCACAACGGCGCGATAACCCCATGAAAATATTTTGTTCAACGCTGAGTTGATGTTTTCTGCTAATGAATGGTTGCAACTCTGGATCTGTTCTGCCCTCAGGCCAACCGTGTAGCGTAAAGGAAAGAACTTTGGCCAACACAGGATCTCTCCTAGTTTCTTTGCTAATTTTCCAATCAATGGGTATTCAGCTTTTAAAAACTTCAAATACGACGGGTTTTTATCTGAATCTGATCACACTTTCCTGGATTCCTAGATAAAAAATCAGCTTGATTATTCTCGGACTTAACATACTGAATTTTAAAATCGTAAGCTGATAATGTGTGAGCCCATCTTTGCAGTCGGTTTGCCGCGATTACCGGAACCTTTCTTACCGAAAATCGACAACAAACACGATCGAAATTTGTTTTAGCACGATTTGTGAATATTTCTTCTGCACTGATAAAACTCTTGAAGCAAAAGCACATGGTTGCTCTGTCCCGACATAACAGATAAGACCGCCCCTACCGCATAGTTTGATGCATCAACTGTAAGACGAATCTTCTTATTAGGATCAAAGTGAGCTAAAATTGGAGCAGAACTCAAGATATGTTTTATTTTTTTGAATGCATTCATTTGAGAAGATCCCCACGACCACGGCACATCCTTGCGAAGCAGTGAATATAGTGGCTTGAGAATGCTTGCACTACCTTTAATAAATTTTGAATAAAACGTTACCATACCTAAAAGTGATTTTAATTCTTTAACATTTTTAGGTGGGCTAGCTTCTTATTGCTTCGACATGCTCGTCAGTTGTGTGAGACCTTTTTTGTCTAGTATATGTCCTAATACCTGACAGACCTTTGAAAAAATTTGCATTTTTCAACCTTGACCTTGAAGCCACATTCGGCTAGTCGCTGGTCCGGTGCTCCTCTATGTCATCTCCACTATGTATTAAAATATCGTCTTGAAAGCACACGACTCGGGTAATCCGGCTAGACACTGTTCTATTTTTTGAAAGATCATTCCTGAACTAGTTATCCCGAAAGGTAAGCGGGTATAGGAAAATGATCCCTTATGAGTAGAAATAGTTAAGATTTTCTGAGTGTCTTCATCAACTAAAAGTTGTTGATAAGCGTCTCTCAAGTCTATCTTACTAAATAGAGTGGAGCCACTAACCTGACTAAATAGATGGTCAATCCGAGGTAGAGGATAACGAACACATTCCAAGTTAGGATTAACGGTCACTTTGAAATCCCCACATATACGGACATTACCATCGCCTTTCATCACAGGAACGATTGGTGTACCCCATTCACTGAATTCAGTTGGAACCAAAACTCCATTGGCAACTAATCTTTCTATCTCTTTTTCAACTTTAGGCTTAAGAGATAATGGCAGATTCCTTGCCTTACAATAGATTGGAATGGTCCCCGGTTTAACATTTAGTGTTACCTTTTTCTTATTAAACGTTCCAAATCCTGGAGAGAACAGACCTGGAAATTCTGTAATCAAGCCATCTACATTAGGCGTTTGAATTTTATAATTCTGATTCCAGATTTTGCCTAGATCGATTTCAAGTGCTCTTGCGGCAGCACGACCCAAGAGGGGAGGGCCTCCGTTTTTAATGACGAGTAACTTTATTTCTCTCTTCAAGCTGTCGTAGCGTAGCCTAACTAATATTCTCCCCACAGGCTTGATAGGCTGGTCGATATAATCAATTAGACAGGTGTTCTCGATCTCTAAAGGAACCTTAGGAAAATATTTCATATAATCTTCCTCCGATATTACCGAGTGATATGAACCTGTATCTACTTCAAATTTAATACAGGTGTCATCTTTCATTAGATTTACAGTTATAGGTTTGCAGCGTTCACTCTCTGATTTTTTAAAATTTATTTTTGCTTTCTCCGAGCCTTTATTATTAGACGAGGATCGAACATAGTAAACATTGTCATCAGATTCACTCGGGGACCCTGTTTCTTCATTTAAAAACTTATTACCTCTGCGAGACGATTTATTATGTTTATTCGATTTTGTCTTCTTCTGATGTGGACACATTGGTGCAACGTGCGATTTCTCCCCACACAAATTACATGGATATCCCTTTAATTTACAATTTTTTGTAGCATGATTTGATTTACCACAAACCTCGCAAGAGTTACTATCTATCTCGCTATTTGATGATGCCCTATAATATTTATGTGATGGGCCTTTATTTTTGTGCATCGAAAATATTTGCTTTTCATCTGTAGACGTCCCTGGTCCTGCCATTCCAAGTTTAGCTCGCTCCTTAAGTGCAGCTTCTTTAGAAAGAAGCTGGCCATTACACTCGCCAGAGTTGTCGTATCACTAGACGCATCCTCTTCCATCAAACGGTCTTGAATCGGACCAGGTCCCATACCAATAACAAACAGATCACGCATCGCAGTTTTTAGTTCAGTTTTAAATCCGCAAGGCATCGCCATTGTTTTTACTCTGGCAGCCCAATCAGCCACTAATTCGCCTTGTTCGCGTTTAGCATTGTAAAATGTGTAACGTGATCCAAATGTGGACAATACAGGTTTAAATTGAGTTTTAAGTAACAAAACTAAATCCTCATAGTTCATTTCAGTTGGGTCGTCAGGAATACAAATGTTTTGTGTTAACAAGAATGTTTCCTCTGACATGCAAGTGAGCAAAGTCGCTCTCTTCTTTTCCTCTTTTGAAATATCATTGGCGATAAAATATTGGTTAAGTTTAGAGTAAAATACAGACCAATTGTTGGACGTGTGATTGAACGTCGGAGGATTACCGATCAATTGAGACATACTGATATTTGATGTCTGTGTCGTCGATTCCGAAGTTATTACCGAACTACCGCCCGATTCATCTACTGTATTAGTACCTTTTACCTCGTCGCCAGTTTGTTCTGTCGTCATATAACTATTCTACTGCTGATACTTTACATTAAACCACATTAATACAAACGATAAATCATAATATAATGAAATCAAACTTTGACATGACATCTGTAAAATAATATAAACAAACATAGGGGGGTTTTAATATATAACAAAGCTTGTACACAGATTGTTTTTTGAACACGCTACATTACAATAATGGCGGCAATATATGAATTACTTTTACGTCCTAGGAGTTTTTTTTACATTCATTATTGTCCTCGGAGGTGCATGCCACACAGCGCAGGGTTTTTTAACTCTTTAGTGTGGCATTAGATCCTTTAATATTATGTATTATAATTAATTTGTTATTTATTTTATAATAAAGGAATTTATATTAAAAAAAAAAAAGTGAAAAGTACTAAATAACCTCCTATAACAATATTGATTGGCTTTTCATCCTAAAAACGGTCCAATAAAGTGCTCAATTACGTACTACCTCAAAAAAATTATTTGAACCATCAAAAAGATATGAAAATGAAAAGTTTACAAATGTGAATTTATAAATTGGGTACGGGGTACTTTGGAATTTTTCCTCATCACATTGGGTTCGCTACGCTTATCCTCCTAACGCTTCGCTCCTTCTCAGATAGTTCCACCAGTCACTTATCCAAGCATTGACCATTCTCAGTACTGGATGATTTCAATGATCCAACAAAAATCATAGCTGTCGTATTGACACGAAACTTAGTATACTTATTTATTAAGTGAGGGTTTACACTTGTACCGAATTTCAACCTGATGGGATTATTTGATGATTTTTACATTTAGTTAAAAAACGTACACAAGTCTTTTGATACTGACATGAAATTTGCCGTATATGTTAGTCCTATACAAGGCTACATGCGTACCAAATTTCAATCCGATTGCAACATTCATGCTGGGTCTAGGGTTAATGACGTCAAAAAAAATATTTTTCAGATAGCTCAATTACGCCTATAGTCTGATTTTGGTACACCGTTTCAACTCTTAAGCATAAATACACTGGGAGCTACGATAATAACAGACACACATACGCACTCATACACACTGTTGATGTGTGTCATGTCATTCTGAGTTATGACATTGTATTTTATTAAATTTGTATTGTGTTTTATAATAGATAACGCACTAATATATTTTATAAAGACACATTACAAATTTAATAAAATACAATGTCTGAGTAATGACATTGTATTTTATTAAATTTGTAATGTGTCTTTATAAAATATATAAGTGCGTTATCTATTATAAAACACAATACACACACATACATACAGACAGACAATTTTGTAGAAACCACTTAGGAGGCATTAAAAACACCTGAAATATTCCGGGATATTCCGGTAATATCCCGGTTTCGGAATTTTTTGCAAACACAATATTTTCCTATATACCTAAGGTGTGTAATTGAGGAAAATTAAAAAATGAAATGTAAACAAATTCTAGCGCGGTGGTCTGCAAGGCTGGCAAGCAAAGCAATCCAAGCAATCCAAGCAGGCCAAGCAATCCAAAGCAATTCCTTTGAATTGCTGACTTTCTTGCCCACCAATCAAGTTCTTACTTAGGATTTCAGTTTATGGTTTATATTTGGAACAGTTGTACAGTTAACTTGTCTGTAACTTTGCAAGGAATTGATCCTGTAGTTTTGTAATTTTTGAAATATATTTCTTTTTGAATTGAATTGAATTGAAATAGTTATTTATGCAACAAGGGATGAAAGTAAGTTTTACAGCTCAAGTTAAAGTTTCGTCCTAAGGCAGCGCCGAAGGAGGAAACTTTATTAGCTCACGAGGCCGGTAGGCCGAGGGAGATAAACTAGTTAGCTTCCGAGGCTTGCCGAGGGAGTTAACTAACATTTTGGCTCCCGAGGCTTGACGAGGAAGATAATACGAGATCTTAAAACTTTCATCCCTTGCTGCATATTAAATTTTATCTACGACAAGAGAACTAATACTAACAACTATTAATAGATTCTTCAGCTCCTTATTTGTTATTGTGTTAGTTTAGTTTATTCTTACCATGTCAATTACTCTGATGAAGAGAGAATAAAGCCACTATCTTCACATTATTTTATTGTAAGCTGTCAATAGAATAATGTGTAATACTATATTTGTACCCGTATTTGTTGGTACCAGTAGTACCAACATAACACCGAAAAAGTTCCTAAAATTCCTAAAAATTTTACTAATAAATTCTGTAAAGTTGGCAACACTTTCACTTTTCCTCCCTAGGGAGTAAAAGTACATTTACAGTGTGAGATAACAAGACTATATGTAGAACTTACAATACAAGGCGTAGATAAAGGAATTTTTAAAGGAAATACGCATTTACATGCTCTTGGTAGTAACAACCTATGCTCACCCTTATATTGTCAATACTGCACTATATTTTAGACAGTCATAGAAATCTCAGTTTATGCTAATCTACTGGATTGGTAGGAAGAATGTAAGCATTCTAAAGTATAATCGCCCGGCTTCCAACCGACGCGCCAGATTTATGTTGTCGTTATAAATTTAAAAATTATTTTCGGGAAACAAGATTTGAGCCCGGGACCCAGGGTTTAAGTAATTTGAGTACATGGATCGACACCCGACTAGTTTCATTAAACTCAAAGCCTATTATATTTCCAAATTGTTCAAATAAAATGCTCATATTTATTCCATAGATTATACAACGACGGCACAGCTATATTCGCACTCATTTGATGCTCATTAATTTCTTATTTGTTTCTGAAATATTAGCCATTTATATTCGTAATTTTCTTTAAAAAATTAAATAACAATTTAGTAGTTGCGTCTCAGGTTATAAATAATATATTAGAAACATAATCAAAAAATGGATTGATAAGTAAGGAAATTGTGGCGCGGTGGTCCGGACCACTACGCCAGACTTTTTCTGAAATATTAAACTGTAAATATGGGGATAAAAAATTATCACCATTACCAAGTTTCGAACCTTGGAGCCTTAACTTTGAGTACTTTAAGTATTTGTATTGACTCCCGATTTAGCGTATTGATTCCTATTGATTTGATTCAACGCCCTAAAAAACATTGAAAAGGACCTTCTACTCAACATATGTTGTTTAACGACTGTATTTTAGGTTTTTTTGGTAATTAAGTACGGGTTTTTCGACCTGTTAATCACTTCAAATAGTCGTATTAACTCATTTGATTTAGCGCCCAAAAAACCTATTTTAAGATCTTTTTCCAGGCTGAAAATTTTAACCCTTAATTAAATGACGCAAGCCAGGTTAATGACGTCACAACAACATGGTTTTCAATAGGGATCGTGCATAGCCCGTCACCCATAAGCTTATTTTTGTAAAAAGTTTGATTTAAAGTTATTAATCTGGTTGAGACATAGCGTGCTTACAAAAATCCACTATAAATACACACACACACACACACCCACATATAATATATATAACCTGGTTATATAGTAAACCAGGTTAATACAGTCACAAAAACTGGTTTTTAGTAAGATTCGAAAAAAAGATCTATATATATATATATATATATATATATATATATATATTATATATATATATATATATATATATATATACTCTATTTACCTAGTTCCTCAACTTCATTCCAAATACAAAATGGAACATCATCAGCACTGTTAGATGTCAAGTGCATGATCACCACCTCTCAAGTCTAGATTTAACCACGGCTTATAGTCTATCTATAGATCTTCAAAGGAATTCTACTGCGAGAATGATTGGTTGTGAATGAATACTGTTGGAGTTCTATGGTTCTTTTTGTTTGAAATCTTACTTTTTACGAGGTAAAAGAAGCACAGTCAAAGAAGCGATAATGACGGTGTCAAAATTGTGTCATTGGTTAAATTTACCATGTTAGCATTCATATGTGTGTAGAGACACAATGAGAAATCATTTTCATTCTTTTTATTTCTTCATTGATACCTCATAAGCTTAAATTTTTTAGAGCACTAAAAAGCAAGATATTTGCTAAGGTGGTAATTACACCATTGCTTACGTCAAATAGCAAACAAATAATGTCTACGTAGTTATTAAGCAGATAAACTCTTAAACATCACATTGCTAATGTTGTAATCAAAGAATCAGCTACCGTCGATAATTGCTGTTGTTAACAGCAAGTATCGACGGTAGCTGATTCTTCGATTGCTTCTTCAACTTGCGGTAAATACAACCTTTTTAACTATTGTTGTATTTTATAGTAATATAAAATTATACTTAACTGGATAAGCACAGCATATATGTTTTTAATATTTGATAAATAAATAATAAATAAATCGTTTATTTAAATATAAATACCTGTTTACAAAGATTAATTAAAAATTATAAATAAGTAAAATAATTTATATTGACCATTTGTGTGGCATAAGCTCAAGCCTTGTGCGCGACACGAGTCAACTCCTTATATCTACTCCTATATCTAATTAAATAAAGTAAAAAGTATAAAAAAGTATACATTTATAAAATTAAGTCCAAACAAACAAAAGGAGCATAAAAAATAAATATATTGCCTAATACCTATAATAGGTACCTAAGATTTTTTTAACTTATTTTTAAAGGTCTTGTAAGGGGCAGTAGAAAGAATATGTAAGGGCAAGTTATTGTACAGTCTAGGAGCTGTGAAAGCACTGTGATTACACGCAGCTGATGTTCTGCAGGTAGGCACAACTATCCTCTCATCGTCTTGACTTCTAGTAAGTTAAAAGTTTAAATATATGTTAAATAGGGTGAAAAAGAACTGATCATGATTTACGAGGCTGTGTCTACATCCTGCGTCGTCTAGGTCTTTAACCAAGGCAATTAGAAGGCACGATCATCTCACGTTACCGAAATATCTATGTAAAACGTTCATTTATATACAGAACAAATAATCGAACGTCATGATCAATTTATTAATCATAAAAATGGCATATATAGCGTTGTTTTCATTACTACTCTAATTAATAATACGTGATATGTTACTGATTCTCTTGGTTTACAGCAAGACATTTAGATATCTATTGCGAACTGATTGAGAAGAAATTTTTAGACATTAACTAACATAAAGTTTTACTGTAAAAGTAAAAATTATTTTTTAGACATTTATGTGAGTCTTTAGGTAGTTAGTAGTGAATTTTCGAAAACAATAAGCTTATGAGGTTGGGGTCATGGAAGGATGTAGGGGTAGGGATTGTTAATTTTATGGAATATATATTATATATATATATATATATATATATAATATATAATTATATATATATAAATATATGTGATGTCATTAGCCCACAAATATGACCCTACGAACACGTCATAAAGTGTTTAGATCGAACTGAATCTTTTTACACATGTACTACAATGTATGGTTAACAAAAATATGAAGTTACATTTTAGTATCAATGTTAGTTTCATCACTGTGAGTCACTGTGATTAATACTTTTGAAAATTCACTTTTATTGAGGCAGTATATGCTACTTATATAAACTAGAATATGATGAACTCATAAAGGACAACAACGCTAGCGCCGATGCCGCGGAGCGACCGTTTTTTTCGCACCGGAGATTGCAAGCTGTCTCCATAAATTCCCGCGTACTTTTAATTTCTAAGCTGAATTTAGGTTTTACTTGTACTGTATCAAAACAAAACATTATGACCAATGTATAACAAAATCTGCTTCCGACGTCAAATTTTCTGTTAGATCACTGGAGTTTAACACCATCGAGTGACAGTACCTAGATGAGTGACTGCTGAAATTAAAACTGATCTTTCCAGCCTATGCCTATGGACGAGCGAAGCGAGTTTTTAAGTAATGAGGATGAGTATAATGCGTACCTGATCTTTACTTTCACTTTATACCGTAGGTAGGAAAAGTATTTCGTTTGTACTAGAGATCTGAAACCGTGATTTCATCTGAGTTATCAGTTTTTTGTGTTTTTTAGACCTCCTGAGTAGGTGTGAGTGTGTGTATTTGTTATCATCGCAGTGTATTCATGATAGTGAGTTGAGAGTTTTTGTATCTTGAGGACAAGGTAATCGAGACCGAAGTACTGAGAATGATATATACTCAATATACTTGTAGATAAAACTTTTATAAATTACTTACAGGTAAAATACTTGCAGGTAATATTAATAAATAATAGTTAATATTATAATTCCATAGGGGTTACTTTGACCGATGGGCATAAACTTTTTAAACTTATTTCTTCGGAGATAAAAACGTTTTTTTAAAGTTTTATAAGTTAAATATTATAATTGCAATTGAAATGACTGAGTGCTTAAGTCATGTTCATAAATTAATTAGAGGGTAACTGTATTTCCTTCTACAAGTTTGTAGAAATATACCAGATGTAGTTTAAGGCTCCCCACTGATCTGTGGGCAGGCTGCCAGCCCATAGTGTAGCCTGTCTCGTACGTCAAACATGGTTATCCCTAATTTTTCTTTTTCGAAGGTCTTTTGACAATTTTTTTCCTTATACTAATTTTCCTGACGTTATTTTAATTGTCAAGGGACATTAATATTAAATAATATGACATATTTAATGTGTTTCGAACATGTTGGGACGAAATGAGATGCTCCAATTCTCATATAAATAGACTTAGATGTGAGTTGGGTAATATACGTCAGTTCGTAAACTTACGTGAATTAGAAATATAGAAATAATAATAAACATTGAATAATGAGGCTGAAACAAAATGGGGCAACTCACCCTTTGAATTAGAGAAGGGGGAATTTTTTACCTTCCCCTGACACTAGTCGGATTCGCTACGCTCATCCCTAGCACTCGCTTCGGAATTGGTTTTCTTAGAATTCTAATAAACCCTAATCATCTATTTTATTTTTCGGTATGACTTTAAGGAATCGCTTTGTTCTAAAATCTGTTTTATTCTCAGCGACCAACTATTGGGATTCTGACCTCGCTTGATGCAGCTTCATACGCTACGAAACCCGTAAATATACTAGCAGTAAATATACCATTATACTATCTCAAGTATTTATTGAGATTTGTAAATATTTACCAAGAGAATGGTTAGCACGTGATTCTGAAGACAGAGTTTGATACTAGTTATGGTCTTTATACACAAGGGATAGATATCTTGACATGTCTCTTTCTTGTGGTTAGGAACCTGCGCAATGTCAGGTACTTGTTAATGTCCTCACCCTATTTAAACATGTGACGACTATAAGAGCTTGCAACCTGTAATGTATGAATTATTTTCTATGACAGTAAATAGTACTAAGATCTGCCTCAGTAGCCCCAGTCGTATAGCACTGGACTTCGGCACCGGAGGGCCGGGGCTCACAGCCCGGGCTATGCTCTCAGTTTTTATTAATCGAATTTGATGTAAAAAGATTTCGCCAACTTTAGCTTTACTTTGAGCATAGTAGATGTGACCCACCCGATGTGGTTCCCGCAGGGCGATTACCCTAAAGGGCCAAAAGGCCCTAAAACGGGCATTATTATTATTATAGTACTAGGAAACATTAAATAGATTAATTCCAAGCCATTCACAAAAAATCATCATGTTTTTTGTAAAAACAATTGTTTAAGATTCATGAAACTTTTTGGACATACTAAACTACAAAAAATACGAAATCTTGATTATTATATTTTTTGTTAAAAAATTAATTTGTGGCATTTTTTCCAAAAATGAAATTGTCTCGCAGTTTTAAGAATAATTGTTAAATTTTTAGAAACAAATGATTTTTCTTCTCATATACTTGATTTTCGTACCGATTTGCATCTAAATCAGATGAGCTTTCATGCCTGCTTAGAGATTTCAAAGTTAGTGCACACATATACACACTGACACACATCTACTCATCTGGACTTGCGAATGTACAGACACCAAATTTCAATTTTGGGATCTGTGGGTACTGCAAGTGGACATCTACTGATAATAGCACCTACGCGTCATTTTTTTAACTTCAAAATTGTTCGCCTTCTTACTAAAGGTAGGGAAGAAAAATATTGGGCATTACACAATTTTTAATTACTGTAATATTATTTAATTAATTAATAAATAAATTAATTAATTATTGTAATATTATTGTAATATATATCTCTAAACTTTTTTTTTTTCGAGTCGGTCCGCCCTAAGTTTGAGCCCCAAGAGAACTTCCATAATGGAAGATGTAATTTCCATTATGGAAACTACATACCCATGTTGTTTTCCATTAGATTTGAATTCATCTTGTTTTAATAATAAATCTGAACTAAGTTTTCATACATGCTAGATGTGTACAAATCCCGTAGATGGAAAATTCCTCGCTTTGAGCTTAGATAAATCCTCAGGCAAAGGAATGAAGGTGGCGTCATCTGGCATCAGTCCCACTGGAAAACCCTCATATATTTCCCTTCCAAATTTTCTATCTTTCAACAAACCAAAAGTTATATACAACAGTCTATAACTCATATCACTCAAGTTTTATTAAAATATCTTTTATTTGAAACCATAACCTACAATTTTTTCATTTATTTTTATAAAAACTTTACATTTAACACGAAAAGCAATATTCATATTGAAAAGCATATAAAATTATATGCAATAAGAGCACTAATTGATTGCAGAGTGTTATACGAATACAAGGGTTTAGTTTCTCTTGAGATGGCTCTAATTAATACCTCTGGATGTTAAATTTCTGCTCCACACTCCATACCCCTTCCATAACTCCTCTCAGCTGCGAGTTAAACCACTTCCTGTTAAGCACTCGAAGGAATTTGGGAGAACCATGTTCATGCTTACCTTAACTCTGAGTATATAAGTTATACAAATTTACAAGTATACTCGACTTGACTTAAATTAAATCATTCATTCTTGAACCAACAGGAATTTGATCAGTATCATTATTTTGCTAACAAGTCAGCCATCTAATATACTTTGTTTATTACAGTGATTTGATTCTTGATTCTATTGATTTCTTTTCTTGTAGTTATTATTGTAGTTAATTTATTTTACTTTACTTTACATTTGTACCTTTTTTTTAATCTTAAGTAAAACTTTATCCTAGAGGCAATTATGAGACTGTTGTGCAATTGATATTAATTTTTCATTTTACCTACAAGTTCCTTGTTCAATGTTTATTTATTTATTTTTAATTTTATTTTAAATATTCATATATTCTGTTATACTTGTTTTTAAGTCATTTATTTTTTTTTTAGAACTGTTATATTTTGAATAGTTATTGACTTGGCAATTATGTCCGTTTGTTTTTCTCGATTTATAATTTTTTTTTTATTATGATTATTAAATAAATTGGTTTCATCTTTCATAAATCTTTAATGATTAATTTTTTTGTTTTCATTTTATTTTGTCTTTCTTTATTATATTTTTTTTTTTAAATTTTATTGTTTTTTTATATTTGTAATTGTATATTTTTTTGTTTCTTTGTATCTTATTGTAATTTTTTTTTATTGAGAAATAAAAGAAGAAGAGGACTCACTTCTCTAATTCTTTAACATCTCAACGGTTTTGCACTGATGATGGCCTCTAGTTAGGTTGAAAGCGCTTTGCCAATAAAGTTCTATTTCTTGGAGAGACTTTTTTTTTTATTATTTATGACTCCATTCACGCTCATTCTACTAGTGCGTTATATTACGGTTATTATTACGAAATTATCAGAATTATTACGTAAGTAATAATTCTGGCACGGAAGTTAGCAACCGGGTGAATTTTCTATGAAATGCAAATTGCAATAAGTGGTTCCCTGTAAGTCGTGTACAAAATAAGAAGCGAACATTATTTAAAGCTGATAAAAATTACGATAAAGCGAGTATTTTCTGTCAAAATCGTATTACTACAACTGAAGTTATGACTTTTGTTAAATGACAAAAAAATACTAATTTTCGAGGTAAAATAAAATACGTCTTGCACCTATTATGATGTATCTTTCATGCCGGCGTTTGTGCCAATATGTTTCATATAGACTATGATATTTTAATACTAAATTCATTATACCCTAAATGAACTAACTATTTATATTTGAATAAGCATGCAAGTAATGTAAATATGTTTATGAAGTGAACTCTGACGTTGTTTTAAACATATTTACTTTATTTTCGATTTATTAAATGTATTTTGATTAATTTTAATTATTTAAGTTTAAAGAGGATAATTTTAATTAACAAAAGTTTTAAAGTAAATAGACTCGTGCTTTGTTGGCTTTGCTTTTATCTTTTGTTGACTTAAATCTCTCTATTTGATATAAAATGGAAGGCAAGTAGTTTTGATTATAATCTTGGGGATAGTTAGTAGAGGAGAGAGGGGTAAGGGGGAGTATTAGAGGGGCTAGTGGGATGGTGAGGGAGTCGAGCTAAAGACTGAAGCGCTTAACGCTATGGGTGGCTAAAAACAAAACTAACCAATAACGCTGACGAAATTGCTGCATTGTATTCGTTAAAAAATAATGATTTTTGGCTTCATTTGAAAATTTTTAATTTTATATTATTTGCATAATGTTTTTTTGTAGTTTTGTTACATAATGGTACAATGTTAAAGCAGGTTTATTTAGAGTGAATTTTGCTCAATCCTTTTTTTTTTTGACATTTTTTATTGAGTAACAAACAACAAATAATTGTTACAAGTATTAGAGCTAATACAGGTTTAGTGACTTAGTAAGACTTGTTAGAGAAACAATCCAGTGATCGTACTTTTGCGGGTACGTGCTCAATTCTAAAATGTTTTATGAAAACTTGCCAGAAAACTGGTTTCTACTTTAAAGCTATATTATCTTGTTCTAAACTCAAATAGGTAGTACGGAATATCGAACGGAAAATATTAAGAGTAGACGGCAGACGAGAAAACATTAGATATTTACAATACACAACGTAACATTACATACAATTGTTAATATTATTATTATTCGTCACCCTTGTATATAAATTTTAATTTATTTAAAGACACTGGATGGGACTGAAATAACAACTTCTTAATTCTTTAAATGACTATATTTCGCCTGACCCCAGGCATACTCATATATAATCTGTCAAACAAAATTAAAAAGACATATGTATTGGATTACTTTGGGGACTAATTGTAAATTTAACAAATATTCAAAAGACACAATGGATGTGATGGAAGCATTAGATTCACACTGCTAACAGGGTTGTAGACATGAGTATGCCTGGGGTCAGGTGAAATATAGTCATTTAAAGAAGTAAGAAGTTGTTATTTCAGTCCCATCCAGTGTCTTTAAATAAATTTAAAATACAATTATTAATTAGAGAAAATAGAAGTATGAAAATACAGATTATAAGTACATTATATAAGTAGTTATAAAATACATTATATAAGTTTACAGCTACTAAATAAATAATACCGGCGCGGTGGTCCGCTGTCAAGCGAATTTCATTTAGAATGCGTGCATTTCCTAGGTGTCTCTCGCATAATTATATTGTGTCAACTATTCATGTTTTGCAAAACTCGGTAGTATCAAATGATATACCTCATAAATATTAGAAAGAGGTATAAAATTTGGTTCGCACTGCAGGCACGCCGTCAAGGAGAAAATACTGACGATTGCTCTCAATTGAAATTACGTCCTTTAGTATTGCTTATCGAACAACAACTTCAATTTAAAATGCAAATGGATTTTCACTTCAAGACAGTTAAATTTTCACTTTGACCAGTGGCGTAGCCAGGGGGGGGGGCTGAGGGGGCTTCAGCCCCCCTCGAAATTTTTACATAACCTAAACCCGCAATAAATGTGTGAAAAAAGCTATAAAAAATATAAAATAATAAATTAAATAACATATATTTTTTAACAATAAACTTATAATATAAATATCATAATATATCAAATACATATATAAAAATAGAAAGATATACAAATAATTTGAAAACAGTGAACAATACAAAGTAAAGTAGGCTTGTCCGAAATATTATCTCGAAGTTCCAATTACGACATAACGGTCAGTTAGGTCTTTCAGCAATAACTGTGTGACCTGTGCTTAGAATAATACTATACATAGAAGGAGCACAGGACCGTAAACACAATGTAATACCACTGCTAACACGAAAGCCGGTTAACATGATAAATCCATTTTTAACCATCAAAATCGGTCCAGTAAAACCGGAGATACAAATGTTGAAAGATTACCGAAAAACATCTAAAAAGCATACATTTTTGTCCAAAAACGCATAAAAACCTTAAAATGTCATGTTTTCCCATATTAACATGTTTAAGAATTAGGCAGACTTAAAATCATGCATATTTGTTAAACTGCAGGTAATATGGAGTTGTTCTAGAGAAAGAAATCAGTACAGCTCTAATATGTGATGACTTAATGACCGACATATAATGCTGAAAGATAGGTAAACACTTAAATTGTAGAAAATACACTTTTTTCAGCATTATATGTCGGTCATTAAGTCATCACATATTAGAGCTGTACTGATTTCTTCTCTAGAACAACTTTATATTACCTGTAGCTTAACAAATATGCATAATTTTAATTCTGCCTAACTAAACATGTTCATTATGGAAAAACATGACATTTGAAGGTTTTGTGCGTTTTGGACAAAAATGTATGCTATATAGATGTTTTTTCGGTAATCTTTCAACATTTGTATCTCCGGTTTTACTGGACCGATTTTGATGGTTAAAATGGATTTATCACAAATTTAATAAACTTAAAAAACAACCCTTTAAATTTTGGATAAAATCAATAGGAACACCGTTATTGGGCGAAAACAGAATTGAGTTCATTTTACGGATTTTAAAGGGGCCCCGGGCTAAGATTCCCTTATCTGAAATGGCAGACCACCTGATTCATTATCAGAGAGCCAGAATAAGTCGATCTAGTGGGTTAAACCTTTGGGGCTAGACGGTCGCGTTTTTTGCGTCGGACTATAATATATGACTTATAAAAGTTAATTTCAAATGGAATGTAGGCAAAAAGCGAGAAATTAAACCTCGCCTACTTAGTTGAAAAGTAGGTCTGCCGAGGCGCTAGCGTCGATCGGAATCCAAATTTTCCCACCATTGGGTCAACAGTCTTACTGTTTAAGTATATATTATAGTCTCTGGTTTGTACAATCCGGTAAATGACAAGTGCCCCTGATGTCGCGACTATTTCAAAATTTACTTAATACAATATTATAATAAAAATTAAATGTTTATTAATTTTTACGTTATAAAAATTTTAATACATTATGTGCAAAATATAGTTTGTGTTTTATAACTATGTGTATTTTATTGATTATATACTTTACCAGAAACAATGTATACATTGTAATCTTGTCTATATTTTAACGATATATATATATATATATATATTATATATATATATATATATATATATATACATATATATATATATTATATACATATACAATTTTTAACATTCAGCCCCCCCGAAATTAAATCCTGGCTACGCCACTGACTTTGACTGTCTTCAACCAGAACTGACATGATTTGGCTGGACTAAAAGAATTATTTTCACAACTTTTTCGGACCAAAAACTTAGCGGGGCGTTTTTTTTACCACGAAAGGGATTTTAAGTAAAATACATAAATGTCTACTTGATTGAAATGTATCCATATTTCAATGATAAAGCCTTATGTTTTAAACGCAATTGACAAGTTATTTAGAAGCATATTGCTGGCTTTGTACCCCCTATTTTTTTTTAGGTCGACTACTGGGCTATATTCCTCCTATTTATGATAGAAATTCAGTAAGTAGTTAGAAATAGTTCTGATTTTAATTTAACAGTTATGTTTAAATTTATAGTAGCTTTGGACAAGCAAGCGGTTCTATAAGAATCAAATGGTAGTTTGTAAGATTAGTTGGATTTTAATCCGCTGTTGATATATAAAGCAGTAGTGTAGTATAGAAACCACACAGTAGAGTTGAAGCCACTAATGAGAGTTTGTGGTTTCACTTTGATCTTTTTCTTCCTCTATATATCTTCACGTAGTTTATACATTTTAGATGAAAGAGTATCAACTCAGGCACATGTGTGTCTTTCCTCATGTGTCCCTTATGAAGCTTTGTGTGAGTTGTCCCGTGCTACGTGCGTCTGTGTTCTACTGCTTCCACTCTTCTAACTCCATACGTTATTCATAGTGTCTCAGAGAAACTAACTTCCTTGTATGTCTCTTTCTAAAAGAGAAAAAACTTTTTTTCTAACAGAATATATTTGTATACTTTAAGTTAAATAATGGATAGGCTAGAGACAAAAATATTTATAATTTAAATGTTATTTGTCTTTTGATGCCTATTTTAACTGGAAGAAAGAGAATTCGTCTTCAACTGAACGATACTTTACATTTCTATGTAAGGACTTCATAAGCCTATCAAGGTTAAATCATTTTTTTATACTTTATTCGCAATTTACAATTAAAAAAATCGGGTACGGGGTACATCAGAACTTTTTCTCATTACATCGGATACGCTACGCTCATCCTTGCAGCTTCGGACTCGCTTCGTTCGCCCTCAGAAATACAAGTCGTTAAATTTATACTAGAACACTCGCAATTTATACTGGAGTTGTTTTGTTTCTCCTCAGATAGTAAATATATTCGTTTCTTTACATGCTGCTTAACTTTTATGATGCACCAAAAATCATAGATAGACTTGTTGTATTATAACGAAACTTAGTACACTTATTTATTACGTCAAGGGATACACTTGTACCAAATTTCAATTCATTTGGATCATTATCAGATTTTTTTAAAAAAACGTACGTCAGTCTTATAAAATAATCAAACGTGGCTACATGCGTACCAATATTCAATCGGATCGCATCATTGTTCTGTTTTATGATGTTTCAAAATTTTTACTGAGTCATTATTGCGGGTTAATGACGTCATAAACAAATTATTTTCCGAACAGCACAACTACAGCGGTATAGTGATTTTTGTACAAAATTTCAACTGTGCAGCATAAATCTAAAATTCACTTCAGAAATCCAAAATAACTCTTCTATACCCTTTTTAGATATTTTAATTATTAAATCACCTTAAAATACCCTTCATATTAAACATTACACCAAACCCACCTATTCTGGCAGACTTTTAAACTATTTATCCCATCAACCCCAATTGTATAAAATAAATTGTGCCAAAAACCTTATCCACAGAGTTTTTGACGCTACGATTATAATAGACACACACACACACACACATACAGACAGACAACTTTGCAAAAACCACTTAGGAGGCCTTAAAAATCGCTAAAACGGATAATTTCAGTTTCATCTTGGTTTCGGATTTTTTTGCAAACACAATACTTTTCCTATATACTTACAGTATAAATGAGGAAATGTAAAAAGAATGAATTTTGTAAAATGTAATGTTTCTCACAAAATTCTTTTTGTACAACTACCTATGGTTCAACTCAAATACTTGTTACTAAAACTATTATTGGTGTTACAGAAACAATGAAAAACTCGATACAGGGCACCTATTTATTGTGCTTGTCTAAACACAATACATAACAATAACAATAACAATGCAAATGTCCGTTTAGAGCCTTGTGGTTCATCAGGGATAACCCCTTCGGGAACAACCTCGGGTGGTAGTAGCAACCGTTACGCTCAAAGTGATTCTAAAGTTGGTGATAATTTATCTAAACAATAATTTTCTATAAACTGAGAGCGTAACCTGGGATGCGAATCCCAGACCTCCGTGGGTGTCAAAGGTCAGTGTTAAGACTAACGCCTTATCGACCTCGGCCACGGAGGCGGCCAATAAATACATTTGTTTTATTTCAAGCTGTAACCCATCCAGGCCCTGACCTCGACATTCGATTTATTTACGATTAATAAAACGTATACAAAGTGTTTGTTATAGCAAAATTATTTTCCTAATAGCAACTATTACTAAAGATTGATTTTCGCACAGATTTTCAACTCCATAAACTCACAACATAAACATAAACACACAAACATACAGACAGACAAATTTGTAAAAACTACTCAGTTCTTAAAAACACCAGATAAAACGGATGATTCAGGTGAAATATTGGTTTCAGATTTATTTATAAACAATACTTTCCCTATGTATACCTGTGGTAAAACAATACTTTCCCTATGTATACCTGTGGTATAAACAATACTTTCCCTATGTATACCTGTGGTATAAACAATACTGGTATAAATAAGCAAAAGTGTTACATGTACAAATTTACTTATAAACAAATTTCGTTTATCAACCAAATAGATCTTTGTATAGTTTGTAGATAAGTCTTCTATAATTCCAAAACTTAATGATGCGGTAAATAGGTTAATTGTTAAATTTATTTATTAACTCTTTCCTGTTTTCACTTAATTTCCTTGCATACACCAGATTATAAATTCCCCATGCACTTAATTATATCCTAAAATCAGATCTTTTCTATATTATTTTATAGCATTTACAAAAATAAAATTGGAACGTAAATATTGAGAAAAAACAAGCTACATTTTTGGAGCATATTTTTAGGTACCTAATTATCCCATGGACGAAAGAAAAAAATAATAATCGGGTACGGGGTACTCGGAACTTTTCCTCATCACATCGAATTCACTACGCTCATCCTTCCTGCTTCGGACTAGCTTCGCTCGTCCTCAGAAATACAGTTCGCCAAATTTATACTCCAACATGCCTTAGACTCGCTTCGCTCGTCTTCAGATAGTAAATACATCCGTATCATTCATTCTTAGCGGTCACCTATACAGCATTGACCACGATCAATCCTCCTTATTTTTTATGATCCAACAAAAATCATAGATATACTTGTCTATATACTTATTTATTAGAAAATAATATACACTTGTACCTAGTTTCAATGGAAGATTTCCTAATATTTTAAAAAACGTACACATGTCATTTAATAAAAATTGAACTATTGCTGATATTGAAATTAAACTTAGCACATATAATGTGTGTATTTTTTATGTGTGTGTATTTTGTCTTATAGATAATCACATGCGTGCTAAATCTCTATCTAATCGCATCATTTTTCCGCGTTTTATGATTTTTCAAAATTTTTGCTGTCATTATTGCGGTTTAATGACGTCATAAAAAATATTTTCCGAGTAGCACAACAACAGCGGTACACTAATTTTTGTCTAACTGTCTAGCATAAATACTCTGGGCGTTACGGCACACATAGTGCATTTATTCATACACACACTTTTAGTCCTTTTTGGATAATAATTATAACACTAATTTGAACATTCCCGTTGAGTTAATAAATGTCGGTTTTATTTTTCTTAAACTTAAATATTTTAAAATATTTTTTAAAATATGCAAAATATTGATTGAAAAATATAAAATTGATTAGGACAGAAAAAATGCAGAGGAATTTTTATCAATTATTAAATAATATGAGATAAGGGTTGAAAATTTTTCGATGAAAAAATGAGCCCTGAGCTAAATATCCTTGGAGGCATTCCACTATATAACAGGGGGTTAATTAAAGTATAAGGAAGCATTTTTCCTAAAAACCTGCTTTTCGCTATCTACTAAAGGGATTCGAATATTATATTAAATACTCTTGGAGAGAATTTTAATATAACCCCCTCTTTGTGGGGGAGGGAACCCTTCTAATATAAGAATTAATATCATGAAGCTACAATGCTCTGTATAATGCTAAGCGTCTTTTTCTAGCAAGTCATTTTAATCGAAATAAAAATTAAGTATTTTTTAAAAAGCTCTGCTGCTATATTATCACAATGTAGTCAACTTCGTGAAAATTTAGAAGAAGTTAGATTGTATTATTTTATAGAACATATTAAGTGATAGTTTGCGGTAATTTAATTAAAGACGAGATAATTTTTAAAATAAAGAAACTCAAAATATGCTCCTTATTAAATTTAGTTAAATTCAAAAATACAAACCATGCAGTAAAAATCAGGTACACCTTAGAACCTGTAGAACTTGGAAACCTGAATTTGGGCACCTTAGAACTTCTTCCCCTAAAATCTTGGAACTTGCTTTAAGTGTTCTGAGAATATAGAAACACTTATTTTACATTTTAATATGTCTTCAGACTCGCTTCGCACATCTTCAGGTGGTAAATAAATCCGTTTGATTTCCAATGATCAACCCATACACGCATTGATCTCGCTCGAAAAACCTGTTAATTAACTAACCATAATAATATCAAATGTTGTATACTTTTTTGTACAAGAATATATATTACACACGTTCCAAATTTCAATTAAATTTTGTTTTTATTTATAGAAACAAATAATGTCTATAATGTCAGTTGATAAAAATTAAACTCATATGAGTTACTTGTATACCTCATAAGCTGCTATCACATAAACCCTAGCAGATGTATTAATCTCACATAGAAATAAATACATAAGAGCCAAATTTCCAATCTATCTAATCATTTTTCCGATTTAGCTTGTTTTTAATTTTATACAAGAAGTGTATAATATCCGAATTTCGTGCCCCCAACAAGATGGTACCCCTGGTTGAACTTCCCTGTTCTTTTCGCTGTAATTGTTTAAATTTGTTTAATTAGTAATGCTCAAGTTGGTCGAATAGTTTTAGATTATTTTTTTAAGTTGGAACACGTGAACTTATTTTATTATTTGTCTTTTTGTTTTTATCTTAAGATTCTTTGTTAAAGAATAATTTATTCCAAACTATATTATTTAAGCTGTTTATAATAGAATATTGTTCAAGAATAGTTATTTGTGCAACAAGGGATTTTCTGAGGGAGCTGTAAGTTTTACAGCTCAAGTTAAAGTTTCGTCCTAAGGCAGCGCCGAAGGAGGAAACTTCATTAGCTCACGAGGCCGGTAGGCCGAGGGAGATAAACTAAACTATATTATATTCTTCAGCTCCTTAATTGTTATTGTGTTAGTTTAGTTTATTCTTACCATGTCAATTACTCTGATGAAGAGAGAATAAAGCCACTATCTTCACATTATTTTATTGTAAGCTGTCAATAGAATAATGTGTAATACTATATTTGAAATTTAAACATTAGCGTGTGTATATTGTATATTCTACCCGTAGTACCAACATAACACCGAAAAAATCCTAAAAATTTCCTGAAATTCTTAAAAAATTTTACTAAAAAATTCTGTCAAGTTGGCAACACTTTCACTTTTTCTCCCTAGGGAGTAAAAGTACATTTACAGTGTGAGATAACAAGACTGTATGTAGAACTTACAATACAAGGAGTAGATAAAATATATTACTGGTCTAAGTAAACTGACATTATATAAAACATATGTTGTCCATAAGTTTGTTATTAACTTGTTCATTTCCCCAAGATTAATAGTTTTTCCTTTCCTTGACTCTATGTTTTCCAATTTTCTCTAACACATAATTTCAAACATGTTTATGATTTTGCTACCTGTCCTTTTTCACTATATTAATCTCCCTCGCACACCTTAGTTTCTTGCCTTTCCATCATGTCTGGAATTTGATTTATGAATAAAATAAAAATATTGTTTATCTTTGATCTTGTTAAAAAAAATTTGGAGAGATAATATGGAGATTTAGTCGTAAAAGTAGTTTAATTTTAGTATAGCTAATATTTAATTATTAAATAACAATTAATTTAAACTTAGACCTTGATAAGCCTAAGTTATTTTTTGATGGAGATGTCAATAATATTTTATACTGGTAGACATACATCTTGGTGTTAGTGAAACTAATGCATAAACAATATACTATAATACTTCCTAACTGAAAAACTGAAAGCAGTTTTTACATAGAACAATATATTTGACTGACAGGTTTCCAGAAAGTTGAAAATATTGTTATTTTTATCCAAAGCTTACTGTTGTAATAAATATTATTTCTTCTGGATTTAAAGAATTGATGACATTCCACCAATTCAGCATGCTGCTGAAACTATTTTCTAGATGGCTTTTTCTTATCTAATATTCTTAGATAAAATTAAAATTGTCTTGGGGGATTTTTATTCTCTTTATCGGTATGTGTTGTAAAGTAGACGATTTTTATAATAAGTAGGTGCCCAACTTAGTAACATTACTAAGACTTATCTAGTAATTAAGTTATAAAGTTAATCAGAATATTTACCAAGTAGACAATATGATGGGACTAAGCCTTCTAAGTGCTAAACATCCAATCAATGTTGATAGTTATTTTTAAAGGGAATAAACCTATAAATAATAATGTAGATAAAAATACCATTGATAAATACTGAAATAATAATTCGTTTTAGCCACCTCCGTGGCCGAGGTCGTTAAGGCGTTAGTTTTTACACTGACCTTTGACACCCCAGGTTACGGTCTCAGTTTATAGAAGATTATTGTTTAGATAAATTATCGCCAACTTTATAATTCACTTTGAGCATAACGGTTGCTACTACCACCCGAGGTGATTCCCGTAGGGGTTATCCCTGATGAGCCGCAAGGCTCTGAACGGGCATTATTATTATTATTATTATTAATCCGTTTTTCAAAGTTCGACACTTCAGTCCCAGAACCCAGATCATAAATGAATTAACATAGCCGCAAAGACAGTGTCTTTCTTAACAGAACTAAATAAATATACTATTTTATCAATGATCATACATTGTAGGGTTGTACGGGAATGTAGTTAGTTCTATCGACGTATAGAACTAAATTTAATTTAAAATAATATTTTAAAGTCACGACAAATTAAAGTTCAAATGTATACAATATCGAGAAGAAAATTTCCTGTGAGATGGAAAATAAACGCTTCTGCGAGTAATAAGCACTCAGTTATATGTAATAACCACACCCAATGTAATAACCTCACGAAATAATAACCATTCCAGTATACAGTGTTTTAAACCAAAAATCCTTTTCAGTGCGGTCAACAAATGTAATAAACTTATATATATATCTCTAAAAACTTCAAACGTTCTCTATTTATACATTTATGGTGTGTTTTATTTAAATATATAATTACTAAAAGTAACTTGTAGGTCTATAAAATGTTATTATAATTTTATGATTTAAATTTTATAAAATTCAATATGTTGAGCATTTTTATAGAAATTCGAATACTTCTGTATTTAGTTTTTGTATTTATGACATATATACTATATAAGTCTATAAATAAATATATACAGCGTAAAAAGTTAAGCTTAATTTCCGAGTCGAATATAGAGATGACCCCATCTGTTTTTGTAATTAATACGTTACCGACCTCTATATTTCTCATCTAATATTTTCTCTCTATTTTACAGAGCATATATCTTTTACTCGAAATGTAATATTTGGAAATAAATGTAAAACCTCAAAAATATGATTTTTCAAAGAGATGAAAAAACCCCTGCAGGCTGTGTATACGGATACTGATTCGTTTGAAAAATATTCATATCTATTTTTTTAAATTTTTGTTTTTAAAAAAAAATCAAATAATTCTTTATGGCTTTTTTTAGAGTTTAGAGTTTAATTTATACTGTGTTTCTTGTTATTTCATATTTAACACAACACAAAGTTGTATATCAATACTGAGAATAAATTTAAATTCATGCTAAGAGATTTGTTGATTACTGGATGTGACCTCATTACTATATAAACATAGAGATCTAGTACCGTAGAAAAGGTATTTGTTTACACTATGGTATCAAAATAGAGATTTAATAAGCGATATTAAAACACCGCGTGTGTGTTCCCTTATACCACACACGTAAAAGCCTGGATTGGCAAACACTGTTAGAACGGCAAACTACAGAGAAAAATGTCTCTGTTCTTCTAGTAATATACTTATTTAATTATTATTCTATGAGAGTGATGCACTTTGAATGAACCTAATGTTCATACTAGTATAGCGACTTTGTTTTCTGAATGCCTGGGTATTCTAATTGATGGATTGTTATATCTAGATGAAAGACACACTTGCGTAAAGCTATCATTACACCAAACGCAACCTCCAAAACAAACTCAAAATAAATAATGAAATTTTATTTCTAATTTAAAAATAAATAATCAAAATTAGCACAGTTATGATACAGAGCTCAAGGTGTGAGGGTCAGAGTTCGGGGTTTAAATGTTATAAATTTTCATTTCGTATTTAATTTGTGATTTTATTTTACAAAATGTTCTAAATATATTAAACAAAATAATTTCAATAACTACTAAAGTTAAAGTTGGGTTTGAAACTAATAAACCTGTTAAAATCTGTTATTTTACGTTTTTAGTTATTGCAGTTTTTTATCGTCAAAATTTTTTGTTTACAATTTCCACCATGAGTGTTTGTAAAACGTGCAATTTATTAATATCGCGATCAAGTAAAAACAAAATAGTTTGTATAGACTGTAAACAGTTTTTTCATCTGAAATGTGCAAATATAAACGAGAGTGATGCAGTGTATTTGTCAACAAACAAAGAATTTCAATGGAGATGTGTTTTGTGTCTTCGAAAGAGAAGAGATAGCAGATCATCTAATGATAATCTAGGCTTATCAGGTACAAATTCAAGTAATGAATCTAGTACTATTGGAAACAATAGTACATTTATTGATAATGTAAATAGTACTGATAGTAGTGATCATGATAACAAACCTCCAAACGATTATAAAGAAGGTGGGGATAACCAAAGTAATGAGCATGATAACAACTCTCCAACCGTCTTTGAAGAAGGTGTTGACAACAAAAGTAATGTTAGTGATCACGATAATAACTCTTCAAAAGATTCTAAGGTGATGTCAACCAAAGTAACGGTAGTGATAATGATAATAATCGGAACAGTTTTGATAACAAACAGCATGATGCTGATATGCCTTTGACCAAGGGAACTTTACAAGAAATGCTGAATTCCATGCGAGACGATATTATCAAAAATCAATCAGTTATGGAAAGTGAAATCAATAAATCCATAAACCATGTTAGCGATACCCTCGGAGAGATTCAAAATACTTTAACGGTTCATGACACTAAACTGCAACAACTCCAGGACATGGTGGATAAACTAACTTTTGAAAATCAAAAGTTAAAAAAAGAAAATAAGGATCAGGAAATTAGATTGAGTTCAAATGAACAGTATACGAGATCAAATTCTCTTGAAATATACGGTGTTCCGGAGAGTCCCAACGAAGATTGCCTCGAAATAGTTAAGGAAATAGGTACTGCTTTAGGAATGAGTTTAAAAGACGAAGACATTGATTGCTGCCATAGACTGGGTGAGAATGCCAACAGACCAACAAAAGGAATCATAGTGAAATTCGTAAGACGTCGTGACAAAGACCAATTTCATCTTCAGAGAAGGAAGAAAGGAAATAACTTTTCTACTGAACATATAAATATAAAGTTAACTACTCCAAAGTCAATATTTGTCAATCAATCTTTATCAAGATCAAGAGGCATTTTAATGTCTAAAACAAAAGAAAAATCTCAAAGTTTGGGATATAAATATGTATGGGCTGATTCTGCTGGTAGAATAAAAGTAAGAAAAGCAGATAATTCTAAAGTGATTGTTCTGACACAACTTGAAGATCTAGCATTGCTTAAATAGCATACATTCTAAATTGATTAACTTTGAGGGTTTTCTATTGTATTTTTTTGATAACCTTAATAATTTTCTTTTAATGATATTTTGTTTATTATTTTTTGAATACATATTTTTTTTCTATTTTGTTCTGCTCTTCTGACTTCCTTTACCCTCTTTTATCTTTTGATGGAAGAGGGTGGGGTGGTATGGATTCAGATAATAAAATTTAAATTATATTCTGACAAAGCTTGAAGTTTTAAATTTTATTTATCAAAATGCTAGAGGGATACGTACAAAAACAAAAGAATTTTATTTAAATATGTTGTCAACAGAACCTGATGTGTTTATTATAAGTGAAACCTGGCTGGACAGCAGTGTGTGTGACGGTGAGTTTATAGATACTAGGTATGAAATTTTTAGAGCAGATAGGAATCTAATAGCTTCTGGTAAAACAACCGGAGGAGGTGTAATGATAGGTGTACTTAAGAAATATTCGGCTACAACCCTGGGCTACCTGTCCTGCCCGGACTTTGAAACGTTTACTGTTAAGATAAATTTTAATTGTAATCCAATAATTGTTTCATCACTATATATGCCTTGTTGCAATATTGATCGTTTAGATTCATTTTTTAATCATATAGATCCCTATATTACAGATGGTAATAGTAAACTAGTCCTGGTAGGTGATTTTAATATAAAAGAATAACCGATAGTAGTTATGATTTTGCTAAAGGTTCTGGTCTAGCAGTAACCCTGCATAGGTATGCTCTTCTTTATGGTCTCAAGTCCTATAATGATGTTAAAAATATTAACAACAGAACGTTAGATTTAGTATTAGTAGGAGGATATGATCAAGCTGATGATAGTCCGGTATCAGTAACTAGAGGTTGTCCAATAGTTGCTGAAGACTCTCATCATCCAGTACTTAATATTTCATTAAAGTTAAAAGTTGATAAAGCCTATCGGTCTGTATTAAATATTTCTCACTATAATTTTAATAAAGCAGATATGTCCAACTTAATTAGTGACTTAAAAAATCAAACGTGGAATAATATAATAAGTATAAATTCAGATGTAAATTTAGCTGTTAAAAATTTCTATGAGACTTTATATGAAGTCTTTGATAAAAATGTGCCCAAAAGTCACAGAAAAGTAACCAGCTCATTCCCATCCTGGTACTCTGATGAGTTAATTCAAAACATAAAAATAAAAAATAAATTAAGTAGAGTTAGGAAACTGTCACGAGATAAAAATATTAAATATCAGGAATTAAGGAGATGGGTGAAAAAAAGAATCTTGGATTATAACTCTTACTTGATCTCTATTCAGAGTGACATAGAGGACAACAATGTTAATTCTTTTTGGAATTATGTCAACTCCAAAAAAGCATCTAATGTATCTGATAAAAAAGAAATGTTTTGGAATGAAAATAAATATACTGGAAATAAGGTAGCACAGGGTTTTGCGGAATATTTTTCACAAGTCTATGTACAGAGTGTATCAGCACATACAGATCTAAATTCTTTACAATACACTAATGAATCCACTTTAAATATGTTTAATTTTACTGATGTATCAGATAAAGAATTCTTGAATGCTCTGGGGAAACTTAGATCTAAAAAATCTTGTGGTCCCGACTCTTTTCCAACTTATGTTTTAAAAATATGTGGTATGGCTCTGAAACCTCCTCTAATGCATATTTTCAATCTATCTTTTAAGTTAAATGTTTTTCCTACCATTTGGAAGGAATCAAAAATTGTTCCAATATTTAAAAAAGGCGAAACTAACAAAATACCAAATTATAGGCCAGTTTCTTTGATAAATTCCTGTGCTAAGCTATTTGAATACATTATATATGATAAAATTTTTAGTCATGTTTATAGAGAAATAGCTTCTGTGCAGCATGGGTTTTTACCAAAGAAATCGACGGTTACTAATTTATTAGAATTCACACAAAATATATCAAATGCAATAGAGAGAGGTGAAAGAGCTGATGTAATTTACCTTGATTTCGCCAAAGCATTTGAGTTGATCTGTATGTGCTGATACAAAAAATGATTAAATTGAATTTTTCCAAAGATGTAATAAATTTTTTATAACTTATTTATTTGGCAGAGAAAACTATGTAGAAGTTTTAAACAGACAATCCTCTAAATTTGTAAATCTTAGTGGGGTGCCTCAGGGATCTGTTCTGGGCCCTCTGCTGTTCCTGATAATGATAAATGATCTACCTGAAGTGGTACAAAACTCAATTATATCACTTTTTGCTGATGACAGCAAACTATACAAAACAATTAAAAATACCAATGAAGTTTGTCAACTTCAGGCTGATCTCGACAGAGTTGTAGAGTGGTGTAAAAAGAACAATATGAATTTAAATATAGACAAATGCTATTTTATGACGTTTACAAAAAAGAAAGCCTGGGTAAAACCACAATATTTTATTGAGCAAACACCCCTTACTGAAGTCAAATTAATTAAGGATTTAGGAGTGTATTATGACACCAGTCTTTCCTTTAAATTTCATAAATACAATTATAAATGAATCTTATAAAATTTTGGGTTTTATTAAAGAAATACCAGGGATTTTGACAATTTAACTTCAATAAAATTATTATATAATTCATTGGTAAGGTCAAAACTAGAATATTGTTCTATTGTTTGGGCCCCGTACAGTAAGCATGCTAAAAAAAATAGAGTTGTTCAGAACAGATTCCTGAGGTACTTGTACTATAAGAAATATGGACAATGTTGTCCTAGAGACATGCCATCTGCAAATTTTAGACAAGATTTACTTTATAATTCTCTGGAAACCAGACGTAAAGTCAGTTGTTTGGTTTTCTTACACAAACTTGTCAATAATAATGTAGATAATGAGCACCTTTTATCTTCAATAGGGTTCTATGCTCCTCATAGACAAATTAGAAAACGAGAATTGTTTTATGTACCAGTGTCTAGAACTGAACGACACATGCACTCTCCAGTCTACAGAATGATGTCCTTATACAACTCTTACTGTCACCATTTAGACATTTTTAATATGTCTTTGACCACTTTTAGAAAGACATTATACACCATTATATAATACATATTTGTACATGATATTGCTTTTTTGATCTTTTTTTTATAATTCTTTTATTTTAAATGTGTTTCTTGGTTTGATATTTTGCTACTACCATCAATGGGAATTATTAAATTACTATTTAAAAAAAAAGTTCATTATTTAATGACTACAAGGGTTTTTTTATACATTTTAATTACTTTATTGTTTCATGTTTTCCTTTAATTATAATAGTTGAAAGACACATTTTTCACTTTTTTGTCTACATTTTTATACATGTTTTTTTTTCTTTCAAACATGACACTTTATGAAGTTTACATTTACATGAAGCTCTTTATATATTTTTTTTTAAAAAATATTTCTTGTATTGATGGATGAGTGGCAAAATTTTTAAACTTTTCAATAGTTCTTAACGTATAGTTAACCGAGACAGGAGTATATTGTATGAAGTAATAGCCTTTTATTCAATATTTAGTTAAATTATTGTTATTATTATTATTATTTTTTTTTTTAATAATTACAAAACTTCTTTTGCTGTTTTTAGCTCATCAGCATAATCTAGTGAACAATTTTGTTTTCTATTAATCTGTAGATATCTGTAGGGTATAAACTTGTGGATTTTGGCCTTCGACTGATATGTAAGATAAAATAGAGTTAATATTGTTAATTTACTATATTTGCATATATTGCAGTCATTACATTTAAAATTGGTTTTTTTAGTCTGTTTCGCATGAAAATGTGTAATTTTCAAAGGTCAGAATCAGGGTTTATGCCCTATGTATAAATGATAAAAGTATTTTATAATTAGTAAACTTACCCCCTGAACTCTAAATCTCTGATTTGTATCTTAATTTAAATATTTTTTTAGTAAGAAATAATGTACATGATTTTTCTTTTTTTCAGTATTTTTATTTTTTGTGACTATTTACTTTTTTTTTTATTTTTTCTTAATTTTTTTTTCTTTTTATATCTTTAATTTTTTTTTATGTACTTCATGAGTTCATTTATTATGTTTTTTTTTTCTTGAGCAGAAATTGTACAAAAATTATTAATTTACTCATAAGTGTAAATCAAAAAACTGTTTTGGGTTAAAAAACCTGTAGTTTTTATGTAAAATAAAGTTTATTTTGAATTTGAATTTGAATAATATAAATATTTCTTAATTGCATTCATTTCGTCCCCACGTAACTGGTAATATTTTACTTCTGTCGTATACACATATGTTCCACATTTTACTTCTTATACCAGTCCTTACATAAATAGAGTTTATGACATATATACTATATAAGTCCATAAATAAATAGATACAGCATAAAAAGCTGTATTTTAAATCTACTCGAGTCTACTATTATGTTGCTTTATAATTTTGATTATATTCTTATCTAAAATTAAACTCTATTTTATTTCTGACAGGTCTTATCTGCAAGTGCACTATATTTTAGATTATAAACTTAATTCTATTGAATAATACACTTATAATAGGTCATAAAATTATATGAGGGAGTTAAATCTAACCTTTTTAGTTAAAACTATTACTCCGCAAAAGTTCAAATCTAACTATACCGGACCAAACTGTTATAGCTAAGAGAAAGAAAACTGTTATTTCCTCAAAAGGAAATAATGGCTTTACTTTTAAAGAATTTCCCACAATGTGTTTTTGTATTCTCTCTGCCTAAAGGTAGTATCGATAAAATTAAGTGTAACTACTTCAAAAACTTTAATTTGTACTTAAATGTAGTTATAAGGGTTACTTAGATCTCTTTATAGAGTTTCTTGAATTTGCTGTTTGTCTTAGTCGTATTTTAAGATAAGCAACTGTTTGCTGGGAAGCAATTTTGTCTTGGGACTAGTCAATGGTTATTGTTATGATTATAGTTGTTTTAGTTTATTGAATAAAAACTCTCTACGATAAAGAATATTAAATGTTTAGCTATAAAAATAAATTAAAATTTACAAAGTGTATATATTATTTTGCTATCATTGCATTGTTTTATTTTAGCTACGAGATTAATAAGACCCAAAAAGCCAATTGTATCAGTCTCAAATGTATCAGCAATTTATGAACTTTGTATCTTTGTGAACCATACATAGTAGTATATGTGTTAAAAAATTCAGTCCAATCTAAAGACTATTTAAAGATTTATGAGTTTTTGAAATGTTTGTCGGATCATTATTGTGGGTTATTCATGTCACACACATACATATATAAATATATATATTTTTTTTTTTTTTTTTTTTTTTTTTGATCTGTGAGTCGCCCGTTCCAAAAAATCCACCTACCCCACTCCCCCCTCCATGACCCCAACCTCATACGCTATTTCTTCTTCCAAATTTAGCTTATAAATTAGGAATGTGTTTACCTAAAAAAATAAAAAAAGAAAATAAATTCAAAATGGCGATTTCTAGGGAATTACCCGAAATGGTTCGTAATGAAAGTTTGATTTTCTAAAAGACATTTCGTTTTTATTAGCTTCTTTATTCTCTCTCTTAAAGTAAATTGATTTAAAATTATGATACTTTTACATTTTATAAAGAAGAATAAATAGTATAATATTAAATTCAACTGAAATCTGGGAACAGACATAAAAATAAAATGGAAAATGAAATATTAAATCATGATAGTCATTTATATTAAATTTATGAATAAATAGGTAATTGACGAGGCTTTAGGGACATTTTGCTGAGTATTTCTAACTTTATTCTTGTAGTTTAATTTTAAATTAAACTTTTTTCTTAAATAGCGACTTTTAAATAACTATACCTGTCCTTAAACTGTCTTTACTGTTATATTTTATTTCTAAGACTATGAAGAATAATTATTCCAGCAGTTATATATAAACTTTCTGTATACTGCGTAAATCATAAGTCTGGAACTGATTCTGTACGCTTGTTTTTTTAATAATTTAGTTATTCATCCGTAATTCAAGTAGTAATTCATTCATCCAAGTCTACTTTTCCTATCCAAAGACAAGCTGTAAACCTTTCTTCTGGAAGGTAGACCGATCCATATAGTTATGACCAATTTATGACGTCATTAATTTAACTACTTCTGTAATAGTTTTAAACGTCCTAAACAAGTAATAACGTTGGATATAAAGAAGGGCAACATATTGTATAAGAGGCTCTAAAAACATACTAAATAAAGTCACGTTTCCTTTAAATGGACTCATGGAGGCCCCGCAGTCCTTACCAGCACCAATTTTTCATGAAAATAGCCCCTTCTAGCAAGAGAGGCTTTTCTTCAAAAGAAGATGGTGGGGTTAATGGTATAAAATTCTAATATAAATTTCAACTCGTTCTTTTGTGATTTATCAAGAGTTGGGTTGCTTGAAAGGAGAGGATCTTCATGTGCTAATACAGACCCTACCTGACGTGATACCCATTTGTTATCGAAATTAAGTCTGCAAACATTATTTTTCTCGGGCTACTTTTATAGAGTGGCTTAGTGGAGAGCAAATATAGTGGAAGGATTTTTGAGAAAAACCAACGAATTTCTAAAAATAATGTCACTGAAGCCTGTGCATGTGCACGTGTTACAGCAATAAACTTAAGTCTGATTTCCTGTAAAAATAAAAGAGGGTCCGATAAATTAAGCAGAAAGGTTTCATTTGAAACTGATAAATGTAACACACTGATTTCTGATTAGTTAAACAGGTAGTTAAGTATGTTTAAAAAAATTGCTAGACCTTTATTTTGTTAGTCATCGCTCAATATCTAACCATCTTCTAATTAACTCTCCGAACATCGTGAAGTACATTTAGCAGAATTTATGAACAGTTTTAGTCAAAAAGTACATAGATCATTTAGAACCTTGTCACCAAAAAAAAAAATTTGAATCAATATTTATTTTACAAGTAACTGTTGTAGTTAGCCTTAACTTAAAGGCAAATGAACCTTAAAGCTGTTAATCCTATTTGACCGTTTACGTTTATACGGATCTTATTATCTTATCTCGCATTAAGTTTATTATGTTTACCCTGAATGTCCTATAATCACAAATATTCATTTTTATTATTCAAAAACCATGCTTTATACTAAAAACTATCGTTAAAATTACTCCAAATGTTGTATACCCATTATAAAAGCGTGTACAGTATCAATAACGGGTCATTGACGTATACTTTTGGGCCGTGAAATTTACGTGATGACCATCTATAGAAACTTTTGATTATACTTAAGAAAAACAGGGCCGATTTTGGGAATTTGAAAAGGTAATGAGAAGCTTTGATTGGTCATTTTGTACTTTTGTTTACCAACTTTATTTTTATATCACATTATAAGCGGTCACTGCTTTTTATTATCAAGCAAAAATCTATTTGTAATTTAGGGTCAATGATAAAATTAGTAAGTGATCCATGATAAAATATGCATACCATAATCAGCTGTTAATCAGCTACCTAACACTGTTACTGACCCATTGCAGCTACCTACACTGTAACTCATTGTTTTAATAATCACTACCTAACACTGTTAACTGACCCATTGTTTAATAATCAGCTACCTAACACTGTTAACTGACCCATTGTTTAATAATCAGCTACCTAACACTGTTAACTGACCCATTGTTTAATAATCACCTACCTAACACTGTTAACTGACCCATTGTTTCATAATCCTACATAACACTGTTAACTGACCCATTGTTTAATAATCAGCTACCTAACACTGTTAACACCCATTGTTTAATAATCAGCTACTAACACTGTTAACTGCCCATTGTTTAATATCACCTACCTAACACTGTTAACTGGCCCATTGTTTAATAATCGCCTACCTAACACTGTTAACTGACCCATTGTTTAATAATCAGCTACCTAACACTGTTAACTGACCCATTGTTTAATAATCAGCTACCTAACACTGTTAACTGACCCATTGTTCAGTTTTGTGGAGACTATGACCTCTTATAATTTTGTATAAAAGTTTTGGTCCAAACACTTAAGAAATATTCATTCGTTCTTAAAACAAGTATGGTTGTACGCACTAAATAAAACTAGATTAGTAAGGTTAGAATAGTGTCGTGCCGATGTAAAAAAGTGGCCTTATTTTAAGGTCGTCAAAGTTGACGAAGTCTTTAATTATCATAAACTAGACAGTTCAAAGCTTAACTACTCGAATCTGTCTTCTAAACTTAAACGTATTACTTAATAGAGAAATTCGCCTAATATGCTGTTGAAAGTGAAATAGTGGGTTTTCTTGAAATAAGAGTTTTCCTCTCTTGATGTCAATGTAAGATGGCCTGAAATAACTCTTAAGAAAACTATTCCCCAGTTGAAGTAATATGATTTTATTTGATTTAGATATTTCAACTAATAGCTGATATAATTATGTGTTGAGTTTGAAAATAACTTCACGGATCCTAACAAAACTTATTTTATTAATAAAATCATAACCTACAGCTCCTTCCAAATGATAGTTCACATTTTACTCGTAATGCTTTGATGCTCTTGTAGTCAGAATTGTGTTGAGGAGGCAATTTGGCCGAATGCGTTGCGAGTTTTTCACACTATTATCTAAAAAGAGGCTTATGAAGCTACTTTTCACAGTGCTTTATTGCTGAGCATTATACATGATACATTATAATAGTATTAGTTCTATTATACGTGAAAATATATGAGCTCTATTATTCCAAATAAGAGTATTTTTATTCAACTTGTTATCTCTATTTATCATGTTGTTTAACCACATTACTTGAATATTATTTACTGTTTACTCCTTTATATTTAGATCCATTTATCTTAGTAGGATAGTTAATCAAATAAATAGGATGTTTAATTAATCATAAGTACCAACCTCTACATCGTATCGGTTGATCATCAATGGTTGTTCAGGCCAAATTTTAAATCCTGGCTTTTAGCGATATTAGATTTACCTACTTCCAGAAGTACATAGATTAATTTGAGCGTTTGACTGTTAAAAGTATATTAGGCTACTAGGTAGCAAAATGGAATTTTGCAGACGAGTTTTATAAATTAGCCCCCAAGCCGAAGGCAAGCGTAGGCTATTGAAATTATCTGCCGAGGCGCAAGCCGAGGCTGGTAATTAAACCATTTGACAGACGAGGCGAAGCCGAGTCAGGCAAATGGCAATTTGCCTGCAGAGGCGGAGCCGATGCAGACATATGCTAGAACGAGCCAGCAATGTTCCCTTTGCTGCATAGTAGCATATATTATTTTATCTACTTACGGCAGAAAAGTTTTTAAATACTTACTGCGAGATTTTGCTGGCAGTGAAGACTGTTTTGAAGTTGATGCAATACTTAAAATATCAGGTGGCGTGTGGTCCAATAATCAATGTCAACAATGTTTCTATGTCCATTCTCCTTATTAATTATCTGATTCATTATGATTATTAGCAAATTTTCGTTTGTTTATAAAAGTTATTGTTTATATGCGTTTTATATTACCTACTGCCTTTATTTAAACAAAGTAAATGAACAAAAAATAAAAAACCCAATGACACAAATTTGACAACTCATGGTAAAAAATTAAAACAAGCCGTAGATATCAGGGTTGCCAACTTTATTTTTTAAAATTATATTGTAATGTTTTAATACTTGTATTAATAATAATAATTATACCGTAATATATTGTGATATTATTAAAAAAATATAAAAACCAAGCTCAAAGAATCATTGCTGACAAAGTGAAAAACACTAAAATTTACTTAATAACCTGCAACATAATAACCTCAAATAATTTCATTTCTCCTCCTTGGTAGTTTTGACTTTCTTACCATTATATTTAAATGAACCATAACTCCCCAAGAGGATTTGTATTACCAAGTAATTTCTTCGCACTGTTTTTAAATATTTTGTTGACAGTGTAGGCAAAATGACATTTTGCAGCTTAAAAACAGTTCGCTAATGAGCAATTTTGCAGCCGTAAGTAGATAAAAAATATATACTTAAGGATCTAAAGAAGTACGCTACTTACCGGAGTTTTTATTATATTTTTTCTTTTTTCTCATTACCTGAAAAAAAAATAACTAAGCAAGAACACAAATGCTTCATGATCCGTCGATGTGCAAACGAAATTTAGTTATACAAAATTTTGACATCTCAGGTCGAGGATTTGCTGACTAGAATATGCTCTTATTATTTTTATAGCAAATTCGTCTGTAATAGTATTGGTCATAAGAGATACTTGACAAAAATTCATTTAATTACTGGATGCCTTCAATTTTTTTCTACACGTTGAGAACTCAAATGAGCAAAAGGCACCAAAACGAGCATTCTTATCAATTTGTTTAATTACTATTCTATGATTTCTAAAAAACCGTTTGTCTAGTTTAAAAAAAAATACTTTTAATAATAATTTTTATATACTATTACCTATGAACAGATATAAGAAAGACAGAGCAGTTAGTATAGTTTTATTATAATCTAATTTAGTTATTGCTACTAGATCATTTATGTGATATATACTTTTTCCTAAGTTTAAAAAGTAATGAAGCTCTTAGAACAAAGTTATTTTTAAAAGCACGTTTCTTGTAAGCTGTAATCTAATTGTTAACAGACGCTGTAGTTCCCACAGCTTTATCAAGTCCCTTACAAATAACCTATATTTTTATAATTATACCTTTCTATATGACTGAGAGACTTGTACTAATGTCGAATTCGCGTGGTGAAACCTTCAACAAACTCTTTCTAGCAATCTTTATAACTTTTTCGTGTTACGAGAAAAAAAATGTCAAAACACAGTGCAACTATCTAAAAGCTGTATTTCTTCTCTTTATTTTATTATTATTATTAGTTATTATTATTAAAAAAATAAAATGTCCGTTCTAGGGCCTTTCGGCTCATCAGGGTATTCACCCTGCGGGAACAACCTCAGGGGGTTTGCATCTACTATACTCTTATAATTAATTAAAGTTGGCGAAATCTTTTTTTAATATAAATACAATACATAAAATCTTAGAGTATAGCCCGGGCTGCGAACCCCAGACCTTCGGTGCCGAAATCGAACACCTTTACGTTCACGGCCACGGAGGCAGAGTTATCATTATTATCCTTTTATTTTTAGTTGAACTCTCGTTATAATCACGTGACACCCATGTAATATCAGACTATACTAATAACTTCCAATTTATACATACCATATAAAGACCTAACAGTGAAAACCTAATACCAGAAAACATAATTCCATTAAACCCCCCCCCTCTTTACCATTGACGTTTAAAACATCTCATTAGTGAAAAGTTTCTAATACAAATTAGACGTTCTATTACGAATTACGTTCTATAAGCAAATCCATTCAAGTGAGTCGTTTTAATGTATTTCGGTGCTATAGTGAAATATAACCAGTCTTGTGATGTTACAAGAACACCAAACACTCAAATGCAGAAGCCTGGGTTATAATTTCAGTACCAACACTTATAATGTTTCTGTTAAACTATATTTGTTTTAACCACTAACAAAGCGGGTACGAGTTTCCTCGGAACATTTCCTCGGAATTGTTATTTCTTAATTAAATGCTGATAACGAGAAACTCGGTCTCTTACAGTAATACATGCGCTCCATATTTCACATTGATCCAAGCATTGTTCCGTGTTTTCTTGAATTTTTATTTTCTGGAAATTACAATTAGACATAAAAATTGATTTTTATGTTGAAACTAATTGTGATAAATAGATGAAACTAAAAAACTATAATCCACGACATGCATTTTGCTAATTCAAAAATTCCGAAAAATATTTTCTGGTTTGCACAACTAGACACCAAAATGTTATTTTGTACCAAATTTTAACTCTCTGGCATAAACACGCAGGGAATTACAGGGACAACAGACATACAACTTTTTAAAATCCTCTGTTGACTTTAAAACATCTGAAACGGATGATGCGTGTGATATACTGTTGATACTGAAATCAACAGAGTAAAGGAAGCGAAATATTTAGGTATTACGCTGGATCAGTGCATGACCTGGAAACCTCATTTAAAGCAACTGACAAATAAATTAAAAACTTTAAAACACTTATTCATTCGCATTCGACCTTTTGCCACAAGAAATCAATTAAAAATACTATATTACGGACAGGTCGACTCAATCATTCGATACGGTATTTTGTCCTGGGGATCTGTGACAGAGAACCACAAAAAGTCTGTCATTCAACAGAAATCATTTATGAGGATTATTTTAAACAAAAAAAAGTTAGAACACTCAGAACCATTATTTAAAAAAATGTATATATTAAATGTAGACCAAATGATACAGGCTGCGTACTTAACTCAAGTACACAAAAACATGAGTAGTATAGAAGTATTACTACATGGTATTAATACGAGAAGTATGGCATTACAATTGTTGACAGTTCCATACTGCCGCACTAGCACTGCTCAAAGGCACTGGTACTACCAAGGGATTGTGTGGTTCAACAACCTTCCTCAAGAAATTAAATTATTGGAAAAACTAGATAATTTTAAAAGCATATAAAGAATACTTAATAAAAAACCTCTGTAAATAAAGAATTTATAACTATTAAATAATATCATTAAATTAAATTGATTGATAAATGATAATAATAATAAATATTAAATTATTAAATATTATAAATTATATAATATAATTTTAAAATATAATTACAAACCAAATTAGTGTTAAAAATGTAAATAAATAAACAATAAAATATAAATTATAGGTAAATATTATAATTATAAAAGTGTAATATTAAGTCAATGCCTGTTCAGCTCAGGCCTAGGGGCCATCATGAACAGGCTAATCTTTAAATAATTTACTTTGTAATTTTAATTAATTTATTTAATAAAGAATTAAAAAAAAAAAAAAAAATATCCTAGTTTCAGATTTTTAATGCAAAAGCTGTAATTTTCCAATATTGCTACGGTATAAATTAGTAAAACAATTCTGTTGCGGAGGTATGGTCAAATCTGTTGTGGAGGTATGGGCAAATCTGTTACGGAGGTATAGGTAAATCCGTTGCGGAGGTATGGGCAAATCCTTTGTGGAGGTATGGGCAAATCCGTTGGGGAGGTATGGGTAAATCCGTTGCGGAGGTACGGGCAAATTCGTTGCGGAGGTATGGGCAAATCCGTTGGGGAGGTATAGGAAAATCTGTTGTGGAGGTATGGGCAAATCTGTTGCGGAGATATGGGTAAATCCGTTGCAGAGGTATGGGCAAATCTGTTGCGGAGGTATGGGCAAATCCCTTTTGCTTACTTATAACTCCCTTTTTTGCTAGCGGATTTTCTATTTATGGTTTATAGTCAGAGCAGTTGAGCTTCAACGTCTTAGCCAGTGTACTCTGCCGTAAATTTTGAAAGGAAATTTACGGATTTTAAATAGGGCTCGTATCATAGACAATCTTTTGTGTACTGCTAATTATAATATCTGAACAATCTTGGAAGAAGAGGAGTTAGAAGAAATATAAAAAATCAGGTATGAGGTATCTGATACTTTTTGAACAACTTCGGATTAGCTTAGCTCGTCACTTCGCTTCACCTAAGAATCATTGGTTACCTCAATGTCTAGGTTGTAATAACATAAGGTTATTTAAAGCTCAAAAACATCAGATAGCCATTCAATCGAAGAATGCGGGGTATATTGTTATATTAAAAACCTGTGAGCATACTTGGCAGACTAGTTTGTTTTAATTCTTCTTATAACTAAACTTTTTGCTGAGAAGTCTCGGCTGACAAAGAACTCTGTGGACTTCAGTTTGTGGCAGTTTCCTAATATACTGTCCAAATGCTCATCAACTGGGATATGGCCTATGTGCAGTCCTGATTTGCCTAGAGGGTGTGCTCTGTTAATTACAATGTTATCAAGCCCAAGATACTCTCTAAGAAACACATTTATTATGTTCTTTGAGGTTCTATCTCTGGTAGCATTTTCTAGGCCTCGAAAAACGAGGTTATTCCTCTTAGAGCGGTCTCCCCTTAGGATAGATTTATTTTTTTAATTTGTTAAGTTGATGTTTTAGCAAACAGTTTTCTCCATTAAGCTCAACAATGTCGCTTTGAATGGTCTCTACTTGGTTTGATACGATTTTAACTTCATTAAAATATTAGTCTCATCGCAGCCATCATTTGGCCCTACAGTCTATCGTTTAGTTTAAAAATCCCCAAGGTCATGCGTATTTTGGGGATTGACCAATCAGAGAAGCCGCTGCCAACCTCTTAATTAAAAAGAGAAAAAAAAATCTCTACCACAATAACCGCTGTAGGGAAAAAACCTTCTTCCCGGCAATCGTTTGCTTTGTTTGTGGTTCTTCTTTTGATTACATTGTTTTGAAAACTACTTTCAAATTAATCTTAAAAATGATATTTTAATATAAAACTACACAAAAGAAATGTAAAAAAAAACATCGCCAAGAAAATACAGGTAAAATAACCTGATTTGTTTACATAGTTTTTTCCCGCTCCCTTCTTGCAGGGATTTTTTTTCTTAAGAATCAGTGGTGTCTAAACTGACCTGTCAAGATTTTTAAACTAATCGATAGACTGTAAGTGATTTCACTAATTTGTTTATTTAAGTGGTTTATAAAAGCCCCTGAGAGCTCCAAAAAGATGTTTCAGACCTTTCTATGTATAGAGATAGGCTATGTCCTCTCTAGTATATTATATCTCTATGTTGCCAATGAAAAAATCTCGGTTTCTTATCTTCAGGGGTGAACGCAATACTTTCCTATATATTTACGTTAGTTGGCGAGGAAAAGTAAAAACTATTTTGAAAAAATTCGCTCGGGTTGTGGACACAGATTTTATTGTTGTGAATTCATGTTTCATAGAGCACATTTCTTTTATAACCATAAACCTATAAAATTCTTCAGGTAAAAAATATTTACGTTTTCTCTAATTATAGTTATTTGATTTAAGTTGTCTAACCTGAATGAATCCTAACATTTTGTCTGACATATATGAATGAATGTTTCCGCTATTAGATAATTAAACTATAAGCTTAAGTGTAAATCAATTCAAGTCAGGCCGATGATGTAAGATTTAGGGTCAATAATAGTGGGGTTTGTTTTAAAAATATGATATGCTCTTCTATAAGTTTGGAGTACTATTGTGAGCCCATTAAATGTAAGGAACCCTTTTTATGATTTGCATTGGTTATGGTTTTATAATGATCACTTGGGTACTTTTTGGGTTCCGAGAAAAAATGTTCTTAAATATCTGATATAATTGTACGTTGAACTTAAGATAATTTGTTGGCCAACAATTATTAATAAATTAATTGAGAGTGGATAAATGGATGCCTTTGTGTTACATTGTATTTGCTGAAATAAGACAATAAACTTTTAGGGACCTCTATTAAAAATTATTAAAGCTTTTGAGGAACAATATGTCCAAAATAATAAATAAAACTAATTTTATCTTTTTCATGGCTTAACATAATAAATAATACAACAACATCTATATGTTATTGTCCAAACATCTATTTTTTAGCAACCATATAACTGTTTTTTGTTATTAATTATTATGTTAAGCCTTGAAAACGATTAAATTATATCGAAAGCTCGGCAAAATTAGTTTTTTTTTTAAATTATTTGGGATCTATTCCTCCTCAAAAGCTTTAATAATTTGTTGAAATAGAAATTTAACCTAAGTACAAGAACGTAACGCGTATTTACAAGGAGCCTAAAAGAGGCAATAACTACACTACGTTCGGTTTAAAATTTAGTAACTTAAAAAATATTTAAAGGGGACAGTATGCATCTTAACTGCCGAATGCTGAAACTTTTTTGAGATAGTGCGTATGGCTTCAATAATGAAGAAGTTAACACTGTGTTATGTTTGTGAAATGTCTTTTAAATATGAGATTATTATTGCAGGATTTACGAGCGAGAAGTATTGCCACCGTGCTTTGTTCTGTAGGTAATATTTATGAACCAAATTTATGCCAACTTTGGCAAAATTATTTTAGGTATTTATATTTTTTTTAAATGATAAACTAAAAGTGTTAAAGTAAATATTATAGGTAAAATAAAAAGAAAATAAAAAATGGAAATATAAAAAAGTTTTAACGATAATGAGTCCGGCGTCTGAAAGAAAATATTTAAAAATGCTTTTCTTTGCACCTTCAAAAGTAGAATTTTCTTTTTTTAAGTAAAATTCTTTACTATATAAATTTAAGGGAAAATTTTACTGGAAAGAATAGGGATGGTGGTGTGAGAGGGTGAATAAAGGAGCAAAGAGGAATAATTTTAGAAAACCCCTTTCCATCGGGTGGCCCAAAGTGTTTCCGTTCTTTTCTATCCATGAAATTCAAATGTGTTTAAAAAGAAGAATATTAAAAGTGAGAAAAAGAAAAAATCTTTTGAATTTTTATAAAAATGGACTTTTTTGGAAAAATTGTAAGTGGGCAATTTGTGGTTCCACACCAACTGAGGTTATAACAACTTAAAAATTGGGATATAAAAAGAATTTTAGCCCCCCCTCCATCATTCCCTCGACCACTGGATGAGGGTCCTCTAATATTTTATATTATACAAAAAAGCCTTTCCTTTTTAAAAGAAAAGGTTATAAAAAATAATAATTATTAAAAAAAGTTGGACCCTTAAAAATAAAAATTGTAATATAAAAATTAAACAGTAAAAATTAATGTAGTGACAAATTCAAAAGAAAAAAAAAGCAAAGTTGGGAAAGACAAAAAAGTTATAATTTTAGCTTTTAGGGTCCTTAAAAATGTTACTTATTGTTCTCTAGAATTTTACCCCATTTATTTAACAAGCAGAGTTGAAGGACAAACTTCATCAAGAAGTTCAAATTTATAGATGCGATGAAAAATGCAGTAATAGTTAGGATTACCTCCCCCACCCCCTCCCCTCCCCCAGTGGCTAACTCATTAAATTCTATTAATGAATAGAATTTAATTATTAATAATAACAATAAAATAAAATAATATAACAGCACTTGTATTGTTGACCAATTTACTCTAAGGATACTTGATGTGCTGAATACTTAGAGATAATTTTTAGTAATGGCACATATAGATACATCTATATGTGTATATATATATATTATATATTATATATATATATATATATATATATATATATATATATATATATATATATATATATATATATATATATATATATTTTTATTAAAAATATTAATCCGTTCGAAAGATAGAGTGTTTACAAGAAAGTGTCTAGAAAATATATATATATATATATATATATATATATATATATATATATATATATATATATATATATATATATATATATATATATATATAATATATGTATGTGTGTGTGTGTGTGTGTGTGGTGTGTGTGTGTGTGTGTGTGTGTGTGTGTGTGTGTGTGTGCATGTATTACTAATCTATACAGTGTACTTTAAAATAGCCAGATAGTGCAGGTAGTTGATGACCGGCGGTTTTCACCCAAACAAGTGTTCAAGTAGTTATAGTTACAAAAAAATAGTTTCTGTTTCATTTGATTTTTTCATCTGACTTTTTTCCCCATGTATTTTTCCGGATACCGCAAGTATAGCGACGGTTTTTGTTGGATCATAAAAAATAAGCAGCATTAAGTGACGCCAGTGGTTGGATGGGTGACAGCAGGGAATAAAGCCAATGTATTCACCGTGTGAGGATGAACGAATGAAAAAGTTCCGAAGTACCCCGTACCCGTATTTTTATTTGCGAGATGTATTTTGTAATAATCCATACAAAACTGTTTGAAACAAGTCACTACAGGTCAGGTTCTAAAACTATTAGATAACATTTTATCAAACCTTTAGCGACATTTTTACTCAAATATCAAAGCAGAATTGAATCTAATTTAACTAAATACAACGCGATAGTTAAACTTTAGAGTTATATCTAATTCAGATGTTATTTGATTTCATTTGTGTAATTTTAGATCTCTATGGGCTTTGATGTTAGTAAATAATTTGATACAGAGGTTAATCTCGTCAGATCCTGGGTATTAACTTATTAGGTAGACTCATAGTTGTCTCATCAAAACTTAGCAACTAAAACAGTACAATTTATTATATAAAAATAAAATAAATTTATAACATTACATTAGCATGAAGTAGAATACAATGAATAAAAAAATCAAACTCTAGGACTTGAGTTGTTGTTAAAGTAAACTCTAGGGATTGAGTTGTTGTTATAGTAAACTCTAGGGATTGAGTTGTTGTTATAGTAAACTCTAGGGATTGAGTTGTTGTTATAGTAAACTCTAGGGATTGAGTTGTTGTTATAGTAAACTCTAGGGATTGAGTTGTTGTTATTGTAAACTCTTGGAATTGAGTTGTTGTTATAGTAAACTCTAGGATTGAGTTGTTGTTATAGTAAACTCTGTTGTTATAGTAAACTCTCTTTGAGTTGTTGTTAGTAAACTCTAGGACTTGAGTTGTAACTCTAGGGATTGAGTTGTTGTTATAGTAAACTCTAGGGATTGAGTTGTTGTTATAGTAAACTCTAGGAATTGAGTTGTTGTTATAGTAAACTCTAGGACTTGAGTTGTTGTTAAAGTAAACTCTAGGGATTGAGTTGTTGTTATAGTAAACTCTAGGGATTTGTTGTTATAGCAAACTCTAATAGTAAACTCTGATTAGTTGTTGTTATAGTAAACTCGGGGATTGAGTTGTTGTTATAGTAAACTCTAGGATTGAGTTGTTGTTATAGTAAACTCTAGGATTGAGTTGTTGCGTAAACTCTAGGATTGAGTTGTTGTTATAGTAAACTCTAGGGATTGAGGTTGTTGTTATAGTAAACTCTAGGGATTGAGTTGTTGTTATAGTAAACTCTAGGGATTGTTGTTGTTATAGTAAACTCTAGGGATTGAGTTGTTGTTATAGTAAACTCTAGGAATTGAGTTGTTGTTATAGTAAACCTAGGATTGATTGTTGTTATAGTAAACTCTAGGGATTGAGTTGTTGTTATAGTAAACTCTAGGAATTGAGTTGTTGTTATAGTAAATTGGAATTTGTTGTTATAGTAAACTCTGGATTGAGTTGTTGTTATAGTAAACTCTAGGGATTGAGTTGTTGTAATAGTAAATGATAATATTTTTAAATACAACTATATTATAAAAATTTGAATCTCACTCTAGTTCTGTCTAGTAATCACAAGGAGTAATTATTATTTTTAAATAAACAACAATGTTTATTTATTAATCTTTCTCTTTATCTGATATTTTCTCAAATGTGCTTATGAGCCTTTAAAAAATGAGCCAAAACTTTAATATTTATGTCTGTCAAAAAAACACCATAATTTTTATTATTATTTACATTTATCAAAAGTGACAATCGGAAATGAAATATTATTTTTAATAGTGTCATAAAAAACACACAGTTATTGGCGTTACGCTTTATTGGCTGTATGGCAAATAAAGGCCAATACTAAAAAAAAACTCTATAGGGATGTTCCACAGCCCTAAGAATGCTTGCTATTGTGCCAGGGAAACGTCGGATTCGTTATATTTATCATGGCAATTGTGTCATTTATCATGGCAATTGTGTCATTTATCATGGCAATTGTGTCATTTATCAAGACAATTGAATCATGGCAATGGTGTCATTAATAATGGCAATTGAGTCATTTACCATGACAATTGAATCATGGCAATTGTGTCATTTATCATGGCAATTTTGTCATTTATCAAGACAATTAAATCATGGCAATTGTGTCATTTATCAAGACAATTGAGTCATTTATCATGACAATTGAATCATGGCAATTGTGTCATTTATCATGGCAATTTTGTCATTTATCAAGACAATTAAATCATGGCAATTGGGTCATTTATCAAGACAATTGAGTCATTTATCATGACAATTGAATCATGGCAATTGTGTCATTTATCATGGCAATTTTGTCATTTATCAAGACAATTAAATCATGGCAATTGGGTCATTTATCAAGACAATTGTGTCATTTATCATGGCAATTGTGTCATTTATCATGGCAATGGTGTCATTAATCATGGCAACTGAGTCATTTACCATGACAATTGAATCATGGCAATTGTGTCATTTATCATGGCAATTTTGTCATTTATGACATCATGGCAAATCATGGCAATTGTGTATCATGGACAATTGAATCATTGTGTCATTTATCATGGCAATTGGGTCATTTATCATGACAATTGAATCATGGCAATTGTGATGAGAGACTTCAAGTTTACTATTTTTTTTGCCCGGATTACCCACTTCGACATCTAGGTCCTTAGCGGTACTTTACTATTATTTAGTATATTGTTACTAAAAGACTTTTATGATAAACTCTTTTAAGTTTACAAATGTTTTGTTGAAATATAGTATTTATAATTAAATGTATTACTATCGAGGTCTACGAAACTTCAATACCTACTAAAAATATTAATAATTTATTGCCTTTAATATTTATAATTTAACTTCTAAAAATGGACGAGTGCATGTTCCCAAGAATTATATATGCGCAGACTTCCTTTTTGTGCTCATAAACATTTATATCTTCCGGAGATGGCCGAGTTAGATTATACGAAAGTTTTTAGTTTTATTGGTCCAGGCGACGATTTTTACGAGTTGATGATTGCTACCTACGCAGACTTAATGTGTAAGCAGTCCAGCTTTATTTTAGTATGACTTTAGTTTGATTTCCTTCTCTATTGCTTCATTAACTAACAGAGACAGGAAACTAATAAAATAACTTTAAAAGTTACTTTAGATTTATATAAAGCATCTATTTTATTAGACAGATAAAAAATTGATTAGTCTGATTAACTAATTAAATTTAATTATTCTAGCCTTGGAAACTGGATTTATTGGGTATCGTCTCGAGTAGCTCGTCACAGGATATTTGTCGTCTCCTAATAAACTAAACATTTTTACTTCTAAAAGACAATAATTAGGCAGGTATTCATCTGGCGCCTTGGTTTACATAAACAGGCGGCAAAACAAAACAAGAAGTTCAAACAAAAAAAGGTATTTGGGATTTGGGTGTCTGACGCCTCGTCTCGCTCATTATGCCGACCCTCATGCTTTAACACCCAAACATCCCTTTTTGCATTTTTACAAAAACCGACCTTTTGTTACGGTTTTTCGAGCGAAACCACACTTGTAAAACGGAGCTAGAATTAACTAAAATTTGGATCTTTTTAAAAAGTGGAGTTATTACGTCTTTAAGATAATGAGACGGTTTAGACATCGTTTAATTTTTATATTTTTGAAAAGAAGTTTTTTATGTCTGGACTGAAAATGATGACTGCTTTTATGACTTATTTGAAAGATGGGACGTTTTTGTCTTGACATATTGTGCCTGGGAGTGAAGGACTTACTTAATTATTTATACAAGATTTTTTTGAGGGAAAAAATGTGTACTCTGTATACTAAGTGCTACTGGTTTTTAGCTGATTAAGAGCTTGGTCTTGTTTAGTACGGAACAAGGTGGTTAAAATCCTATAGATTGTAGCCATTTTGGCATAAGCACGTGTACATATTTTTTTTGTGGTAGTGCTTAAAACTCTAAAATTACATTGAAAAGGAAAAGGGGGTTGGATAGTAAAACAGTTTTAATGTTTTCAGTTTTGTAGAGAATTGAATTTTCCTACTACGTCCATTTCCTTTAACGAGAATCCATAATATCCTACGGGATATCCATGATACCCTGAAGATGAGGCATCATGAGGCATGAAGATGAGGCATCACTGCGGTAGGCCCACAGTGAAAGCGAAACGTCGGATTCTTCATCTACATTGACGAGGTCACCACTAGGAGATCTAAATTTTCAAGTTATAACAATTCAATTTAACCAATGTTTTCAATGCTTTATTTGCATGACATGCTCAGGCTATTCCCATATTTTAATAAAATTTCAGTTACGAGTACTAAATTAAAGAACAACATTTTTTGTTGGTACTAGGAAGTAGTAAAATTAAAATAGCTCTCAAATTCGTGTGGGTGCCAAGACATCGACTGCACTAAAGTTGGTACTAAGCGCATAGACAGGTATTTTTGTATTTTGGTATGCATGATACTTATATCATGCTTACCAAAATAATTTAAAAATAACCATTGAAAATTACAAGAGCAAACGATTTATAAATCAATAATAAAAGAGAAAGAAGTCTCTCCACAAAAATTTATTTCTTTTTATCAAAGCGCTTTCAACCAGCGGGTCTATCTTTGATATCTGATCTGTAAGACTCATATATCATCCTCTTCTTTATTCAACGGCTAGCACTGATGATGACCTCTTGTTAGGTTGAAAGCGCTTTGCTATAAAGAAATATATTTTTGTGGAGAGACTTCTTCCTCTTTTATTAAGATGGACTCCATTAACACTCACCTTAGTTCTTCTTATTTATAAATCAAGTTTCATTTAAAATAAACCAACAAAAAAATAATCATTTCATACAATAAAACCGGATAAAGTCTATGATAATGAGATAGATAGTGGCACCTGAATCAACCTATCTCAGTAGTTATTGGGAGGTTAAAGCGACTTAAATGTAGAATTATATCTACGTTTTCTCGAGCCATAATAGGTTCATGAGGAATTTAGGAGTAATACTAAATACCTCATAAATTACCGTTTTATCAACTAAACTAATAAAGTGAAACAAAACCGGGTTATTGCATCAATAAAACCTCGATTGTGGTATTAATAAGAAAATGAAACTGAAAAGGATCTAAAATGAATCGGGTTCTGGGTTCTCGGTACTTTTCTTCAAAAAATAGGATTCCCATTTCTACTTGCAAACCGACTCAGATGAAATATCAAGAAAAATCTTGATATTTTCGGAAAAATGCTCCGCGGCATTCGGTCGCGGAGTTCCGAATGCCAGGCGAATTTTCTTTGGAAATCTTGCTTTCCATATCTGCCTCCGTAGCCGCGGTCGTATAGTACTGGACTTCGGCACAGGAGGTCTGGGGTTCACAGCCCGGGCTATGCTCTCAGTTTTTATGAATAGGATTTGATGTAAAAAGATTTCGCCAACTTTAGCTTTACTTTGAGCATAGTAGATATGACCCTCCCGAGGTAGTTCCCGCAGGTCGAATACCCTGAAGGACCGAAAGGCCCTAAACGGGCATTATTATTATATAATACTTGCTTTCCACCTTAAAATCATTTTTGCTTAAATACTTGGTTTCTAGGGGTTTTGCGGAGTGAGTTTTAGTTTGTGTAAGGCAGACTCTGAGTCCAACACTGTTGACAGACCACTGTCTTCGTGCCTAAATACATTTCTCTATCTTTTTGGTAATATTTTTCCCGCAAGAAAAATGTTACCAAAAGTAAAAAAAAGTATTAGATTTACAACACACAGCCTGAGCATTAATATTTGTACTTGTAACTCTATATTTTCTGACTTCTCTAAAGGAAATGCGCAAGTAGATATTTAAGCAATAGTTATTACTCGGCTATAATTTTTTATCTTTTTCAAAGACGATTTTTCACTAATTGTATATTTATCGATATATTGTAGCGCATTTAATTTAAACAATCTAGAAAACATGAGTTACAAATAGCAATGCATAATGTTAATGCTCAGACTGTAAAATGTAAACCAAAAACTGAAGAAAAAAATTACTTTTATGAAAGGAAGCAAGCGTTTCAAAGGGAATTCGACCAGTATGCGAACTTTCGTTTTATAGAGCTAATTAAACGATAAATCATGTTTGATTGTACAAAGATTCAAACCTGGGCCTTTCACTTTAAGTTCTTCTACTGCTCGTATTGACTCCAGACCGGTTTTATTCAATTGTGTGTACCAAAATCATTGCATACGACACCCTACTCGATTATTATTTTTTCTGACCATAATATTGGTTATTTCCCACTGTTTTTTTAGAATTTTCTGTCGATTAGGGTGGTTGTATCAACTCTGGACCGGTTTTATTAATTCTTCCCAAAACAAATGAGCATAATTTAGAACCTATTTTATCGGGGTCCTTTGAAATGTATTTTAGCCCAATTCCACCACATTGGTGAAGGGATTTTCTAAAATGCACTTACAAACATTACTTTGGGTTCCTTTCTTGTTCCATAATTCATTTATATAAAAGAAATAATTTGGTTTCACCGCAATCAAACCAATTTGAAGGTAAAATCAAATACCCCGTTAATAAACCATTTAATGGTCTCATTTGAGTAATCATCCGTTTCCTTTATTGAAGAAGCAATCTAGAAGGCGTTACTTCTCATACCACCCAGGCAGTTTGACAGGATGAAAAACTTCTTAACTAAATATATTAAGCTAAAAGGTAATTTAGCGTAATGACTTGGATAACCTTTATGATAACTTATCCTATCATATGTCTCAGTTCAGGTTATAATGCACCCTCAGTCCAGTGGGTGTTCTCCAGATGTCATTCTACACCAGATGCAGGCCCTGCTACCTGTGATAAGGTCCTTTATAAAAACAAATATCCCTTTTTTTGTTTCTACCTGATGAGGGGCAGATTTTAAGTCAGCAGGTGTTGTTCTATTATCTTTCCTTAATGGTTTTAAACAACCTTATTAATAAACACAGACTTTGTGGTTTCATACCTTAGAATAATACTATATATAGAAGAAGCACAGGACCGTAAACACAATGTAATTCCACAGATATCACGAAAGCCGGTTGACTGGTGGTCATAAGTAGTGGTACCACCCTAACATCAAAACATTATTTTAAATATGTGTCATCAATATCTATTAATGAAGAAAGACCGTAAAGAACAAATATAATTACTTAAAACACCTGCTGAGTATTTAATAAAACCGGTCTTAGATAGCAAAAGGGTAGTGGAATACAAGAATCTACATTTAGTTGACGAGGACTATTTTTAATATAATTTTAATAAAACACATTAAACTACAATTTAAAATGCTTAAAGTATTGCAATGCACCGATATTTATATTAGAATTTTATGAATAATCAATCATTAATTAATAATAGAACATAATAATTCAGCAACCGGAAGTATTGCCAACTTTTTTTTTAGAAAATTGTATATTGTTAGGGTGGCAGCATTACTTAGTTGCACCAGTGAACCGGCTTTTGTGTTATCAGTAGTGCTCCTTCTATATATAGTATTATTCTAAGTTTCATACTATGTATTTTGATTGTTCTGTTGGGAACACGAAACTAATAATTGTCTGAAATTTAGTTTGTGTCTCAATTCAAACATTGAATCTTATTTATTGTGCAGCAACTATCTGTTAATTTCCCTTTAATATATTAAACAAATTATAACCAATATACATACATCCTAAGTCAGTCAGTTCAAACCAGTAATTGATGCAATACTATAAGAAATAATTAAGTGAGCATCAGAAGGAGCAAGTATTCTAGCATAATAATAGATAACTAATATTAAGATCATGTTAGGATCCCCCGGCTTTCTAAATCATCTTTGATGCTAAATCTAAATATTTTTCTTTCGCTTTTCTTTGTTCACTCCTTTTATGCAGAATATATTCCAGTATGGTAGCACTTAATTTATTACATCTCTTACCAGATCACATAAGAAATATTGTTGATCTAAAATATTACAACAAGTTCAAATCTGAAATTAAGAACTGGCTAACTATTTCATAAATTTTCTTTTATTTTTGTTGTTTAATTTATGTATGCAAAAATTGTTTTCTTTTCTTTTCTTTTTAGTAATGTTGTTCTTTATATATTACTTTACATATTAGTAGTATTAGTATTTTTATTTATTTATATTTTTTTTTCTTCTTCTTCTATTTTCTTTAATTAAATTTTATATATTTTAACTACATAAATAAATAATATGTGAATCAATTAGGAAAAATTGTATAATATAAGAGCCTCCTGTTTCAAGGATTACCTTTTTTGAGGCTCTGAAGTTAATAATCAAAAATTGTAAAGTGTCTAAATTTTGTCAAACTTTATGACTTATTTATAGTATGTGTGCATAATCTAATAATGTAATAAATAATAAATAAATAAATAAAATAAATAAATAAATATCGAAGTTGTTTAAGCTTTAACAAATAAATGTAATCTCAAGGTGAAAAGTTTTACTTTTGGATGTAAATTTTAAAGCTCCATAAAAGCTTTTAGAATGACCACGTCTTAATTAGGATAGTAATAAATTATTAGCTTCGTTGCTTATTTTTTTCGTATAAAGAGTTGGTTATTTTTCCTGTCTCTCAAGAAAATTAGGGAATCGCCTTTTATTATTTTTTGTTAGCATTTGCATGGTTGTATAAATGAAATTATTAAATTTTCTTCTTGGTTAAGCTAAATGACGGGTCGTATTGTTGTAGTAATATAGAGGAATGTCTATTGAATAAAACAGATCCTTTCTTGACTCCAGTCCCAGACCAGAGAAAAAAAAACGCAAATTTAATCAAATATAGAGAAAAAAGGTAAAGAAAGATTGCCTCCAGCTCCTCATTTACGGAACACATCGCGGAAAAAAACATTAATATTTTGTACGATAATTTTCTCTTCGATATTAGACAACTTAAGTTAAACGTACATTATGGAAACGTTTAGAATAATTTTAAGAGGATAGTCATTAATTAAGATAATCCATTCCTTTAAATTTAATTATAAGTTGACATATAAATTTATTCCAAAGAATTTAATAATGAATGCAGCACTGTCTCTCCAGGCCGAGAACAAAAAATCCCTTTTTCTGGATAGAAAAAAGGCTCCGGAATAAAAGCGGATGAGACTTTGCTATCCCTCGTTGAAATGCAATCCACCGGAAATATTTTATTCTTCTTTTATAGAGACCGGAAAACCGGAAAAAAGAAAATAAGATTTTTTTCGGACTTTACTAGGGAAAATTGATTTATATTATATGAATTATACAAACCCATAGTGGAACGTGTTTAGGCTTAACAATTATTTAGTTTTTATAATTTAGTTACATGTTGGCATTTTAGTATCTATATAGTTTTTGTAACCGTAGAATCTAATCATATCTCGAATACATTGAATATAAATATATGCATTTCCTTGAACCCATATCAAAAAATTATTTATTGAAATAAACAATTTTCTCTTACGATGTTTAGGAAATTTATCCATTTGTTTAGTTAAAGAAATTTGACGCATCTGATAACTTGTCTGAATCTGAGTAATCAAAGAGTTTTTGAAAGTTTTCTAGTAGGACTTTGGGTTATTCTTTATTTTTAATAAATAAACATAATTCAGGTACAGGGTTCCTTGGAATATTTCCTCACACCTTTAGAACCGCTTGGCTTGTTCTCAGAACGTCCTTGCAGTCAAATAAATGGTTAAGGTCGGATTATTTCGACCATGATCATCAAGTTCGACCTCAGAACGAAAAGTAAACCCAACGATTTGGGAGTCATCATTTCGGTCTTGCTTCGTTCAGTCTCAGAATCAAACCATAAACAACCATATAAAGTGATTTAACTTCGGATTTACTTTTCTAGAATTTCACAAAGACTCAACAATATGAAACGCTAAAACTCAATATACAGTTTATCTACTTCATGGAAACAGCTGTAACCATACTTGACAGCCTCGCTTTAGGAAATTTGAGGGCATAGAAGTGCCACTGCCATATGTAGCGATCACCGACGTATCATTCTTCATAGAAAGCATCTCAGGGCTACTTTCATACCTCCGTTGCTTTCATACCTCCGTCATATTGTTGAATAACTCCGTTGCTTTCATACTTTCATATTGCTTTCATACCTCCGTTGCTTCAACATCCATACATCCGCGTTCCGCTTTCATACCTCGTTGCTTTCATACCTCCGTTGCTTTCATACCTCCGTTGCTTTCATACCTCCGTTGCTTTCATACCTCCGTTGCTTTCATACCTCCGTTGCTTTCATACCTCCGTTGCTTTCATACCTCCGTTTCTTTCATACCTTCGTTGTTGCTTTACCTCCGTTTCTTTCATACCTCCGTTCCATACTCGTTGCTTTCATACCTCCGTTTCTTTCATACCTTCCATACCTCCGTTGCTTTCATACCACCGTTTCTTTCATACCTTCCATACCTCGTCCGTGCTTTATAACTCCGTTGCTTTTCTATAAACTTAACTAGCTTTTCTAATTAGTTTTACTGCCTTTTAAGGATTTGATGAGTTTAAAATTAAATTTAAAGTTTAAAATTTACATTATGTAAATTTAATTATAACTTTTATTTTGTAAGTTATTTTGTTACAAATTTCTTGTAGTTAGTCTCGTACATATTTTAACTTTTATGTAAGTTTTTAAAACTTTTCTTTTTATTTTTTGACTGAAATGAATATGCCTGGATTTACAGGCGAAATAAAGTCATTATTTTATAATTTTCGTTATTATTCTCGTCCCATCTGGTACAATTTTAAAAATTATTTCACTGTAAGTGGAGACTTGCACAAATAACACTACAACTTAAAAGATTATAGGTTACATAATCAGCTTTAGACTTAATTTTTAATTTATTGTTTAATTATATTAATAACAATCACTAACTTAAGACAATAATATTTCATTAATACTGTGAATTACTGTTATTATCATTAATAATAGTATTATCATATATTGTATTCATTAATACAATATAATTGTGCGAGAGTCACTTAAGAAATGTAACAAGCCAAATGCAATGGTACATCTGAGAACTGTTCCATCATTCGACAATCGTCATCATTGATGCTCAACATAATGTCATCCCACTCTGTTTCATTACGTCTAACTCATCTGGGCGCCGACAGAGCCCAAATGAGTTCAATTCTTCTTCAATTAATTCCGAAGAATATTGAATTCGGAATTAATTGAAGGTCAGAGTGAGTTCAGACGTAACGAAACAGAGTGGGACATGACATTATGTTGAGCCATCAATGATGACGAATGTCGAATGATGGAACAGTTCCCAGATGTAGCATTGCATTTGGCTTGTTACATTTCCTTGGTGTCTCTCGCACAATTATATTGTGTCAACTATTCATGTTTTGCAAAACTTGGTAGTATCAAATGATAAATATTTCATTATTGTGTCAACATTATATTTGATTAAAAAAGGCAAAAATGATAGAATCACTATCATTTATATCATTTTAAAAACATCAATATAAACATTGTCAGTTGAGCAATCATTGCAATATATTAACAGTTTGACAAATTGGAACAAAATAAAACAACAACAATAAAATAGGATGGACATAAAAGTAACGACGAAACTGTAGCTCTTACAACAATTTATGATATTTGTCAATTATTGCCTTTTTATAGAGAAAAAATTTCATAAATCAATGTGTCAATAAATCTAAAAGCGCTAGTGTCGTGTTCGAGCTGCTATGTTATATATTTATTTATTTATGTAAGTGTCACTTCTTTGGTATTAAAATTTTGTTTAATATTTTAATTTGATAGTTTAATAACAATATGGATAAACAGTTGTATTCTTTATAATCTTAAAGTACAAATATTTAATGTGTAGCAAATTTTGTACCATCAATAAAGAAATTATTGATTGTCATATATATTATTTTAAAAATAAGATGATTTTATTTCAGCTAAATTGATAGAGATATACTGTATAAAACAAGAAGTGTTGTCGGAGAGTAAATGAAGATTTAATGCTCTGCGACTGCTAACTGTAGGTTTACACCCACGCAGACGTGTATTGGATAAAGTGAACTAATTGACTAACAAATTGACCACATGCTAGGGTTAGTTGTGAAGTTAAAATTAAACAAATAGATAGTTAGATGTATCATAAATATTTAAAAATCGTTTGATCGAGATTTGTGGCCTATTTATTTGTATGTATACATTTTGGTTTATGGTTGTTTCACAAATTTGGTTTGACAGAATCAACTTAATTTTTTAATTATGAAAAAATTGGGGAAGGGGAATAAATTAAAAGATTCTCACACTGGACAATTCAATGATTCACCTAAAACAATAAAGAAGAAAAGTATTAAATCTATGCTGGATTAATAATTACACGCGTTCCAATATGAAACTAAGCTTTTCTGTCAAGTATCAAAAATTATTTGAAAACCGCTTGGCTTATTTGAATCTAAATAAGCGATATTTTTGTGGCTGAGGTCTCGTTAGAATCAGAGCATTTTTAATTTGCTTTAGAAAGCATGTTTATAGGAAAATATTTTTTAGTTTTTGAAAATCGTCTATTTTAAGACATCATGTTGGTTTTTTTTGAAAAAAAAAATCTTATTAGGGTTTCGAAGATAATCTTCGAAACCCTTATGATTTCACATCTCCGGAACTACGATAGCTAGAAAGTTGAAATTTAGTATACATGTGTAACTATTTTATCCAACAACAAGAAAAATATAGCCAACTAATTGGCATGCGCATTTGTCAATTTATGAGCGAATGCGCGCATTCGCTGAAAATAGACATTTTTCTAAAAAAAACCATGTGGGGTATCAAATTGCAGGTATCGATGGGTTGAACACAAATATTTACCACTTTTTCAAATTAGCGACCATTACACCCGCCAAAAATATCAAAAACCACCAAAAAATTGTTGTCCCCCTCCTTCTAACCTATAAGGAAGGGGGGACATAGTATGATACGTATTGTTTTACTCACAATACGTAAAAATTCGCTTTATTTCCTATCGATATTGAAGCAAACTAATTATTTATTAGTTAAATAGGCAACATGGCGGTAAAGTGCGGTATAACTGAAACCTATTTTATAACCGGGTTGTATTATAACCCTTTCTAGGGTTATAATACAGCTATATAGTATAGTTTTCCTTTGCTTATACTGTCAATTCACGCTCGCTAGGAAACATAAGATTTCCCTCAAAAGTGGCATTTCCTTTAAATTTTCGCTAAATTGTCATGATATATTTTGGAACAATTATGTAGTACTAACAGTTCATGAATTTAATATTAATATATATTGCGAATTATATTAAATATATATTTATTTTGAGATACCACGGACCCGTGTGTTTAAATTAAAAAATAAGAAATAAAGTAGTAGTGGGCCCGGGGGTGGCTGGAAACACGCATCACTAGATAGCCTCCAGGTTTACAAGACAAGCAGCATCCCTCGCGCCGTCTCCCCTCGCTGTTTATAATGTTAAGCATTACATCAAATGCTTTGATGCCCTTCGGCTGTTCGTCTCGGAAATCACTTACTTCCAGTTTTTAATTTATTATACTTGGACGAACACTTTTTAATTTAAGCATAGATTTATTATTTATAAGTAGTGTTTACGTGTGCGTATGTTGTAATAGCTGTAGGAGCAAACAATATTCTTGAACTTCCGAATTTAATCAATTTTAATAGTAATGCTGAATGACTCCTTTGAAGACCATATTTTTTTAATTATCAGCTGTAAGTAGTGTAAGGTTAGAAGTTTGGCTTTTCATCTGTTAGAACGTATTGAACAAGTTTGTCGAGTCAAATTTAGTATTAAAAAAACTTTATACTTCTTTGCTGCGTTTTTACTTTTCCTCATTTATACCGTAGATATAAAGGAAAAATACCGAAAACTGAATTTTCCGTTCCAGGTGTTTTAGGCCTTTTAAGTGGTTTCCAGAAAGTTGTCCATTAGTATATATATATATATATATATATATATATATATATATATATATATATAAAAATAGAAAAATGAAAGACGCACTCTTTCATTTATTTATATATATATATATATATATATATATATATATATATATATATATATATATATATATATATATATATATATATATATATATATACACACTAGAGGGGCATAGCTTATCTCAATGCATTAAGAGGTCTGAAACATCATTTGGGACTCTCAGTGGCTCTGTGTAACCTCATTGAAACCTCACTCCCAAAAGTAAGTTAAGGTTATAATAAATCAATTATTTTCGGCTTCTTGCACATTGTTTGTGTTTTTGATTTGTATTTTAAACGTTATACTATAATAATAATAATAATAATAACCCGTTAGGCCTTGCGGCCCATCAGGGATAACCCCTGCGGGAACCACCTCTAGTGGATGTGGCAACCGTTACACTCAAAGAGTAATCTAAAGTTGGCGATAAGTTATTTGAACAATAATCTTATATTAACTGAGAGCGTAACCTAGGATGCGAACCCCAGACCTCCGTGATGTCAAAGGTCAGTTTAATAACTGACGCCATAACGACCTCGACCACGGAGGCGGTCTAGTACTATATAATTCACTGTAATTTCGTTCTGTTCATTTGTTTATATATATAGTCGAAGATAGTCAGGTTATTTTTTCGATGTTTCAAAATTCAACTAATAGGGCCCCTCTAATGTATCTCTATGCCATCAATTCTGTATAATAACTAATAATAATAATATCTTTATTTTATCAAAATTATTACATTACAAATATAGTAAAATGAATACATTTTACATTTTTATTTTATCGCTGTTTTTGTTTTGTTTGAATAATTTTATTTACAATAAATTTAATTTATGAAAACTGCTCATTTTCTACGTCTGCATAAAGCAATACTGCTTGAACCTGGAGATGTAGTTTTAGTTATTAAATATTTCTATTTATTTTAACATTTAATAATTAAATGTTTGTGTTTTTAATATTTTTCTATTTTTTTTCTTATTTTTTCGACTATTTGTTGATATTTGACTAAACCTGTGCTTTTTTAGCCTTACTTAAACATTCATACCTGCTATTCTTATAACATAATACACAAAATATAATGAAGCTTTGTAGAATATACCATTGTATAATCAATGAAAGCTATGTTCATAAAGAACATGTGATGATATTTACGGTTTATATAAACGGTTACGTTACCAATGTAATGATATTTATAAACATGCTGTAACCTATGTTATGTTGTTGAAAACGTAATGATGCGTATAAACGTCTAGGAAGCCTTAAACAGTCTCGGTATTGAGGTAAGTTGTAATACATATAGAGAATAGTACAAATACGTAATATTAGATAGACACAACACGTCTTCAGACTCTATATGAAAAACTCTACACCTACCTAACATGGCTCTTCTTACATTAGCTTGTCTACTGTGCATCATTGATGATTTTCGGGTTATAATTGCCTATTACGTATAGTCCAAGAACCGGACCTGATGTGAAAAAAGTGACTCATTTTGTACTACTTCAAACTAAATATTTCTGATAATATACCTTAAATTGTGAAGAAAAAACATAGTCTGCCTATCCAGAGTGGAGCCCTTCGAATAAATACGCTCAATCAAAATATTAGAAAAAAACACAAGTTCTAGTTTTCTTGCAATAAGTGGGTCCCTGTAGGTCAAGTGCAAAACATACAGAGAACATTTTTAAAGCTAATAAAATTTCCTATAAAACGAGTGTTTTTTCGTCAAAATCAGATAACTGCAACTAAAGTTATTTAGTTTTAGATTGAGCATGCTCACAATTTTATAAAATCACACATATTTCAGTTTTATTGAAATAAGTGGTTCCCTGTGGGTCGTGTGCAAAATACGAAAAGAACATTTATTAAAGGCGATAAAATGTTCTATAAAACGAGTGTTTAATCATCAAAATCGGATAACTGCAACCAAAGTTATGGCTCATTCAAAAACACTAAACCAATTGTTAATTTACGCAAAGTCAGCGAATGTCTTTGGAAAAATATTGCCTTTTTGTGCATTTTTTGGTCATTTAACAAATGTCATAACTTAAGTTGTATTTATCCTATTTTGACCAAATACATTCGTTTTATAGGAAATTTTATCAGCTTTAAAAAAACATCTGTTTTTGTTTTGCACACGACCTACAGGGAACCACTTATTACAAGAAAACTGGAACCTGTGCGATTTTCTATTTTTTTAGCGAGCTCATTCATATGAAGGGCTCCACTCTGGATTGGCAGTCTATGTTTTTCCTTCATAATTAAAGGTATATTTTCAGCAAAAACTTCTTTGAAGTGGTACAAAATAATTCACATTTTTTAGGCCTGGCTCGTGGACTGCGTTTCACTGCGAAGTGAAAAAAACATACTAGGAGGCTAACAAAGACAATTTACAAGAATTGTACACATCCTTGATAAAGGATAAACACCTTTAACTTAGGAGTCATTAAATCGTCTAAAGTATGGACTAGGATTTAAGCATTTAAAGTTTAACAACGCCTTAAAAAAATATTTTGACTGAAAACCTTAAAAACCGTTCTGGAATGTATGGGTAGTGTAATGCTGTCATGAAAGTCAATAAACTACAACCAATCATCCCACTTCTATTACTGACTGTTGATAAATATTTTATAAATATGTATTTAAAACAAAATATCATCTAAATTGAAGTTTTATAGAAACTTTTAATGACAGGAATTCTTTTGTCACCATTTGATTGCAGTTATTTGCTAAATAAAGTATAATGTGGTACAAATATTTATTACCTTTTCTACAACATGCTTAGAATATTTATTAGGAATATTTACCAGAACTCTTTGACGTCACAGTAACGTGGCTACTACTTCACAAAACAACTCGGACAAGGTTTGTCTGGTAAACACCCTTGGTCGCCCTCTACTTACCTAATCCATACTTAACATAGTTTTCCTCATATATAGACAGAGTATACAGTTAAATATATCTAATGAGATTGACTGAGCATTTAGTATAAGCTATATAATACTAAATACTAGCCAGCTTTAAGACCTTAATCTTATAACACGGTTAGTGTTGATTACCTTGACTAATCATTAATCTTAAATTACACTCTGATAATAATCTTATTAGTGCAAACATTCGAAGAGTCTCAGAAAAGTTAAAACGATAATATATTTCGACAACCAGACTAGAGAGGTCAAAAACTAAATTAGATTTTTATTTTATTATCAAGCACTAGAACTTCTGTCATCGTTGAGGTATATTATAATGCACAGAAGAACATGTTATTTGTTTTATAGTAAGATAGCAGTAGTAATAAAATAAAGTGGCAATAGATTTTAAAAAAAGAAGTAATAGCAATAAAATAATATATTAATAGTTATAAAATAAAGAAGTAACAGCAATAAAATAATGTAGTAATAGTTATAAAATAAAGAAGTAATAGCAATAAAATAATGTAGTAATAGTAATGAAATAAAGTAGTAATATAAATAAAATAATGTAGCAATAGTAATAAAATAAAGTAGTAATAGTAATAAAATATAGTAGCAATAGTAATGAAATAAAGTAGTAATAGTAAAAAAATAAAGTAGTAATAGTTATAAAAAAAATAGTAATAGCAATGAAATGAAGTAGTAATAGTAATTAAATAACGTAGTAACAGTAATAAAATAAAGTGTAACGATTTTGATTATACCATCCTCTTTATTAATTTTAGTTCGATATAATTAGAGGAGTGTTACTGAAGTTATAATTAGAGGAGTGTTTTTAAGTTTGAGGTGTATTTTACTTTTAAATTGAATTTAGGCGCCAAACAGTTAGGTATCACTGTGGCAACACTGATTTATTTTCCTTTATTTTATTATTTACATTTATTCTTTTTATTTCCTTTCTTATTTAAAGTTTAGAATATATTTTTATGAGTGGTATATATAATTTTGAGAGTAGTATAAGTGAATTTTGTATATATTTACAGTTTGTTTGGTC
>JACMZG010000008.1:4470525-4531153 GCA_018340805.1 Microvelia longipes
AATAATATTCGTTTTTCAGTAATAACAGACAAAAGTTATGTTTTCACACTGGAAATTATTAAAGAGAAACAAAAGAGCTTTACAAATTTGAAATCAGTATGCTTCTACGCATTGCTGTTACCTTCGGAATAAATTTAGTTTAACTTTTAGATAGTTAGTTTGAACTTTTTAGATAGTTTTAGGAAACAGAAATACAGTTAATAAAGAAAACTTTAACCTAATTTTATTAGCTAATCTACATTCTATGTTCTTGCATTTTAGTCCTTTAAAGCAGAAAAGATCGGATGCAGACCCGCTCTATTTGTTGATGTGACTTAAGTTCGTTTTGTCTGAGAGAAGTTGGTCTGATTTATTTTGTTTATATATTGATCTAATAAATTTATTATGGAAAATGACTTCCTGTGACAGACACGAATTGATTTGAAGATTTAGGTCATCCGGTGGTGACCGCGTTAATGTAGATGAAGAATCCGACGTTTCATTTCCACTATCACATTCATCTTCAAGGAAATAGGACATCATGGATATACATAAATACAAAAAGCTCTACAAAACTTAAATGAAGATTGGAGACGAGGTTAGACCTATTTATACCTGTATGTCTTTGTCTACGAGGACGAAGATTATAGCCATAAGAAGGGATAGTAGGGTTCGAAGTTCCGGTATGACGTAATCCATTTTAAGGTCACAAAGGGCCTCCTGTCCTGTTGATGTGCTGGCTACGATGTTTTTTTTTTTGAGTTAAATGTTTATTATGATTACAATAAGTGTCTTCTAATACAGAGCTGAAATGGAATTTGACAAGTAAGTAATGAGAAAAGAAACAGACCAAACTGGATTCCCTGGCTTGTCCAATGAGTTCATCAAATTTCATTCAAATTCGAAAAATCTTTCGTAAGTTATCGTGTCCCGTATAAATGTCTGGGAACAAAATCTCGCATATGTCTGTAATAATAAATAAATAAATAAACACTATATTTTTTTGTACAAGCGATCACAAAAAATATTTAACATATAAAATGTAAAAAAAATGGGGGGTATTCGGTCTTGCAACTGTTCTACCGTACCACCCTTTTATCATCAATTTTATACATATCCATATACATCAACACACACACACACACACACACACACACACAACACAAATATATATATATATTATATATATATATATATATATATATATATATATATATATATATATATATATATATATAATATTGGCATTAAAATGATCATAATGCCCGCCATTTAGAGTCTTGTAGATCATCAGGGATAACTCCCGTGGAAACCACCTCAAGTAGTAGTAGTAGTGTATGTATGCATGTATTTAAATATGTATAATATCGATTCACGTATATTGATCCAAACTATGGCCCAAACCTAATAACTTTTAAGTTATTTTGTAAATTTGCTAAATGAAACCGTGTGTACATCTATGTTTTTATACTATGGATGCTGCATAGTAGATTATGCTCTTAGTAAAGAGTACTGAAACTCATATGAGTAACAATTGGAACAACTCTGTTTTATCTTATGGTTTATATCGATCTATAAGGAAATAGAACTTCCGTTAATCCTTTTAATATCAGCATGGAATGCCGAGAAAAAATAAACTGCTTCAGATATTTATGTTAATGGTTTTATAAAAAGAAAAGAGCATTTTTTGTTTTTCCACAAATTTTACACACAAAAAAAAACTCTTAGTGGTTTTTGCAGCGCTATATTGGAGCCACAAAAAGGCGGTGGTAATATTTTGACGAATGAATTAGTGTTATTACTTGTTTAACCCCTTGGAACCATTAGAGCAACCAATTTCCCCCTTCCCCTTCCTTCACCCTTCTTTGTTTTCACCCAATAAAATTAAACCACTAAAAGAATGAAAAGGAAAATATGAATATATGACAGTAATTCTGGAAAGTAAAAATTATTAAGTGCTAAAACCGTAAAAGGACGTAATAATATTAATTAAAATAAATATTAAAAAGAAAAGGATTATTGCTTGTTTTATGTAAAACTTTGCCTTTGAAAGTAATAAAAATATACATGATGATTGTTGAATAAAAACAAAGAGAAAGGTTTCACAAAATAAGAACTTTTTTAAAGGTTCAACACTGTTGTCAATAGAATTATTTTTTGAATGGATTGTAAAAATAAAAGTCATGTACGGGGTACCTCGGAACTTTTCCTCATCACATCGAATTCGCTACGCTCATACACCCAGCTTCGGACTCGCTTAGCTCGTCCTCAGAATATGCAATTCGCCAAATTTATACTGCAACACGTTTTCGGACTCGTTTTGCTCGTTCTCAGATAGTAAATGCATCCGCATCATTTTAAGAGGTCACCCATACAGCACTAACCACGCTCAATACTGCTTAATTTTTATGATAAAAACAAACCATAGATATGCTTATCATATTAAAACAAAACTTGGTGTACTTATTTATTGCGAAAAAGTACCAAATTACAGTTGTACCAAATTTATACTCAATAAATGCATTTCTGCTTTTTTTTATTTGCATTTTCTGATTTTTTAAAATTTGTCAAAAAATGTGCACAAAATAATCGATAAAATTTGAACTAATGCTGATAGTGAGATGAAACTTATACATGACCACATGCGTGCCTAATCTCAATCCGAACGCATCTTTTTTCCGCATTATCTGATTTTTCGACATTTTTGCTGAGTCATTATTGCGGGTTAAAAGAATATCTTCCGCATAGCACAACTTTTGATTTTTGTACGAGTTTTCAACTTTCTAGTATGAATACACTACGAACTACGATGATAACAGATACACATACACACAAATGCAGAGAGACAACTTTGTGAAAACCACTCAGGAGGTCTATAAAACACCTGAAACGGATAAATCCTGTTTCATCCCGGTTTCGGGATGAAGGTACCTATTGTGTACTTAGGTACCTATTGTGTACCTAAGTACACAATAGGTACTTTTCCTATATACCTACAATATAAATGAGGAAAAATAAAAATGTATGTATGTGTGTGTATAATTGAAATGAGTGTTTGGGGTCTGAGCTTTACCATCATTAGTCTACTGTTACAAAGTATGAATAGCAGATGAGGTCTTTTTCGTAACGATTTATTTGTGAGGTTTTAAAATATTTTTTGAAGATAAGAGAATAGTAAAATGTGACTACCTATACCCGAAATAAATGCTAAAGGTTACTATTGCAATAAATTTGATAATTAATAGTTTTAATGAGGTAATTATAAATATTCATGATAACGATTGTTTGGTTTGAATTAATTACTAGTATAGCTTAGGAGCCCTAGGAGCTTAGGCTTAGGCTTAGGAGCTTAGGGGGCCAGATAAATGTAAACATTTTGCACTGCTTCTAACTAAATTTACTTGAAAATATACCTTATATGATGAAGCATAGTCTGCCTATCCAGAGTGACAGCCCTTTGTATAATTGAGCACGATTCAAATTTTCAAAATTCTCACTAATTTAAGATTTTTTGAAATATGTGGTTCCCTATTGGTCAAGTGCAAAACTTGAAGAGAGTATTTTTTAAACCTAACAAAATTTCCAATAAATCAAGGATTTTTTAAGTATATCAGAATTCTGCAAACCAAGTTTTGTAGAAATTTTGTAAAATAAATTCGCTGACTTAGCAAAAAAAATTAACAATTTTTCTGTGGTTTTTCCAATTCAATAACTTTGATTATAAATACCCAATTTTGATGAATCAACACTCAATTAATTGTAAATTTTGTCTGCTATAATAAAGAATTTCTTTTAGTTTGCACAAGACTAACAAGGTAACCAATTATTTCAAAAAATCTAAAATGTGTGAGATTTTTCTAAAATTTTTCGCGTGCACAATCATAAGAAGGGCTTTAAGTTAGATATGCAAATAATGTTCCTTCTTTATCGTTTAAGGTATATTTAAAAACATTCCGGTTTGAAGGAGTACAAAACGAGTCACGTTTTATCATGTCCAGTTCCTGGACTGTAGATGTTTCCAATAGTGATTAGAAACATTAGTTTTTAGATTTCTAAGATATAAAAATACATCAAAACTAAACAAATTATTAAGAGGGAAAGATAAGGAATATCCTATCCCTAGCCTCATTTGACTTGAATAATTTGAATTCATTGTGAGTTTGACTTAATAAATTAAAATAAACCATTGAGACATGTTTAGCAGGACTTTCATAGTAAAAAGTACAATATAATGTTTAGCTCTCAAAGGATAAAGTAAATTAATACTATAAGTCCAATTAATAATTGTAGATGTTGGAAGAAAATTAGCCGATGTCAAACATTTCACCAGCTTCTGTCCAGTCAGACGTTTCACAAGTCGATGTGAGACATTTTACTGACCGAACTCAAACATTTTTCCAGATATTTCAGTGACACACAATGAAAAAAAAATAATGAGGAACCTAATTTCGAAAACCACTATAACAAACAAAATTAATGGGAAACTAATTTCGAAAACACTATAACAAACAAAATTAATGAAGAACCTAATTTCGAAAACCACTATAACAAACAAAATTAATGAAGAACCTAATTTCGAAAACCACTATAACAAACAAAATTAATGAAGAACCTAATTTCGAAAACCACTATAACAAACAAAATGAAGAACTAATTTCGAAAACAATAACAAACAAAATTAATGAGGAACCTAATTTCGAAAACCACTATCAAATGAATGAGGAACCTAAAAACCACTATAAATATGTACTACTCAGCACTTTAATAACTAATTACTAACTACTACTCAGCAATTAGTAAACTAATCTTTAACATTAAATCGTTAAAATAGTTGAAAATTAAGGTTTAAACACCTAAAATATAATGAAAAGGTTCATACAGTTAACCTTGCGTGCATTCTTAAAAAGTAAAAGTCTGCCTCCGTGGCCGTGATCGTAAAGGCGTTCGATTTCAGCACCGGAGGTCCTGTGTTCGCATCCCGGGCTATGCTCTAAGACTTTATGAATAGTATTTGTATTAAAAAGATTTCGCTAACTTTAATTAATTCTTAGAGTGTAGTAGATGCAACCCACCTGAGGTGGTTCCGCAGGGTGAATACCCTGATGGGCAAAAGACCCTAAAACGGGCATTTTAATTTTTTTTTCTTAAAAATTTTAATAATAAATATTCGACTGAATTCAGTTTGCTGTAATTAAATATTTGTTCAAAACCTATTTATTGCCAACGTATATTATTAATTTAAAATCACTAAAGTAATAATTATAGCGAAAATTAGTAAAGCTTCATACAAACAAAGTATCGTCTTCAAACTGAGTCATTCTAAAATTATTGGGTAACTTTCCAAAATAAATATTTAAAATTTCTCTTCTCAGAGAAGAGTTATTTCTCTTATATTTTACTAGACGGTGCCTCCTAATAACCCCTCTCCTAAAATTAAAGCCCTTGACCCGGTGAAAAGACCTTAATATGTATGTCAAGCTCCCTCTCTAATGGCCACTTCACAGTGTTGAGCGAAGTACTGTGACAGCTTGCAGAGACAATACTTGTGTATTGAATGATCAAAAATAAACGAGTTATTTTTCCTAAAACCATTTCATACATTACAAAAAAAAAAAATATATTTTTGGAAAACGTATCATCTTAATTTGTTTTTTCCTCGTTTTTATGAAAGCAGAAAATACTAAACTTAAATAAAAAGAAAAACAATTTTTCGGTCGGTTTTATGGATGAGACTCCATTTGTTGGAACATCTTTTTCTTTTATACACAAAATATTCTATTTCCGGACCCCTCAAATCTCCCCCCCCCCCGAAATTTCCGGTTTTTAAAAAAGTAAAAAGAAGAGAAAAATGCGATTTGTGAGAATCCGCTCTCGTGAAAACATCCTCTCATCAACTTCATAACATTATATTTACAAAAAAAAAATAGAAAAACTTGGGAAAACCACCCAGGGGAAAATAATATTTTTTTAGCTTCCTTTTACGCAAATTACAGTTTTCCATTTGGGCCCCCTTACGGTGTTATAGGTTGGTAAACCTGACGGGGGATTTTCTTTTGATGTTTTATTTCCTTATTTAGAGGGAAAACAACCCCCTCAGGGCAGCCAACCTTTAAACGATAGTTTTACACCGCTACTCGCCTCTTTAAATAAAAATATTCTTATAAAAATTCTGCTAAGCACATTTTTACTTTTGAAAATAGTCTTCAATTATTTATTTATTCAAATTTCAAAGAAAATATGGATAAGCAGAATTTTTCAACTTCTGTGGTATTGCATTAGACTCAGGTTATGACTAATATAAGAACATTTTTCAATTAATATATTTTTATGATCTAAAAGACTAATAGCCTGATAAATCAAAGTAATAAAATTGAATTCGAAGTAAATATTTATTAACACCCGCATTTTTGTAAAAACTTCGATGGATTTTGTTGAGGGCGGCAACCCTAAAAATGTATAAGGGAGCTACCTGAAATAATTAAAAACAAAATAACTTAGGAATAAGTATATATCAATAATTATAAATTACGTTAACGTCTGGAATATGGATATCACCTGGGAGTAAAATGTTACTTCCCCTCTCAAGAATTACCTCCCTCGGTCTCTAGGGATAACTGCCATAACTCCCTTGGCTTTTCCTCGGGAGTTAAATACATAAATATCTTGGCTTCACCTGGGAAGTTAATTTTAATTCATTTGTTTATTAACAAAAATTTCCATATTTATAACAGTTATTTATTATTAGTTTTGTAACAATTATTTAATTTTTTATTAAAAGTGTTAAAAATGTGGGTCCCTTGTGAGGATTGAACTAGTAACATTCGAAGGCTGAAAAGGCTACCAACTGAGCAAAAGGGGAAATGCAGAGCGGGAGATAAGTAGTTGCCAAGGAAACAATTTTCTCCCTTATGGAGGTAAAATGATTTTACCAATATTTTGTTTGTAGTGTTCATGGGAGTGAAAAATTGTTGTCTTAGAGATCTTAATTCATTCTACTATTAATTCTCAAAAAAATATTTTGAAGCATTTTTAGGCCTAAAAAAAGTTATTTTATTTTATTGTAGCATAATATATGCTGTAAGCATCTATAATTCAAGTTCAAGTCATCGTCAAGATGAGATTAAATAGCAAAACTTGAAAACATAAAATGCTTGTAACGAAACCAACTATGTTGAGGAAAAAATATAACTTCACTTTTAAGTTATTTTAAAAAAAGAATATGATATCATTCATCGCGGTTCCTTTAAGATTCCCTCTTCACATATTATGGCTTCTGTAGCAAACTCCAAAATCAAGCTCTTTTAAATGTTGAAAATTATAATAAAGTTAATTAAGCTCTTGATCAAGAAGTGAAATATTTGTAAGAACTAAGAGAAATTAAGTGAGAGCTTTCTTGGAGTATAATCTCTTGAAACCACACTCTTCATTTGGAGAGTTAAAATTAGTTTAACTTTTTAATTTAAGATTGAGGAATTTTATTGTGCCTTCTTATCTTGAACTACCTAAATTTGAGAAGTATTGTTCAAATTAAAAATCTTGAGAATGAGTGTGAATGAAGTATTTATACATATAGAAATGAAAAGTGTCTCTACAGAACAAAACTGTATTCGGAAAGAGCTTTTAACCTAGATAGAAGCCATCATCAGTGCAAACCCATTAAAACAATAAAAAAAGGAGAACGATTCTATAAATTAGCTTTAGGTATTAGATTCAGACCTAATACAAACGTGTAAAAAATAAGAACTCACTAGTTTGTCGACAAAGTTTTCTTTTACACTCAAACTCTTAGGGTCATATTAGCGTTTTTCCTTACCCAAACTTCACTTAACTAATCGACCCTAAAGACTCTACACACTTAATCATCTAGGAAGCACACCCTCCGCACATTAGGACTAGTCCAAAATGTGCCCAGTTCATCTAGACCAACCTAAGTCTATCCGAACTCACCGCTCTGGCTAATGTCAGCGACTAGTTCATAGTTTGCCTAGTTCATCTAGCAACCTAGATGAACAAGTCTAGCTGGTCTAGTAACCAGCTAGACTCTAGCTAGGCTCACCGCTCTGGTTAGTCCAGTGCCACCCAACAGAGAACTCTGGCGACCCCGACGCCAGAGTGCAAAAACTAGGAGACGTCTGTCTTCAAGAACCAATCACTTCGAGTCTAGTCACTTACTTACTAAGTTTTCGGACATACGAAGGTTCATTACATTATATCTTTCCGACTTTCATCTGTATTAGTTCGTAGAACCTAGACTTTTCGTGAGCTGGAGACAACGGAAAAGTGGACCCAGACTTGTCTCGTATGTAACTAAAAACAACCCCGCATTTGCGTATGGGCTGCCAAGGAAATCTTGTAAAACTCTAGTTGGGTGTTATTTCCGACCTCATAACCTTATATTAAGGTTCTCCCCCGGCAGGATTTGATGCCTCGACCTCCAGGTCGAAAGGCGAGCGCTCTACCATTGAACTACCGGACTCGGTTCCACAAAGTTGTTCATAAGGTTAAAGCAGCCCATTTATATTCATGGTAATTAGAGCCGGAGATAAAAGTATCAGAAATGAATCGATTTTTGTGAATTCTAAACTACGAGTATACACGATCATGTATACATAATTACGTTAAAGTTGTGAATAGGCTATTAAGATTTCGTGAATAATTTATTGAGAGATATGTACTACATTATTAATTACAGATGTACACTGCATAGATATTTCTTTACAGTCCATATAATTTATTGAAATATTCAAATCTTATTTTTAAACAATTATAAAAGTAACCAAGATTAGAGGTATTTACTTTAGCTAAAACTTGTGACGGTCTGTTAGATCATCCAGCTGCTCAGCCCATAACATGTTACGAAGGAAAGCCGTCCCTTTTTAAGCTGTGAAGTTAATTAAGCTCTCTGAGTCAACATACTAGTTGGGAACTATCTCCTATCTAACTTAAACTAACCTGTTATTAATTTTCCTTATTTCACAAGAAAACCAAGAGTTCACCTAAATTGTTCTTTTCAGGCTGTTTAGACCTCTTGAGTTTTCTTTTATTATCTGGTTGACATGGTTATTCCAAGAAATTGTTTATGAAATTAATATATTCCATTAAATCCTTTAAGTAATGTGTATTTCTTGATTATTTTCTCCTTTTGGTTGACCAACAGTATAGAAAATAAAACAATCTTCTTTTAAACTTAAAGGGAAATCCAAAGAAAATTAGAAAAACTAAGTATTACCTTATAGACTTAGACATACTATTGCTTCATTCATTTCATCGTAGTATTTTGTTGCATGGATTGATATTCCAGCTGCAAGGTAATGCTGTAGGGTTTAAATTATTTATTCTAGATATACGTCGTATAATTCTTTTTTAAGTTGGACCAAACTTAATTTATCGTTTGACGTACAAAATGATCCAAGTAAAACTATCTATAGAGAAAGTAAAGGATAAAAGAAAAGGATATTTATTGAAGATGAAACTTTTTCAATAAGTACTTAAGACATAAAGAAATACATCGGATATGATTCGTCCGCCATCTTTAGTTTCACGGACACAAATCCTTAACGCAACAATAAGCTTCCTTCTATTTCTTGAAATACAAGAGGGTACTTTTATTAAAGCCAATACTAACAGACAGATGTCGAAAATTTCGGATACAATATTTCTGAAGTTCTTTTTATTGAGCTGTTGCGGTTGAGAAACAATTGTTTTTATTCTGAAGAAAATGTCTTTTAGGATTTTACCTTTATCAAACTGAGATGACAGGATAAGATTGGATTAAGGAAGATAAAACTTTTACTCCTTGTTTTATTTTTGGTTGTTTAAAACAGTCTGTGTTTAAGAAGAGCAAAGAGTTTGGAAATCCAGAGGTTGGCTCCCCTGCAAAACATTACACAGCATATTTTACACTGAAATATCAACATCCAATGGTGCCAATTGTAGTTTTTCGACAATTTTAATTCCAAACCTATTCATTGACAAGTGTTTTGTTGAAAATCGTGAGCCGCTTACCTTTTCCCGATTCTACATTAAATACAATCAAGGACAATTCATAAAGTTAGTACAATGGTATAAATTCTTTCATATTTAGGTATGAAGCACAAGAAAATTGTGATCGTCTACAGATGTAAGCGTTGGACTTACTAGCGCTAGCACTCATTTGAAGCTGCACTGAAATTGTACCTATATAATGACACTCAAACGGGCAAGAGTTTCAGCGCAGTGTTGTTTCTAAACAAATTAATTTTAAATAATAAAAAGTCTCCTTACGAATTATTTTATTTATTATTATTAATATATAATTATTAATTTATTTATTATTATATTATACTATAATTTATTTACAATAATATTATGCCTTAATATTGCATTTATCTACACCAGGTTACAACATCGTTTACTCGCTTTGTAAATGTCATTTCCCTCCCTTGGAAATGGAAAAAGTGACGCCGACTTAACAGGGATTAATAGGAAATTCGTAGAGGTTTTCTTATTGTTTTATAAATCCCAAAATTATTTCTGTCTACATAGACTAAATCAAGTCACAAAATTTGAAAAAAAGAAACTGTCCAACACGTTGAGTTATGACAATAAGAAGTTAATTAAATAAGAAAAACATGAAATGAGGGTCACTTAAGGTTTTCTACTGGCCATTTATGGATAATTTTGAGCTCCTTTTCTCGATTTTCGTGTTTTGAAAATATATTTGTAGTATAATTTTATACTTATTTATACTTATAGTAAATACTATAAGTATAAATCCAATACATCTCATCAAGTACAATTAAGTACAATCCATATAAATATTGACTTATAAATATAAGTCAATATTTATATGGATTGGATAGCCGTAGATAAAACTTAATATCTCATAGGAATTGAATATTTAAGCTCTCGTATTTTGTCTCGCCAGAACCTCGAGAGCCAAAATACTTAAAAACACGGCATTCGGAAGCTTACTAGTTCATCTTATTCATTTCTTATTCGTTTCCTCCATCATCTTTTTTTTTATATATTTTCTCCAGAGTTACAGGCTTCTTGTCACTATCCCAGATCAGATCCCTTTACTATGGAATAATCAATTCTATTATTCAATACGGTTCAATAGCATAGAGATCTGCCTGTGAAACAACTAAACAAATGGTACTGAAAGCACAGAAAGCTGTCATTAGAACAATATTTAGGAAACCTAAAGGTCATGACACTAAAAAACTGTACGATAAGTTTAACGTACTTAATATAAAAAATATGTATAAGATGACTTGTGTACTGTACGGACTTAAAAACCGAAACAAACTGACGGAAGTAATACACGGCAAAGGGACACGAAGTGAAACAATGAAGTTATACCAAGTACCCAGGACCAACACTACAAGAGCGCAACAATACTGGACTTATTACGGAATATCTATTATTAACCAGCTACCTAAAGACTTGTTTACAATGTTTAAATCCACTGACTTGACAAAACCCGAAACGTTCAAAAAGCACTTACGTACTTACCTGACTGAATTACAAAATAAAGAGAATAAGACAAAATAGAAATTAATAGTAAATATTACAACCTTTCCTTGAACAAGATCAATTCGTTATTTTTTTCGCCAATATACCTCTAAGGATAAGATAGTAAAAAGTATTTTTAATTATAAGCATTAAACTATATGTAAAATAAAATAAAAATATAAATTAAAATAATGCATGCTACCCTAACACTAGATAATAAGTTTAATATTTAAGTTTAGTTTATAAGTAAATGCCACACAGCACAGAATTTTTTAATTCTTTAGTGTGGCATCTTATTCCTTTACCTGTGTATTTAATATGTATGTATGATAACTTATTAATAAAGGATTGTTTAAAAAAACAATTTAAGAACTATAACCAAACAATTTAAAAGTCTAGTCTAGGCCTAGCCTAGGCTGCAATGCCTTGATATTTTATTTGTAAAGAGATTTTGCGTTGACTTATTTATATAAAATAATTTGTCTAAAAGACGCTTAACTATAGAAAATGTCTTTTTACACCAAGAAATTTAAAACTTGCAGCGATGATGTGCTGGAATATTCAATGAGTATGTCTGCATTGTCCACATAGATCGTCAATTCAGTTATTTTATGTTTCTTACTAGTTGTTAATTTAAGATTTAAATATTTATTTTATAGCTTAATTTTTATACAAGCTTCAAACTCTGTAAATTTACAATTTTTATAAAAGAATTATTCTTAGTACTTACCTTAAAAATTGTATTTATCACACTCTTTTGTTAGTAAAACTCTTTATAAATATAAAAGAAATAAACTAAATAAAATATTACACCACAAAACCAATATAAAAAAGCTAAGTCTGAATTTGACTGTGTGGTAAATAAAACCTAAATTTAGTGGCATAAAATACCAACCACTAAACTTTAGTACCAAATGTAGTGTTAGAAAGAAAATATAAATAATGTATTGTATTACCTATTTATATTTTATTATCTTGGTATTGTATAAAATATATTGAATTATAATAAATAATGTAATAAATATTAACTAGACTCTTATTTAGATTATGTAATGTTATGTAATCGGTTTTTGTAAATTTTGTTTCTTTTTATTTTTTTAGCAAAAGCTTATTATGTGATATCGATCGACATAATAAGTAGGTTTATATTTTTTTTTGTTATTTATTATTTTTACTTTTTCCTGTACAAGGTTTTTTTCTTTACACCACCTTTAAAAGTGGGCTTAAGGGGGAGGGGTTGCAAAAAATAAAGAGGGTATGGATTTCGGTTTTTAGTAATAAATTTTATTTAAAAAAGGGGGTTCCACAGGGTCGACGCTTAGAGGTAGTTTTCTTTATAAATCTGTATTTTGGTAAAAATGTAAATTTTTTCCCTTCTTTTGTACTCGGAATATAAAAAGAAGTTTAATCTACTTATTCAGATGAAAACCCCTTATTTTATCAGAAATAAGTAGAAGGAGTAAATCAAAGTAAGGCTTAAAAGAAAAAGAGTTTGATGAATAGTGGTCTCACATTTCTCACCTTGGGTCGTAAAATAGGTTTCAATCTCTAAAACCTTATTTTTAAAAAGTGCCTTTTTTAACTCTTTTGGCCTATAAAACTAGCTTAGAAAGGTTTGTAGCATTATACTTTTACAAGAATAAGTTTAAGAGACTTAAAGCGAAAAAATCTCTGGTCTTATTTCTTATGTATGCCTCTAAATAATATTGAAATTTTAAATATTAATTCATTTTTTTTTTCATTTGTTTAACTTAGAGTAATGATTTATTTTTTGATGTTTAAAGATCAGTTAAGCCTTTCTTAAGATCAAATAAAAATTGTTCTAAAATTTAACTAACTTCTTATGATTTGAACTTTTAACTTTAGTAGAGCTTATTATATTGAAGGAGAAAATTTTCAAATCTCGAAGCAAATCTTTTCTATGGTAAATAAAGAAAAAAATCCAGGTTTTCCTTCACCACAAAAAATCTAATCATCAGGAAAATTCTAAAACTTTCTCGCCTCTGAAATATAAAGTCTCAGATAAAGAGATTTTTTGGTATTTTCATACACCTTTTAGCCTTTTTGAAAGAAAATACCTAACTTTTATCAGAATACGAGAAAAAGTATTATAGAAGAAAAGAAAACTCTACTTTTTCTTCAATAGTTGAAAAATGTTTGAGCTTTATATGTAGGATTTTAAATAATTTATATATGTCTTATAATAATCTGATTCACAAGTGCAAACAAAGCATTAAAAAATATATTTTTAGAGTATCCATTAATTTATTTATTTGCTTAGTAAGCATTTGCTTTATTTATGATATTTTAATATGGAAATTATATAATTATTATAATTTAAATATAAACACGGGTTAAATTTATGTATGGGCTTATAAGATAAGACGGGGATAAATCTGATACAAAAAGTCATTTTCTTTTTCTTCGGCTCAACGTGTGGTTATAGGGAAATGCGGAGTAAATCTAGCGGAATAATACTAAGAAGAATTATATTCTTTAGATAATAAATAAGTTTAAGTTATGTAGCTCTATAAGTAATGTCATCTTGTGAGGAGCGCCAAGAAATGCGAAAAGAAATATTCTTGAAATATAAACTGATAAAAAAGTCATTGAACAGTGAAAAACGCAAAGCGACATAAACTTTAATCACATTTTGTGACTGGAAGGTAACTAATGCATGATTAATTAAATGAAAAGTCTCTCCACAAAATAAAAAACTTTATTGGCAAAGCGCTTTCAACCTAGCTAGAGGCCATCATCATTGCAAAACCGTTGAAGAAATAAAAGGAAGACAAGTGAGTCTATGATTTAGCTTTAGGTATTAGAGTTAGACTCTAATTCAAGCTCTAGATACTAGAGTCTGAATCTAATATCTAAAGCTAAATCATAGACTCACTTGTCTTCCTTTAAATTCTTAAACAGTTTTGCAATGATGATGGCCTCTAGCTAGGTTGAAAACGCTTTGCCAATAAAGTTTTTATTTTGTGGAGATGCTTTTCACTTAATTTTATGATGAACTCCATTCACGCTCATTCTCAAGAGGTAACTAATACATTCATTTGAATTGAACCATTTACTAAATAATATTTTTCTATTTGGTAAAAATTTTTAAACGTCCATAATTTTTTTAAGACTATAAGAAAAAACATTATCAGAATCTTTAGGCCGCAGAGGCGCTGATTGGTCAAACTTCCGAGTTTTTAGTGAAAGACCTCAGTTTGATTTCAAATCAAATATTGCTTGAAAAAAACCATAATGTGATGCGATTTTAATTTTTAAATTTAACTCATTAAGAAGAGAAACGCTTTGATTTGTAGAATTCCACAATTTAAGTCAAAATCAAAATTTGCTTAAACATTTTGTAAAATAAGATTTTTTAGTTTCGGCAAGAAGGAACTAAAGTAAAAGTCAATTTGAGCTTAAAACTTTTTTTCAGAAAAAGATTTAAAGTTTTACTGAATGTTAAGACAGTTAAATGTTTTTATTCCAGACCATTTCACTCTATAAAATGTATCTCATAATTCTTCCAGTGGAGTAACAGCGTTTCAACTGTAGCAGTCCTAAAACCTTCCTCTAAGTATGTATGTAAGGTTACTTTGTAAAGTCTGGGCAAAGAGGGTACTTTGTAAGACTTAAAATGTTTTTTATTTTTCCCTTTTTTTTCTTTTCTCTCCTAATACTTTTAGAAGTTGTTTTTACTTTGTACTTTAAAGGTACGTTTTCTTGTGTTTAAAGTTTTGTTTCCATTAACTTTTCTTTTTGTGTTTTCCTTGAAAAATAAAAACACTCATCGTATTTTTAAAAAAAATAAAAACATAAACAATACGAAATTGTTAAAGTGAAAGTAAGAGAATACAATTTAATGGTTTATATGTAAGTATGTTTTCAATATAAAGAAAACTTGAAAATGTAAAAGAGAAATAAACGCACCTGGGTTAGATGTGAGATTTGAATGGGGTAAAATAATTGTAATTACCACTGCTTCTGCTTCTCCTCGGGAAGAGTAGATTCAGATGCGCCTAAATAGACATGTCTTCTGTCCAAAGCTTTACAATAAAATGAAATCTGATGGAAGTTTTTTATTTTAATTCTGGACAATATATTACCAGGTTTAAGCTGTAAGGGTCAAATATAGAGGATCTTAGATTAAAATGTATAAAATAAATAAATTAAATGTAAAAAATTTAAAGCGTCTATATTTAGTGTTTTGTTAAATTTGAATAATGTAAGCTTTGCTTATGTTTTTAAGAATAACAAAAGGGAAAAAACTATTGTTTATTAAAAATTAATAATAGAGTACCAATCTAAGTAAAGATGCGTTTGACAATACTAAGGTCGTTGGACTTGCATACAAAAAACGGTTACAATTAGGTTGCTTTATTAGTGATTAGCGCTGTATGCCTAAAATTACATCTTTACATTTATTTATAACTTCAGCTAGAAGGAAAACAGCCTATGAGAGCCTGTATTAACTTTTCTCTGCTCCTCTATTGGTGCGGGCATTTTCATTCCCATTAGCCAATTACAGGCCATTATCTGTATGAGTTTAAATACGGCTCAAAATCAAGCTAGTGATACAGCTTAAAATACGCGTTATCTGGGCATCATTTCAAAGAAGTTTTATGCTGAAACAGTGGTCCAGAAAAAGTCTTTTTATACCGTATGGCCTAACTTATCGAGAGGTAAGATATTTGGATTGTCATTTCATTTTGTTTTTGAGACTATGTCTGCTGCAACATTTGGGAGGAAGACTCCGGAGTATTGTAATAGGATTTGCACGATTGCCTTTAAACCAGATAGTCTTGAATCAATCTCTGTCTAGGACTTTAGAATTTTCATGCAATGAATAAGATATTTTTAGAACATAGCCATATCAGGCTCTTGAAAAGATCCGTAACTTTTGATGAATAAGTATTTAGGGAAAATTTCCGACTCTTAAAGCAACTTTATCGAATAATATGATTATCTGCCTTACTTACTTAGAGGTTGGTGGTTAGATGGGGAGGGGCTTAAACTCCTTTTACGTCATGACGTCATTAATACTAGAGTATTAATAATTTTTCACTCCTTTGGTTAGAACCAAAGGAGTGAAAAATTTAATTCATTGCAGAGAATGTCTGACCTTGAGTACTGAAACTGAAGCATAAATGACATTTTTTGTGGTAAATGTCACATTTTCTTTATTTACTTTGTCGTGCAGTATAGTAAGACTAACTCTATTTCCGAACTGGTTAGGCAAATAGTAAAATCTTTGAGTCGTTAAAAGAATACAAGATATTTTATATTTATAGTCCATAGTGCCTTTAGTCTACATTGACAATATATTTAACATCTGTTTGTTTATCTTTAAAAGACAGCGATATAATACGAAATATGGTCTCTGCTTTTAGACACAAAATAAAAAAATATCCAGAAACCCATCTGGACGTCATCTGCTAAAAATATGACGATTATCTTGTAGTTTAAATAATTTTAAAAACATAATTTTCAGAAATGAAACTGACGTGATAATAGCAGAACAAATTAGCAGGTTTTATTTCCTTGCTATTATATATTGATTTAATGTTGGGAAGAAAGATTGCACCTAACAATAAGATTTTAAATTATAGGTTGTTTGATCTATAAAGGTTTTTAAGGCTCCGGATCTTAACTTTCTACCTATGTGTTAAAAGTTACTATTGACGACTAAAGGTTCACTAATTGTATTAATAGAGTTTTTTAGGTTGTATACATAGCCTTTTTACAAAATAATAGATTAACACAAACATCAGGTTTGTAAAATAAAAACAATCCACACACACTTACAAACGCAGACAGAAACTAGGTAAAACCACTTAAGGAGGTTTTAACAAAAACCTTAAGCGGATAATTCAGGTAAGATCCAAGTTTCGGATTTTTAGTGCATATACAATACTTTACCTATCAAGGATCTTGAATGAAGGGGATGACGCATTAAGAAACATTTCTGAACCCATGGAAATTGTAAGAGATAGAGAAATAGGAGAAAATTTACCTTCTCATGGTTATAATGGAAAAGAGGCGCCAAACGAAGGTTAAATTCTACAAATATATAATAATATAAGCGTGATAATTTAAACTTGTTTATAACCTTCGTAAGCAATAAACAATGGGAAACCATTGAGAGGTAAGTTGGCCTCTAAATTTTAAAACCTGCGCTGTTATGAGAGTTGTAAGCGTGTGCAGTTTGTACCAAGCATGTGCAGTTGGTTTTTGACGAGTGTTTCGTGTTGAATTTCTCTATTTTTTTGTTTTGTTTTCGATGGGGTCACTTTTTTGTATAGCAAATCGACTTAGAACGTCATCCCCTTTATTCAAGTTCCTTGTTACCTATACACCTACAGTACGAGTGATGAAGAGTAAAAACATGATCGCGAAATAGTGTATAAGACTACAAAGTAGCAAAATGGAATTTTCCAGACAAGTTTGTTATATATCGTAATCTTGAGTAATATTATGTAAAAAATATTATTTTTTATATTATAATAGCAAGCTAACAAATTATTGTTCATAACCTATACTATTTCGTAACCTTCACTTAAATTTTTCTTCTCTTCGGGAGTTGTATATCATTATATTTAAAATGTTCCGTAAATCCCTAGGAAATAGAGTATTACCAGAAATATTTCCCGTACTGTAACATTTTGTTGACAAAATGACATTTTTCAGCTTAACAGCAGTTGAGTGATGCCGAGTTTTGCACTCGTAAGTAGATAAAAACATTGAGATATAATACTAGAGGGGGCATAGCTTATCTCAATACATTGAAAGGCCTGAAACATCGTATTGGGGCTCTCAGGGGCTCTGTGTAACCTCATTGAGACCTCCTTCTAGAATGAGTTAAGGTTATAATAAATCTATTGAAGGTTTAGGTCTTCCGGTGGTGACCGCGTCAATGTAGATAAAGAATCCGACGTTTCGCTCCCACAGTGGAAGCGAAACGTCGGATTCTTCATCTACATTGACGCGGTCACCACCGGAAGACCTAAACCTTCATGACAACAACCGCGGAAGCCTACGCAGTTTATTAATAAATCTATTGTTTCCGGCTTCCCACACATAGTTTGTGTTTTGATTTGTATTTTTAACATTCTTCTATATAAGTTACAGTAATTTTGTACTATTTAATTACATTTTTGGCGAAGGTGGTCAGGTTACTTTTTCGATGTTTCAAAATTAAACCAATAGGGCCTCTCTTGTAATAATATCTCTATGGATAAAAAGTACTATCTCACTATCTTAAATATACAAACTCCACAATGACTCCAAGTAAACTTGTACTCAAGCCCTCTGATGTCAGCTTTCACGCCTGCTCTCGTGTCACCAGCCCTGTAGTGACATTATTACTGAAAGCCAATTCAGCTTAGTTTTAATAAACTCTTTAGATGGAGAACTGTGTCGGGCTTTGTATATTTAGTTTTACTCTAGTAAACTTAACGAAATCATTAATTTTTACAACTTTGCTATAAAATATAATGTTTATTTTTATAAGATTTTATTTGATTTATGTTAAGTTTTATCACAACTTTAAAATCATAACTTTATCAACATTTAACAGGTAAGTTTATCAAAACTACAATGAAAAAAATCGGGTACGGGGTACCTCGGAACTTTTCCTCATCACATCGAATTCGCTAGGCTCATCCTCCCTACTTCGGTCTCACTTCGCTCGTCCGCAGAATGTACAATTTCCTAAATGTATACTGCAGCATTTTTATGATCTAACAAAAATCATGGATATATTAAAACCAATCTTGGTGAAAATATTTATTACGTAAGATACCAAGTTTCAACTTAAATAGATTGTTTTCTGATTTTTTACAATTTTTTAAAAACGTTCACAAGTCATTTGATAAAAATTTAACTAATGCTGATAATGAGATGAAACTTAGCACATATATTAGTCTTATATATGGCTACATGCATACCAAATCTAAATCCAATCGCAAAATGTTTCCGCGATTTGTGATTTTTCGCATTTTTTGCTAAGTCATTATTGCGGGCTAATGACGGCTAAAAATTATGTCATTAATATGGGCTAAACATTTTCTGAATAACTCAACTACAGCGGTAGACTGATTTTTGTACAAAGTTTCAACTCTCTAGTATAAATACACTAGGAGCTACGATGATAACAGACACACACACACACATCCTAGTACGGGTAGTCCGATGCTAACGCACTCACATTTAAATCGAATGATTCCGGTGAAATTCCAGTTTTGGATTATTAATACGAACACAATATTTCCCATACACCTACGGTATAGTATAAAGTATATTGTATTAATAGGTTTTTTCTATAAACACACTATATAAGATGCCATATAACACAAATGATTTATTTCTGCTATATTGTCAAAATCACACATCATAAAACTCCCTCATTCAAAGTTACTTCCAATAAATTCAAATCCTAACAATCTCTTTTCATTAATTTGTACCCAAAACTAAGAGGGGTGAGAACACAATGTAAAATTTATTACACTCATTGAACTCAAGTGAACGGATGTATTAGTTGTCTGTTTAGCCGGTAGGTCGCGTGACCGTGCGGTCTCCATAGACGGCATCCCTTACTCTTGATAAAGTTGAGATTACTATTACCCGAATTCGTCAAAGGTTACTCAAGAAACATGAACATTTTAGAATGTTTTATCTAATATATTTATTTAAATTTTTAAAAGTGAAACATTGTTTATATCATGTGCTACTTTTGATGACTTTTAATAAGGCTAATGACTGACATATATAGCATAAAAATATTCAAACTTGACGAGGGAAAAGCAGACAATGACGATCCGTGTCAAAACACACCCACCCTCCGTGCGCATGTGTAAACAAACCTCACTTCCTTACTGGTCATGTTATGAGGTATAAATAATTAAAATTCATAGAAGCAATAGATTTATAGAGAACCCTTTTGATTCTTTTGTTCAAAATATTTGTCCCTTTAATGGTCTTTATTTTCAATTTAAAGAGACTAGATTTATGTTATTTGAGGGGACTGTCACCATTGTCTGATGTCTCGTCTAGACTCGTCTAGTACTCATGCGGAGAAGTTTAGTTCACTCTTAATCGTTTAGCTTTTTAAAGTTGTTTGTGAGTTTAAAAAGTATCGTGTAATTATAATTTTGAGCGGTCTGAGGGTAGTGAGGAAATTGCCACTTTAGCAATCCCTACTTAGGAACTTCTGCCATAATGTATAACACTTTCATATGGTATAAAAGTATAAAACATAGAGTATGCCTTTAATTAGCGATGCCATCCTAAATGACTATATAGTCCTTTCAATAATAATTCATCTCAAGCTCTATTAAGATGTGTTAATTTAGTCTTAGACAAGGATTTTAGTTAGCATTGCCATTAGAAAAGCTCTAAGGACAGAAGCTACTAAAAAAAACTTTTTTTATCAAAATAATATCCTAAAATATATAATGTCAAAATATCGAAAATGTTACTTGAGTGAAAATTAGAGGAGTCCCGAGCTATTAATTTGAATTTGTTAAACAATCTCAAATTAAACTCTTTAAACGACGTCCTAGACGTTTTAATTTAATTTAAATTTTACCTTTGTTCTCTCCCTTTTACAATTAAAAAATTATGTTGATGTACAAAAAATGCCCGCTTTAGGGCCTTTCGACCCTTCAGTGTATTCGCCCTGCGGAACCACATCGGGTGGGTCACATCTACTATGCTCAAAGTAAAGCTAAAGTTGGCGAAATCTTTTTACATCAAATTCTATTCATAAAACCTGAGAGCATAGCCCGGGCTGTGAACCCCGAGCCTCCATTGCCGAAGTCCAGTACTATAAGACCGCGGCTACGGAGGCAGATGTTGATGTACAAAAAATGAATAAAACATAAGTAGTACAAACATAAATTAAACGTGTTATGAAATTGTTTACAAGTGTACCTTTTAACTATAATGGTAACATGAAACGTGCATGTAAACTATAAAAACATGAATTCTATGCTACTGAAATTTTTTTTATGAATATATAAAAAATACTGTCGTGGAAGTCTGCATGCCGAGCGAATTTCCTTTTTACTGCTTGCTTCCGTGATTAACAATCCATTTATTGCTTTGTAACCTGAAAAGTAGCAGCATGATTACTGGTTACTCTATTTTTTGAGTTTCCATAGTAAGTGCGCATATTTATTCCGTTAGTTATACATATCTTAAACAAACTATGCTCATTCTAAAGTACACCATTAATTTAATGCTATATATACATATAATCACAAAAATATTCATAATCACTCACAAATATCCAAGAATTAGACAGTACACGATAAAATCAGCTACCAGTAAGTACTATGGAAACGAATAAGGCGATGGCTATAGAATATTCGAAAATTAATATCGAAATGAAATATAATATATATAATTAATATATATATATATATATATATTATATATATATATATATATATTATATAGTATATATAAGTTTTGCGAAACGTATTTTTTTTGTAAAGGACTTCGAAACCGATTTCTGACACACTTCTGACTGGGACTCCAACTATATCATCCATCCTATTATTTTTTTCTAAGAGAATTTGCTAAAAATTTGTTTCTTAGTTTAAAGTGCCGGGGAATTATAAGATAGTTTTACAAGCTCAAACTTTAGACGTGGCGCAAATTCTTGTTATTCATATCCATATAAAACGAACCTCCTACGAGAAATACACATTATATGTAAAATTTCAATAGAGTTCCCTAAGAAAGTATGAGCAGGACCTCAGGTCCATGTATCATTAAGTATTCTCGAAAAATTAACACGCTAACCTTACCACTACTTCGATTGTGGCAGGATGCTCAGAGTTATGGCAGGATGCTCAGAGTTGTGGCAGGGATAAAGTGAAAAAGGCCTCGAAAACAAGTCGTAGATGTGATTGATTAAATATAGGGATTTTTTTGCAATAGTTAGTGGAAACCAAGGCCTTTTTTGGTGTCACATATTACTAGCATGTGACAACTGAAACCCATTATTCAGGTGTCTGTATCTTTAAAGTCCATTCCATAAATGAAAGATTTGTTAAATAAAATGTTTCTATATTTACTTGACTTGTATTTGGAACTCCCAGTTCTATCAAACAGTTTAAACGTTATTTAACTCTCATGGACTAAGTCCTTCAGTTAGCCTCAGATTGTAGAGGATGAAAGGAACCACTTGTATTAAACTTTAATGCCTTAGACCGCTAGGCTATTCTATATTATTTAGACTTCTTCAATGCTTTCTCAATTATCATTTAATGTGGAACAAAAAAGTAAAACAGTACATCTGCTTAGGGTTCTTAAGGTCCATATGAAAATTAAGTTTTATGTCATATTAATATCAAGTCTTTTGTACTTCGATAATAACTTATTTTTTATGCAGCAGATATTTCCATAAAACCTTATAAAGACAGATGCCTCTAAAGTAATGAAAGAACAGTGAAAAAATGAACGTTAACAACATAATAAAAAAAATGTTTAGGTCAGAAGTACTGGAAAATAGAATAATAATAAAAATTATTCAAATAAAAAGTAAAAGTATGGAACTTAATTTAGTTTTATATGTAAATATGGTATGTAATGATCTTAGATCAACCCTTTGTTAGTTGAAAGGAGCCCTTTATGTTTTATTATAATTTTCAATATTGTTTTGCTTAGTATTCAGATTATGGTCTTATAATTAAACAGTGGTTACATATTAGCCTGAAGGGTAATGGGTTCAGAGACGGTATAGTTTTAGGACAGATGGAGGGGTTTATGATTAAGTAGCCTTAGGGTGGTTTCAGTAGAGCACCTGTTTATTCAGTGGCATTGGACTAAACAGGTGAATATTGTTTTGTGTAAGGTAACATAATTTGTGTAGGGATAAAGATAACATAATTCTTGGAGTTTCTGTCTTTGATTAGTTAACTAACGTAACTTATAGATACGAAGTCTATAAATATAAAGGTATGATAGTCTCTGTATTATTTAAAGAACAGAAGAGCTCTTAAGAGGATCAGACAGAAGAAGAATAAGAAGTGAAAAAAAATCAAGAAGAAACAATCAAAAACGCTCCGCATTCCTATTATGCTTGGTAATAACTACGTATATCTTAATTATGGACAATCTTACTTCGCGATTGGGTTCTTTACTATGTTACAATAGTTCATTGCTGTTATTAAATAAGTAATAGTCCAAGAGCCTGACCTAAAAAATGTCACTTGTACTGCTTTAAACCAAATTTTCCTGAAAAACCCTTAAACATTAGAGGAAAAACTAAGTCTGCCAATCCAGATTGGAGGTTTTCATATGATTTCATTTTCCTTCATGAATTTCCTCCATTATGTTAGAATAACTAGATTTGACTTGTATAGTATTTTTTCAACAAATGTTATTAAATACCATTTTTTTCTTGTTAGGCTAATTTAAATTAATAGCAATAATAAATTCAAACCTATTGCAGGAAAGAGATGCATTTACCTCTCTATTTCTTGAAACTTTCGTTGACTGGTTTTTCCTAATGTTTATCCTTTTTACAATACACCGTTGAAGAGAAATAACAGATTATTTTTAATCTAACTATCATGAGTGTAGCTTTTTCGTATAGACTAAAGTCTACACTTACTCTTCAAGGGTTCGCCTACCTACCACCCCTACACCCAAGTAGTAAAAATCCTCTAACTGATTTGATTAGTTGTCACTAAAGAAACTAATATTCTTATAAATTACTTACGGGAATAAACCAACGACAGAACAAAGAAGAAATTACTAATATAATAATTATTAGTATCAAATTTTCAAAGATAATTACTCTAATGAGGTTGTCTATTATCAGACTTATTTAATCTGTGCCTTAAGACCTAAAGCTAGAGAGGGGTACCAACTCTAGAAAAAATGCCACCTCTCAGACGAAAAAGTTTTCAGTGGAAGTCTTTTAAATTTATTAGAAACATCGCCACTTCTAATATCGGTAACTGGCCTGTGCGTCTTTCAATAATTCTAATTATAATTAGATGATGCAAGAAAAAAATTATCTTATTACGAAAACTTCTCATTCTTCGTATATTAGACTGAATAGAGGTAAAGTATGTAGTGAAGTGCTTGTGGAAGAGTTCATTTTCATAGATTCAAATGAACAATGTAGATTCATATTCCACAGGAGTGGAAACCAACCGTAAGGAACTTTTAAGGCCTTATAAACTTGGTTGTCACATAATAGATGCGTTTACGTTTGAAAAAATCTGCATAATGATCATGTTTTTACGTGTTTTAGTGCTCTAGAAATCCAAATGTCTCACGAATCTAATTCGACGGATACTAGTCAGGTGTCAATAGTACATTTGAATAATACTTCAATAGTAAATAGGACGTAATGTTTGTGTTCTAATGTTTATAAAATTGACTGAAACAAACGATGGCAAAATGGACGTGTACAATAAAGTGAGAAAGTTAATGGACTTCCCATAGTTAAGTTACAACTTGTTAAAACAAGGGAAAAAATAAAGAGGAAAAGTTATCCCTGACGAGCTGGAACAAGAGTTTCCTCCTTACATAATCCAATGACAAGTTTTAATGGAAAATAAACTTTTCTTCAGAAAGAAAAGTTTTTTTAAACAAAAAAAAAAAGAAGAAGAGAACAATTAAAGAAGAAAGTTTAGTTGTGACTACTTGACTCAGTTACAACTTTTTTCACCATTTTGAAAGTTAAGTATTGAAAATTTGATGAAAGTGAACGTGACTTAACGAAAGTAAAGTTCATGAAGTCCAAATCAATTCTTGATTATGTTTGGAATGTTTTATTTTAATGGAAACTTTTAAAGTAACAGTTACTGGTTTAATAATACGATCCCGTTCTAACAAACTTAATGAGGTTCAGTTCCTGTTGGGGGTATAAAGATTTTATTTGAAGGAATTAGTCAACAGTGAAATTTATCATTCACTAATCCGCATCATTTTAAACTTTCAAGTTTACATTATTTAGTTAACAGTTATTTGTTTACAGTTCACAATAAGTTAACAAGTTAAGAGTATTTCCCTTGACCTCATGGTAAGACCCGTTCTCGTTAATTATGGGTCTTGTTAAGCACCAACCAGCGAGGTCAGTAATTAGATTGGTGACCCCCTAATGTAATACTAGTCTCTTTTAGTAGATAAATTCTCGTGGGCTAGATTAATAACCCACTTGAATAAATGCCTTTATCTACTCCTTGTATTGTAAGATCTACGTACAGTCTTGTTATCTCACACTATAAATGTACTTTTGCTCCCTAGGGAGAAAAAGTGAAAGTGTTGCCAACTTGACAGAAAGATTTAGGAATTTTAGGAAATTTTTAGGATTTCTTTTCGGCGTTATGTTGGTACTACGGGTAGAATATACAATATACACACGCTAATGTTTAAATTACAAATATAGTATTACACATTATTCTATTGGCAGCTTACAATAAAATAATGTGTAGATAGTGGCTTTATTCTCTCTTCATTAGAGTAATTGACATGGTAAGAATAAACTAACACAATAACAAATAAGGAGCTGAAGAATATATTTATAGTTGTTAGTATTAGTTCTCTAGTCGTAGATAAAATGTAATATGCAACAAGGGATGAAAGTTTTCAGCTCTCGTATTATCTCCCTTGTCAAGCCTCGGGAGCCAAAATGTAGCTAACTAGTTTATCTCCCTCGGCCTGCCGGCCTCGTGAGCTAATGAAGTTTCCTCCTTCAGCGCTGCCTTAGGACGAAACTTTAACTTGAGCTGCAAAACTTATTTTCATCCCTTGCTTGTTGCATAAATAACTATATTGTCTTATACTTGCATGCTTCAAGAGTGATCAAAGTGAGTTATGAGACACAGTCAACTTAGATAGCCTTGGTAGCAATAAATAATAATAAAAATCGGGTACGGGGTTCCTCGAACTTTTCCTCACCACATCGGATTTGCTACACTCATCCGCCATACTTCGGACTCGCTTTGCTCGTCCTATAAGTAAATACATACGTTTTATTCCCAGGGGTCACCCATCCAAGCACTGTTCACACTCGATACTGCTTAATTTATACGATTCAAAAAATCATAGATATACTTGTCGCATTGAAACGAAACATGTGTACTTATATATAAAGTAAAGAATACACTTGTACTGAAGAGCTCATTTTCTGATTTTTTACAATTTTTTTAAAAAATGTAAAAGTCATTTGAAAGAATAAACTAATGCTGATTATGAGATGAAACTTGGCACATATTTTAGCCTTATACATAGCTACATGAGTGCAAATCTCAATCCGATCGCATAATTTTTCCGCGTTTTTATGATTTTTAAAATTTTTGCAGAGTCATTATGAGGGTTAATGACGTCATAAAAATTATTTCCCGAATAGCATAACTACAGCAGTAGACTGGTTTTTATTCACAATTTCTACTTTCTAGTATGAATACACTAGGAGCTATGATAATAACAGAAACACACACACAATACAGACAGACAACTTTGTGAACCTCTCAGGAGGCCTTTAAACACCTGAAATGGATAATTCCGGGTTCGGATTTTTTTGCACACAGAATACTTTTTTCTATATACCTGCGGTATAAATGAGGAAAAGTAAAAATATATACTCTTAGAGCTTTATGATCCAATTTGACCATTGTAAGATAAATAATAAAAAATGAAGCGTTTCTTATCATTGAGAAAATTTAAGTTTCGTGAAGAAATGTTTAATATACTTCCTGCTTGGTTACAGATAATTATGGCCTTTATTACTTGTAAATCAGATGCCGGTTTCTTAGAGCAAACAAAACAAATCTTCTAACTGCAACAGGTATCCATATTTTATTTATGTATTTATTTACATACTTGAGGTTACTTTATTACAAAGTTTCTCAATTGTCAAAATTTTACAATTAAATGAAAAAAAAACAAAACAAGAAAACAAATAGATTATAAATTATTAAATAGACTGCATACATAGGCAGCATAACTTGAATCACAAACTTGATTAAAAAAAAAGCATAACATTACACGAGAACCACTAAACATTTAAGGTGGGAATACTAAATCAGCTAAAAATTCGTTAACATTATAGTAGGCTTTCTCAAGCAACAATGTTTTAATGCTTTTTTGAAATTTTTGGGTGGAAGTTCAACTATTGAAGCTAATTTATTAAAGCACCTTATTCCATTAAAATTTGGGGACTGATGTGATTTGTTGAGCCTTCAAGTGGGAATATTGATGTTAGCAATATATCTAGTACCATAATTGTGGTTCTTAATATAATTGAACTCCCCCTCATCATACTTTGCTTTAACGAACAACAACAATGAAAAAATAAAGGCTGAATGAAAAGTTAAAATTTTTTTCAATAAAATATTGTTTGCACTTAGAGTCATATTTAGCATTATTCATGATACGAATTAGCTTTTTTTGCAAAATAAAAATACTGTTGGCTACGGGGGCTGCTCCCCATTCTTTAATACAATACAGCATATAAAAATGCGCATAGTAAGCAAGCTGATATTGACGGTAGTCGGGCAGAGATTTGACGTTGTAAAAGCAGGACAACTTACTGACACGAGTTTGATTTAACTGACGAAGGATTATTTAAGTATTTTAAATTATTTTATCTCATATCATTTAATTCCGTGCATCATTTTAGAAAGTACAAAAAGGAAGTTCACTTCTTAAAGAAGAAAATTTTTTTAAAAGTGATAAGACATTCCATTATTTCATTAAGTTTGATAAAAAGCTTCCCCCAATTTCCTTCAAGATTTTCAAGCCTAACTAGACGGCAGATAACTCAAAAAGGGGTTTCAAGAAGTCGTGGACACGCAAAGAAAAATCCCATTTTCGCTATTATTCGTTTGATCATTACTTAATACTGATAAGATCTTGTCAAAGTTTAGTTCTTTCCCCCATTCTCTCTTCTTTTGTACTTTTGATAACAACTTGCAAAGTTTTAAAACTGATAAGAACAAGTCCTATTACTTAACTTTTTTTAATATGACAAAAAGATAAATATCTTTTTAGCCTTAGCTGGTCTTTGTTATCTTCTAAGTGCTGTCCGTCTTTATAAAGTTTTCTTGTTTCTAAGATTTCTGTTTGATGATTTCCGAAATCGGACAAAGTTTTTGGGCCGAATTTCTTTTACGTCAGAAGTCTTATTCTTCTATTAATCCAAAAAGGTCTCTTAGTCTTCTGATAATAAAATCCCTAATTAATTTTAACAAAGGAGAATTCTCTTAGTCGCAAATTTCCTTAAATTTTAATTAAGACGAACAAAAGTTTTAGACAATATTTCCCTTTTGAGATCCTTGAGTTAATAATTTGTTTTAAGTTTTTTCTCTAACCAATTTATCAAAAAAGATCCAAACTTTTCAAAGTTTTCTTAAGATATTACCACTAAGGCATGAAAACCCGATAACTGAATACCTACTAATCAATAAGTTACAACTAACCAAGCGATGATATCATTCAATTTTCAACTTTTATATAGGCTTTAACTATTTCCTTTTCTATCCCAGGGAAGAGAAGAAGTATTGTTTTAAGCAAAGTGTAACTTTGCATAAAATTGCAATGTATGATTTTGAATTACGTATAAAATTTGGTAAAAATTATGTATGTTACACCATAATTTACTATTATTTAAACTATATTATTTACATTTGTTTACAATAAACTATAAATTTCCTAATTTTGAGGTATTGTTAACATAGGTTCTCAAGAAGTTACTCAGGCTTTAGAAATGTCCACAAAACGGTATGCTCTAATTCAACATCAAATTTACTAAAAATTGTCAAATTAAGTTACTGAATAACCAGATATTTTAAAAAAACTAAAATAAATAAATTTAAACTCACAGTAGTCGATTATGTAAAGTTTATTGTCTTCTAATAAACTTCCGCGGAAGTCGCACTTTGTATGACCCTAATCCCATTAGCTTATTTTTCTAAGGAAACTTGCTAATTCTAGATTCTAGAGGAGATTGCTTAAGAGTCTATTTATCTTAAGAATTAAAAGTTTACTTAATATCTTGTAGCGCATAAAACAGCGCACAGCGCGAAAAGGTTTTGACTAGAAGTCAAGACGATGAGAGAGTTGCGCCTAGCTGCAGAACATCAGCTGCTGTCACAGTTTTCACAGCTCCTAAGACTGTACAATAACTTGCCCATACATATTCTACTACTGTCCCTTACAAGACCTTTAAAAATAAGTTAAAAAAATTCTTAGGTACTAATTAGGCAATAATTTATTTTTCTCTTTTGTTTGTTTAACTTTGTTGACTTAAACTTATGCTTTGTTGACTTGTTTAACTATGCTTTTTACTTTATTTGATTAGATATAGGAGTAGATATAAGCATTAGATATAAGGAGTAGACTCGTGTCGCGCACAAGCCTTGAGCTTATGCGACACAAATGGTCATATATATTATTTTATTTATTATAATATTTGTAATTTAACTTTGTAAACAGGTATTATATATAATAACGATTTTATTATTTATTATTTAATATACTAAGTGATGTTGAGGCAGGCGTACCAATATTACAATAATTACATACAAGTACGTTGTTTCAAGTGCCTAGCTCTAATTATTTCCAAGGATAAAAATAACGACTTGTTAACTATAACTATTAGATAAGAGAAGGCAAACTTCTAAGTATCTTTTGTTTTAGTTAAAACAAAGAAAACTCTCGTCTACCCTAGTGGGCCCCCCGAGGTGGATTTAAAAAATACCTCCCCCCTCAAGGTTAGATTTGTCACAAAGAACCTGTTGCGGGGTAGCGATGCCCAAATCTCTCGTCTCTAGTGCCTGTACTTTAGTCAGAAGGGATTTTCCTAAAAAAAGACCAAGTAATCATCTCTAATGGTTCTTTTCTTGGATAGTGACTCCTTCTCCGCTTCCTAGTCTACCCCCACTTTATCCTCTCTACTTATCTACCTTCATTTCAACTTCTATTCAAAGGGAGAAAAATATTCCATTTTTTACCTCGGAAAATTTGAGTACCTTGACTCTCCTTACTCTTGCTAATTTGAATGTTGATACTTTTTTTTAGTGGCTTTCATTTTCATAATATTGTGCAATACAAACTAGGCGATGAAAGCGTCTAGTTAAGATTGAACAAATAACGTCGAAGATTAATTTCTAAAAAGATCCTGCCGGCAGCAGACCTAAAGATAGACCAAGAAGTAAGGTTAGACAGGGTAAAGTGTGATTAGAAGAAAACTCAGATTAATATCAATTTCTGGAATGATAGCGAAATATGGAAGAGATAAGTCGGCAAAGCAATTTACCAACGAGGGAGTAAAAAGCTGCCATAGTAAGTAAAGTACTGTAAAGACAGATTTGTTTTGTTCTTTGTATAATTTCCATTGATTAAAAACCAATAAAGGAAAACATTATTTAAAATACGGGAAATGCAGTTTTCATGTAAATCTTATAAACTCTGGGGGCCAAATAGTATAGTATTATAGAATATAATAATATTGTAGTTTTGTTACAAAACTGAGATGAAGGTTTTTTTTTTTTACCGGGGCGACTAGACTTACTGACGAGCGAAGCATAATGGTAAAAGCGAAAGAAACAGTAAATATGCTATTTTTTTAATAATAGTAAAAAACTATTTAGAAGAAAAACAGTTTGATGTATAAAACTTCGATGGCCTCGTTAGCCAAAAGCTTCAATTTTGGCACCGTATTTTCAATGTCTGAATTACAATCCAAGATTATTAAATAGTTGATACCTGAAGATTTAGGTCTTTCGGTGGTGACCGCGTCAATGTAGATGACGCGGTCACCACCGGAAGACCTAAATCTTCATGACAATAACCACGGAAGCCTACGCAGTTTATTAATTGATATCTTCATAGTAGAATAGTATATCGTATCTCAAAGGTAGAACAAGAAGGAAGAAGGCAATATTGCCTTATAGGGTTATATTATCTGTGTATAATGCTATATTAGAATTAAAATAAGTAAGAACTCACTACCATAATGAATGCAAAACGCATTCGTAGTTCGGAAACGTTTCCGAACTACGCAACTGAATGGCTATTTACTGTAATACCTTTCGTAGACTTATTTAACCAAAAGTTGTAACACCCAAGACATTTGATTACCTAATAATTCTGACGTCGAGTGTTGCGAACCTAAAATAATGCTACATTAAGCTTTGGATAATCATGTCATTCTGAGAACGACGGATGCGAGTTCGAAGTTGTTGAAAATTTGAAGTTTTTGAGGAAAAATGTCGAGTCACCCCTTATTCGATTTTAGGGTTTCGAAGATAATCTTTGAACCCTTATACTTTCTGTCGAACGTCTGTCTGTCCGATTTCCTATCTTCGGAACTATGATAGCTAGAAAGTTGAAATTCGATACACATAACCATTTTATCCAATAAAAGGAAAAATATAGCCATCTATCTGACATGCGCATTTGTTTATACTGGTTTTGCTTTGAACCTGAAGTTAAGACGGAAGTAACTTATAGGTAAAATTATTACCCATGTAACCATTAAATGGGAAATATTACATAATTCGTTTTCAAAATACACTCGAGTTTGATAAGTTAAATAATTAATTTGTCTGGTTGCCTTTCCTTCCTAGTCGTCTTTATGTTTAGAATTCTGCTTCTGTCTTCTCTTTGTGGTGAAAATCTGTTTTCATGTTTTCACAGAGGATGCCACAATATTTTGACTGCTTTTGTTGTAAAGAAATGAGAAATCTCACAAAAGATGTTTTAACTTAAGATTTTACAATAAACATTAACTCTTTTTATACCACTGTTATGTAAGATTTTAATTTATACTTTAACCAAATTCCGAACTATAAATTGTAATCAGCATTTAGGTCCGTATCTCTTATAATATGATTAGGAAGTATTATGAAAAGAAAAATGTGACAACCTCCTTTTTTTATCAAATTTCTACGCTTTGCCACCTTCAGATCTCATAAATAAATTCAAATTTGGTGACTGTGAGTATATGAGAATGGATGGATGTAAGTGGACCGTTCTTGATAGCACGCTATAGATCGTTAAATGGCTTAACAGACAAGATAAAACTTAGTTATATTATTATTATTTTTATTATTATATTATTATTATTATTATTATTATTATTATTATTATATTCTTTTATTAGTTAAGTGACTTAATAAATAAGTATGTAACAAGTTAAATAATACACAAATAATTAAATACAAAACATAACACACAACTACATAGCTAACAATTTAAAAAAGTACAATATATTATATAATATAGGATTATATTATGCAAAAACTCCTGCAATGAATAATATGCTTTTTATCAAAATTGTTTTGTTCTTTAATAAAAGAATAATCTTTCAAATGACCTAACTGAGTGAGGTAGTTTATTTAAACAACTTATAGCCAGATTGAATGGTGACGCTTTAAATACTGATGTTCTACATTTTATTGGATACAGATCTAACTTATTTCTACAGTCTATCATTTAGTTTAAAAATCCCCAAGGTCATAAGTATTTTGGGATTGACCAATCAGAGAAGCCGCTGCTAACCTCTCACTTAAAAAGAGAAAAAAAATCCCTACCACAATAACCGCTGTAGGAAAAAACCTTCTTCCCGACAATCGTTCACTTTGTTTGTGGTTCTTCTTTTGGTTACATCGTATTGAAACTTCTTTCAAATTATTCTTAAAAATGACATTTTAAAATAAAACTACACTAAAGAAATGTAAAAAAAATCGCCAAGAAAATAGGGGTAAAATAACCTGATTTGTTTACATAGTTTTTTCCCTACTATGGGAATAATAGACAGGTGTCTAACTGACCTGTCAAGATTTTAAACTAAACGATAGACTGTAGTGTTAAATTGTGCAGGCTGGAGTGAGTTTGAGATTTGTTTGTATATTTTATCACCAGCTTACACGACTCTAAAATAATCAAGGTCAGAAATGTTATGATCTTGTTTGTTATAAAAGCCTTTTTACAAGTTTCTCTTGGGCCAATATTAAAAATTAAACGAATTAATCTTTTCTGTAAAATAAAAACCCTTTATGCCTCAGTGCTCGGGCCCCATGATAAAATATGATTTGATAGATAAGGGAATGCCCATCCGTAGTATAACATCAATAAAACATTCGTCGCATTGAACTTTTTAAGTTTTCTAAGTAAATTTCCTTAATACTAAAATTAAGTTTCATAAGGTGAAGATCTAATTAGATTTCTGCGAAATCTAACAAGGCATCTAATATTGATATTTCTGAATAGTAAGTAGTCCTCAAAAATACAGTTCGCTGAATTTATACTGCAACATGCCTTCAGACTCGCTTCGCTCGACTTTACATAGTGAATGCATCCGTATCATTCTCAGTAGTCACCCATATTGACCACGCTCAATGCTCCTTAATTTTTATGATATACTTGATGTGCTGAAACGAAACTTGGAGTACTTATCTATTACGTAAATACTTAATTTAATTTTCCAATTTTTTATTTTTTAAAAAACTGACACATTACAAATCATGTAATAAAAATTAAACTAATGCTGATATGAGAAGAAACTCACACACATACACAACACACATATAAATATATATATATATATATATATATATATATATATATAATATATATATAATATATAATATATATATATATATATATGTATATGTATATATATATATGGCACATGCGTACCAAATCTCAACTCGATCACATCATTTTCCGCGTTTTTATGAATTTCGAAATTTTGTCGTGTCATATTGCGACGTATTGTCAAATTTTCTTTATATTGGATAAGTTTTTTTTATGTTCTTTTATGAGTGCACTCCAGACAAACAGCGGTAAACTATACAACCTGCGTACAGGTTAGTCCTTTGCAGGATTCAAGTGCATATTATATAATTAATGTATATAAAAGAATATATATATATATATAATATATAATATATATTAATAAATAATATACAATAAATATTTTTAATAAAAATATTTTCCGAATAGCACGACTACAGCGGTAGACTAGTTTATATTAAAAATTTCAACTCTCTAGTATAAATACACTGGGCGCTACGATGATAACAGACACACTCACACACACATACAGACAGTCAACTTGCAAAAACCACTCAAGAGGCCTTAAATCGCCTAAACGGATAATCCGGTTCATCCCGGTTTCGGATTTATTGCAAACACAATACTTTCCTATATACCTACGGTAAAATGAGGAATAGTTAAAATCAAAGGAGGAAATTCTAGACATAATTTGCAAATCGGAATCATCCGTTTCAGATGTTTTAAGGCCTCCTGAGTGGTTTTTGCAAGTTGTCTGCCGTCATAAAAATTAGGGTGCATTAAGAGTAGTCAATGCTGTATAGGTGACCGCTGAAAATGATACGGATACATTTTTCTATTTTAAGACAAGCGAAGCGAGTCCAAAGAAGTGTTGCAGTAAAAATTTGGCGAACTGTATTTCTGAAGACGAGCAAAGCGAGTCCGAAGCAGAGAGGATGAGCGTAGCAAATACGATGTAATAAGGATAAGTTCCGAGGTACCCCGTACCCGATTTTTTACCTTTTGGTTCCATTTGTGGTTTTTGATTCTTTAATTATGAGCTAGTCTTTTACGGACCCTCTATATACATACCTGATACCTACTTCACTTGTTTCTGACCTCTTTCCCTTGCGTAACTTCAACCCGAGTTACTTTGGCAATTAGTTGTAACGGCAAGGGTTACCTTTTCAACTCGTATGAAGGCTTTTACAATTGTCTCAGCTATTCTAAACATAAGGAATTGGTCATATAAAGTTTCAACAGTAGATTTATGAGAACAAAAAACATGCCGACATATTGTTTTCATGATGGCTGCCGCTTTCTTTTATTATCCCTGATCTTTTGAATGCCCGGGTTTTCAATTTTTTTTTTATTGTTTAACCCTTTAGCGGGGCTGTCTTTCAAAAAATGAAAAAGTCTAGCGACAAAGCCGGGTATAAAGGGTTGGTCTGTCATACTGCTAGACATGCGTACAAAGACCCCACACATGCAACATGTTCTCTTTGTTTACAGGACTTACATTGCACTGACAATACTATGGTGCATTAACTTTGCAGTTTATGCAGTCGAGTATGCAATCCCGCCATACTTAATTCCTGACGTCGCGCTTAATTTCCGCTTTACGTAGGTACTCTGAAAAGCATTTGTTTTGGACTTGAATGTTTCTGTTGCTTACAAGATGCTAATGTGGACTATGAAGTGAAACATAATTTTTAGCGTCTTGACTTTGCTGTGGTTGTAGAGTAAAAGCTTTAAAATGGATGATAAGTTATTTTCTTTAAAACCATTACTGTCACCGTAGCTAGCAACCGGATTATAGTGTCACAGGAACTGAAAACCGATTTATGGTGTCACAGTGGTTTGGAACCGACGTATGGTGCCACAGTGGTTTGGAACCGACGTATTGTGTCACAGTGGCTGGCAACCGACGTATATACAGGCTGGCAACCTAGTTACAGTGGCTGGCAACCGCGTATAGTGTCACAGTGGCTGGTCAACCGACGTATGAGTCACAGTGGCTGGCAACCGACGTATGACAGTGTCGAGTATGGTGTACAGTGGCTGGCAACCGACATATGGTGCCACAGTGGTTTGGAACCGACGTATGGTGCACAGTGGCTGCAACCAGTGGCTGGCTAGCAAACCGCGTATGGTGTCACAGTGCTAGCAACCGGCGTATGGGTCACAGTGGCGCAACCGACGTATGGTCACAGTGGCTGGCAACCGACGTATGGTGTCATAGTGGCTGGCAACCGACGTATGGTGTCACAGTGGCTAGCAACCGACGTTATGGGGTCACAGTGGCTGGCAACGACGTAATGTTCACAGTGGCTAGGACGTATGGGGCACAGTGGCTGGTTACCGGCGTATGGTGTCACAGTAGCTGCCAACTGACTTATGGTTCACAGTGGCTAGCAACCGACGTATGGTGTCACAGTGGCTAGCAACCGACGTATGGTGTCACAGTGGCTAGCAACCGACGTATGGTGTCACAGTAGCTGCCAACTGATTAAGTGTCAGTGCAGTGGCTGGTACCGACGTATGGTGTCACAGTGCTAGAAACCGACGTAGAGTCACAGGCTGGCACGTATGGTAGTCAAAGTGGCGGACGTATGGTGTCACAGTGGTGGCAACGACGTATGGGTCAAGTGGCTGGCAATCGACGTATGGTGTCCAGTGTAGCACCGACGTATGGGGTCACAGTGGCTGGCAACCGACGATGGTTCACAGTGGCTAGCAACGACGTTATGGGTGTCACAGTGGCTGAGTATGGTCTGCGTGTCACATTCGGCGGATGGTGTCACAGATGCTGGCAATCGCGTAACGTTTATTCAGTAAACTAGTTCACACGTATGTGTGTCTGTTATAAAGACTACATACTACATACCATATACAAACAAAAACTGTAATCATACCTAGTAGATTTAATTAAAAAGAATAAGCCTTTTTTACATTCCATACAATACAATGTTTTATTTTAATAACTTCATTTTTTAATCATTTGAAATATAAAATTATAAGGATAAAGTGTCAGTACCCCCGAGTAGCAGAGCCTTTTTCAACTATTTGTTTTTAGGTATATAGTATTTCCAACAAAGAATTGATTTTTCTTTATAATACTTCAACTATAATGATATTTTACTTTATTGTAATTAAGAGATCGCGGTCGGCATAAATCTCAAAAAAATGATGTTTCCCTAAAACAATATAGTAAATTAAAAGCATTAAGTAGTATACCGGCTTGTTCCTGGAATTAATCACTCTATTATTTCCTAACTTGAAGCAGTCGTATTGGTCTAAGTGCCGACGATGGTCCACTCGTTTAACATATGCCGCGATCAAAATATAATATGTGGGAATCAACGATCTTATATCAGATTACAAGAAGAATAGAAGTAAACATTTATTCTTCTTCTTCGTTTTGTTGACGCTTTCGTGCGTTTGATATTATTCAATGCCGCATAAAGGTTGGACGGTTCTTACTTTGTTCCATACACAAAGGCGGCTCCAAATAAAATACTAGAATAATGGTTGAGAAATATTTGCCGTTATGGAGCTAAGTTGCTCTAAATTAATATAAGCTATTTTTAGTTGATGCAATAGTAAGCAAAAGTAGGTAGCTCAAGTCGAGCTTTTATTTATTTATTATATAGAGCTTTTAGCTTTTATTATATTTTATCGATAGTAAAAGCGATCTTGTTAGCGAAAGGAAGCTATTTTAATATACTTACTATTTAGCCGCCTCCGTGGCCGAGGTCTTTAAGGAGTTAGTCTTTAACTTTGACACCCACAGAGGTCTGGAGTTCGCATCCCAGGTTACGCTCTCAATTTATAGAAGATTATTGTTTAGATGATTATCGCCAAGTTTAGAATACACTTTGAGCGTGACGGTTGCTACTACCACCCGAGGTGGTTCCCGCAGGGGTTATCCCTTATAACGGACATCATCATCATCATCATCATTTAGCAAGCATAGCCCCATCATTTAGCCTCATTCACCCTATCTATCCTAACTTGCAAGTGAAGTGAACCTGTTTTTATGTATACATATATATATTTGTGTGTGTACATAAGTGTTTGTGTGTGTGCGTGTGTGCGCGCGCGTAAGTTCATGACACAAGGCTTTACTAGTCTTAAAATTAAAGTCAGTGTCACTTTGTAATTTTGTTGATTTAAACCTTCTTTTTTGTAAGTTTATAAAAAAGGCTAATTTCATTTCTTGTCTAAAATATAATTTATTATGATATGAAGTACAAATTTTCACTTTATTAAAGTATAAATTATCTCTCATGTTAAAATCCTCTTCCCCCTCCGACGCTGGGTTTATATACTGGAGTATTATCTTATCCTAACTCAGTCAAACTCATTATGTAAAATTTACACTTTTGCCTGCTTCCACTGCCTCATCTCCTCCTCCTCGTCCATTTTCTCTCTAGCCTAAGTATCTCTGCACAACTCTCTCGCTCTCTAACCATCTCTAAGTGTCTCTCTTACTCTCTAAGAGATAATAAACTCTTAGTTACACCTGTGAGTTTAAAGAGCATATATTTTGGAGGAAGTTAGAAGAGGGTTTCCGAATAAAACATAATTTTGAGCATTGCAGTCATTCCTTTTCCTTTTTTTATATTTTTTATACTTTAATGATACAAAATTATTTAACTTTCTTAAATAAATAAATTAAAATGAGTTTTACTTTTACAATTGGAGAATGTCTTATTATAATAATATCAAATAGCAGAGCTAAAATTTTGAGAATTTAATTTCGAACTCCTAAAATAGCATCACAGATCCGACATCACAGATACTCGACATCAGCATATAAAGACTACCAACCATACACAAACAAAAAACTGAGATCATTCTTGATAGCTTTGATTTAAAAGGTAATATTTTATACAATTCATGTACTACAATTTTTTTAATTTTTAATAATTTCGTTTTTTAATAGTTTGAATGAGAGAATTATAGGACTACACGGTCAGACAAATAACACATGTAAACAAAGTTTAGTCTTTACTTTTATGTATGATGCATCATTTATGTCCGCTAATAACTTCAATAGTAAAAATAAATAAATTATGATTTTGTATTGTTGTTTAACTATAGGAAAAACATTTGCAACAATTTTAACTTTCAATTTATTCGATTTTTTAAAATTTAGATAAATCATCAAAATAACCCATTTGCCCAAGGGTTATTTATAAGGTCCAACATTTTTTTTTCCGGGAAATATAACTAGAAATAATGGATGAAATTGAGCACCAGTGGAGTCGTTCATTATGGTTGAAAGAAAAGTCTCTCCACAATAATATTTTATTGGCAAAGCGCTTTCAACCTAACTAGAGGCCATCATCAGTGCCTGAACAAACAAGTCAAAAAACTAAAACTAATCAATCAAATAAAACAATAAAGTAACATAAATACAAAACTAAATAAGGAAGATAGCAACAAAAGTACTACTTAGGACAGACCGGGAGGAGTCTAAGCATTTGTTTGGAAGAGCATACTAAGCCCACTATCAGTCGGTTTTATCAGCATACTAGTTCGGAAGAACATAGGGAAGGACCTCACGAAACCGGTTTTTTTTTTAAATTTTGTTGATAAGGGACGAAAAATTGACTTCCTCGAAAAACTTAAAATACTGCGCAGTCAGCACAATGTGGGCGATTTAAACTTAAACATAAGAGGTAACAGCTTGCCGCTTCTTCGTACTCCACTGAAGGTTCCTCCCCACCTCAAGAGGGATCAGCTCGCCGCTTCTTCATACTTTACTGAAACTTCCTCCCCCATCTCCAGAGGGGACAGCTCGCCGCTTCTTCGTACTCTACTGAAGGTTCCTCCCCCACCTCAAGTTAGTCTTACACGGCTCACTGAGCTTTTATCACCCAAGAAGAAGTAGTTATTTGTGGTTTTATTTATTTTAATTGTATCGTGATTTATAAATTTCATCTTTACTCAATGGTAATTTTTTTCATTTTATTTTTTTTATTGTTCATTTAATTATTTATTTGTTGTTTTATTTGATTATTTATTATTTGCTCGTATATTTCCCTATATTTTTTGTTCTGTTATTATTTATTTATTTATTTTGTTGCTATCTTTCTCATTTAGTTTTGTATTTATGTTACTTTATTGTTTTATTTGATTGATTAGTTTTAGTATTTTGACTTGTTTGTACAGGCACTGATGATGGCCTCATGCCAGGTTAAAAGCGCTTTAAAAATAAAATATTTTTGTGGAGATTCTCTTTTCTTTCACCCATAGGTATAATAGTTATTTATGCCATAAGGCTGAGAAGTGTGTCTTTATGCCACGGCAATTACATTTACCGACGAGCGAAGCGAGTCGGGAAAAATTGCCAAGACATAAAGACATTCTCAGCCGGATGGCATACACTATTTTTTTTGAGGTAGCACTCATTAAATAAACTGCGGTATATACTTAATTGAAAAAAAAAAACAAACGTCCAATTAACTCCATATTATCGTCTTCATTCAATTCATCCATAGCTTCACACTTTTACTCAAAAATGTAAAAGTCAACTCACACAAAAATTGTCAACAAGAACACCTTTTAAAAACGGAAAAAATTAGTCTACGAACAAAAACAGAAACAAAATGAACGTTTTTAAAGAAACCTCATGAAGGTTTTACACAGATTGTTTTTTGAACACGTTACATCAGTAATGGCGGCAATATATGAATTACTTTTACGTCCTAGGAGTTTTTTTACATTCATTATTGTCCTTGGAGGTGAAAAGTACTAAATAACCTCCTGTAACAATAATGATTGGCTTCTCGTCCTAAAAACGGTCCAGTAAAGTGCTCAATTACGTACTACCTCAAAAAAAGGTTAATTATTGCCAAGTTTTGACTTCCTTGTAAAAAAACACAGCGTAGGTTAAGCGCGACAACACACTTACAGTTTATCGTTTAGTTTTGAAAATCCCCAAGTTCATAAGCATTTTGGGGATTGACCAATCAGAGAACCCGCTGCCAACCCCGCACTTGAAAAAAGAAAAAAATCCCTACCACCATGACCGCTGTAGGGAAATAACCTTCGTTTACATCGTTTTGAAAACTATTTTCAAATGAATTATAACAATGATGCTATAAAATAAAACTACCCAAATGTAATGTAAAAAAACATCGCGAAGAAAATATGGGCAAAATAACCTGACTTGTTTATATAGTTTTTTCCCGCTCTCTTCGTACAGAGATTTTTTTCTTTAGAATCAGCGTTGCCTAAACTGACCTGTCAAGATTTTTAAACTTAACAACTGTAAACACACTCTGCCTGACTGTACATATGAACTTCGCAATAAAAACTACTCAGAGTCTGAAAAATACATAAAACGGCATTTTTCATTCTCACGAAATTTTGTTTTCGGTTTTAGGGTAAAAACAAGAATTTTTCTTGATAGCTACGGATTTTTCTTCTCAAAAAGGATTGGAAAGTAAAAAATACTAAGTATTTAAATGAACTTATTAGGCTATAGTCATAGTTTAGAGAGCCAATGAATTCATTTTAATCCCATTTTTCACGGGTTATTGAGGGATTGAATAAATATAGGATATCACTATGGTTAGTAAACCTGATTATCTAACATTACTTGACAGCTCTGCAAAACCAAATTGTTTAATAAATTATTATTTAGCATTAATTAAACAAGATTATTCACTTCCTCTGAAATAATAATTTATCCAATATTTTCACAAACCATTTTTAAATTTTTAATTATTTAATCATTTTAAAGATAATAAATTATTCAACGAGAAAAACAGTTGAAACTCGGGAAAAAGTTCAAACAAAAGAGTCAACAACAAAAATAATAAATTTCCACCTGGGTGACAGGACACGACATATCTGTCACAATATTTGTTCTTTAACATATTATAGCCCTCTAGGATTTGCCCTCTTATCTCTATAAACATATTGTTACAACTTTTTTGTATCAATTTGTTTAATTAAAAATACATAATCTATCATTTTATTCTTTGTAAATAATTAATTTATAAAAATGCATTGGTAATTAAATTATTAGGGGATATTTTGTTCATTTATCCGGGATAGACTTGTTATATACGTAACTCGAAACATATTAATAAATATAATTATTATTATATTAATTTAACTAATGGGACCACTTTCTTTATGGTACTAATATCATAAAGTATCTTTATGATATTGGTACCAGAGGTCCGGGGTTCGCAGCGCGGGCTGGTTTTCAGTTGTTATGACTACAATAATTGGAAGAATAGATTTTATTTTTAATGTTGATAGTCCAAGAACAGGATAATAAAAATTTAATTGCTGTGGCAACGTTTCGGCTAAGCTGGCCATAATCATGCCTTAAAAAGAAGAAACAAAATCCACCCTGTTTCAAGTGTAGGGTTTTATCAAAAAATTATTAAAAATTAAATTAGGCATATTCAAATTTTTAATTATTGTTTGATAAAACCCTATATTTGCAACATGGTGGATTTTGTTTTTTTTCTTTAAGGCATGATTATGGCCAGCTTGGCCGAAACGTCGCCACAATAATTTAATTTTTATTATCCCGTTCTTGGACTATCTACATTACAAAGAAGTTAAAAGGGATACAGCTCAAAGTCTTGATCAACTAATAGATTTTACTAAACACTACATGTAGCATACATACCATACCTAAGGTAGTTTCCGTTGGGTGGCTATAAACTCTGATCGGCCAAAAGACCTTAAGACATTTAATTACTTAAGTTATTAAATGGAGTTTTTCTAACTCTATTTATGTTAATTATGTTATTATTATAATAGTAATAACAATTATAACATTATGTATGTTAACATTAGTAGTGTAAACATTAATTAACATAATTAATTAATAGTGTGGGATTGCACTAAGGTCAGAACTGTATCAAATTTACTTGCTTCAGCGGAAAAATAAAACTTCTGCAAAAAAGTGTTCTGCTATCATAAGGGATTTAAACGAACTAGTGGATCTTTTCCAACGCTTCTACTATAGTTTTGGGGGTAGTTTAAATAGGTGTCAAGTAAAGTGATTGTTTATGTCGTGAGAAGTTGTTAAGTCACCATTATGACGACTTTTCGCACTGCTAAGTTCTAGGGTCCATAATAAGTAAGGGCTGTCTTCTTAGTTTGTATTGATATTTCAGTTTATTTCTCTAAGTTTAAATTAAAGTAATTATAAAAATATAATTTAATTCAAATAAAGTTTAAACAAAGATAAGATAAGATAATCCATTATTAGATTTCGTTCGAAATATTAATTTTGTCATATCATACAAAAATGATGATATCTGTAAAAAAATTAAACGAATTCGCTCAATCCAATAATTCCATCAGTCCAATAATTCTATCAGTCTAATAATTCCCTCAGTCCAATAATTCCATCAGTCCAATAATTCCATCAGTCCAATAATCCATCAGTCATAATTCCAAGTCCAATAATTCCATCAGTCCAATAATTCCAATAAGACAGAGTGTAACGAATTTCAAAATCAGGATTTTATCTTGAAAAGCCTTATTATATTATTTAATAATTTGTTTTCTTAAAATGCCATGACTCGATGAATTTTAAAAATGAGTATATAGCTCAGTTCAAATTTTGTCTTTTTAAATTATTATTTTGAAGAAGTAAATTAGAATTATATAGGACGGCGAGAAGGGCTAGTATTGCAGAGGTAGTTAATTTCTTAAGAGTCTTAAATGTTAAGCGCTACAAGAGATTTTAGTCCCTAACAAAACCCTGTTAAGATACTAATGAAAATTAATATTTTTTCATAAATAATTCTTGCTTGTCTTTGACTAATCCCCCTCTAGGGAGGGTTTAATTAATAAAATCAACACCCCATACAGCTCGCTCTGAGACTTAGCTAAGTACTAAGTATTATCCTCAAAATTCCCGCTCTAAGTACCAGTGCTTGTGTTATATGGGACTTAACTCGATTAATTGCTTTTTTTAAATCTGAAAATTAATTGTAAGTTTTTTTGTCATTGGGAATGATAAGTTTGTTTAGTTTTTTTAATCTAAAAAAACGGTGACGTTATGTTATCTATGTCTGTTTATGTTACAAAATAAATACATTAATGTTTTTCAGGATTTAAAAAAATTCTAACGAATTGTTATGACAAATTGGTTAGCTCTAGGTGTCTTTTCTTCCCCCATTCTACATTATTTTTGTCACCTGTTGGTGCAGTGTTTTGGCTTTTTATGGGTCATAACCCGTGTCAACCAAGTTATCCACTTTTAACCAAAAATAAACACTAGTTGTAGATACTAGTAATGAGAAAATTAGACACCTGTGGCCGAGATCTTTAGGGCAGTAGTCTTTATACCTCAGATGTCTGGGGTTCGCATATCAGGTAAGACTCTCAGTTTATATAAGATTATTTTTCAAATAAACTGTCGCCAAAGTTAGGAGACACATTGAGCGTAACGGTTATACCTACCACCTGAGGTTGTTCTCACAGGGTATATCCCTGATGAACCGCAACGCTTAAACGGGTATTATTGACCCGAAAATAAATGCGCAAGCTTTAAATGACTGTGTACTAGAAGGTTAGGCTTTTGATAGTTTATAGTAGCTGTTAACGGTAATTGGTGGTTAGTATTGGTTAGCAATGTTACCTTAAGGCAACCAATGGTATTGGTAAAGTTAAAACATGGAAAAAAAACTAAAAATATTAAATAGGGGTTGAGGACAAAGAAGAATCAGGAGCATTAAACATTAAATGCGTAAAAATATTATATAGAGGTTGAGGACAAAGAATAATAAGGCGCATTAAACATTAAATGCGTAAAAAATATTATATAGAGGTTGAGGACAAAGAAGAATCAGGCGCATTAAACATTAAATGCGTAAAAATAGTATATAGGTTAAGGAAAAGAGAATAACATAAACATTAAATGCGTAAAAAATATTATATAGAGGTTGAGGACAAAGAAGAATCTGGCGCATTAAACATTAAATGCGAAAAAATAGTATATAGGGGTTGAGGACAAAGAAGAATAAGGCGTATTAAACATTAAATGCGTAAAAATATGAATAAAACGTAAAAGAAATTTGCGTCGTTTATAAATATCACAATGTTTCTTCTTCTTCTTTAAAATAAAAAACGAATGTAGCCCTGCGATCTAAGATGCGATCCATAGATTCAATTAACTATGAACAAAGCAATTAAAATTAATATGTAGTTTTTCAATCAGTATTTCAAACTCCTAAATAACTGTTAACTTATTAACTAGTTGGAAAGAACTAACGAGATAAGTCCATTTAAATTCTAATCTCACTGCCCCCCAGCGGGTTTGCCTTTAAACAAATAAAAGCAGTTGTAACAACCTGACATCATACAAGCAAGTGCGTCAGGATGATCTCAGTTGTACCACCCTCAGGCCTCTCTAAAACTTTATTATCTTATGGTAATAAACTAATTAAAGATATAGAATAAACAAATCGTTAGATAAATTTGTAAGCATTACATTTTAAAATATAATTAGTGTATGTATAAGGGATTTTCATGATAATCAATCAATGTAAAATAACGGGGAAATCATATATAAGTAATAAATCAGATGTTTTGGTTTATGGCGTCTTTCTATTGGTTTAATAATTAAATTATTATTTTATAGTAGCTGCGGGCATTATTTAATTCAAATGAAACCAACTAAGGCACTGTAAAAGCGACAAAAGTCCTTTAATTGACTATTATCGAATTTTAATAAGAAAATTACGCAAATTTTACACTTTTTGTTAAGTTGAAAAATAAGTGTCATATACATCACGTTCGGGTTCTAAATAGAATAAAAGGGGTCCAAAAACGATATGAGCAATCTTAAGTTATTGTCAAAATATCTTTAACGAAGCTAAGGCAAGTATTTAAAAATTTGCTAGGAATACTTGTACTCATAAAGTCTCTTTTACGGATTAGTCAAGGAATGCCTTCTCTAGGTAGAACACAAGGATGTTGAATAAAGGGGATGACGCATTAAGGAACATTTCTGACCCCATGGAAGTTGTATGAGATAGAGAAATAGGAGCAAACTTACCTTCCCTTAGGTTATAATTAAAAAAGGCGCCAAACGCAGGTTATATAGCTAAGTTGTTATACAATTCTTAGTTGTCAAGTTTGCTTCTCAACTTTCTTCAGTGCTTTCGTTATTGTTACATTTGGTGCTTGTCAAGTCATTTGTGCTTATATTTTACATTTTGGACTCTATGTAGACACTTTAGTGAGAGTAATTGAAGCTTTACCGTTTACTTTTCGTAAAGAGTAAGTTAAATGTTTTAATATTTTGTCTTTTTTTAGCCTAGTGAAATGTTTTGCTAGTTTTCAAGATTCAATTTTGGTTGTAATGTTCTTAATTTTCTCTAATGTTGTTAATTTTAAGCACTATTAACAAAAAAGCTGATGAACTTTTTTCAATTTGTTTATAACCTTCGCAAGCAAAACAATGGGAAGCCTATTGAGAGTTTGCCTCTAAATTTTAAGACCTGCGCTGTTCTAAGGATCATAAGCATGCGCAGTTCGTACCAAGCATGTGCAGTTGGTTTTTGACGTGTGTTTCGTGTTGCATTCTTCTCTATGTTTTGATTTTCGATGGGGTCACTTTGTTGAATGGCAATTCGACTTAGTGCGTCATCCCCTTTATTCAACATCCTTGGTAGAACATAAGGTACATTTTCTTACATCTAAGGGAGTCAGCAAAAATGCCTCAACGACGTAACCTACTCGCTAGGTGATTCATCGCCTCTCCTTAATTACTATCACTATTAATAATGTTTACGAAGCAGAGCAGTAACCACAAAGCAAAAAAAATCGGGTATGGGAACTTTTCCTCATTACATCAGATTCGTTACGCTCGTCCTCCCAGCTTCGGACTCGCTTCGCTCGTCCTCAGAAATACACGTCGTTGAATTTATACTGCAACACATCTTCGGACTCGCTAGTAAATAAATTTATTTCATTGTCAGCGGTTACCCATCCATGCACTAAACACGCTCAATGCTGCCTATGATCCACCAAAAATCATGGATAGACTTGTTGTATTATAACGAAACTTGGTACACTTATTTATTACGTCAAGGGGTACATTTGTACAAAATTTCAAATCAATTAGAATATTTTCCGATATTTACAATTTTTTAAAAAACGTATACAAATCATACAGCTAAAATTGAACTAATGCTGATACTGAGATAAAACTTAGCACATATGGTAGTCCTATACCACAAACTTGGCGACATGAGAGCCAAATTACAATTGAATGGCATAATTTTTTCGTGTTTTATGATTTTTCGAAATTTTTACTGAATCATTATTCCGGGTTAATGACGTCATAAGAAGATTATTTTCCGAATAGCACAATTAAAGTGTTAGAATGATTTTTGTACAAAATTTCAACTCTCTAGCATATAAATACGCTGGGCGCTATGATGATATCTGACACATGCACACACATACAGACAAACAACTTTAGGAATACCACTCAGGAGGCCTTAAAAACGCCTGAAAGGCATAATTCCGTTTTCATCATGGTTTCGGATTTTTTGGAAACACAATACGACTTATATAACTACGGTAAAAATGAGGAAAAGTAATAACTGGCCATAAAGGGCCATACTTGAAAAGTTTTAAATATTTACTTTACAAGACATCAACTGGATTTACCTGAACATTGTAACAAAGGGAAAGAGCGTCCCTAGAACAATAATTGCCAGTGATTAACTAATTTTTTACTTTATTTAATTAGATATAGGAGTGATATATAAGCATTAGATATAAGGAGTAGACTCGTGTCGCGCACAAGCCTTGAGCTTATGCGACACAAATGCTCAATATATATGATTTTATTTATTTGTAATTTAATGTTTGTAAACAGGTATTTATATATAAATAAACGATTTATTTATTATTATTTATTAATTCAAGTCCTACGAAAACGGTAATTATATTAAATTATCTGTGGGTACTATAATTCCGAAGTCAGGTCACAATGTTTTCGAAAGAGGTGCTAAAATATAGGTTCTATTACATACGATGTCGAGTACTTGTTAAGAATCAGTAATCCTAAATTAAAATGGGTTTGCTTAAATTATTTAAATATGGGTGTGTACAGCCCAGGCCCTAAGACATAATCAGAGTAAATACGGCTCGATACTTAACGCAATAAATAAAATCTCATTCTTAAAGAAGATCATAAAATTTTTGTTAGATTTCGCTATAGACTCTTGTCAACTTCTTGGATTAGATCAGAGACAAAAATGATAAAGCCAAATAATTTCAGATCTAAGTCAAACAAAAAAAAGCCGTCTCCGTGGTTGAGGACACCTTTGACACCACAGTGGTCTTGGGTTCGCATCCCAAATTACGCTTTCAGTTTAAATAAGATTGTTGTTAAAGTAAAATATCACAATCTTTAGATAACACTTTGAGCGTAACGGCTGCCACTAGCACCAGAGGTGGTTCCCGCATGGGTTTTCCATGATAGGCACCAATGCTCTAAACGGGCATTATCATTATTTATATACAGAACAAATTATTCAAGCTTTTGAGGAGGAATAGGTCCAAAATAATAAAAAAGCGAGCTTTCGATATAATTTTATCTTTTTCAAGGCTTAACATAAATAATAACAAAAAACATGGTTGCTAACAAATAGAGTTAATAGATGAAAATAGAGATCCCTATAAAGTTTTTTGTCATACAGAAAAAACTACATATATGTTTTTGATACAACACCTTATTGTCTAAGTATTCTAAAAAAAAGTATAAATTGTTTTATAGTTATCGTTAGCTTTAAAATAAGACTATCTATGGAATGAATTATATTTAACTGGTATTAGGTGGTAAAGGAGGTTGGTAGGAGAGACAGCTCGGTAACCCTGGCGTGACTTGATGTTTATCTTACGCTTTGTCTTCCTTTGTGTCTTTAAACACTACATCGCCTTATTATTTGTTAATAATTGGTTACTTTCACGTCTTGTTAAGGAGAAACCAAGTTTTATGATATCACAACCATCGCACAAAAATTTCAATTTCAACTACCGTATTTCAGGTAAAATGCGGAACAGAACATCCAACACTAACTAGAACTTGAATTTAACTTGTAAGATCGAACCTTTGATTTGTTTGCCTGCTTGTACAGCTGTGAGAATTCGCAATGGAGTAACAACAGCACCATAAAATTCGATTCAGTGCCACAAAATGCATACGTGTAGACTTATTTCCGAGAAAAAATGTTACGGATTGTTTGAATATTTTGCTGACTCTGCAAACTGAGTTAGTGACGTCACATCAACTTGGTTGTCCATACGGTACGTGTTCTCTCCTAGACAGTATTGTAGTTTTTTTTTACAGTAGCCGACAATAAAAAAAAAACGACGAAACTATCGCAGACTGTAATAATGCATTTTACTTAATTTTTTGAAGATGTCAAGTGTCTACTTCACTGTCACTCGAAAATAGTTATTTATGCCATAAGGCTGAGAAGTGTGTCTTTATGTCACGGCAATTAGATTTATCGACGAGCGAAGCGAGTCGGGAAAAATTGCCAAGACATAAAGACATTCTCAGCCGGATGGCATACACTATTTTTTTAGGTAGCACTCATTAATAAAGCACTCATTAAAAAAAATCAAAAAATAGCACTCATTAAACTGCGCTCTATACTTAATTGAAATAAAAAGCAAACGTCTAATTATTATTAACTCCATATTATCGTCGTCATTACATTCATCCATAGCTTCACACTTTTACTGAAAAATGTAAAAGCTTTACAAATAAACACACAAAAATTGTCAATTAGAACACCTTTTAAAAACGAAAAAAAATTAGTCTACGAACAAAAACAGAATCAAAATGAACGTTTTTAAAGAAAACTCATGAAAGTTTAACACAGATTGTTTTTTGAACACGCTACATTACAGTAGTGGCGGCAACATATGAATTACTTCTACGTCCTAGGAGTTTTTTTACATTCATTATTGTCCTCGGAGGGGAAAAGTACTAAATAACCTCCTATAACAATAATGATTGGCTTCTCATCCTAAAAACGGTCCAATAAAGTGCTCAATTACGCACTACCTCAAAAAAGGTGATTTCAACTACCGTATTTCAGGTAAAATGCGGAACAGAACATCCAACACTAACTAGAACTTGAATTTAACTTGGAAGATCGAACCTTTCATTTGTTTTCCTGTTTGTACAGCTGTGAGAAGTCGCAATGGAGTAACAACTGTACCATAAAATTTGATTCAGCATCAAACTATATTAGAAGTGCGGACATGCAATATAGGGCAGTGAAAAACATTGTGCCTTATTTCAGCTAAATGTATAATGGAAATTCGATCATACTCGCAGACAAGAGGATCAATTAAGTCTTACAGATTCTTAATAAAATTGTTTGCAGTAGTGTAGCTAAGGAAACCCTTTGGGCCAATGTGAGTGTAAAAACTCCAAGGATCTTAAATAAAGGGGATGACGCATTAAGGAACATTTCTGACCACATGGAAGTTGTAGATAGATAAATAGGAGCAAACTTACATTCCCTTAAATAATGAAAGAAAAGAAGTCTCTCCACAAAACAAAACTTTATTGGCAAAGCGCTTTCAACCCAACTAGAGGCCATCATCAGTGCAAAACCTATCAAACAAGCAAATAAAAAAAAAATTACATAAAAAATTTTACATTCCATTGGTTATAATAAAAAAAGGCGGCAAACTCCGGTTATATAGCAAGGTTGTCGAATTTGCTTCTAAACTTTCTTCTGTGCTTCTCGTGATTGTTCCATTTGTGGTGCTTGTTAATTCATTTGTGCTAATTTAATTTTAAATTTTGTACTATACTTAGCCACTTCAGAGAGTGATAATTTAAGCGTGTTTTGTTATAACCCTCTCAAACAATAAACAATGGTAAACCATTGAGAGGTAAGTTTGCGCTGTTATAAGAATTGTAAACATGCGCAGTTTGTACCAAACATGTGCAGATGGTTTTTGACGTGTATTTCGTGTTAAATTCTCTCTATTTTTGGTTATCGATGGGGTCACTTGTTTGTATGGCAAATCGACTTAGTGCGCCATCCCCTTTATTCAAGATCCTTCAAAAACTCTTTCAAACTACTACTCTCCTTAGAATAGAGAAAACGGCCGTGTTCCTAGATTTGGACAAATAATATCACTTACTTTCTTTAATATTCTTCTGTATTTATTTATGTTTAACGATATTCGTTAAGTTTAATAACACATGTCTGTATCAAAATTTACAACCGTATATTTAAACTAAAGTAATATATAAACCAAGTAGGGAAACAAACGCGATTTCTGTCGGCCCTGGCATGTAGTTCACATTTTGTCCACCAGGGAGTTGGCTCAAATTTTCCTATGACCGCGGCCATTTTGTTTTACCCTTGTAAATGTAAACAAACTATTTACGGTACTAAAAAATTTTGTTTTTATTGCATTTATTTGAACAGTTTAGTTTAAAATGTTAATAATTTGTGTAAGAAATACATTTTGCCACATCCAATAGTGGTTTAAGTCCGAATCTTTAAATACTGGGTTTGTTTAAATTACTTAAAACGAGCGGCTAATTAAACTTTTTTCGTGTGCACAACTTAACATTGTACATTTCTGCAAATGATATTTGTTTATTCCCCTTCAAATATTATTTTAATTAGTAATTTAATAAATTTAATCTAATTTTTTTGAATGTAATAAAAGCAATCGTAATTTTAAGGCAATACACTGTCGTCTGCATTTTTTTCAAAATCTTAATAAAACACGTGGTTTACCTTCACTATAAATTCTCTTTTTCTTTAACTAAATAATTATAACAATTATTTAACAGAATTTAATACAAAATCATTAAATTATCGTACATATTGAAGTACGAAAACACGATAAAATGTAAGACTCATAGAGATATAATATACTAGAGGGAGCATAGCCTATCTTAATACATTGAGAGGCCTGAAACATTTTTAGTGAGGCTCTCAGGGGCGATGTGTAACCTCATTAAAACCTCCTCCAAGAGGGATTTAAGGTTATACTTAATCAATTGTTTTGGGCTTCCCACAGATTGTTTGTATTGTGATTTGTATTTTAAACATTCTACTATATACTTTACTGTTTTTTTGTTCTGTTTATCTGATGATAATGATAATCGAATGTGGTCAGGTTACTTTTTCGATGTTTCAAAATTCAACCAATAGGGCCCCTCTAGTAATATATCTGTATGGTAAAACTCATCTAATGTTATCAGGGTTGCCAATAAAAAAACCTGAATCCGAAAAGGCGCATGCGCAGTTATTCTAATTGCAGCTTTTTTTTATTTTTGAGCCAGCTATCAGTTGATCGGACAGGTCTGAATTTTTTGACATGTGTCAGTATAGGAGTTTCCCTACTTGGTTTATATATTACTTTAATTTAAACATAGTACAGGGTTCAAGGAAGTGTCAGTCCTTATTGACCCATGATAAATATTCATCAAATATCTCTTCTTATATGAAACAAATCAGTTAAAAGGTGATATCAATTATACAGATATTCTATATCTGTAATATTCTATTTGCTCTCAACGATATACTTTACTAATATAGAAGTTAAAAAGTATTTTTTTTAAAACTTTACGACTTCTTTAAATGAGGTCGTAATTATTTTTATAGCCGGTTTTATTATAGCTCACAGGAGAGCAATAAAACAACCATAAAATAAGACAATCCGATTAAGTTTATTCAATTAGGCTCTGCGAGGCAACGCTTAGCGTTATATTTGTCATGGTTTTTATTACATGCCTCTCATAACTCAGCATTAATTAAATAAACCATAATATAAACAATGTTAAAATATATTAAATTAATTACTAGCTTTTAAGATTTTATTATCATCAGTATAAACAAAATATAATTTTATCTATTGGTTTTTTACTCGACGTTACATTTTACTGTCTTTATATATATTATATATTATATATTTATATATAGTATATATATATATAATATATATATATATATATATATATATAATATTATATATATATATATATATATATTATATAATAATATATATTATATATATATTATATTAAAGATAAGCCACAACAAATATTCATAATCACACACAAATATCCAAGAATTAGACAGTACACGATAAAATCAGCTACCAGTAAGTACTATGTAAACGAATAAGGCGATGGCTATAGAATATAATATTTGAAAATGAAGTCAAAACTACAGAGAACTCTGATCCCGGATTTACGACAGTATATATAAATTACATATATATGTATATACTTCTTCCACCACACTCTCCATACCAGAGCTACAGCTTCAATAGAATCTTCGAGCAACAGCGACGAAGAATGAAGATTCTTCACTAGATGCTAACTTGTGAAGATCATAGAAGACTTGATACTACTACTTTTATCATACGAACCCGTATTTAATACAGTTTAAAAATTAGTTTATTCTATAGCGATTCTACAGCGTTTTGTGATGAATATCGTCGAAGATCTAGACGCACTTTTCGAACAAACCCCGCCGGATGTTTTGAAAATAGCTACAAATGCCAAAGAGATCCTACTACTCGGCAAATCAGGAAGTAGGTATCTCAAAGCATATGAAGTGTTCAAACAATGCAAGTTTTGATTTATTACTGTTCGCAGATAAAATATTGTGTGGAACGAGGCAGGAAAGGAAACATTACAGACTCAAAAATTCGCTCCCTCGGCTTCGCCTCGTCAGTCAAAATGAAAAGTACCTGCCTCGGCTTCGCCTCTGCAGAAAATTTAGATAGCCTTCGGCTCGGGGGCTAACTTCGATACTAGTCAGTAATATTCCATTTTCCTGCCTAGTTACACAAAGAACTATTGCTGCCTAGTAGCATAATATACTATTGTTGTATGAGATATTGACTTAACGGGTTGTTTACTTCATAGATAATCTTATGAAAGAATGTACCAATTTTTACACAAAGAAAAAATCTGTCACGTTTAGATCTTGCAAGTAGAATAGAAAAATAAAATTGTCAGATTAATGTGAGATATTTTCAAAAGGGTTTAAACATTACAGGTTATTTTGGTTGTAAAATTGGGACCTTAGGGTTTCAAAGCAAAGGTCAGATTATAGAGGTCTAGTGTGTTGTAGGTTTAGTATAAGTATCTTCTATCAGCTGCTAAATAAACCTGGGTTTTCTTTTCTTTTGTTAAGGAAAGCTTTTAAAAGGAAAAATCCAGCTAGGAAGCATGTTTTGTTGTCCTAATGCTGAAAGTGGTGTTAAAGGATTTGACCTGGTTTCCACTGAGAAAGTTATCTTTGGATGTTTAATATTGGTTTCATTACTCTAGGGTAAAAAGGTTATTCGATAACACAACTGAATATGTAGGTGATGAAAATGAGATCAAAAGAGTAATAAAAAATCGGGTATAGGGTACCTCGGAACTTTACCTCATCACATCGTATTAGATACGCTCATCCCCCCTGCTTCGGACTCGCTGCGCTCAACCTCAGAGTATAAAATTCCCCAAATTTATACTGAAAACGATTCATTGATGAAAATCAATTCAGAAGAAGTAGCTAACTTTTTATCATGTACTGAAGGCTTCTAATACAGTAGCCTGTTGAATGTTAAACATAGTTGCTTCATGTCCTCAATGGAACTCATATTATTACTCTAGGTTTGTTTTTTCTAGACATTTTGCTTTATTTATGCAAGTAATTAATAAATACAACTTTGAAATATTGTAGAATTTTTATGAAATAAACTGTCCAAATTAATAATACCAGAGATAGATAATAAAGAGTTTCAAGGTCAATTGATTATACAGCTACAGAAGGGAGTATGTGAATGTTTACATATGGGGTACAACGTTCATAATTTAACTTCACTCATTTCTTAAAATTTCTTGTTTAAACATGCCTTTTAATATTTTAAATTGGAAAACTTACATGTTAAACTAAATGTTTCAAATTAATAGTCCTTGAGATAACTTATTAAATTAGCACTATGCAAAAATTTAAGGATAACAAATCATTTTTTACTAACTAAATTAAATAAAAACGAGAGGTTGATGTTAACACAGTCAAAGCAAAGGCCAACTCAATCTAATACATCCAGAAATTTTCTAGCGTATTTTCAACGTCTGTATCACTATCTACGATTATAACACAATCGTGTTTATAAATTAAATACATCCAGAAAATTCTAGCGGCGTATTTTCAACGTCTGTATCACTATCTACGATTATAACATTTTAATCGTGATACATCCAGAAATTAATTCTAGCGGCGTCAACGTCTGTATCACTATCTACGATTATAACACTTTTAATCGTGTTTATAAATTAAATACATCCAGAAATTAATTCTAGCGGCGTATTTTCAACGTCTGTATCACTATCTACGATTATAACACTTTTATCGTTTTATAAATTAAATACATCCAGAAATTAATTTCAGCGGCGTATTTTCAAAGTCTGTATCACTATCTACGATTATAACACTTATAATCGTGTTTATAAATTAAATATATAAATAAAAACAGATTAATTACACAAAAGTCCTATATTTTTTAATATGTAATAATAACTGAGCTTTCGACTAAAAATTAGTCATAATCAGAGTTTAAGAAATATAAGATATAAACTCACCAAACCATAAGGTGAAATAAAAAGTAGTTTGTACATTTTTTTATTTTATATTGTTAAACTTTAATGATGACTAATTTTAGTCGAAAACTAAGTTATTATTATATATAAAAATATAGGACTTTTGTGTAATTAATCTGTTTTTACTTATAAAAATGTTAAATCAAGTCGCTATGATTATATAAAATCAGAACATTTTATTATTAACTCTTACAGTATCCTGTATGTAGATTTGAATTTGAATTCCTTAGGTTTCGCGCCATTGGAGTGGTGGGAGACCTTCCAGGTTTGACAACTTTTTTACTTTGAATTTGTTTCTTATTTTCTTCGTTTTAATTAATTTCTGGTTGTTTAAAATATTATTTTATACTCTATTAATTCAATAAATAATTAAGTCTATATAATGAATGAATGAATGAATAACCATTTATTAGATCACAATTATAGTTTACATAGTTAAAATCATAATAATACATTTATTTTAACAATCATCTGATCTAAATCAGCCTAAGCTGTGGTTTTAAGTTTATTAATAATAAACTTTTAATCTTATAATTTCATGTTTATTTTAGATTTTGTACTTTTGTACTTAGTTTGTTGTTTTTATTACTTTATAATTTAACTGTGGTTGTTAACAACTTTTGTTTTCATAATGATAATTAATGAGATACTTATATAATTACTTAGTTGTTACAGATAATTTTTTATATATTCTTCATATTTATTTTATTATTGAATTTTGTTTTAATTATTATTATTAATTTATTTATGTCAATATTATTCTTTTGTATGTTTTATGTTTACATTTTTATTTGTTTTGATTACTTTTCTTATTTATCTACTAGATGTTTTAATTGTATTAAAGTATTAAAATTTATATTTCCAAATACAAATCCAATTTTGTTGTGTATTTAATACTATATCTAGGAGTTAAGTTTTTCATTTTTTAGTATAGACTTTACAATTTCATTTATATTGACTTTACTTATTTCATGTAATAGCTGTAAACCGTTGATAATCAAATTGTTACAACTATGCACAATACCCTCTCCTTCTCTCCAGATGAATGTCTTGCCTTCGATAATGAGTTTATCCCTTACAATTTTTGTTTTCACTCCAGTATTTTTCTTTTTAATTTCTTTTTTAATTCGAACGATCTTTGATAATCTCTTTCTTGTTGCTGGTACTAGATCCCTTTGAATACTTATTTTAGTACCCTTAAGATTGGCACAATTTCGAAGGACAATTCCAACATCGTCTTCTTTATCTAAAGTTATCTTTAAAGGTTTCTCTGCATTGTGGTTTTGGGTATTTTCTTGAGGCAAGAATATTTTACTTACAGCTATGTCTTTATTGATTTTTAAATTCTTTTGAAAAATTTTCTTAATCTGGTCTTTAACATTATTTTTATCGCAAGAAACACCATATAGCACTAAATTATTCTTTAGCTGGTTATTTTGTAATTGTTCTATCATCCGGTTTTGATTAAACAATTGATCTCGAATTAATGTTGTTTCTTTTTTAAGTTGTTCATTTTCTTTAGTTAGTGTTTCTATAATTTCCTTTAAGACCATCAATTCAGAAGAAGTAGCTAACTTTTTACTATCTATCATGTTACTGAAGGCTTCTAATACAGTAGCCTGTTGAATGTTAAACATAGTTGCTTCATGTCCTCCAATGGAACTCATATTATTTACTCTAGGTTTGTTTTTTCTAGACATTTTTGCTTTATTTATGCAAGTAATTAATAAATACAACTTTTGAAATATTGTAGAATTTTTATGAAATAAACTGTCCAAATTAATAATACCAGAGATAGATAATAAAGAGTTTCAAGGTCAATTGATTATACAGCTACAGAAGGGAGTATGTGAATGTTTACATATGGGGTACAACGTTCATAATTTAACTTCACTCATTTCTTAAAATTTCTTGTTTAAACATGCCTTTTAATATTTTAAATTGGAAAACTTACATGTTAAAACTAAATGTTTCAAATTAATAGTCCTTGAGATAACTTATTAAATTAGCACTATGCAAAAATTTAAGGATAACAAATCATTTTTTACTAACTAAATTAAATAAAAACGAGAGGTTGATGTTAACACAGTCAAAGCCAAAGGCCAACTCAATCGTGTTTATAAATTAAATACATCCAGAAATTAATTCTAGCGGCGTATTTTCAACGTCTGTACGATTATACACTTTTAATCGTGTTTATAAATTAATACATCCAGAAATTAATTCTAGCGGCGTATTTTCAACGTCTGTATCACTATCTACGATTATAACACTTTTAATCGTGTTTATAAATTAAATACATCCAGAAATTAATTCTAGCGGCGTATTTTCAACGTCTGTATCACTATCTACGATTATAACACTTTTAATCGTGTTTATAAATTAAATACATCCAGAAATTAATTTCAGCGGCGTATTTTCAAAGTCTGTATCACTATCTACGATTATAACACTTATAATCGTGTTTATAAATTAAATATATAAATAAAAACAGATTAATTACACAAAAGTCCTATATTTTTTAATATGTAATAATAACTGAGCTTTCGACTAAAAATTAGTCATAATCAGAGTTTAAGAAATATAAGATATAAACTCACCAAACCATAAGGTGAAATAAAAAGTAGTTTGTACATTTTTTTATTTTATATTTGTTAAACTTTAATGATGACTAATTTTTAGTCGAAAACTAAGTTATTATTATATATTAAAAATATAGGACTTTTGTGTAATTAATCTGTTTTTACTTATATAAAATGTTAAATCAAGTCGCTATGATTATATAAAATCAGAACATTTTATTATTAACTCTTACAGTATCCTGTATGTAGATTTGAATTTGAATTCCTTAGGTTTCGCGCCATTGGAGTGGTGGGGAGACCTTCCAGGTTTGACAACTTTTTTACTTTGAATTTGTTTCTTATTTTCTTCGTTTTAATTAATTTCTGGTTGTTTAAAATATTATTTTATACTCTATTAATTCAATAAATAATTAAGTCTATATAATGAATGAATGAATGAATAACCATTTATTAGATCACAATTATAGTTTACATAGTTAAAATCATAATAATACATTTATTTTAACAATCATCTGATCTAAATCAGCCTAAGCTGTGGTTTTAAGTTTTATTAATAATAAACTTTTAACCTTATAATTTCATGTTTTTTAGATTTTGTACTTTTGTACTTAGTTTGTTGTTTTATTACTTATAATTTAACTGTGGTTGTTAACAACTTTTGTTTTCATAATGATAATTAATGAGATACTTATATAATTACTTAGTTGTTACAGATAATTTTTTATATATTCTTCATATTTATTTTATTATTGAATTTTGTTTTAATTATTATTATTAATTTATTTATGTCAATATTATTCTTTTGTATGTTTTATGTTTACATTTTTATTTGTTTTGATTACTTTTCTTATTTATCTACTAGATGTTTTAATTGTATTAAAGTATTAAAATTTATATTTCCAAATACAAATCCAATTTTGTTGTGTATTTAATACTATATCTAGGAGTTAAGTTTTTCATTTTTTATAGACTTTACAATTTCATTTATTGACTTTACTTATTTCATGTAATAGCTGTAAACCGTTGATAATCAAATTGTTACAACTATGCACAATACCTCTCCTTCTCTCCAGAATGTCTTGCCTTCGATAATGAGTTTATCCCTTACAATTTTTGTTTTCACTCCAGTATTTTTCTTTTTAATTTCTTTTTAATTCGAACGATCTTTGATAATCTCTTTCTTGTGCTGGTACTAGATCCCTTTGAATACTTACCCTTAAGATTGGCACAATTTCGAAGGACAATTCAACATCGTCTTCTTTATCTAAAGTTATCTTTAAAGGTTTCTCTGCATTGTGGTTTTGGGTATTTTTCTTGAGGCAAGAATATTTTACTTACAGCTATGTCTTTATTGATTTTTAAATTCTTTTGAAAATTTTCTTAATCTGGTCTTTAACATTATTTTTATCGCAAGAAACACCATATAGCACTAAATTATTCTTTAGCTGGTTATTTTGTAATTGTTCTATCATCCGGTTTTGATTAAACAATTGATCTCGAATTAATGTTGTTTCTTTTTTAAGTTGTTCATTTTCTTTAGTTAGTGTTTCTATAATTTCCTTTAAGACCATCAATTCAGAAGAAGTAGCTAACTTTTTACTATCTATCATGTTACTGAAGGCTTCTAATACAGTAGCCTGTTGAATGTTAAACATAGTTGCTTCATGTCCTCCAATGGAACTCATATTATTTACTCTAGGTTTGTTTTTTCTAGACATTTTTGCTTTATTTATGCAAGTAATTAATAAATACAACTTTTGAAATATTGTAGAATTTTTATGAAATAAACTGTCCAAATTAATAATACCAGAGATAGATATAAAGAGTTTCAAGGTCAATTGATTATACAGCTACAGAAGGAGTATGTGAATGTTACATATGGGGTACAACGTTCATAATTTACTTCACTCATTCTTAAAATTTCTTGTTTAAACATGCCTTTTAATATTTAATTGGAAAAACTTACATGTTAAAACTAAATTTTTCAAATTAATAGTCCTGAGATAACTTATTAAATTAGCACTATGCAAAAATTTAAGGATAACAAATCATTTTTACTAACTAAATTAAATAAAAACGAGAGGTTGATGTTAACACAGTCAAAGCCAAAGGCCAACCAATCGTGTTTATAAATTAAACATCCAGAAAATTAATTCTAGCGGCGTATTTTTCAACGTCTGTATCACTATCTACGATTATAACACTTTTAATCGTGTTTATAAATTAAATACATCCAGAAATTAATTCTAGCGGCGTATTTTCAACGTCTGTATCACTATCTACGATTATAACACTTTTAATCGTGTTTATAAATTAAATACATCCAGAAATTAATTCTAGCGGCGTATTTTCAACGTCTGTATCACTATCTACGATTATAACACTT
>JACMZG010000008.1:4531554-4641554 GCA_018340805.1 Microvelia longipes
ATGTTAGTGAAAACTAACAATATAGTGACATATTAAAAAATATAGGACTTTTGTGCTGATAATAATCTGTTTTTACTTATATAAATGTTTATCAGTTCGCTATGATATATAAAATCAGACATTTTATTATTAACTCTTACAGTATCTGTATGTAATTTGAATTTGAAGTCCTTAGGTTTCGCCCAATGGAGTGGTGGGGAGACCTTCCAGGTTGACAACTTATTACTTAATTCTGTTTTTATTTTGCTTTCGTTATTAATTTAATTTCTGGTCGTTTTAAAATTATTATTTTATACTCTATAATTCTCTATAAATAATTAAGTCTATATAATAAAATGCATTAAATACTTAAATTTTGATAAAAGTTCAATTAATCAGCTGTTTAAATTCTGGCCTCTGAGGGGTTAGGAAAGAGCGTCACTCGGTTCTCAGACATCGTCGGGAAAAGTCGAAAAGTAATTTTTAAATTCTTTCAGTTATGTTAATTTATTAAGGTTGTAGTGTTGGGGGAGGTTTTATTTTATGCGAATATTATATGCTTGCATATGATTGGATTTCTAGGACGATGTAAGTAATTTCATGAATTTGAATAATTGATGTGAATGTTGTATGGAATGAAGTGTGAAGTGTTTGTATCTGGTTTTATCTAAACATTCCGTTTATTCCTGTAATAGATTTCCTGTATCTTATTAGTTAGTAACTCCATTGATGTTTGGTGTAGGATTCATCTAAGAGGGTAGTAGAAAAGATGTCTTTGGTTGATTGAGTGATATGTTAGTTGACGACTTGTCACCGTCTGTTGGAAGGTCATCTATTAGTAGCCTAGTGTGATTTAATTTGATTCTCTAGTTTTGATTGGTATTTCTAACGATATGTAATTTTTATGTGCAGTTGCTGAAACCCTACGTCGTGCCGTAGTCGTTAGCCGCGTGTCGGATTTGTTGTAAGGTTCTTTCCTTTCATTTTAAGTTAACTTTCATTAATCTAATTAAAATTTAAATTCTCATAAAATTTAACTCTCATTTAAAAGTATAATGTAACTTCAGGTTAAGTTTTGTATCCGTGTAACGTAAATTAAACATTCAATGTGTTCCGTTTAGTAATATTTATTGGCTTCGCCTCACGTTTTAACTTGGGTTCCACTCTATTTAAGAAATAAGCTTTAAGGTGCTAATTAAATAAAGTATGGTTGAATGAAAATTGATTTACATTTATTTATTATTTATGGTGTAATATACCCTCCAGATATATAGACATGTATGATATTAACAGCGTAATCAAGTTTTTAACCAACACACCAAAACCGTTTACTCTATTTTTCTAGGTTTTATATCTTTAAACGGAAGATGGCCGAAGAATAGAACAGCCATCCCTCTCTGTATTAATAGTCGCGGCCTTGTGAGGATCATTCGACTACACGGCTCTATAATAGGTTTATTTCTGTAGCTTACACATTTGTTTGCAATGATAATTGTCTATGCTAAGTAGTTAGGGAAGGGCATAGAGGCATTTCCTGTTCCGAATTTCTGTCTCACTTAAAAATAAAATAACATGAAAGGTAAAAACAACAGTCCGTAGACGAGCTTCTGCTCGTCCTCAGTTAGTAAGTTATTCTTTTCATTACCGCGGTCACCATTCAGGCACTGACAACGCTCGATGCTGCTTAGCTGTCATTACCCAACAAAATCATGGATATACTTGTCTTTATTAAACGGGAACTTTAGTGACTTATTATGGACATAAGATAAATTGCAGTAATTTTACAGCTCATAATTATTCGCCTACTCTTTTACAATTTTTTTAACCTCTAAAAAAGTTCATACGATTAACAATACACTAATGTGCATTAATGACTGAAACCATTACTAACCTGGCATGATATATTAGAATTCTAGCCACTAATTTTATAAATTTCACGTGCTCCAATGAAATATGAACTGTTGACGGTTATTTAAATGTAATATTAAAATAAAAAATGTTATTATAAATAAATAATATAAAAAAAAAATTATAAATAATTAAATATAAAATTAAAATATATCTAAATAACGTTTAGCTGCGTTTGCGGCTAAAGCCGGTGATTTTTAATAAGTTGTATAATCAAATACAAACCCTCAACCGTGCTCACATGTAAAGTATATAATTTGAGTCGCGGGTTGTTCCCATTTAATTTTTGAGTCGCGGAACAAAAATATTGAAAAAAACGCAGGCCATTCCATGAACTTTTGTGTGCAGTAAAGTTGAATATCGTTTCTTGAAATATAAGAGCAATATTGACTTAAGTTCAATGGACGTGTTGCAGGCTAACCATGCAGGGATCAATTTTATTTTCGATTTTCATCTGATATTTCCTAAAGATCAGTTTATACAAATAGCGGATAATATATAACAAAATTTATTTCGAAACTAACGTCGATAATATGATATCGAAAGATAAAGTAGATTTCATTTTACTTCCATGATGTTACAATTAATTTATAAAAGTACCATACTTGTATAATCTGCGAATGACTTCAGTATTATCTTTTAGAGTTTTGTATGGGAAAATGAAATTTTCTTTTATGAACAGAACTCATTGGCTATCAAATGTAATGTTTTTCCTGGTCCGAGTACAGATGGGACGGTATTGGTTTTACCTGAAAAGATTTTCAAATATAAATCCTTTGAGAAAAAAATAATTAGATATTCCCTTTTCACAGCGTAGATCAATATTACTGCTATTAAATGGAATAAGGTGAAAGCTAAATTTGGAAAGGTTATATATATATATATTCTGTCATACAAAATAAAAGTGTAAATAATAATTAATATTGTTTAACGATTAAATTTTAATATTAATTTTTCTCTAGAATAATGTTTTGAAAAATTTAATACATTAAAAAGATCTACGTTAAAATGATTTATAAAATTCAGATATCAATACGAAGTAACTTACAAGGTAGCGTAAGTAACTTGAAGGTATGTAACTGTTTAGGTAGCGTTGCTGGCTCTCTAGATGATATAAACGTAAAATCTTATTTGAAGGTTTTTTCTCCAAAACTGATCTTTTTTAAAATTTTCATGTAATTTTTTTTCAGCTTTTGTAATTGTAATGGAAAAATCGAAGACTTTCTTGTAAAAACGTGTATTTGCATTTGTATGGAATTACCTGTTTGACCATTTAATTTATTGTTACATGTAGGGTTTTCTTTTAATTTTGGATTTTTTCGTGAAAGTTGGTTCTTTTGAAAAGTTAATTTCTCATAGTCTCTTATTAATATAAATCGTATCTTTACCAATCGTAGCATATTTATGTTCTATATTTTCTAGAGTGGGTTGTAAATGAGGTGATATTTCTTTTAATTACTTTAGTTGTTCCTAAAATTCGATAATAATTAAGTAAATTGATAGTTTAAAAACTGATAAATCTACATAGTCTAATCAACGAAGGGTTGTTTGTGAATTTTTAAGTGTTTAAAATTTTATGTTTTGAACTCTTTGGACATGTTTATGGGTCAACTCCCCCCCCTCCCCCCCAAAAAAAGTGCTAATTTTCATCACAAGTGCGATCTTTAGTGGACCAAATCGTTTCCTTTTTTAATTCTTTTGTTATTATCGTTGTTGGGATACAAAATTCTATATAAAATGTTTGAAGCTAAAGTAATTGGCTAAAAAATAGGTTTCTACTAGTTTACTCTCTTATTCAAACTATTAAAAACAATTTTTTTTTGAACGTGAAACAAACTAAAATTGACACTTTAGCACGAAATTGTTTGTAGGTATACTTAACTTAACGGCAAATCGGACATAAACGCTATGATTTTTAGATATGATGCAGTGAACGTAAGGAAAAGTTATTATGCAAAATTATAGCTTTCAGTTTATATTGCGCAATGCATGGTTTTGAATATTGTTCGACAAATATTAAAAGATCAAAAGAAAGAAAAAAAAAACTGAGCATAAACGTTTCCTCTTCCATTTTCTTCTAATGCCAATTAGAAAAAATGTGCCCTGGGAATAAAAATTAACTTTGTTTAAAAAACTTGGCAAAAAAATTGACAATATCATTGGAAAACTTGTTGCTTTAAAAAAAAAACTTGCCGTTTATATTAAATTGGTTTGTAATAATAAGATTTAAAAAAGATAATCTTTTTTATATTTAAGGTGTATTTTTGTAGTATTAGCAGTCTTGAAGTCTGTAGTTCGTGTGTCAGTGGAAAGACTGATAGATGAGTAGTAGGGTGGGGGGGGGGTGTAAGTGGTGTCGGGAAAGTATAAAAGGCAGGTTCGCTGGAGCCTCACAATGACCAATTTGATAATAGATATTTAATACTAGCTCAGCCTGAGACGCTAGTAGGTGGAAGTCGAACCCATCGAAGTAGATCCTTAGACAAAATTGGGTCACAGACTTACCAAATAATTATGGCGCCAGGTCTTTAACCCACAAAAGAGGGGGGATTAAAGAACCATACCTTCCAGAACTATTAAAATTGAAAATCCCCTCTTATAGGAGAAGTGATTCGTGTGGGATTCCTTTTCGACCACATCAGCTGACAAATCAGTATCATTGGTTATCTTGCCTTTTTATTTTATCGGTCGTGGAGGCTTCATTCCAGGCTTGATATTTTGTAGTTATGCGTGCTCGACCACTGTGGGACCAAGTTGTCTTTTAACTGGCGCTAATATAACAGGTAGGACGTTTTGATGCCTGGCTGAGTGAAGAGACTATTGCCAACACAGGTTTTTAAGCCTTGACGTACTATTGATCAGTAGGCAACCCTTCTGTAACACTTAGCTGTCAGTCACACTACTGCCAGGGCAATTAGTACCATAGCGTCTATGTGGACGGATTCTATGGTAACTTAGCGATTTATTAAGTGCCAACGAAGAGCACAAGATCAACATATTATTGTTATTATCGCAGGGCGAAAAATCATGGATTTTGACATTCAGGAGGACCAATTTGAATTATCCCCACTCCTTTTCATTCTGTCAGCAAAAACCTCATAGCGTCATTTTAATTTTCAATATTAACAGAACTATAAAACAGTAACCAAAAAAATTCGCTAATAATACGAGTAACCAATAAACGTAGGGCCTCGTCTGAATGGGGCAGACCTCGGAAGCAGTGGCCGCTAAGTTAGTCAAAGGGCTGCTTGTAGCACGCAAGCTCTGCACGGGAAGTTATAGTATAATAAACTTTATATAAAACTAAGCTATTAAAGAGGGCCGTAATACATAATAGGAAATGTAAGAATTAAGAACCTGGAGTTAAAGAAATGTGTAGGTCTAAATTTCTATTCTCTTTAGAAAGTATCAACCAATTATTAAGTTATAAGGTCAATTACAAAATCATACATGGTCGATACATAAAATTATTTATGTTAACATATACAGACATAAATGAGTACTTATGGCATTCCTTTATTAAATGCATTAAGGACGAACTACCATAATCCATGCTTTATGGGTTTTATTGCTTTATCTCAGAAAAAATCCGTACACTTTAAGTTATAACTATGCTAATCTCTGGCACAAAGGTGCCACAAGCCCAGCGAATTTCCTTTTAAATGCATGGTTCTTTGGTTCATGCTTTTCTTTATAGTTTTGTTGCTTCCACAGTCGGACAATAAACAAGATTTACTTGTTGTCGATTTCAAGAAATTTCTGTCACTTTTTTAAAAGGAAATGCGCTAACATTTTATAGAATTGGCTGTTGGCATCAATGCCCACAATATTGTGCGACTAAACCAAAATATGTGTTATTTTTATGAAGATAAACCGAAACCTGAGAGAACTAGATAGAGGGAGCAAAAAAGAAAGCAGTCATGAGCAATTTTCATAACTTGTGAATATAAAAACTGATATGGAGGCAACAACCGAGTGGGTTGGCGAACGGGCCCAGTTGTCGATGCGCTAAAGGAGACGAGGCCTAAACGCCAAGGCCGCGGGCGGCTGAGGCCAGGAGGCATCTTGTTTTAATTATAAATAAAAGCGGTAAAACGTTTGATAAGATTAGTATTACTGGGCTTTGTATGCGGCCAAATGTATAGCTGTATCTTATTTAGAAAATATATGCAACTTTTAGTTTCGAAGGCGGCATTCTTTTGAAAACTGCATAAAGAATTTCTTTTGAAACACAAGAAAGCCGTAAACTGAATACTAGAGAAGGAAATTATAATGTAGAGGCACAAGCGAGCATTTTAGATTCTGTGGAATTTCGAGCCAGAATTTTTCTTAATCATTACTTTTGTAGTGCAGTTTTCTATGAGAAAATTGGGAAATAATACAGTATTGTTGAGAGAAAATAATATAAATGACGTTAAAGGGCAACCTAAGGACTTAAACTAAAATGAACAGTGCAACGTTATGGGATTCGTTAAGTATAAAAAACCCCCAAAACCTTTTTTAAAATTTTCTTGGTCCCCCCCGCCAACTATAATAGGAGAGTGGGGGACGTAGCTATGACAAAACCGACACCGAGGAGACTGTCCTCTGCGGTTAGGACTAGAACATACTGATGATACAGCTACTCTGTTTTCAAGGACCAAGAACTGCCTAAATGTAGCTTTCAAAGGATTACGTTGTCAGCATTTTCTTAATCGACTGTACTAGGATGACACAGAACCGTGACAAACCACCACAAAATTCCACAAACTTACCTGACCTTTGAATGACGAAACAATGTTCAAACTTATTTAATTATCCTAAAAGAAACTGATACAATTGGCTGAAATTTAAACCTTTCAATCCTTATTGACCAATCTATGGTATAATCCTTTTATGTATTTATTTATTATTATTATATTATATTTATATTATATATATATATTATATTAATATATATAATTATATATATATATATATATTAATATATTATTTATATATATATATATTATATATATATATTATATATTTTTTTTTTTTTTTTTTGTTTTTCACTGTATCCCTGTTTTTTATTTGAAACACCCATTCTCTTGTTTTTTGTCAATTTACCCCTAATATTTAATCTTAATTAACTTAATTATTAAACTAATCAACTTAAAAAAATTCGTTTTATTTGCTGTCATCAACAAACTGTCACAAAATCTTACCGTTTATGTTGTCTTCCTTGTTGACCAATGTTAATTTCATGTAGTTGTTGCGTGGAGCTAATAACGTTTCTAATTAAGCACCACATTAAATAATATAGTCATAATCCCCTACGTCCATTATTAACTATAAGTGTGATTTAGCAGCATGTAATACAAATGTTAGCTTTTTCTAATGATGAGACAAACATAACGATTCCAAGTCAAGGAAAGGGGAATGACTATTTTAGTAAATAGTTGCCCCTCTGGTTTATTAGTTGCGAAGGTAAAATCACTAGATTTTGAAAGTATATTTTTAAAACAGCTTTTACCTTCAAAAAGGTGCTCTATCGGTACTACCTAAAAAGTTAATTAAACGGTGCTTATTTGTGTAGCTGAATTAATTTTCACTGGTTAAAAATTTGATAGTACTCCTGAAGAGCATCTTATTCCTCATGTTTCAAGAATGAATAAGTTGAAAAGGTATGTATAGCAGTCTGTAAATAAACAAATAAATCAGAATTTTTATTAATATCAAGTCAAATAAGATTTTGAAAATTCATGACAATTTGTTGTCGGATACATTTTAATCTTCTTTTATAAATCTTATATAGTTTTAAGTAAACCATTTCATTAAAGAAAATTAAGCAGCGGTGTATCATAAAGTCTGTCAATCACTTAAATTAGATAAAAAAGATCTTCAGAATTTTTCAAACTTTTAAACCATCTGTTCGCCGTCAGGTGAGTTTGATCTTTTTCAAAACAAAAATCAAATACAATATTATGTATGTACTTTCTTTCTTATAAAGTACGAATGAATATTAAGTTAAAATTATTCTATTAAGACCCTTTTTAGGGTTTATTTTCTGGAATACTTGATTATAATTAAATGTTAATCTATTTCTCAATAACCTTCAAATTTCAACTACTTCATTTTTGACTTTTTAGTACAATTTGTCTTAAAGTTAGAAGTGTTAATTGGAGTTAGTTTCAAATATGTTTAACATCGTTAAAGTTTTGAATATTTAATCCTCTTAGAATCCTTTTGAGCTTGATTGTCAGTCTAGAAGTTTGATAGTTGTCTGTGTCCGTCAGTCCTATGATCAATTAAATCTAAACCCTATGATGTGATGTGGAATTAAAATAATTAGTAGGTATAAGTTTAAAATAGGTCGAATAAAATAATTATTAACTATAAGAATTATAAAATGTGTCAATTAAAAATAAAATGCTTAAGTAGATCTCATATAATGACTTTAAAACTTTAAAAAGTGAATATAGGAGGTAAAGGAAGAAATAAGAGTAATAGGTCGAACCCTAGTAAGCAGTGTCCTTATTTATAATCCAAGAGCAAGGCATAAAAAATATACTTTTTTAATACTTCTAACCAAATTTTTTTGAAAATATACCTTGAATTATAAAGAAAAAGCATAGTCTACCTAACTAGAGTGGAGCCTTTCATATTAATTGAACTCACTCAAAATATTAGAAAATTGCACATATTCCGGTTTTCTTTCAATAAGTGGTTCAATAACTAGATCGTGTGCAAAACATGAGAACATTTTTAAAGATGATAAAATTTCCTTTAAAACAAGTGTTTTTTCATCAAAATCGGATAACTACAACTAAAGTGTGTTTGAAAGAGACATTACTTTGTTGCAGTCATTCAATTTTGATGATCAAACACTCGTGTTATTGCAAGTTTTATCAGCATTAAAAAATGTTTTTTTTTTCATTTTTTGCACACGACCCTTACTAATAAGTGGCAGGAGCCACTTATTTAAAAACAACTGAAATATGTGGGATTTTATAAAATTTTGAACACGCGCAATGATATGAAGGGCTTCACTCTGGATAAACAGACCATTGTTTTTCAGATGCTGCCAAAGCATTGGTAACATGCCAGCACAAGGATTCAATACCCGGTTTTATCTAAAATAGACCAAAACTCGGATAGGATATTAGTTGACCAAGACGCTTTGGACCATTTCTGTAATTCCCACTCTATGTTAATATACCAATATGAACATTAAAGTTGATCAAAAATTTAAAAATTAATTTTATACGTTATTCAAGCACAGAGGAAAATCTACTTTGCTTATTTTAGTTTTATATTGTACTTTGAGTCCCGAAAAATATAAATATTTATTTTTAACCAACGTAAAAAACAATACACATCCAGGCATTAAGTACATCTGCATTTCAATTTTTTTTTCAACAAAAACTCAAGAGAAGAACAATTAATAAACTTTATAAACTTCTGGAGTCAAACTCTATTTAACACCAACGGTAAGCCTCAAGAGTCAAACTGCAATTATCAACCTCTGTAACTCAATATTCATCAACCTTAATAAGTCTGGAGTTTCCAAATACAGTTATTGATTTCAGTTAACTACAATAGAAACTACTATTTAAAACGTTAGTTAACTGATGAGTGCGAACATACTGATTTATTTTTCTCGGCACCGACTTGGCAGCCAAAAGAAGTTATTAGCATCAGTTATTTGGAAGTGAACCTTAGCTACAAACTTGTTCCCGTGCAGTAAACCTTTGACTGCAAAAAACCATTTTACTGTCAATATTGATGCTATAAAAAACCAATGATGTATTTTCTTAACATTAATATGATCCGCTCATAAAATCGTTTTCCTGCCTTACTATTTTCTACAATTTGTTTAAATGTCAATGATTGCACGTAGTTTATATTTCTCGGTTGCTTCTATCCCACACATGCGGAAGATTAGTTACAAGTTCACGAACTCCTCTTGTACATCTCATGGTTCGGTCACGATATTTCCTCTTTCACGATGCATCCGTTTCATTGGGCATTAATCTTACTTGTTAATAATTAATCTCAGTTATTAATATAAATTTTAAAGGAATATTTATTTTGCTTTTAAATAAATATACTTGTAGCAGATAAATGGAGAAACGTAAGCAATATTTGCTTTATCAGTTCACCAATCTACATTGATTGATTTAGCAACAAACAATTAGCCACCTATTTGTTGTATAGTTTAATGTTATAGATACATCATATAACGAAACAAATATTAAAATTAAGTTAAACATCAATAAAGTTATGTAAAAGGTATAAATAGTGTCAAATAATAAAAACAATCAATAACCATTCTATAATAATAATAATAATGCCCGTTTTAGAGCCTTTAAGCCCTTCAAAGTTTTCGCCCTGCGGGAACCAGAACCACCTCAGGTGGGTCACATCTACTATACTCAAAGTAAAGCTAAAGTTGGCGAAATCATTTTACATCAAATTCTATATTCATAAAAACTGAGAGCATAGCCCGGACTGTGAACCCCGGACCTCCGATGCCGAAGTCCAGTACTATACGACCGCGGCTAAGGAGGCAGATTCAATAACCATTTTACACCCTACAAATAATTAATTAAATCCATAGAGATATATACTAAAGGGATCATATCTCAATACATTGAAAGACCTGAAACATCGTTTTGGGGCTCTTAGAGCCTCTGTGTAACCTCATTAAAACCTCCTTCAAGAGTAAGTTAATGTCGCTGGCACCCCCACCGACTTGACGTTTTATTTTGTTTACTTCAAGATTTCAATCATTTTCAAGTTGTCAATTTCGTTTCAAGAACATTCCTTTTATAAACTTTTAAGTATTATAGAATCAGTTTCATAAAAGGTTTATTTTTAGCGAATTTCCTTTGGAAATTCGGCTAATGGGATAGTCGTCATGGCGGAATTCGAACCTCGGACCACGACACAAATCCGTTTCAGAGGTCCCTAATGACGAAAAAATACATTTCGCGAGACTATATATATATATATATATAATATATATATTATTATATATATATATATATATATATATATTTGTATATATATATATATATATTATATATGTATTTCTAGACACTTTCTTGTAAAACACTCTATCTTTCGAACGGATTAATATTTTTTAACCAAACTTGGTACAAAAATCAATCTGGGGAGGACACGAACCCTATTGAAAACCAGGTTTTTGTGACGTCATAAACCCGGTTTGCTGAGTCAGCAAAATTTTCAAAAAATCGGCAAATTCAGGGTTAATATTTTTGCCGCAAAAAGATCAATATTTATGTTTTTTGGATGCTGAATCGAATGAAACCGGTCCGAAGTCGATACGATCACTCTAAGTGACCAAAAAGTCGAAAAAACCATTGTAAATGACCAAAAACCATAATTTAGGTCGATAAAAAATAAATTTCGAGTAGGGTGTCATTTTCTATGTATTTTTGGGCGCTGAATCGAATGAAACCGGTCCGAAGTCGATGCGACCACTCTAAGTTACCAAAAAGTCGAAAAAACCATAAAAATTACACAAAACCAAAATTACGGTCGTTAAAAGTTAAATTTCGAGTAGGGTGTCGTTTTCAATGTTTTTCGGGCTTCTGAGTTGAATGCCAGTGGTCCGGAGTCAATACGACCACTCAAACACAGGGTACCTGGGTTCACATCCTGGAAGGGTCGATAATTTTTTATCGTTTTTTTTTTTTTTAATATAAGTTTACAACTAGAAATAATTCTGGCGCGGTGGTCCGCATGTCGGGCGAATTTCCTTTTGATGCGAGTACTCAAACCCAGAGTACCTGGGTTCAAATCCTAGTAGGGACAATAATTTTTTATCGTTTTTTTTACCTAATATAAGTTTACAACTAGAAAAAATTTGGCGCGGTGGTCCGCATGTCGGGGATTTCCTTTGGATGCGTGTTTCCGTGCTTTTACATTATATAAGTTTACAACTACTAAATAAATAATTCCGGCGCGGTACTCCGCTGTCGGGCGAATTTCATGTAGAATGCGTGTTTCCGTGCTAAAGAACCCATTTCTTGCTTATGCAAGAACCATGCCCATTGCGTGGTTCTGGTTCATACTTTAGAACCTAAGCAGTTACTCAATTGTCAAGCACTGCTCGTAACTCATTTTGTCTGTATTTTCCAAAGGAAATGCGCTAAAACCTTTTAAGATAACTTACTAAGCTTAAAGATAAGTAATTAATCTTTAAATTAGTGCAAATAATAGTGCGTACTTCTAATTTTAGAGGCATAGTTTTGTAGAACCAACTGGATAATTATGCCTATTTCCTTTGGAAAATACAGACAAAATGAGTTACGAGCAGTGCTTGACAATTGAGTAACTGCTTAGGTTCTAAAGTAAGAACCGGAACCACGCAATGGGCATGGTTCTTGCATAAGCAAGAAATGGGTTCTTTAGCACGGAAACACGCATTCTACATGAAATTCGCCCGACAGCGGAGTACCGTGCCGGAATTATTTATTTAGTAGTTGTAAACTTATATAATGTAAAAAGCACGGAAACACGCATCCAAAGGAAATTCGCCCGACATGCGGACCACCGCGCCAGAATTTTATTTAAAGTAAGTCACTGCGCTGCATAAGGCAGCGACAATAAAAGGAATGATGAATGAAGACATCGTTTAAGTTGGACCAGGTATGTTATCTGTCCCTAATACTATAGTCAGTACTGATACAAATACGAGGTCTAGAAGTATGACCGAGAAAGGCTTCCTGCACCTTTGTTGATCTATGTAAAAGGTCTCTAAGGTCAAAAGAGAGGAAGATCATTCGAAAACAAGTAGAGGTGGAGGAATTACTGGAAAAGTCCCAGGCACCCTTGAGTGTTGTAAGCTCGACATTAAGTGAGGTTAAGCAACTTCGATACTCACTTAGTGACGAGTTGTCTACTCTCGTCGAAGAAGTTAGTAAGAGAGAGACAGTGGATAAATCAGTAACAACTTACATCGTAGATCGTAATGATTTTCTAGAAACTTTAGACGGGTTCATTGCTGCGAAAGAGGAAAGTATTGTAAGTCAGTCTGATAAGGAACTGTCATTCCACTCGACGGTAAGCGCAAGGAAGTCAGTCCCAAAATTTAAAAGTTCTATAGTTACAAGTAGTAGTAGTATGCGTAGTTTTAAGACCCAAAGCAGTAAACAGTCTGTAGTAGAAGATGTAAATGTATTAGCAATGCAGCACACCAAAATACTTGAGGAACTTGCTCAGTTGAAACTTAGTCAGGTTGGTGTAAAGAATAATGCAAGCAAGGCTGTAGAAGTGACAGGTCTGTCACAAGAAAATTTAGTTCATAACATTACTCATCACGTGTCAAATCATGGCGAGCCTCATCCCAAGGAAAATGAACATAAAAGTAGTGTAGTTCATTTTAAAGAAGGGGCCTCCCGTGATGCCGGTTCTTACCGTGATCATTCTTCTTTAGATAGACCTGCTGCATCTACACCCCAGCCTCAGAGCGTTGATCATATGGCAATAATGGCAAAGCTACAACTGTTAGGCTCTATAACTCCATTTAAGTTTAGTGGGGAGTGCTGTGATTTTCCTAATTTTCGTGAAGAGATCCGTCTGCATTTAGAGGATGGTATATTACCTGACTATTATGGGAAAACATTTTTAAAGAAATTTCTGTCAGGAAAGGCGCTTCAAGTTATAGAACAAAATATGTCTTTAAATTTTTCCCAACTCTTAGATCTTTTGGCTGATAGGTATGGTAATCCAGTTGCTATTACCAAAGCATGGGTAAAAAAGTTAACTTCCGGTCCTCCCATAGGTTATAATGATACAAATAGTTTAAGGGAATTAGGAGATTCCGTTAAAAGTGCTGCTAAAGTGTTAGATAGTAAGTCTAAAACTGAACTTAATACTAAGATGTGCTTAAAACAAATTGTTAATAGATTACCTAATCTGTTTGTGGCTCGCTGGGTTCAGTTTATTCAGTTAAAAGAAGGAAATGAGACCATGGACGATCTATCCGAGTTTATTGAATCTATAGTAAAAGTGTACAGTCACCCGATATATAAACTAAGGTTCACGATTACAATAAGTCAACCAAGCCTAATCCGTCTTATGTTGGTAGTAATGTTAAACAAGGCCAATCAAAGTGTATGTCAACTACTGTTCAAGCCGCGGGTGCTTGCCAATTTTGCGAAGTGTGGAACATGGTTTAAATAAGTGTAAATTATTTTTGAAAGATACCATGAAATCTAGGGTAAACTTTGTTAAAGAAAACCAACTCTGTTTCGGGTGTCTAGGAGCATCCCATACGTCTAAGGGTTGTATTAAGCGTTTACAATGTGTTCACTGCAATAAAAAACATCCTTCTTGTTTACATGATGATGAAATGAATAAATCTGTCAATGACACAAATACAAAATCACTGTCAATTGCAGCAGAAACGAACGATTTGGGGCTTAGCAATAAAAGAAACGGTAATAGCGATGTTGACAGTTCTGAAATAAACGAAGCGACAGGTCTTCTCGTACAACACGGTTATAGATCACTCGAGGAATCAACAACAATGCTTATTCTACCAGTTTACGTTTATAATAATAGGACTCCTCATCTGAAAGTTTTAACTTACGCTATTTTAGATGACGGAAGCGATTCTTGTTTCATTGAAGAGTCTATTTGTGACGAAACAAGAACTAGTGGTGTTAAAACTAAATTACAGCTTAAAACTCTCTCGGCAAAATCAAGTGTTTATTGCGAACGAGTTTCCAACGTAACGGTCCAAAGCTTTTACGATCCTAACGTAACAATAAATTTACCCGATAAATTATTTAGTAGATCCGAAATACCAGGAAACCACGAAGATATCCCATCCCCTGAAATAGCTGCGTCGCATGACCATTTAAGAAAAATTGCTGGACATATTGCGCAAATTATGACTCAGGTGAAGATAGGGATTTTGATTGGCAACAACTGTCCGTCGATTTTATGCCCCCTCGAAGTGTTAAGGGGCCAAGCCAATCAAGCATACGGAATAAAAACTGTGTTGGGCTGGGGTATCATTGGACCAAAGCCTAAAATTAAGAAACCAATTTTTAATCACGAGATAGAAGTATTGAATTCTCAAACGTTCATTCAAAAAGATCCTGGTACTCAAACAAAAGAAATAGTAAATCGTTGGGTCATAGACGCAAAAGGCTATAGAGATGATCCGGAAGTTAAACTTTCGTCAGCATTATTTGTTAAATTAAACTCTTATGATTCGCTTTATAAAAGATTTGGAAGTTTCGATTCGTGGTCCTGTTTGAGACACAGTGTCGCTATATGTGTCAGGTATGTTAATCGATTGCGTTCTAAAATTAAGCTAAAAAGGATGAATTCTGAACCCGTCGAGACCCTTGATGTTCAACCAATTACTGCATCTGAGATTATGTATGCAGAGTTTATTATTATTAAAGAAATTCAAAAGCAGTATTTTCCTGAGGAAGTAAAAGCTTTGTCCTCTGGTGCTAACATTTCTCTTAAGAAGAATAGTTCTTTGTATATATTAGACCCGTTTATTGATGAAAGGGAATTAGTTAAAGTAGGAGATAAGTTAAGGTATGCTAGGCTGTTAGTCAACGAGCAGCACCCAGTCATACTTCCTAGAAGCTCTAAGCTGTCGATATTAGTAGTTAGGTATATTCATTGCCAAATCAGACATGAAAGTAGAAATATGACCGTTTGTTTTCGCTCTAATGGGTTTTGGATATTAGGTTGCTCGCATTTAGTTCGTAAGCTTATTGCGTCTTGCGGTGCTTGCAAGGTTGCACGGGGAAAGTTTGTAGAGCAAAAAGTGTCTGACTTACCCGTTGACAGGGTTGAAAAAGAGCATCCACCTTTTTATTATAGCGCTGTAGACTGCTTTGGTCCTTATTACATTAAAATCGGTAGAAGACAAGTAAAAAGGTATAGACTGATTTTCACGTGCCTAACGTCTCGTGCCATTTCCTTAGACACAGTTGACTCTCTAAATACTGACTCTTTTATCAATGGGCTTAGACGATTCTTATCTCGCCGTGGGTCAATCTATCAACTGAGATCTGACACGGGAACTAATTTTGTTGGGATCATGAAGAGTTGCGCCGCGAGTTAGAAAGCATGATCACCATTAAGGTTCAAACGTTTTTAAAAGAAAGAAGATGTACCTTTAAGTGGCATTTAAAGCGTAACCTAAAGCCTGGTGACATCGTTTTCACCGCAGTGGACCAAATCCCTAGAAACCAATGGGATCTCGCCACGATTCAAGAAGTTTTATCAAGCAAAGACAATTTGATAAGGAAAATCAGCCTGCGTTTGCCTTCTGGGAAGATAATTAAAAGGCCAGTCAATAAAATGTATACTGATCGTACTGGTTCGATTCCCGCCAAGGAGCCTAAAGAAATCAAGTTATCTCCATAACTTCGAGGAGCCATGTCGCTGGCACCCCCACCGACTTGACGTTTTATTTTGTTTACTTCAAGATTTCAATAATTTTCAAGTTGTTAATTTCGTTTCAAGAACATTCCTTTTATAAACTTTTAAGTATTATAGAATCAGTTTCATAAAAGGTTTATTTTTTATTTAAAGTAAGTCACTGCGCTGCATAAGGCAGCGACAGTTAAGGTTATTATAAATCAACTGTTTTCGGCTTTCCGCATATTGTTTGTGTTTTGATTTGTATTTTTAACGTTCTTCTATATACAGTAACATTAACTGTAATTTTGTACTGATTATTTGATTATATTGTACAGCGAAGGAGGTCAGGTTACATTTTTGATGTTTCAAAATTCAACCAATAGAGCCTCTCTAATTATAATATCTCTATGATTAAATCGTACTATTAGCGCCGTCAAGTCCGGTCAGTTTTCAGTTACCCGTACTTTAAAATTGCCTGAATTTCAATATCAAACATAAAAAATATTATTTTCATTTAAATGAGTAAGTAATTTAAAACTTTACTTAAAATTAAACTGTTTTTTCCACAAAGAAAAGTTTAGATTTATTAGTTTGAGTTATTGTGACATTTTTTCACAATTTTAATCTGATAAATATAAATTTATAAGAGTTTTATTTCTTTAAATACAAATAAATAAAAGAGAAAAAGTAATTTGCTGCGATGGAATAAAACATATATTTGGTTGTAATTTTCTTTTGTGGCCCCCAATGCCCTTGATGTTTGTCCCCGAAAAAGGCCAAAAAAAGGTTTTTTGTATTCTAATTTACTTGCACTGGGTGTCCCTCAGGGCTATCTTTTTGGGGTCTCTCTATTTATTTACTTTTTTTGTCGAACTTTATTTTTTTTTAAAAAAAAAAGTTAATTTAGAACATAGGAAAAAATCATATAAAATACTTTTAAAAGGAAAAGTCAAAGCAATTACAAGATTTTTTGGGCATTTTTTGTAGATTGAGTTGGTTTTATTTTAGTTTTTCGCTTTTTTTAGGATCCTTAGGGTACGATAAATTTCCTAAGTTGATTGCTTGTTTTTTCTAAGTGTTATATTGCTTGATGCATCAGTATATTTTGTGGGGGTTAATCAGTAAGATATTTTTTGTAGATGGGTTTTTGTTTCCCAGCTGAATTTCCCCGGGATATTTCCCACTGGAAATCCAGCTCACACCCTATAGTTTTTTCTGTCTCTAATCATTTTTCGAAATGGTTGAACATTTTGTTTGCGAATTTTCGTTAAACATTGCACAGATGAGTTGTGTAGACTAGGAATATATACGTGTATGTATACATATTATATTTCCAACGAGACTTTTAACCATCCTTAGCTCAAGAAGATAATGCACTTATTAACTAATTTGAAGTTAGCTGTGAAGTTAAAAATAGTTATGCTTATATCTATTTAATTCAATAATTAAATAGATTGATGTGTTTATCGAGCCTATATAATTGAACAAACGTCATTGAGTTCTTCATTAGACGCCTAAATGGCACTATATTTGTTAGTTTGTTTTTTAATTTTGATCAAATTTGGTGTGCGTGTAGTACTAATTACATGTCAGAGCTGTATAGTTTTTGGGATGTAATTAAAAAATGGTTTTCAAAATCGCGGTTTTTTAAGTGGCAGACCACTTAAAAATTAATTTGTACGAACAAATCAAGTTGTATATCGGATGAAAGCTCTTAAAGAGTAGAAAAATAAAATATATGATTCATGGTCAACATTTTCAAAATCTTTAAACTGGCGACCGAAATTGTATATTTAAAAAAAATTAAATTAAATGAAATATGTTGAGTGATAAATCTTTAAAAAGCTCTTGATTATTAGAACAAAAAATGATATATAACAAATTCGAAAAAATCAACACGCCGGCTATAATTTTATTAAATAAGAAGTTTTTACTAATTTTATATGAATTTCTCTAGATAAAGATCAATTCAAATGTATTTAAGATACTAAGCGAAAGAAGAGTATTTTTACTGTATATTACTAATAACCGATATCTTGCGAGCGACACAAGCCTTTTTTTAAGCCTATTCTAAGCAATCAAGAGAGCATATACAATTTTAAATACACGCATATAGCGAGCGAAGCGAGCCCTTTATACTATGCAATATTATAAATATACGCAACCTGGCGAGCGAAGCGAACCTTTTATACTCTGCTTTATTGTAACTATACGCAATCAAGCGAGCCCTTTTTCCATCGTATTATTGCAACTATACGAAATCTAGTAAGCGAATCGAGCCTACTATTACTATATTACTTATAAATATAAAGAATCTTGCAAGCGAAGCAAGCCCTAGCCTTTTTTGTATCTTATATTATAATTAAGCCTTTTTTAATGTACCTATTAATTTTACACTTTACTATTTTGTGAGCGAAGTGAGCCTCTTTGCATTTATAGTTTCTGCATTCTAGTGAGCGAAGCGAGCCCTTTTTTATGAATCTAATATTTTGCCTCTTGATATGACCCTCTAGTAATATTGTGAAGTGAGACTCTTTTTATACGCTCTTGTATATATTTATAGCAACCTTCTTCCATGTATAAATTCATGTTTGGTGGAATTTTCTATTAAATGTAAAAAAAAAACATAATTATTAGAAATTCGCTTGGGTTGTAGCAATGCTTGGATAGAATTATTGTTACAGAGTTCCTTCTGGTAACAGGTTAGAGTTGATTAGTTGAGTATATAGAGGAAATGAAAAACAATACCACGACATGTAGGACCCACTCACAATTACTAACAACGTGCACCAAATATATAAGGGCTTTTATTTTGGAACCAAAAGATATATAAACTGATTAACTTTCTTCCTTTAGGGTATTTAGAAATAAATATCTCACTTAAATTTGATAAATAATCCTAAAATTCATTAAAGTATTTCTAATAAATGGTTTCGTTGTACAGGGTGTGGCAAACGTTCGGCAACCCTTATTCTTTCTGTTTATATTTGAGTTATCAAACTGTAGTTTGCGGCTGTCTACGTCATGCGTAAAAATTACTATTTCTGCTAGTTTAATTTTTGTCAGCCATTTTGGATTTAACTTTGATATTTCCAATTGAAACACCTATATTGCGAAAAATTTTGACGCCAAAAGTGTTGATAATAACCATTTGAAATTATTGACATTGATTTTTTTCTATTTCCATTTACGGCCAATAGGTTTAGGAAAAAACTTGAAGAATAAGTTTATCTTTTATCACGCTTAAAAAATAATACTTTGACTTCATTAGAAGGTTCGAGTTTTCTGACACTCTTATGAGGAAAATTGATAATAATCAAGTCATTTTAAAAAATATCGTATTCTCATACAAAGTTAGTTATTTGTTGATTAGATGTGTCAATCGGCATAATTGCAATATTGAAGTGACGAACAACCCAGATGGATGAGGGAATTCCACTTAGTATTTCTACAAAATATTAATGTATGGGTTGGAATGTTGATCAATAGTTACTTTTTTTCAAAATCTTACACCGGATCTGTATGAACAAATGCTAAAAAATTAAGTGGTTTCTGCAATTAGAGATTAAAAATGTCCAAAGTCTTTCATTTCAACAAGGTAAGGCTTTTCCTCATTTTAGCCAATCTATCAAAATATATTTAGAGAAATATTTTGACAGAAGATTTCAAGGACAAAGTAACCCTACCCCGTTACCAGGGAGGTGAGCTGATTTGACCACACAAGGGTTATTTTTACTGGGGTGGTCCGCATGTCGGGCGAATTTCCTTTGGGATGCGTGTTTCCGTGCTTAACAACAATCTTAGTTGGAATGATAATGTTTATAGTTTTTTACATTATACAGGTTTACAACTACTAAATAAATAATTCCGGCGCGGTGGTCCGCTGTCGGGCGAATTTCATTTAGAATGCGTGTTTCCGTGCTTAACAACCCATTTCTTGCTTAAGGTTCCGGTTCATGCTATAGAACCTAAGCAGTTACTCCATTGTTAAGCACTGCTCGTAACTCATTTTGTCTGTATTTTTCAAAGGAAATGCGCATAATTATCCAGTTGGTTGTACCAAACTATGCCTTTAAAATTAGGAGTACGCTCTATTATTTGCACTAGTTTAAAGCTTAGTTACTTATATTTAAGATTAGTCAGTTATCTTTAAAGGTTTTAGCGCATTTCCTTTGAGAAATACAGACAAAATGAGTTACGAGCAGTGCTTGACAATTGAGTAACTGCTTAGGTTCTAAAGCATGAACCGGAACCTTAAGCAAGAAATAGGTTGTTAAGCACGGAAACACGCATTCTAAATAAAATTCGCCCGACAGGGGACCACCGCGCCGGAATTATTTATTTAGTAGTTTTAAACTTATATTAGGTAAAAAAAAACGATAAACAATTATTGTCCCTACTAGGATTTGAACCCAGGTACTCTGGGTTTGAGTTTTCGCATCCAAAAGAAATTCGCCCGACATGCGGACCACCGCGCCAGAATTATTTTCTAGTTGTAAACTTATATGAAGTAAAAAAAACGATAAATAATGATCGACCCTACCGGGATTTGAACCCAGAGTTTGAATGCTCGTATTGATTCGGGACCACTGCCATTCAACTTTGAGGCCCAGAAACATGGAAAACAACACCCTACTCGAAATTTATTTTTCATCGACCGTAATTTTGGTTTTGGATCATTTTTTTGTGGTTTTTTCGACTTTTTGGTAACTTAGAGTGGTCGTATCAACTTTGGTCTGGTTTCATTTACGTCTCAAAAAAAAATAAATATTGACCTTTATTGCGGCAAAAATATTAACCCTGAATTTTGCCGATTTTTTAAAATTTCGCTGACTCAGCAAACCAGGTTAATGACGTCACAAAAACCTGGTTTTCAATAAGGTTCGTGTCCTTCCGAAGGTTGGTTTTTGTACCAAGTTTCATTAAAAAATTATAATCCGTTCGAAGATAGAGTGTTTACAATAAAGTGTCTAGATAATACATACATACATAAATACTAATTATAATATTATATATTATATATATATATATATATAATTATATATATATATATATATTGTAAAGTCTTGCAAACGTATTTTTTTCGTCATTAGGACCTCTGAAACGGATTAGTGTCGTGGTCTGAGGTTCTACCTCCACCATGACGCCTATCCCATAATTTCCAAAAGGAAATTCGCTTAAAAGAGTCGTAGCTCTTGACACAACATGTAATTTCTTTGTAGTTTCAACATTTTACGATAGACTTCGTTTATGCCAGGAATTGGAAGGACATTATTTTGAAACTTCTGTAGATAAATATAGTTTTTGGAATGCGTGTTTCCGTGATTAACACTCTTCTTGCTTAAGGTTAATCATGCATAAAATGACATTCTCCATTTCCAATCAATTTAGCAGTTACTCACTCAATTTTCAAGCACTGCTCTTTATTCATTTTTTCTCTTTTTTTAAAATGAAATGCGCATAATATCCTGTTGGTTTTACATAAATATGGCTCTAAAAATTGGTGTTATCACTATTATTTGTACCAGTTTAACGTTGAGTTGATGTTTTAATGGATATTTAATGGATTTAGCGCATTTCCTTTGAAAAATAAAAAAAAATAGTTACGATTAGTGCTTGATAATTAAGTGAAAGGTGAAAAGCATAAAACAAAACCTTAAGCAAGAAATAGATTGTTAAGAACGGAACATAAAAATTAGCACCGGTACCAAGGCTCGAACCTGGGACCCGAGCTATAAGTGGTCCTATCGACTCTGACGTTAAACTGAGTTAATAACGTCACAACAACCTAGTTTCATACGCATCGTGTCTTTCCAAGAATGGTTGCCAGATTTCATAAAAAAATGTTAAATATCTTGTTTTAAAATATAATTATTTATATAATATACATATATTTATATATATTATATATATATATATATATATATATATATATATATATATATATATATATATATATATATATATATTAGATATATATATATATAGATTAGATATGATATATAGATATGTATATACATTACATATATATATATATATATATATATATATATATATTTATATATATATATATATATAATTGTGTGTAGTGTGTGTGTGTGTGTGTGTGGGTGTGTGTTTGTGTTTATTTTTTGTTATTGTCAGTAAATTTACTAAAATAATTATTAAAATTAGTTTTCTTAATTGGGTCACTTAGTTCTGAAGCTTGGGTGTTATAATAATTTTGTGTTTAAAATATTTTTACACAGTACATTATTACTTAAAAAAAACTGATGAAACAAGTATAATGATGATACATTTAATAAACATTACTTCATTATATTCCCGTTTAAAGAAAATTCTAAAAACTTTGCCGGAATAAAAGATAATTTAATATGAACACGGTTCTTTTTGCCTGAATTAGTTTATTTTTAATTATCTTTACTTTTCATTTCTCTACTTATTGTTATTAATTAAAAATATTTAAACAAATTTCTCCAAGGAAACATTTTCATTGATCTAATTATATTTTACAGAATCATGAGACAGCTTTTTCAATATAAAGAAAGTTGGAATGTTATTATTTTTAATATTTATTTATTTACTCTATCTTAATCTATCTAGCAAGGGATTCTACTTAAATTATGTATTAAACATTGCATTATTTAGATAGGATGTAATGTTGCACTTAGCAATTTTATTATCCGCTATAGTTAATGACTTATCATCATGTAACTATTCTGTACTTCTTTAATTTGAGGATAGAGCGAGGTATAGTGATAGTGATATGGGGGAGTGGTAGTAACTACAGGCAAATAGGCCACGTTGTTGGGCCTTTTTGCCAGCTCCCTAAGATAGTGTTCTACTCCTTTTAATTTCAAGTGTAGGTATATTTCATCTAACCTAGACAGAAGAGCAGCCGTAAATTTATGTGGTTCCTCTCATCTGCTTTTTCAAGCAATCATACATTTTCCCTGACTTTTATAGTCTAGTGAAAACTGGGAACAACACGTGCTCTCACTGTTAAACCAAACCTCCACACACGTTAAACTACAAGGCAGAAACAGTATAGTATTATAATGAAACTACAATGAGGGTCCTAAATTTTGCTTATACCCATAGTTTCATTTAGGGTAAGGGATCTTTAAGTACCTGACAACGTACAGGCTCGAGACCACCGGCTTTACGTCCCTTCTGAAGGGCGTGGTACGCAGAATATTTATCCCTCATAAAAATCCTAGAGGCCCGTGCTGGGATTGAACCCATGACTAAAGTCCATTCATTCTGTGTATTGGCCGCGCACCTTAACCACTACACCACGGGTGACTCTTAGAGCGAGATAAGTGTAAGAAAAAGTTCAAAGGTATCGCTTACCCGATTTATTTAATACATAATTATCCAGTACACAATAATCTACTTTAAAATTTAGTTTCAAGACGAGGGAAACGAAATATAATCTGTTATAGTGTGACGTCATTGTAGTGTTGCTGTGGTTTTGTTTAATGTCTTGCGGTCAACTGGCAAGTCTGAAACAGATGTCTGGTTCAAGTTTTAACTGCCATCCGACATTTCCTCCGGCACATTTTCTTACTCAGTATCCACTCCCTTTTTAGAGGGTTAATTTTCTTATAAAAGTAAAATTAATCTTAAGAGGAAAACCTCGTTAGGAAAACTAATCAAAACATTATGTTGAAACATTTATAAATTTTAATTAATATAAACTTAGTTATAAATGGGAGGAAATTTTCGAAATAATTTATTATAAGATGGTCTACGGTGCGCTTTAATAGGAACATCTATTATAACACTTCATGGAGTTGAGTTATTTCAAGGGGGGGGGGAGCATTAATGGAGTGCTAGTTTTATTCCACTAATGGCAACTAGGCAAGTACTTTGCGGTTGTGTGGTTAATATCTTTTTTAATAGTTATAAATAGTATGCATCTGTTACGCTACAAAATCTACTATATATTACTATCTTTAAAAATAGCTTGAAATATAGCTGCGAAATAGCATAGGATGGAACCTATAATATTGCTTGCATTGTTACGCCTTTCAAAGCTTAAACAGATAGTAGATTATCTGAGCTAAAAGTAGTGATTACTTAAAGAGTAATTACTACATTTTCTACCTTTCAATAGAACTTAATTACTACCTCACCTACTAACGTAGGTTTATGAAAAAGTTCTGTGTTCACCCTAAAAATCGGAAACCGAGATTTACCTATAATTATTCGTTTCATGCGCTTGTTCATGACGTTTTGAGTGATTTTCATCATCTGTCTGTCTGTTTTACTCAAACTCCCGATATTTAAAGAGATTGTTGTAAGGTTGGCAATACCAATGGCGGGAAAACAATAGGGTGATCAAAAAAATTGTTATCATATGATTAACAAGGGAGCTGATAAAAATTCTTCTTTTATTTCTTTATTGTTGTTAACTTGAAATAAATGAGTTACGACTTGTGATTAAATTAGTTTCTACTTATTAATAGATCGATCATCGATACTAAAAAAAATATCAATGTTTCATAGATAAATACTTTGATAATTTCAGGATTTTAAATATAGAATCAGGCTCTTATCACTACAGACTTGAATTTGTCCGATTTAACCCATTTAATAATAAATCCCTATGGTATTTTGATTCATAACTCTTCCTTAAACGCCTGTTTCAAATTACAATATATTATCTTTTGTTTCTCTTCAACTTAAAAACAATTACTTAGCTTGTTTCAAATATTTACTCGTAATGTATCGAGTGAATCAGTCTATTATAAAATAGACAGTCCCATTGTCTTTAATTTCCTTTTTACCGCTTTGGAAACAATTTCCTACATTATTTTAAAATACCGAATTTAAATGTAATATTGCAATATATCTTGTTTTGTAACCCGATTGATTGTGGGTATTACATTGTGAAAAAGAGCTCAAAGCGTAGTTTTAGTCAAGTAGTTTATAACACAATGTCTATTTAAAGGGTGGGGGGTTTATGCTGGTGGATTGAAATAGTTGAAGGTATATAGATGTCGCCTCGGTGAATCCTCTTCTTGATAGATTTATTACTCTCCTCTGAGAGGAATGGTCTGTATGAGTAGCAAGGGTATTACCTTTAAATTGAAATATATCTAGCGGAAATTCAACAAATCAGCAACCTCTCTTCCTCAACCCTCTTTATCTTACTTTATTTTTCTAGTTTTTTTAAAGTTTTGCTTCTACTGTTAGATTTTGTAACTGAGGAATCTTATTATCATTACTTAAATTTTGGTGTTTACCATAATAAGCGTTTGCCAACTGTAACTGCAATATTTTTCTTAGATATTACCGCACGCTGATATCTAAATTTTAAACATGTAATAATAAATTAAAGTGCAGTACTTATATCAGTAACAAATGAATCCCTAGTAGAAGATAAAAATAATAATAATAAACTGCGTAGGCTTCATGAAGATTTAGGTTTCGGGTGGTGACCGCGTCAATGTAGATGAAGAAATCCGACGTTTTCGCTTCCACTGTGGGAGACATCTTCAGGGATGTAGGACATCATGGATAGAAACACAATGCTCTACAAAACTGATGTCCTACATCCCAGAAGATGCCTCCACAGTGGAAGCGAAACGTCGGATTTCTCTACATTGACGCGGTCACCCGGAAGACCTAAATCTTCAAAATAATAATATTGCAAAACCTATAAACGTATTAAATGATGATACCTACCTCTAAACTTAGCTTTCAATGTATTTTTGCACAGTCATTGCCATCGCTGTAATATTAATTGTTATGAGCCTCATTTTAAGAGAAGAAAACATCATAGAAACTGTGTTTTCCTCTCTACTGAATGTCAAACACAAGAGCATGATCATGGAAATATAAATAATGCACAATTAAATTTTACCATAAAAAATTGAAAGCATTGTTACGCCAGGTTTGAAATATTTTTCTTTTCTCGTTCCCTTGTGTTTTTTTTCATCTGCTTAAAAAACAATTTATCAAGTTTAAAAACTCTACTAAATTATACCTTGATGTATTATTTTATTTAGTTTTAAAAGAACTTTTGCAGAGTATTATTAGTGCTATTTAATTATAATTAATAATAATTTAATGTGATAATGTCTCAAACAACTCTTCAGGGAACCCATATTACGAGAACTACCACAGGATTTAGCGTCCGTTCTACTCGAAGTATAATTTTATATTAACACTACCGACCAATGTATGCTGTTGATCAATGCGTATTATTAATCATTGAATTCAATTGATCTATTTATATTATTGATAAATGTATTTAATTGATCTATTTTATATTATTTTATCATTGTATTCCATTGATCAATGTATTCAATTGATCTATTTATATTATTGATCAATTCATTCAATTGATCTATTTTATTATTTTTCATTGTATTCCATTGATCAATGTATTCAATTGATCTATTTATATTATTGATCAATTATTCAATTGATCTATTATATTATTGATCAATTATTCAATTGATCTATTTATATTATTGATCAATTATCAATTGATCTATTTATATTATGATCAATTATTCAATTGATCATTTATATTTCATTATTCAATCTATTTGTATTCAATTGATCAATGTATTCAATTGATCTATTTATATTATTTTATCATTGTATTCCATTGATCATGTTTCAATTGATCTATTTATATTATTGATCAATATTCAATTGATCTATTTATATTATTTTATCATTGTATTCAATTGATCTATATTATATTTTTTCTTGTATTCCATTGATCAATGTATTCAATTGATCTATTTATATTATTTTATCATTGTATTCCATTGATCAATGTATTCAATTGATCTATTTATATTATGATCAATTATTCAATTGATCTATTATATTATTTTATCATTGTATTCCATTGATCAATGTATTCATTGATCTATTAATATTTCAATGCATTCATTGATCTATTTACATTATTTTATCATTGTATTCAATTGATATATTATTGATAAATATATGCTATTGATCAATGAATGTTAATTATTGATTTATATAATTTATAGATCTGTGCCTTTAATCAATATGCTCTTATGAGTATATTATAGATCATAGCATGTTTTTGATGCGTATCAATATAACATGAGAAATAATTTATATTATTGATGAATGTATGATTTTGATCATTCATGATGTTAGCTTAGGCTAATAATTAATTTATAGTATAGATCAATGAACGATTTTAGTTTATTTGTGCTATTTATTATTTATGGACTAGCGCAGGTGATAAGGGATGATGTGTTCGGTTCTGGAAGACGCCTCTTAGTGATCTGCGTAACTCTGGCTTTCAGGTCAGGGATGTGAGAATCAGGTTTATGCACACTGACTTCAGGGTAGCGCTACCGGCGGCTTTTCTCGTCGGGAAGAGGAGACTAGGAAGACGAACCGGCGGGATAGATGAGACTAATGAGATTAAAGTAGCTAGTGAGACTAGAGAAAATATGCTAGACAAACTGTGAACCTGGTCACAGGTGCAGTCCCGTTAGGGAGGGTAGAGGTACGAAAGGTACAGTGTGTCCATAAACTTTAGGTGTTCTCAGTAGAGTAGCATTCGGAATAGTAGATACGCTAAATTGACCCTACCGGTTCAAGCGTAAACAAATGTATAAAAAATCCATTATTGCACAAATAGTATAAACTATAGGTTTTAGTACTACAAATATTAGAGAGACATAATTATTTATTTATAAATTGCGATATATATTTCAACTAGCTCTGTAGTCATCTTCAGGCATATCACAACAGATTTGTAATAGCTGTAGTCATCTTCAGTTATCACAAATTATTTTGTAATAGCTCTGTAGTCATCTTCAGGCATTATCACAAACAGATTTTGTAATAGCCCTGTAGTCATCTTCAGGCATTATCACAAAATTATTTTGTAATAGCTCTGTAGTCATCTTCAGGCATTATCACAAACAGATTTTGTGCTGTAGTCATCTTCAGCAGTTTTTAAGTTTAATCTTACATCAATAACAACACAGTAAAAATTAATAACTTAAACACTAATAAAGGTAACAAAGAATACAAATTATTAAAAAAACGATTAAAAACTAGTTAAAATTTAACATGGTCAGACTAGAATAAATAATTATGTCTCTCTAATATTTGTTGAACTAAAACCTATAGTTTATACTATTTGTGCAATTATGTGGAAGTTCTACAAACTTAATAGTGAAACAAAAACTTCATTGATAAAAAAATCCTATAGAGCAATGCGTGTTTTTATGCATGTTTTTAAACAATTTAAGCCGAGAATTAATTGATATTATTAATACATGTATGCTAAGTATCAATTTAGATAATAAATCAATGGATACTTATTATTTGTGCGTCAATTAATCACTGTATTCTGTTGTTACTCCATACTAATATAACTACTTTATATACTATTATTATGTATTATATTATATATATATATATATATATATATTATATAATATATATATATATATATATATATATTATATATATATATATATATATATATATATATATATTAATACATGTATATTTATTATTATTTAATATGGCAATGTCTTTTCCATCTACTTATAAGGGAAGCTTTGTTACATACTTTCCATGCTCAATAACTTATGACTAATCATTTTTAATGTAATTACTCATTATAAACAAACAAAATGCTTAAATAAACTAAACTTTAAATTGTATAAAATGTTTGTTCTATGTGAACAATAATTGCAATTGGAAATGATTTATAAAACTTGATCCCAAAAATGTATGAAAACTTTATCTCATTAAACAGAACCTCTAGAAGAGTGTTTTTTCAGCGAATTTATTTATTCCTAATTTCGCTTACGAGTATTTACTTGCCCAAATATATTTATTAACTTAACCCATAACTATTACCCCCCAAGAGTAAAAGAAAAGTATGCTATTTGAAAATTCTAAACAATTACTACGTACACACAGCGTATTCAACAGGCGATCGTATTGGATACGTATGCAATACGGTCAACTAACTTCAAGGTTCTTACAGAGTATTTGTTTAGTCGATCGAGTGAGATTACGTGATAACTGATCCCGCCAAAACATCCCGTCTTTTATAGTGAAGGTTCACTTTTAGGTTTAAGGAAGTTTAAAACAAAAATATATTCAATTAAATTGTGATTTCTTTGACGATCGTCACTAAAGGTACATATAGCGTATCGGGGGATCCATTTATATTCCATCTCCCTAGTTCTAGCGTATGCGATCGGATCCCCTTCGCATGGTTCATACAGCTTAAATTACCGTATTGGGAGATCGTATCTAATACAATTTGCAGATCTAGAAGTGTGTTTGAACGAACTAAATTTGAGCCCAAAAAATATATTTGCGATAAATGCTTGGACTTTTAACTCTTACATCTGCTATATATGATATTTAGTTATACATATTAACATTTTTAACACCTATTATAGCCATCTAGTGGGTTTTGGCCTATAAACGATGAAAACCAGTGTGTTTTTAATCATTATTAAAAACATTAATTTTAAAAATTAATTTAATGAATTATTTTTTTTAAATTAATTTTAAATGGTTTATATTGTTTATAATATTTTTTAATAGGAGAAGAATTTCACAATAAACTCTAGGTGTGCAGGTATACCAATAGATTCAAGCATTTTAAAATACGACTTTAATCGAACTAAGTCATTATAGATTTTTGTGTTATTTTTAATATAATTTTATTATTGAACAATAAAATTCGTTGAATCGTCGAATAAATCGTCGAATGAATTTCGTTAATCGTTCGATTAAAATACGACTTTAATCGAACTAATTCATTATAGATTTTTGTGTTATTTTTAATATAATTTTATTATAAAACAATAAAATTCGTTGACTTTGTTGCAGGGAGTAAAATTTTCAAATTCTCATCTCAAAAATTACTCACACATCTCTAATAGAAAAATATTTGATTTTATATTATAACCCAACAAAACTTTTTATATAAAATATAATGATAAAGTTTTTGCCCCAAACACTGTTACCAACATACAACACAAATATTTATTTTCCCTAAATTTATTAATATTTTCTCATATTAAAATTTATTTTGTTTGTTTTATTTATTTTTGTTGGTGAAACTTTTTTCTTATTGCAATACACTCTCCTAAATAGTACAGTTTAAAGTATGTATGTTAGTCTATAAGTTTAATTTTCTATGAATATTTAGGTGTAATATAATATTCGTAAAGTCATTTAAAAGCAAATTAGTTTAATCTATTATGCTTATATTTTTATAATAATAATTTATTTGACTAAAGTTAATGTGTTGGACAATTTTATTTTATTTTATTTTTTCATTTTGCTCTTTACACTTTTATTTCACTGAAAATGTATTTGGGTTATTTAGATTAAATTTATTTAATTTATTTTTCACACGTGTTTTTGAAATATTAAAAAAAATCTAATTTGATGGCATAATGACTCAGTAAAACCATGTAAATGTCAGCTGATGTAGTTTTTTTAGAATTTGGTACAACATCATATTTTAAAAAAAATTGGGTACGGGGAACCTCGGAACTATTCATCGCCACATACATAATTTGAAGTTTATAATATAAAGAATAATTAAAATTAAAAAGGTTGTACTTACCGCAAGTTGAAGAAGCAATCGAAGAATCAGCTACCGTCGAAACTTGCTATAGCATATGAATATCCCTGGACCGGTTTCGGCATAACGCCATCATCAGCAGGCGGGGCAACACTCGAACTCTCAACTAATAAAGTTATATCAGTAATTAACTTCTAGTCTCAATGAGCACGACGAGCCCTCTGATGATCATATTTATTATAAAGAATAATTACTCTATCAATACTTAAATTAAATAGTTTTACCCTCGCTCTGTAGGTAAACAAAATAATTCAAATGCATTCTCATTAAGTATAGGAAACATCCAGGTACTAAAAGAATCGGGTGGGGGCTGGGGGTACTTTAACATCGGAACTTGTAACCGTATAGGATTTGGTTCAATCTCCCTAATTCGGACACGCTTCGTTTGTCCTCTGACAGTAAAAATATTCGTTATATTCCCAGCGGTTACCAATCCCCCAATTAACTATAAGCTTGATGCTCCTTAACAATATTGATTTGAAAAAAAAACCGTGAAAATACTGGCCGTATTGAAATGAAAATTAGTGTACTTATTTATTAAATACAAAGATATACTTGTACTTAATTTCTACTCAATTTGATTTTGTATTTGTACTTTTCAAAAAAACTATCCTAGGTTAAAGGAAAAAGTATTGTGATCACCATAAAAATCCGAAACGGAGATATCAACATAATTAATCGTTTTAGGCATTTTCATGACGATCCAAGTAGCTTTCATCGTGCTGTCTAATCCAAGTGGCTTTCATCATGCTGTCTAATCCAAGTGGCTTTCATCATGCTGTCTAATCCACGTGGCTTTATCATGCTGTATAATCCAAGTGGCTGCTAATCCACGTGGCTTATAAATCCATCATGCTGTATAATCCAAATGGCTTTCATCTGCTGTCTAATCCAAGTGGCTTTCATCTTCTGTCATGACCAAGGGCTTCATCATTCTGTTATGATCCAAGTGGCTTTTCATGCTGTCTATCCAAATGGCTTCATCAATGCTGTCTAATCCAAGTGGCTTTCATCATCTGTCATAATCCAAGTGGCTTTCATCATTCTGTCTAATCCAAGTGCCTTTCATCATGCTGTGTAATCCAAGTGCTTTTATCATGCTGTCTAATCCAAGTGGCTTTCATCATGCTGTCTAATCCAAGTGGCTTTCATCATGCTGTCTAATCCACGTGGATTTATCATGCTGTATAATCCAAGTGGCTTTCATCATGCTGTCTAATCCAAGTGGCTTTCATCATGCTGTCTAATCCACGTGGCTTTATCATGCTGTATAATCCAAGTGGCTTTCATCATGCTGTCTAATCCAAGTGGCTTTCATCAGCTGTCTGTGGCTTTCATCATTCTGTCATGATCCAAGTGGCTTTCATCATTCTGTCATGATCCAAGTGGCTTTCATCATTCTCATGATCCAAGTGGCTGCTGTCTATCCAAATGGCTTTCATCATGCTGTCTAATCCAAGTGGCTTTCATCATTCTGTCATGATCCAAGTGCCTTTCATCATTCTGTCTAATCCAAGTGCCTTTCATCATGCTGTGTAATCCAAGTGCTTTTAATCTTCAAGTGCTCATGCGTCTATCCAAGTGGCTTTCATCATCTGTTAATCCGTGTTATCATGCTGTATAATCCAGTGGCTTCAGCTGTCTATCCAGTGCTTTCTCATTCATGATCCAAGCTTTCATCATTCTGTCATGATCCAAGTGGCTTTCATCATTCTGTCATGATCCAAGTGGCTTTCATCATTCTGTCATGATTTAAGTGCTTTCATCATTCTGTCATGACCTGTTTCATGTTATGAGTATTCATGAGTGGCTTTTCATTCTGTCATGATCGAAGTGGCTTTCTTCATGCTGTCTGCCTGTCTGCGTGTATATGTGTCTTTGTCACGCATACCTCCCGTTGAGTTTATGCTAGAGAGATGAAACTTTCCTCTAAAATCAGACATTATGACTAATTGTGTTGCTCGAAAGATGATATTTTTCAGACTACGATAAACTATCTGAGTTAATAATTAAAAAATCGTTAAAAACCGAAAATTTAAACGTTCTAAGTGACATTAGACACAAATGTACATAATTAAAGGGTTAGTACCATACAGTAGAAATAAGTTAGAAATAGGTTATTTCAGGGTTTTTTATTGTTAATTGGAACGAGGCAGTCTGATCAAAGCTACGAACCGTGTCTTCTTTAGGTACTACGAACTGGTGTCTGATAACCCAGAGGTACCTGAAGCATTATTTAGTGTTGTATGATTTATTTATACACTTTTTCTTAGATTTTATTACGTTTTAATTCTCTAGCATACACGCACTGGGAGCTGCGATGATAACAGACTCACACATTGAAACACACACACCCACACCGACAGACAACTTGGTGAAAACATCTGAGGAGGTTTTAAAAACACCTGATACGAATAATTCGGCTGAAATGCCGGTCTCGTATCTTTATTGCAAACACAAAACTTGTCTAATATACCTACGCTATAAATTAGAATTAGTAAAAAATTATGTGTTATACCTCAAGTAAGTTGAAGTTCTTTTACTATCAACTTCAATTTATTATCACTTGAACTTGAGCTTGATTGTGTAAAAATGGTCAATTACACAGTTCGTTTTGCAACTGTATTTCAATTTTTAAACAGTGCTGGATTTACAAATTTATTTGCAAAAATGTTTCAAAAATTTAATATTTTACAAATGATAACAGTCAATGTTTCCTTGCCCCATAAACACAGTTTTTTTAATTTTTTTATCATTACAAATTATAAAATTTATTTGAACGAGTACTGAATAATATATAACGTAATAAAAATATAATAGCAAAAATACATTATCTTAACTGATTTTTCTGAAAATGAAGAATATGGAAAAAACGATAATTATACTATTATTATACTATAATTATAATAATTATACTATTATTATACTATAATTATACCAGTTCCTAAGGGTACCTGGGAACTTTTCCTATCCACATCGGATTCGCTTCGCTCATCCTAATTTTTTCAGACTTGCTTTGCTCGTCTTCAGAAAAAAAATACATGAGTTTTTTCCCGGCGGTTACCCATCCAGGCACTGACTTTGTTCGATGCTGCCTACATTTTATGATCCAACAAAAACCACATATATACATGCCGTATTGAAATGACACTCAGTATACCTATTTACATACATGCCGTATTGAAATGACACTTAGTATACCTATATACATACATGCCGTATTGGAATGACACTCACCTATTTACATACATGCCGTATTAAAATGACACTCAGTATACCTATTTACATACATGTCTTATTGAAATGACACTCAGTATACCTACATGTCATATTGAAATGACACTCAGTATTGTGTCATATTGAAATGCACTCAGTATACCTATTACATACATGCACATGTCATGACACTCAGTATACTATTTTATACTATATGCGTTCAAATTTTTAATTGATCAAAACATTTTTCCACGTTTCATGAATTTTCGGAATTTTCGTTGTCATTGCTGCGGGTCATGGCGTCTTAAAAAAATATTTTCTGGGAGGCCAATTTGACCAAAATACTGATTTTTGTACTAAGTTTCAACTCTCCAGCATAAATACACTAGGAGATGCGATGATAACATACACACCTACACACATACAAATAGTTGTAGAAAACCACTTAAGGACTTAAAAACGAATAATATTTTTAAAGAACTAAGGTGAGCGTTAATGGAGTTCATCATAATAAAAGATAAAGAAGTCTATCTTTGATATCTGATCTGTAAGACTCATCCATCACCCTCTTCTTTATTCAACGGCTAGCACTGATGATGACCTCTTGTTAGGTTGAAAGCGCTTTGCTATAGAAAATTGTGGAGAGACTTCTTTATCTTTTAATAATATTTTTATCTCAAACACAATATTTTTCCTTTATACCTTCGTTATACATGAGGAAAAGTAATTAATGAGAATGGGTGAAATATATGTAAGTATTTATATGGCATCATATAATTGATTTATTATCAGTGTTTTCATTGCGTTACAGTGTGTAATGAAGCAATTGTGTGTAATTTTTGGGGAATTTGAGGTAGTTTAGTATTTAGTTTGATGTATCTTAGTAGTGTACTTTTATATAGTCTTTTCCTAACTACAATACTGTAAGTCAATATGTATTGAAATACAAGTCTTGCATTTGTTATATTGCTCTGAAACCCAAGTCCGTGATAACTGTTAATTTCCATTCAGCTCATATTCATATTCCTAAATAGCTGGTCACATTTGAATTAGTATTGAATTAGTAAATTAGATTTTTTGAAAAATGAAATTTGTAATAATTTTCCTGTTTTTTGGAATGATGACAGTTCGGTGCCACCCACATTTGGAAAACGAAGCATTGACTGTTAACCAACCCTTGAATGTCTACCAATCATTGAATGGATCAGGTAAGAATATATAAATAAAAATATTTTATTTAATAATTAAGATTTAATGGACTGTGAGTATAATGAGGAAAGAATAATGATGAAGACAGCAGTCCTAGTTTTTGTTAGTTTAATTTATTAAACTAACAAAAACTAGGACTGCTGTCTTCATTATTATTCTTTCCTCAACAATATTTTATGTTTATGACTTCTATACATAATTGATAAAATATTCATATAAAATGCAATACTACCGAGTTTTGCAAGTATTACAATTAGTTTGTGGATAAATTATCACATTTGGCATTGCTAAATTTAGATAGAGGCGAAAATGAAGATGATGCGGATTTATTTATTGCTTATTAAGAAGGGCCGACGATAACCAACCAAAAGAATAAAGGCAGTGTATCAAATTCGTATAATTTTGGTTTCAACAGTAGAATGAAAGTTCACTCAACGTCAAAGTCGTATAAACTTCTGTTGCGTTACGCTCTTTCTCGGAGTAAAACGTGAGCGCAATTTCTAAGGGGTAATAACTTGGGTCTCGCTATGCTATACCTTAAAATAAAATATATGTATAAATTTCCGATGGTCCGATTAACTCTACATTAAGTTCACCAATTGGTCTGCTGACTACAAATGTTGATATATCCAGGATTAAAATAAATAATAAGAAAATCTAATGATATATTAATTTTGTTAGGATATTACTTTCTAGTTTACGCGCTATCGTCGCTGAACCTCTGAGAAGTTAAATTAAAAACTTTTTAATTATTTGCAATATGAACTTTTAATTAGTCCGTATAAGATTGTTGACGTCTAGCCGTCTAAAAGTTTTCCCTATGTCATCAACAGCCGACTATAAACATTTGTGCATTTTGTATCTATAATACGAAACGCGGCTGAAATCAGTTGACAGCCTGGGAGAATAATGCGAGGGAGCCAATGAGGTTAGTCCTAGATGTTAAACCACGCCCTAAATTTCTCAGCAGGCCAACCTTATTGGTTCCCCAACTCTATTTTCCCACGCTGTCAACTAATTTTTGCCGTGTGTAGTATTATAGACTCCAAATCCATAAATGTTTATAGTCGGCTGTAGATGTATAAAAATGTTTATGTGTCGTAGTATAGTTACTACCAAGTGCTTTTTGAAGTATTTATATTTCCAATAAATAAAAATATATTATTTTTGTTTTAGGATTAAAGGTGGACGCGGAAGAGCTATCGAATGAGTTGGATCAAAAGATGCTAGCACTGGCTACAACGTGTTACTACAAGTGCTACACCAGATATGGAAGGAGAATATCTATCAGGCGCTGCACGCCATACTGACAATAATAGTGCTTTATTACTAATAATACGTTTACATATTAACGTGTCAAACTGATTATTTATTTGACAATGACTCCACAATAATTTGTTAAAGGGTCTTACACAAATCCTTGCTTTCACGGCAAATGCGCATTATCTTTTTCAGGGTCTCCTAATAAGTAGTGCCTCTATGCTACTCATGTCAAGTATATGTCAATCAATAAATGTGTCAGATAAACGTTAAATATATATATTATATATTTAAAATGGATTCTATGGATAACAATTAGATCTCAGAATATTTATTACACAAAGGGTCCTCTATGACATTTCCTCTTATTTTTTCAATTCTACATCCGTTCTTTAACAATATTACGATTTATCTTTTATGGTCTTTAACTATACTACGATTTATCTTTGATGTTCTTTAACTATACTACGATTTATCTTTGATGTTCTTTAACTACATAACGACACCTTCTGGTAAAATTTACCAGAAGGTTTAATATCATTTAAAACAACTTAAAGACTTACATAAAACATTCCTGAGAATTATATATATATATATATATATTTATTATATATATATATAATATATATATATATATATATATATATATATATATATATATTATATATATTATATATATTATATATATATATATATATTATATATATATATTATATTATATATATATATATATATATATATATATATATATATATATATATATATATGTGTATGTATGTTATATTGTATATATATATTATGCGCGTCCCAGGATTTTTATGCTTATATTTAACATAAGTTTTGAGGAAAACGATCTATAATAGATCTAATCTTAATCAATCGCAGATCGTGTGCTTGCAATAAATCATTCTAACAAAATTGTCAGGTGTCCTAGTTTTTTGGAATCGTTCCGGTTTTTTCAAAATAAATTTATTGTACCGGTTTTAAAAAGGTTATTTAATAATAACAAATGTTAATAATGTTTATTAATAAATAGTTTTATTTTATAAATAATTATTTGAAGAATAATTATATTTCTATTGTAAAAATTCATTTTAAAATTATTTTGATTCAATTTTGTCAATTGCGAATTCCAAGAAGTATTAAGAGCTTCGGCTAGTATACAAATACTGCGATACCGGCGCCGCCCAGCTTTGATATTTTATTTTGAAGAATTATCTTTTGCGGCAGTCTTTTAGTTTGTCAATTTCTTATTAAAACTGTAATCCTTTAGAATTTTTGTAGTCTTCGTAGAAATGGAAGCCGGAAGCTAAAGCTCACACTCTCCTATTCTACCACTTAATTCCCAGAAACTCTTAAAAAAATATAAAAAAAGATAAAAAAATCTTGAAACCATTGTATAACAAAACCCGTGAAATATATACGTCAGCGTTAAATATTTATTTAGTAACTAAAAACGCGGTAACTAACTGTTTTGATATTATATTTTTTAATAATGCGTTTTTACTGATCAGCATATCGTTATATTCTCGTAGAATATATTCTGTTAAGTTAAAATATTCTGTGTTATTTAGGACATTGTAATTTAAAGAAAAAATAATGCAAAGGAAAAGATAGCGACGCCATCTCAAATCAACTTGAGTCGATTTGAATAGACTCGAGTCGACTTGGATCGACTCGAGTTGACTTGGACCGACTCGAGTTGACTTGGATCGACTCAAGTCGACTCGAGTCGACTTGAATCGACTCGAGTCGACTTTTGACCTAAATCGATTTTAAGTCGAGTTTTTTGAGTCGACTCGTATGAAGTCGTACATTACTACTACAGAGGCAATCGTATTTAACGGATAACCTTCTCGCCAAACTTTTATTTCACTTCAATATTACCGTTTTTCATCAAATATCTTTTAAAATATTATTTTTTAGTGTAACTTTATTATTATGCGAAGAAATCACAATTTAATTAAATATAATTTTTTGTTTTAAATTTCCTTATAACCAAAATTGAACCTTCACCGTAAAATACGGTGAAGGTTCACGTGAGATTATCACGTAATCTCACTCGATCGACTATACAAATACGGTGCAAGAACTATATCGTATTAAATTCGTGTGGAATACGATAGCTTGTTAAATACGCTGTGTGTACGTAGTAAATCTGTGATAACGTTTACAGACTTGACTATGCTCCTAAATTACAATTATATCACAATAATGTGTACTGTGTTTACACAACACTTGTTGATTTCATTTTAAAACAAGCTGTCAATCATGGAACCTGGCTTCCCCCACCAATAGGCTTAAACATTTTAGGAGTATATCATATTACCGCTTAAGCTAAAGTGTTGCCAAGAAAAAATGTTATCCATTAATATAAATATCTAAATTACTATGCTAGCCACAGATGTGGTTGAGGGCTCTTAATACTTAGAAAACTTCAAAACATTCTTAGAAAAACTTTTTATTAAACATATGGTTTTCTTTTGATTTTTTTTTAATTTTAAAGTAATGCCTATGATACACCTTGTTTGATAACTTTAGAATGTAATTACATAGTTTATTCTCTCATTTATTGGTATTTTATTTGTTTCTTGTTTTTGTTACTAAGTTTCATTTTAATTTGAAACTTGAAACAGCTGTTGGAGTTGTTGCGTGTTTATAAGAAATTAGCAGATTCATACACTCTCATGCACCTAATTGTTTCCTATTTATTTAGGTGCTGAAACCTTGACATTTAATAAAAATTGGTTATTATTTATTTTGCCAATAAAATGCTTTCCCCCTCTCTTAGGAGGTAAGAAAGCAAAGAACAAAATTATATTAAATATTAAGGACCTTGATAATTTAAGGTTTATCTTTAGGGTTATAGCCTTCAACGAGTAAACTATTAGCACTAAGGGTTGAACTTAAGTTTTTAGTTGAAAACTTAAACATATCGGATATTAAAGGTGATGGTACCCGCAGGGTAAATGCCCCGATAGACTGCAAAGTCCTGCCACAAACATTTTTTTATCTTGTACACGCAGAATTGAAAACAAATAAATAGAATTTAATTGACATAAATGCAGTTCTATATTTTATTGCTAAACTATCTACACCTATGAACCTGGAAAGAAATAAGTAATAAAAAAAGTTGATAATATATGTAAAAAAATTAGAATTTATTTATAATTTATTCAAGGCTAAGTCCTCGTATAATTATTGTTTAAGTCTTCTCCTAGGTGACTTGATCTTAAACTCTATAATTATAAAGTCTTCTCATCAAAGCCCAAAAAAAAACTAAGTCCCAATTATTATAATATGTTAAAGCACCCACTCGATGCGACTTTAGATGCTACTGTGCTGTTCAAATGAGAAAGTAAACTTTTGCTTTATAAAGACTATATATGTCAACAGATAACAATAAATTTTCATTAAAAAAAGCAGTCATATTATACATTACAAAAAAACTAATATTTAAAAAATCTTAAAACTATATACATTATAATGATTACTCAAAATAACACAAGATTTCTATAAATTTATTTTATTAGTATTACATTACTTATCTTAATCCGTAGAAATAATACAAACCTAGCTAGATTACCACAAAGGATTTATAAATGTCAAACGATATTTATCTCTTATTAAGACAACTTTTAATAATCCATCTTCTTTTTAATACTAATCCAAGTTGTATGTTTCACCTATAACTACATTTTTTGTTGGTATTATTATAATTTTTTCAGTTATGAACTTAATGTTTATTAATTATTCTCATTTAAATTTTTGTGTTAACTATAATTTTTTATTTGACCACGAAAGTATGTAATTATAAAGAATAAAAATAATTGTAAGTAACCTGAGAGATTATAAGTGAACCGTTTAAATGATGGGACCCGAGTTTTAATGGTTATTTTTTATAATTGTTATTTAAATTAAACAATTTCTCAGCTTTTAAATACGTCATCTCTGTAAAAATAAAGTCATTGATTGAAAATTGTTATGTTCTGTTTAAAAATTATTCATAGATGATGCACATGAAAGCATAAATAATGAGAAATACAGCTGATATTTATCTGTATTTGATATAGACATACAGCTCTATTATAGACTTATGCATTAGAGCATTGATACATTATGGACGCTCAATGAGGATGTTCGAAGGCGATTGCGAAGTTACTAGTAGCATCCGCTGCGAGATATGGCTATACGCTTTAAGTTCATTGGGCTATAGCTTCTAAAAAGAAGTGGAAGTTGCTCTACTGCCTCAATTCACATTACGTGAAAACCTGTAATATTTTGAGCTTGTTTCGGCCTAATGTATTTAAACATAATAATAATATATTTATTTGTCATAGACATACAGTCTTTACAAATATTTGCTCTTCAAAAGCAGCTAGAAGCCGACTGCAAGAGACAGAAACCACAAATAAATGTTTCAAATTAAAACAGACTGGAGCTATTAAAGCTCTTTTAGCCAGTAAAAGGCTGATTGTGTGAAAGCTTATCTCGATGCCGAAAGCAGATGATCTATAATCTCTTTTAAAACAAACTTCATTACTTTTATCCAGATGGATCTATTTTCAAAATAACTTTTACTATAATAAAACAACCTTGAAACGTGTTTTACTGAGCCAGATTTTTACTAATTGAGAACCAAGTTTTGACATTAATGCCATCAACCGTGCTAATCTCTAGACACTTGCAGGGTCACTAATCTCTGTTATAGACATGCATGTCTATAATCTCTTATTATAGATATGATTATTACCGAAAGCTGGCTTTCGGTAATAATGCCATCTGTTTGAGTTAAAATTTAGTACAATTCTATACCTTTATGTATTAAATAAGTACACAAAGTTTCGTTTCAATTCATTTAGTATATCCATTTTGGTTTGATCATAAAAGATAAGCAGCATTGTGCGTGGTCAGTGCTGTATGGGTGATTGCTGAAAATGAAATGGATGTATTTACTATCAGAGGACGAGCGAAGCGAGTCCGAAGACTTGTTACAGTGTAAATTAAGCGAATTTTATATTCTCAGCACGAGCGATGCGAGTCCGATGTGACGAGGAAAAGTTCCGAGGTACCCCGTGACTGATTCTTAGATTTAATCAAAATATCCAGGAAATTGTTAGTTATAAAGTTTAAAGTGTACTTATTTTGAATAATTTTTTCGCCGTCATTTTTTTATCTGCAAATTGTCCCCGTCTATTTTTTGCGTGTACTTTTTTTTCGTGTATTTTTTTCCGTGTACTTTTTTCCTGCATTTTTTCCGTGTGTTTTTTCCGTGTTTTTTCTCCGTGTTTTTTCTCCGTGTTTTTCTCCGTGTTTTTTCTGTACTTTTTCCCTGTGCTTTGTTTTCCCGTGTACTTTTTTCCTATATTTAGCTGTAGACGATCAAATGTTATACTCTGACCCACGGACTTGAAACCGGGCAGCGACAGGACTTGACGTAACGGAGAGTAAAAAAGGATCCTTTAGCGTGGCCACAAACGCTCCCCTCGCCAGAGTCTACAGTGAAGAAGTTAAAAGATCTAAAGGTATGTGAGGATCATAGTAGATAATATGATACCGTTATAGTTGAATAAGGCAGATATAGGATGAAAACAGTAAATAAATGTAGAACTAATTGGATGCTGACGATATATATATATATATATATATATATATATATATATATATATATATATATATATAATATATATATATATATATATATATATATATATATATATATATATATACATATATATATACTTTTTTGAGGTAGTACGTAATTGAGCACTTTATTGGAACGTTTTTAGGATGAGAAGCCAATCATTATTGTTATAGGAGGTTATTTTAGTACTTTTCACCTCCAAGGACAATAATGAATGTAAAAAACTCCTAGGACGTAAAAGTAATTCATATATTGCCGCCATTACTGGAATGCAGCGTGTTCAAAAAAACAATCTGTGTAAAATCTTCATGAGATTTCTTTAAAAACGTTCATTTTATTTCTGTTTTTGTTCGTAGACTAATTTTTTTTTTCGTTTTTAAAAGGCGTTCCAATTGACAATTTTGTGTGTTTATATTTGTAAAGCTTTTACATTTTTGAGTAAAAGTGTGAAGCTATGGATGAATTCAATGACGACGATAATATGGAGTTAATTGGACGTTTGTTTTTTTTTTAATTAAGTATATAGCGCAGTTTATTTAATGAGTGCTACCTCAAAAAAAATAGTGTATGCCATCCGGCTGAGAATGTCTTGGCAATTTTTCCCGACTCGCTTCGCTCGTCGGTAAATCTAATTGCCGTGACATAAAGACACCCTTCTCAGCCTTATGGCATAAATAACTATTTTCAGACTCAGACGAATATGTTTATTAAAGGAAGCCAAACAGAAATGATCTTCTCCCTTTAATTCCGTCATCCAAAAAACCTCATAAGCGTCATTTTCTATTCAAAAAAATGTATATAAATCTATAAAATCCAAAGATAATTTGAAATATATGGGGTACACCACATCTATATTAAATATTTATGAAAATTAATTTTAAAGTAATTATAATTTTTTATATTTTTTATTGTTAGTATGATATTTTTGATATAAGCAATATTAAAAAAATATGTTTATACAAGTATATATTTAATTTTTAATAATATCGACACTCTAAGTTGAAGAGGTTTATTGGGGCTTGTTTTTTGAGGTTATAAAAGTCCGTACATGTAAGTTAGATAGATAATGAATGAGTTTATAGTGATCGTAAAGTATCATTATAGTACCTGGGACTTGACATAAAGCTGGACTTAACAAAACTTTATTTATATTAGGGTCTTGTTTCAAAGTTCCTTGTATCGTTTATTTTAACGTTTTATTATTTTTGTTGTAATATTTATTGAACATTATTTGTGGATGTAAATTTTGTTTGTTTTCTTTTTTTGCTTCAAAGTTTAAAAATGTTTTATATGGAAAATGTTTTTTTGATGATTATTTTAATAAAATAGCACAGTATGTTACTTAACTGTGATTAAGTATTTAATGAAACATCGCGGTGGTGGAAGGTTGGATACAGCCTTGGATTGTTTCTGGAATAGGGGAGAAATAAAAAAATAAGTTAATAAGGGAGGGGGGGGGTTCAGATTGCATAACAGTAAAATAGCGTTCTAAAATTTTAGTTAAAAATGATGTATAAAAATGTTTACTAAATATATTGCATTAACATAATTCTAAAGTCTATTCTTATCTTTGAGTAGCGTGCTTGAGTCTTGCATGAAATAGCAAAACTTGCTATCATTTATCATTTAACTACGTATATATTCCAATACAAATTACTCTCTTGGTCGGTTCATTTTTTCGGAGTTAGAAAAAGTAAAAAATAGTTACCTTAAATCAATGTCACACACACACTTAAAAACACTGTCACTTCTCATGTCTGAAAGCGTAAAAGAATTGAAGCAAGAGGTCAAACCGATTTTGAATTTTATTAACTCCAAAAATGGCTGTAGAAAGTAGCGCTATTAAAACGCTCTGATGCGGAGAAAGATGATAAAAAAATTCTCTACGTTTTATATAGCTGGGTAAAGTTTTTATATAAAACTGCTAAAACATGACGAGTTTAATGTTTTTCCAAAACTTTGATTAACCGGATCAAAGTAGCAAGGGTGAAGCGGTTAAATTTGATGAGGATTGAGATGAAAGTTTGATGTGGTAACCTAAGGTGAGACACAGGGAGCTATACTCGCTCTATTTTATTTTTATTATATACTTGTTTTTATTTCTTTTTTATGTGCTTAACAGTTGCCTAAATTTCAAGTGAAGTACGTAAATATTTTTTTTATTTGTTTCGTTGCGTATATTTTACGTGACATTTGTTATTCATTTTGTAAAAAGTTTTATTTTCACGTTATTTTTTCATAAAAATGAAACTACGTTTTATTTAGTTCTTATGAAAAGTTTATAGGTGGATATAACATTAGTTTTGATGGTTTGTGAAGTCTTGTTCAATTTATAAAATTACCCCGTCAAGATAATTTTTTTCTATTTAGTACAGATTTAAACTTCTTGTACCTTAAATATAATATACAGGTCTATTTTTTCCATACACGGAAAAATAATGCGATCTGATTGAAATTCGGTCTGCATGTGCTATGTATAACACTAACATATGTGCTAAGTTCCATCTTATTATCAGCATTAGTTCAATTTTTATAAAATGACTTGTGTAAAACATTTTTTTTAAAAAAGGTAAAAAAATCAGAAAATGATTCAAATAAGTTGAAATTTAGCACAAATGTATATCTTTACTTAATAAATACGTACACATAGTTTCGTTTCAATATGACAAGTATATCCATAACTTATGTTGGATCATAAAACTTAGGTAGCATTGTGCGTGGTCAGTGCTGCACTGAAACGGATGCATTTATTATCTGAGGACAAGCAAAGCGAGAACGAAGACATATTGAAGTATAAATTTGGCGAATTGTATATTCTGAGGACGAGTGAAGCGTGTCAGAAGTAGGGAGGATGAGCGTAGCGAATCCGATTTAATGAGGAAAAGTTCCGAGGTACCCCGTACCCGATATGTTTTGTTTGCGCACGTATTTAATCCAGACTTTAATTCTACCTTTAGATTTAACTAAAATAAAAAAATTAAGTGTAAAGAAGAACGGTGCAGAGTAGAGTATTGTACTCAAGTTCATGTGTTGAACAGAACACACTTAAAGACACACATAACTCTTTTACTGACTGAGACTGATAAACAACTTAGTAAAACCTACTCACTCCGGAAGTCTTAAAAACACCGGAATCGGACGATTCAATAAAAACCCAAGTTACGGTTTTTTAGGGAAAACACCACACTTTTATTACATATCTAAGGGAATACATTAGGAAAAGTAAAAACAATCAATTATGAGTTGACTTAATCCTGTAAAAATAAGATTTTAAAATTATGGTTTGTTATAAGAAATAGATTTGTCATTTAATTGGATATTTTTTTGGATCCATGGATTTGAAACCGATAAATCATATTAATATTGGATCTTAGGATATCTATTAGACTAATACAATAATTAATAATTCCTTAAAAACTTACAATTGTCTAAAGGAATACGTTTTTAGTCTGTTTGGAGACGTTTTCAGGTTTTGGTGAGGACAATATAACATTTGGAGACAGTTGTTTTAGAAATGTCATCCTCTTTACAGCATATTTATTCTAAAAAACATGTTTTATGTTTTGGTTTATTATATCTACAGTAACAAACAGTTCCGTTACTAGGTTTCAACATGATTTATATACAATACGAAAGAGTAAAAATATCATATGTATGTCCTACTAACATTTTTTTACAGGTAAAGATTAAGTTAGCAAACATAATAATTAGGCCTAAAACTGCTCTCAACTAAGTTAATAAATATTTATTAAAAAGTTTTTTATTTTTATTTTAAAGGATATGAATTATTAAAATAATAGAAAACTAATAGATGTATTGTTTTACATGAGTTTGAACATGATGATAACATAGCGTCATGTAGCAGTCTTATTTTATAACGATAGATGGCCCATTACGTCACGAATGAAAAAGTGTTTTACGTATCATGGACATTTACAAAATAGAGAAGTCACTTCAGTACGTCAGAAAACTTGATTCCATTATATAAATGTATGGATAATGAAGTAACATAAAACTTATATATGACAAGAAATGGTGTAATTGTTATATTATCTATAACAATTTACAATTAAAGTGTTTTAGGTTTTTTAAATAGTAGAAATTAGTTTTAAAAAATACTGGATTAATAGTTTGACAAATTTAGTTTTGTTTGATGACATAAACTAATGGAAATAGATTTAATTTCAATCCTCTCTGTTTGCTTTTACTCCATGATGAGTCCTTCTATAGCTGGGTAACTCTACCCCTCCCTCTGACCCAGTGACAGTGATATAAATATAGGATTTCAAAAACATAGAGTATAAAATAAACTAGAGAAGTATATTCGTTTCAAGTAACCACTCAACACAATTATTTGAACTTGTCAAAAAACCTCTGTCATGATAGGAACACTTTTCAAAAATGCTTTTTACCATTGTCGAGTTTTGTTTGTTTATAACTAGAATGGCCCTTTTGTAGTTCAATACATGAAAGTGATTCTAGAGTGATTCTAAATTTAATCTGAAAATGTTAATATCAGTTTAGAGAACAAATTTGATGAAATTTCAATCGATGATGTAGCATTTGATTAATTAAATTCTGTTTTACTGAGTTTTACATTTTGGAAAATGTTTAATTAACATAAAAGGTTTTTTAGAATTATTTAGCTGCCTTTTTGTTACAAAAGTTAAAATTTTGATTCGAATATGTGTGTGTACATTTCCCGAAACAATTATAGAATAAGTATATTTTCAATCAAAATAAGTTGTCCACCCAACAAAAAATGCCAAAGTATAACACTGACAAGTACAATATACAGTTCTATGTCAGCACAAGATTTAGTGCCGTAAAAAGAATACAAAAATAAAATATGGCAAAGAGAAAAGAAGGACAGTTTAAAAGGATTATAATATTTCTAAAGGCTCTATTTCCTTTATGTTGACTCGGCAATATTTGAAATATAGTTAAGCGTCGAGCTTTTAAGTCTTTTTATTTATCTTATGAAGCTTCCACTAGTTTTCATCTTCAGTGAAAATTTGCAATAAAAAGTGGAACTCACGTTCCGAAAACAAATAATTAAAAGAATTTTCTAGAAGTTTGCATTTTATCAATTTTATATTCTTTAGCAAAAATGGCATTTTTTTGTGGTGACTAAGAAAAGGTACTGTAATAGCTGAGTAAAAACTAGAAGATTTACTCTAGAAAAATAGTAACTGTAATACATTGGTAAAAGCACTATAACAGTTACACATAAAATAGTTATTGTTACAGTTTAATAAATGCACTCACTATAACATTTACTCATAAAATAATTATTGTTGCAGTTTAATAAATACACTCACTATAACATTTACACTTAAAATAGTTATTGTTACAGTTTAGTCAATTTGCTATAACATTTACACATAAAATAATTATTGTTGCAGTTTAATAAATACACTCACTATAACATTTACACATAAAATAATTATTGTTACAGTTTAATAAATACACTCACTATAACATTTACACATAAAATAATTATTGTTGCAGTTTAATAAATACACTCACTATAACATTTACACTTAAAATAGTTATTGTTACAGTTTAATAAATACACTCACTATAACATTTACACATAAAATAATTATTGTTACAGTTGTAACAGTTGCAGTTTAATAAATACACTCACTATACATTTACACATAAAATAATTATTGTTCAGTTTAATAAATACACTCACAATAACATTTACACTTCAAATAGTTATTGTTTACAGTTTAATAAATACACTCACAATAACATTTACACTTCAAATAGTTATTGTTACAGTTTAATAAATACACTAACATTTACACTTCAAATAGTTATTGTTACAGTTTAATAAATACACTCACAATAACATTTACACTTCAAATAGTTATTGTTACAGTTTAATAAATACACTCACAATAACATTTACACTTCAAATAGTTATTGTTACAGTTTAATAAATACACTCACAATAACATTTACACTTCAAATAGTTATTGTTACAGTTTAGTCAATTTGCGATAACATTTACACATAAGATAGTTATTGTTGCAGTTTAGTGAATTTGCTATAACATTTACACTTAGAATACTGTTATAGTTTTGTAACCGTACTTTAACTTTTAGAACAAAAATAGTAATTGTTGTAGTATCTAGTAACTGATATCACAGTACTCACTCTAAAAATATACTTACAGTTAGCAAGTGTACCGTAAAACCCATGCTAATATAGTTAGTATTATAGAATACGAACTATACTTAATTAATTAATTAAATAAAATAACTATAATTAATAAATATTAATTATTTATTTGTTTCTTCATTTATATAAAACTTTTATAGAAAAATTATTCTCTTCGTATTAAAGATCAAAAACAGAGATCTAACCTAAATTATCTGTTTCAGACGTTTTTATGACTGCCTCAGTGGTTTTTACCAAGTTATCTAACAGTGTGTGTTTGCGTGTGTGTGTGTGTGTGGTGTGTGTGTGTGTGTGTCTGTTGTCATTGTAGCTCTCAGGTTTTTATACTATAGATTTAAAACTTAGCACAAATATTAAATTTTAGATCCAGTGAAGCTATCAAAGAAAATTATTCTCTCGTGACTTAACAAACATTTTGAAATTGTATACTTTGGAACAGACAAGGAGCATCAAGGGAGGTCAGTACGTGGATAGATATGATGGATGGATATTTAACGTCTGAGGACGAGCAAAGCGAGTCCTAAGTGAGAGGGAAGAGCGTAGCGAATCCGGTTAGGTCATAGAGATATTATTTCTAGAGGGGCCCTACAGGTTAAATTATGAAACATGGAAAAAGTAACCTGACCACCTTCGATTATAAATATAATCAAATAATCAGTACAAAATTACAATAATTTATATAGTAAATCGTTAAAAATACAAATCAAAACACAACCATTGTGCGGGACACCGAAATAAATGTATTAATTATAACCTTAATTCACTCTTGGAGGAGGTTTCAATGAGGTTACACAGAGCCCCTGAGAACCCCAAAAAGATGTTTCAGGCTTCTCAATTTATTTTATTTATTTTATGCCCCCTCTAGTATACATCTCTACGGATTAGGTGAGGAAAAGTTCAGAGGAAACCCATACCTAGGTTTTTTCTAGTATAAATAAATAAATAAATAAACCATTTATTGTAGATATTATACAGACTTATAAAAAGAAAAAATAATCTAACATTCTTTTTAAATCTACAAATCGGTATTAACCGTGGTTACACATTAGGGTGGCGTTGCAACTTCAATCGAAATATAGTAATTATTTTTTTTAATACAACTGTTGAAAATTTAATTATCATTCAATAATATATTTTTTTGTTTATTTTTTTATAATTTAATAACGTAAACGTTTAATTTTTAATAAACCGAATTTAATGTTAAAAAACTTTATTATAATTTAAATATTCTTACTTTTAATTTACTATCTTATTTTTTTATTTTAGGACGTTTTAAACAAAATATAATATAATTTTCTTCTTAAATTATAATTTCTTTAATGAAATTTTTCAAAAAAAAGTAGTTTAAATTTAAAAATAATAAATATTCTTTACTCGTTGATATTTTTTTATTTTTCTGTATATATATATATATATATTATACATATATTATATATATATATATATATATATATATAATATATATATATATATATACACATACCACACATATACACACTACACATATATACATACACCACATACACACGCATAACATACATATACACACATATACATATATATATATATATAAATATATATATAAATATACTTTTTTTTTTTCGGACACAGGTGGGACGGAATAAAAAACTTCACCAACTACATCAAAACGATATTTCGCCTTTATTAAGCTCACAAGGCATATTCATGTTTCAAAAAATACCTAAAAAATTAAATAAGAGTTAAAAATACCTAAAATGTAATTTATATTAAATTAAACAGATCTAAAAACATGCTCAAGGTCAAAATGGAAGAAATAAGAAATCTACACTACTTTACAATATATACATAGTTGAAAAATTATAATGTCAAAATGTTCTAAAGAAATTATTTTAGTCTTCACCATAAAGTTAAAATTCTCCTAGAAAGAGTAAGAAAATATATTTAGAAAGGATATGCTAAATCATTAAAAGAAAGCAAATACAGGAAAAATAAATAGGGTAAAACTTACATGCAGATGTCAAAATGCATAATATTATAATAAAACTAATTAATTTTAAGATTGGAAAAAGTCAAAATCTACTCAAAATTAAATTAAAAACCAAAAAAGGGAAAGATGAAAGTTTATAAACACATAACCTCCAAAAGGTATAGAATTGGAAATAAAGGGTGATTAAAAGAATATGTAGGACAAAAATTTTTTTAACTTTATTCTATTTAAAATATTAGAGTAATATTTATTTAGGTCTTTGGCATCCTTCTTAAAATTGATATTATCAGGTTCATTAGATATATGAATCGCTTCGAGGAAAAGTCTTTTCTTGTATTATTTTTCATGTTCAATTAATTTGGCTTGATCAAAATTGAAATTATGATTAAGTTTTTAGAATGCTGTGATAAAGCTGTATTGACATTTTTTCCTATGAGCCTGTTCTTTTCTATTCATCCAAGTCTGACGGATTCACCAATATTATTGTCCGGACATTGAGACATGGAATTTTATGACAAAACCCATGTCATAATCCATTTTCAATTATATATATTATATAATATATATATATATATATAATATATATATATATATATATATATATATAATATATAAAATATATATATATATATATAAATATATATAATATATATATATATATATATTATATATATATATATATATATATATATATATATATAATATATATACAACATAATACCAATATATATATTTATATTTCGTGTCTGGTGCACATAAATCCATTTTTCGTTCGTTTTATTGTGTTCTTAGAGATGTCCGGGTTTGTTTTCTAGTATAACCTGTCGCAAAATATTTTGAGCTTTGTTCCTTACTTTATATGATTCAAGAAGTATTATATAATGAGCAAAAAGCTTAAGTAAAAGAGTATACAGTGATTATGAGCAGCTAACCGCTCTTTACGGCTCTCGTGTGTAAACAAAAGCGTTTGAGATGTTGCATAAACGTTTTGGAATCAAACATTTGTATACAGATTATTGATTATCTCTTCATCATTTATTTAATAATTGGACGGATTTTTATCTTTATTTTATTTATTTAACAGCTTAACTGAGAATGGATCTAAAATTAGAAACTCATAATAGTTACCTTGTTGTAGCAACAGATTGTCATTTTACGTAAATATTCGTTCTGGTAGACAAGCAGACCGTTGTGTTGCGTAGAAAACTATCTAATGTTCCTGTAGATCGTCTGAATTCACCATATTCTCTTGTCTACTATTGGGCTTTGATTACAATCAGGTTTCCATTTTCCCATGCAAACTGCTAGATATTGATAAATGTTTTGGCATTAGATAGTGTAGTAAAAATTATACCGTAGAATACGGCATAGAAAACGCATGCTGCTTAAATCGTCAGGTTGCGTGGAAACCTCCGTCTGCTAAAGGCAATTGTGTTATTTCTCTCTGAAATATATTTCCACGTCTAGACCGGATTTAGAAAGATGAATCCTGAACATTTTTCTATGAAAACAATTTAATCTTTTCCAGCGTTGTCTCTGTTTTCTTTCTTGACGTTAGTAACTGTTGTCTATTTTTCTATCTATACTCTATATGTCGTTTCAATATACTTTTTTTGCTTTTCCTCATTTATATCGTTGTGGCAAATAGGAAAAGTATAGAGTTGGCTCTAAAATTCAGAAACCGGGTTTCACCTGAATTATACGTTTCAGTTGGTTTTTAGGACTTCATGATTGGTTTTCACAAAGTTTTCTGAGTGAGTGTATTATCACCGCTCCCAGAGAGTCGAAACATTGTAGATACTTATTAGGATAAGTCGTGCTTTGCGGTAAATATTTTTATGACGTCATAAATCGGCAATAATACACAGCAAAAAAAGAAGAAAAAGTCTAATAAAAGAGAAAGAAGTCTCTCCACAAAAATATATTCTTAATAGCAAAACGCTTTCAACCTATCAAGAGGTCATCATCGGCAGCCGTTGAATTAAGAAGAAGAAGTATCTTTGATATCTGATCTGTAAGACTCATCTATCACCCTCTTCTTTATTCAACGGCTAGCACTGATGATGACCTCTTGTTAGGTTGAAAGCGCTTTGCTATTAAGAATATATTTTTGTGGAGAGACTTCTTCCTCTTTTATTAAGATGAACTCCATTAACACTCACCTTAGTTCTTCAAGAAAAAGTCTCAAAAAATAATAAAATTATGCATGCAAGTAATCAAATATAGTACTAACATATGTGCAAAGTTTTATTTTGTTATTAGCATTAGTTGATTTTTTTATCGGATGACCTTTAAACTTTTAAATTTAATTTAAACATTTTTCTAAATGTAAAAAAAATTAAGAAATAATCCAATTAAGTTGGAACTTGGTGCAAGTGTATCTACTAACGTCATAAATGAGTGAACTAAGTTTTGTTTCAATACTTTAAGTATTGAAACAAAAGTATTTACAGTTTTCTTTAAATCGTAAAATATAAGCATCACTTAGTGAGGTTAGTCATTGGATGGGTGACTGCTGGTAATAAAATTCAGGCGCGGTGGTCCGCATGTCGGACGAATTTCCTTTGGGATGCGTGTTTCCGTGCTTAACAACCCATTTCTTGCTTAAGGCTCCGGTTCATGCTTTAGAACCTAAGCAGTTACTCAATTAACAAACACTGCTCCCAACTTGTCTGTATTATTCTAAGAAAATGCACAAAAACCTTTAAAGATAAACACTCACTAAGCTTTGAACTAGTGCAAATAATAGTGCGTACTGCTAATTTTAGTGTTATCATTTTGTATAACCAACTGGATAATTATGCGCATTTCATTTGAAAAATTCAGACAAAATGAGTTGCCAGCAGCGCTTGACAGTTGTAACTGCTTAGGTTCTACAGCATAAACCGGAGCCTTAAGCAAGAAATGGGTTGTTAAGCACGGAAACACGCATTCCAAATGTAATTTCCCTGACATGCGGACCACCGCGCCAAAATTATTTAGTAGTTGTAAACTTATATAATGTAAAAAAATTAAAAAATTATCGTCCCTACCAGGATTTGATGTTAAGCACGGAAACACGCATATATATATAATATATATATATATTATATATATATATATATATATATATATATATATATATATATAATGTATGTATGTATGTATAAAGTTTCGTAAATCGTATCTTTTTGTCATTAGGGACCTCTGAAACAGATTTGTGTCGTGTCGCGGTCCGAGGTTCGACTTCCGCCATGACGCCTATCCCGTTAGTGAATTTATTCCCCTAGGAAATTCGCTAAAACAAATGTCTTTTCTGAGGAAAAGTTCCGAGGAACCCCGTACCTGATTTCTTATTTTATTTCAATTTAGTATGTTCTAATATTAAAGAACATCTTTGTGTCTAAAACCGGGTTTTCGAAGTGAAATTCTACATCTACAAGTCAGAAAACACTTCCAGGGTAGTTTTTCCGTTCTCGTATTTTTTTCCAGTCTCATGGATATTAGGTAGAGACCTTAATATCCATCGGAAAAATACATTCAGATATTTTCTTGAAAACCGGGGTACGCAGATGTTATCGCGAGAAAATTTGTTGCTTGAGAATTCTTTTATCAGAAAAATGGTGTTTTGACTTTATGATTATGACGAATATCAAAACAAGAAAAATGTTTCTAAAAAGAAATCACATTTTCTTTTTGATAAAACGAAAAACTTGTTTTTTTTCAACAACTTTATTATTGTTTATAAATATTGTCAGAAAAGTAAAAGGTACCTCGGAACTTTTCCTCATCGCGTGGGATTCGCTACGCTCATCCGTCTGGCTCCGAACTCGCTTCGCTCGTCCTCAGATAGTAATTATATTCGTTTCGTTCTCAGTGGTCCCCCATCTAAGCACTGACTAAACTCGATGCTGCTTAGCTTTTATAATAAAAAAACTCGTGAATATACTTGTCGTATTGAAACGGAACGTGTTGTACTTATTTATTAAGTACAGGTACGCGCTTGTACCAAATTCTAACTCAATTGGTGTCAGAAATGTCATGAAATTAAAATATAAATCTTGTAATTGTCATGTGATGTCAAATATAAGTCAGTCGTTTCAAAGAACCCAAAGTGTGTTTTCTATGTGTGTTTCTAATTTTAACAAAGTGGCGACCGTCGGGAAAGAATTGCAACTTTCAAAGAAGTTTGAATAGTGAGTAAAATTTTGGAGTTTTAAGTAGAAAAAGTTATGTTATAGTTGTCACATAAGTTAAAATCAAAAATAGTAGTGACGAAGTTATGTACTGCTGAAGTTCAGAGTTAGAAGGTGAATTAAAGTCGGTCAAGTAATTTTTGAGAAGTTACTTTTATGTTTTTTGTAGGTGCAGTTTAGTTGTTTTGTAATTGATTTTATGAAAAATGGATTATTATTTTTGTTGCAATTATCTGAAGAGAAGAATAGAGAAAAGAAAGGAAATAGATGCACTGTATGTCGAAATTATTGAAAATTCTAAAGTCATGGACATTACGGAGGATGAAATTATAAAATTGTATGATGAACTTTTTGAAATAGAAGATGAAATTAATGAAATTCGGAATGAGAACGCAAGTTCTTTTGATGATGGACTTATTTTGCTTAGGTACAGAGGAAAAGTTATAAAAATGATACATAAAATTGAAGAACTAAGAAAGTCAGATAATACAATTGTCAACAGTTATGTTAAAGATGAAGTTACGAGTTATATAGTGATGAGATTAATAATGTATGTAAGTTAGAGGAAGATACAGCGAGTTTAAGTCGGTGTAATGAAATTAAAGAGTCTAAGAATGTTCAGTCAGAATGTCAAGATAGTAAAGACGCTGATTTAAATAATGTAGGTTTAGAGTTGGATAAGTCAGTAATGCTTGAAAACAATGAAGAAAATTTAAAATGGAACCGAATGGATCTGACGATAGAAGATATAGAATTAGGCATTAACAAGAAAAATGAAGTATTAAATCTGGAAGAAAAGAATTTAGATATAGATTATCAAGTAGATATTAATTTAGTTAAAATAAATCAGTCAGACGTTGAGGTTGAGATAGTAAAAGAAAATGTAGATGTAGATAATCAAATAGACAGTTATTCAGTTAATGTAGCACAGTTAGATATTGAGTTAGTAAGTTGGGTGAATTTAGAATGTTTGGGGTTAGAAATTATAAATTCAAAGAATAAACTTAGGATAGGAACTATCAATTTTAGATACTATTGGAAATTAAAAAATTTCCTAATCTATGGCACAAAAAGAAAGTGTATGTTTAATTTCTATTTTGTTTTGAATTGTTCTTTAGAGTACGTGGACAAGTCTCATATATTTGAAACTACTAGGAGTTTCCGAACTTGGAAATATAAAAAAAAAAAATCCACAATTTTTGGGTCAGGAGGATAATGTATTTTAGTTTGTATTGTATTTTGCTAAAAAGTCTATATACAAGTAGTAGGGTAAACGTCTTGATCATGTCAAAATTTATTTCTTATTGTTCATTATTTTGGGCCAAAAAAAATAATTTACAAATTAGGATAAAAATTTAAATTCTAAAATGAACCAAAGATGGAGTAGGTGAGACATAGTTTAGTATCTCCACTTTTTCTGGGTGTGGAGGATGTTGGAAATGACATGACAGACATCTAAGTGACAGATTAATTTATAATTTAAGATTTGATGTAAATATGTATTAGTATGAAATATACTCTGTTTGTAACATTGCCACCTGGTCCTTTCCAACATCCTCCACACCCAGAAAAAGTGGAGATACTAAACTATGTCTCACCTACTCCATCTCTACCTGGAATCATGTCTATGACTCTCCCTATTGGCCACATGATTCTTTTTAATTTATCTTCTTCAACCAAAACTATCTCTCCTATCTCCAATTTTTCATTGCATCTTTTCGGATTCTTTCCCCTGTGCACTAACAACCCTAAATACTCTTTTGTGAACCTATTCTTCAACTGCTCTCTTAATTCATGAATATGTTTTGATGTTTGTTTGAGAATATTTTCATCCACTAGATTTAAATCTCCTACCTCACACCCAAATTTTGCGTTTATAAGGAAATCTAATGGAGTAAGTGGCTTAAGCAATTCGCCTTCAGCTACGTAAGTGAGCGGTCTAGAATTAATTACTGATTCTATATCACAAATTATTGTGTATAGCTCCTCAAAATTTACCCTGGATCTCCCTAACACTTTCCTCAATAAATCTTTAACTAAACCAACTAATCTTTCGAAAAAACCTCCCCACCACGGAGCTGCTGGTACGTTGAACTTAAATCTAATTTTTTCCGCAGTCAAATTTTCCTCAATTTTCCCCCACTCTATTTTAGCAATTAAATTCGCCGCACCCCTAAAATTAGTACCATTATCACAAATAATTGTTCTTACTCTGCCACGTCTAGCTATAAACCTCCTAAGTGCTCTTAAAAATGCTTCGGTTGACAAACTTTCCACCAACTCTAGGTGCACCGCCCTATATACCGCACACGTGAATAAAACGAACCACGTCGACGTTCCTCCTCGTATCACGAGTGGCCCACCTAAATCCACCCCACACGTCTCGAATACTCCACCAGTCACTACTCTATCAGCCGGTAACGGTGGTTCTGTTGGGTTTATTGGTCTACTCGCGTACCTCCTACAGACAATACAATTCTTAATCACCCTATTTACTGTTCTCCTTCCTTTAAGAACCCAAACTCGCTCCCTAATTTTGCATAATGTTGTTTGTACTCCACTATGACAATTTTTAAAATGAAATTCTCTAATTAAACTTTCTACTAATTTATCTTTACCCGGTAATACAATCGGGTTAGTGAAATCCCTTTCAAAATTTCCCTTCTCAATTTTACTTCTTACTCTTATTAATTCATCCTCATCTACTATTGTTTGTAACGTTTTTATATTTTCTACTCGTAAACTTTCTTTTTGAATACACCTCAAAACTATAATTTCGGCCCTATTAAATTCATCTAAATCCAACCTCAACTCCTTCAATTTTTCTGCAATTACAGCTTTATCTTTAATTATTTGTCTATTTAATTTTTCTTTTTTGCTCAATGAAATTTTAATTTTTTCTAAAAACCTATATATCCAACCTACTATTTTTACTACCTTTTTAAATGAACATGACGAAATTTTCTCTAACAACCCTTTGTTTGTAACATTTGCTTGTGTCACACTCAAACATTCAACCTCTACTATCTCATCACACCTTAACATAGGCCATTCTGTACGGTCTTTCTTTAACCACTCAGGTCCTACAAGCCATCTGCTTTCCACTAAGCTCTTTGCCGTACATCCCCTTGAGTCATAGACATGATTCCAGGTAGAGATGGAGAGGTGAGGACAGTGAAGGTAAAGACAGCGAAAAGTGAATTGTGGAGGCCTATTCAAAAGGTTTATCCATTAGAATTAAAAATAAATAAGAAAGAAGTAGGAAAGTGTGATGTAGGTGTTGGAAAGGACCAGGTGGCAATGTTAGAACAGGGCTCACAAATAGAGCAAGCAAAAGAGACCGAAAAGGTGGAGAACAAAATAGTTGAGACCAAAAGTGGGAGAGTTGTAAAACCCCCAACGCGGTTTACAGCTGGACTCGAGAGAAAATCACATCACTAAATTTAATTTTGGAATGTTTAACAAAAAAAAAAAATTGTATTATGTTTTATTAATTTGATCATCGTTACTTATTGATTTGTTTATCTATTAGTTATTGTTTACTATTTTTTTATTTAATTACTTAGCTGAATACTTTCGAACTTGATGTCACTTAAATGACAATTAAAATAATTTTTAATATTAGACATGGTTGTTGATAATTGACGGAAGCTGTTATCTAAAGTAGTTACTTTAGGGCCGTGGAGGATGTCAGAAATGTCATGAAATTAAAATATAAATCTTGTAATTGTCATGTGATGTCAAATATAAGTCAGTCGTTTCAAAGAACCCAAAGTGTGTTTTCTATGTGTGTTTCTAATTTTAACAATTGGATTATTTGCCGATTTTTTTAAAGGAACGTATACAAGTAATGTGATATAAATTGAACTAATGCTGATAATGATATGAAACTCGTGCTAATAATGAGAGGTAAGGTAGTCGTATACATGGCGCTACATTCGTGCTAAATCTCAATCCGATCCCATCATTTTTCCACGTTTAATGGTTTTACTAATATTTTTCTGAGTCATCATTGCGGGTTAATGACGTCATAACAAATATTTTTTCGGATAACACAACTACACTTATAGTCTAGATTCCGTACAAAGTTTCTAGCATAAATACACTGGAAGCTACAATAATAATACACACACACTACAGTCTATCGTTAAGTTTAAAAATCTTGACAGGTCAGTTTAGGCACCACTGATTCTTAAGAAAAAAAAATTCCTGCAAGAAAGGAGCGGGAAAAAACTATGTAAAGCGGGAAAAATCAGGTTATTTTTCCCGTATTTTCTTGGCGATGTTTTTTTTACATTTCTTTGTGTAGTTTTATTTTAAAATATCATTTTTTAAGATAACTTTAAAAGTAGTTTTCAAAACGATGTAATCAAAAGAAGAACCACAAACAAAGTGAACGATTGCCGGGAAGAAGGATTTTTTTCTGCTTATAAGTGAGAGGTTGGCAGCGGCTTCTCTGATCGGTCAATCCCCAAAATACTTATGACCTTGGGGATTTTTAAACTAAACGATAGACTGTACGAGTGTGTGTGTATAACAGACAGAAATTCATTCTCGCTAGCGGCTTTAGCTAAATAATCAGCTTCTTCGTATTCTGGTATACCGCTATGTGCTTTTACCCAATTGAATAATATGTATTAACATCATATTAATCAATTATGATCTATTAAGATTCTGACATAGCATAAATCATGTTTCTTATTTGCATTATTAATGGGGAATGGTTCCAGCTGTTAAGAGTTTCTAGAGTTGATTGGCTGTTAGTTCTTATGACGTATTTGCAGTTTGTTTCAATCTTTTGATGCAACCATTCTAATGCTTTCAGAATTGCGGTACCGCATCGTGGTCTCGACACTTTTCGTGGCAGGATTTTACGTTGTATCGACACGACATAACCTCGACACTTTACCCAAATCATGTGTCGATGTTACGTCGTGTCGAGACCCCGACGTGTCGATACAACGCATAATCCTGCCAGAGTGAAAATATTAAACATGTCTATTTCCAGACCCGTTTGGATACCGACACCACCCTCGACAGTATTATAGTTGTCGATGTTACGCAGAATCAGGACAGAGGTGTCACGTGACTAATTTTTGTTCTGTGCAATTTTGTCGTTATATCGACACATGGCATGGTTTTGCGAGGTCTCGACAAGTCATGGTCTCGACACGACATAAAATCGACACATGATTCAGATAATGTGTCGAGGTTATAAAGTGTCGATACTAATGAATATTGAGACCAAGGAAAAGTGTCGACGTTTATTTAGTGTCGAGACATCGTGGTGTCGAGACTACTTGAGAACTTGCCATCGTCTGTCGATGTTATGTAGTGTCGAGACTATGACTTGTCGAGACCTCGCTAAACCATGTCATGTGTCGATATAACAACAAAATTGCACAGAACAAAAATTAGTCACCTGACAACTCTATCCTGATTTTTGACACATGTGTCGACGTTACGCAGTGTCGAGACCCCGGGGGCGACCCAGAATTGCTACTTGCTCTGCTTGATAGTTCGATCACTGCGTTGAAAGTCTACATTGAGTAATGGAAGTGACTTGAGTACCATAGTATGCTACAAAAATATAAAAATAATACTTTTTCTAATAAGGTTAAACTTTTTCTTCAAAACATGCCTTTGTACTCTCTGTCGGAGTTTATCTAATAGTGTTGTGCCTATTTTATTATTATTATTTATTACTATTTTTATTGATTGTTTTAAATATTTTGTTTGTTATGTTTGTATGCATGTAATTTATATTGTATTACTGACGTGTTGTATCATTTTCAAGGCTAAAACAATAAATTGTAAATAAATAAATAAGTAAAAAGCACATCCAACTCCTCTGCCTTTTTACTGATATCGGTGTAGATGGTGACTATAAAATCGTTGTCATTTTAATTTCCAGTAAATAGAGTTTTAACACAAAGAGCTGGATGAGGCCAAACACATATAGGGGAACGAAGCGAGCCCTAGATAATTATGTAAAAGTTTGATTCTGTTGTTTAAAATTGGCTAGTAACAAACAATTACATAAAGAAATGTGAACGAAGCTATCCCTAGAATATTATGTTATGTTTTTGCTCTATGCTGTAAAATTAGGTATTGATAAACATACACAGAAAGGTGAGCGAAGCGAGCCCTAGAATTTTATGTTTTGTTTTAAATTTTTTCTTGCATTAGGTATCGACAAACAAACACATATAGGCGAGCGAAGTGAGCCCTAGAATATTATGTTACAGTTTGATTCTATAGTTTACAATTGGCTAGTAAAAAACAAGCTCAAGCGAGTGAAGCGAGCCCTAGACTATTGTGTTATGTTTTTTTTTTGTTTGTAATAAAATTAGGTAGTGATAAACATACATACACAAAGGCGAGCGGATCGAGTCCTAGAATGTTAAGTTATATTATAATTACTTTTCCTAAAATCAGTTATTGAGAATGAAACACATATAGGCGAGCGAAGCGAGCCCTAGAATATTAGGTAAAATTATATTTTTATCCTGCAAAATTAGTTAGTAACGAACATACAAATGAAGGCGAGTGAAGCGAGCACTTATATATTATTATGTTTTCTTTTTAATATATGCTTTAAATTAGATACTGATAAGTAATCAGTATCTGATTAATTATCAGTATCTTCTTCAGTTTATTAATTCTGATAAACAAAGAAAGGCGAGCGAAGCGAGCTCTGGAATATTATGTTATATTTTATTTACTAAAATTAGGTATCGACAAACAAAATTATATAGGCGATCTAATCGAGCCGTAGAATATTATAGTATTTAAATAATATAGTATTTATACATGATATTTATGAAAATATCGGAGAAACCCTTATAATGCTTGCAAAGCAAGCACTTTGACGGATTTTTTTACACTGTATTCACATTATAATATTATCAAATCCTGCAATTCTTAAAAATAAGTATTTCATTCTTACGTTATCTAGTAACATTCATGAAGAAATGATAATTGAAAAAATATGTATTACACAGGGGGTCCGACAAAGTATCATTACTAATAGCTTTTTATATGCTCAATCGAATGAGACCAATTTAGCTAAATCGAACCTCGGTCCATTCCTTATGACTGAAAGTACAAAAGAAAAAAATATGGGACACGTAACATTATTTTTTTAAAAAAATCTCTGCTGGTTAGGTGTCGCCATGTTCTGCTTTACCAAGTCAGTAAAAGTTCTTCTAAGAAGATTTAATATCAAAAATGGCTCCGTCAATGCGCATCGGCTCGCAGGGCCAATCGTAATTTAATTTGAAAATTTGCTATTCTAAGGCCATGTCAGAAGAAATAATAATAAACAACATATAGGTAGTCCCGCGCAGCGGCGTTATTAGCCGAGGCTGCACTGAGGCTCTGTTTGCCGAGGCTTCACTGAGGCTCTGTTAGCCGAGGCCTTACTGTGGCTCTGTTACCGAGGCTTCACTGGGGCTCTATTAGCCGAGGCTACACTGAGGCTCTGTTTGCCGAGGCTTCACTGAGGCTCTGTTAGTCGAGGCTGCACTGAGGCTCTGTTAGCCGAGGCCTTACTGTGGCTCTGTTACCGAGGCTTCACTAGGGCTCTATTAGCCGAGGCTGCACTGAGGCTCTGTTTGCCGAGGCTTCACTGAGGCTCTGTTAGCCGAGGCTGCACTGAGGTCTGTTAGCCGAGGCTGCACTGGGGCTCTGTTAGTCGAGGCTGCACTGGGGCTCTGTTAGTCGAGGCTGCACTGAGGCTCTGTTAGCCGAGGCCTTACTGTGGCTCTGTTACCAAGGCTTCACTGGGGCTCTATTAGCCGAGGCTGCACTGAGGCTCTGTTTGCCGAGGCTTCACTGAGGCTCTGTTAGCCGAGGCTGCACTGAGGTCTGTTAGCCGAGGCTGCACTGGGGCTCTGTTAACCGAGGTTGCACTGAGGCTTTGCTAGCCGAGGCTGCACTGCGGCTCTGTTAGCCGAGGCTGCACTGAGGCTCTGTTAGCCGAGGCTGCACTGGGGCTCTGTTAGCCGAGGCTGCACCGAGGCTCTGTTAGCAAAGGCCGCTATGGAGTGAATTGCTCTTATTTTATAGATCAAATGATTTGTTTACAAGTCATCTTTTATTGCCCATATTTTAATGACCGTCAAGGTTGTACTAGTACTTATTCTGTTTTAATATTTACTATTTCATTCTAAATTCAACTTTTCTGCCAATTAGAATTTCAAACGACTATACAAGTCATCGCTTAACATTGTTAATCTAGCTAAAGGGTGTAATGTGATAAGAATAGATAGAACCAAAATAGGAGGGAGAGGGGGGGGGGCAGTGGTAAAATTGGGTCGTAAAGCCAAACTCGACTTGAAATTAAGGGCTTGGTCTGTCTCTAATACACTCCCTTGTACTTAAGTAAAAAGGAATACCAGTGTAAAAGTAATGCCCCTTATTCAAGTAAAATTAATTCAAAACTGTTTATTTAAACAATTCTACAATGAAGTTCTTAACTATTAAATTAATTTTATAAATACTAGTATTAGTTATCTTTTGTTTCAATGCATTTAACGATTGACATACGTACTACTAGAGAGCCAATGAATAACGAGTATACGTAAAGGACGTAGTTTAGTGTTTACTCACTAGATTTCAGGTCAAGTACTTATCCTGTATCGTATTTATATCACTACTCTAACAACTTCTAAGCTTATTTCATACTAATTTCATGAAAATAAGTTACGTCCATCAAATGGTTTTAATCCGTTTTGTTTGTTTGGTAATAAAATTAAATTATGTCTTAAATTCTTAAATTAAAAACGAGTCTTAAATTACTATTTAAACATATGTATAATAACAACATTATCTTAGACAGTATAACCGAAGTATGCTAACATTATATTTTCACTAATAGTCTTTACTTTATTACTCTCACACCATTTCTTGAAATCGTCGTACTTTTTATCGTAAATTTTCTTGATTTATTTGGCAAGAGATTACTTTTTATTTCTCTTGTGTTCTTCTAGAATATCAGGAGGTGTATGTTGATCCAGCTTTAGAAGTTCATCAATTAAGACGATGCTACTGACAACATCCATGGTTATACACTATCACTTAAACAGTTATAACTTAATGAACAAGTTTGTATCGAAAAATATTATAACAATCACAAATAAAAATATTTCTTTAAAGAATTATTAATATTGTTAAACAAGTGTTTAAATTGATGTCAATATAAAACGCGTAGCGTAGTTTGATGTTTGTTTTGTTTGTGTCTGGTTGCTATGGCAAACACACACTACGTGTTTCACGCATGCGCAATGTCTGATTTTCATTTTAGTCCCTGATTTTATTTTAGTCCCACATTTTGATAATTTTAGTCCCGTATATTAAGATAAGGGACGAAAAGCCTTGTTTTAGTCCCTTATATTAGAGTAAAAATTTCATTTTAGTTCCTTTTGGAGATAAATTAAATTAATTATACGTAATCTGTAAGTATTACCCTAATACGCTAATTTTGTAACCACTTCTGGTAATTCTGAAAACTAAAATTAGTGCATACCGTAATATTGCTAATTTTAAAAATGCATTGAATCCTAAAAAAATTGATACTAAAGTCAAATATTTCATTCTTGTCGGTTTAAACAGAAATATGTGTTATATAGCGAACAATAGCTTCATGAAACGCTACCGGAATGTGGTGGCATTGGTATCAATTTCTTATCACATATAAAAGTTTTCAAAAATATAAATATTACGCTGTTCTAATTTATCTTTTCAAGAATTACCAAAATGACTATATTTGGAAACTAGTAACTAAAACAATAATGGTTAATTTGAAAACACAAAAGACAAATTTCCTAAGAGTAGAGAATATTTTCGAAAGTCCATTATGATTTTTCCCTTATTGTTGAAAATTTAATGTTGATGCATCTGAATTCTTTCGATGTATATATATATATATATATATATATATATATATATATATATATATATATATATATATATATATATATATATATATATATATATATATATATATATATATATATATATATATATATATATATATATATATATATATATATATATATATATATATATATATATATATATATATATGGGTGTGAGTAGTACATATGTTCAATATTTTGTTCCTAGATGTTTCTACGATAATCGACCTAATGCATCTCCCACAGCCTAAAGTTCATGAAATGTGTATGACGTCAATAGCTTACAAAAATTACTAAGCAAAAATTCACAAAAGATCAAAAAGTTATTAATTTGATCAAGTTAAAATTTAATGTACACATGTAATTACTTACCTCGTATGTGAAACACATATGCGAAGCTTAATTTTACTACCAGCATCAATTTTGACTTTATGAGCAATATTCTGAGGCCTCATGGCATAAGGGATGCGCAGGGCCCCCAAAGCTAACTCAAGAACCGACCCCTTAATTTAATCTTAGGTATTAAAACAATGCTGATATGAAATTTTTCTCAACTTAAAACATTCAATAAAGTTTTATGTCCTCATAGTGTATAATGTTAACTTTATTACTATATGTTAAGTAAAACCATAAAATTAACTTGTTACACTCAGATATTAACTTTATAATTAATTTTGTACAAATCCACCCAATGAATAAATTAAATATATTCATTTAATTTATATAATTAATTTAATTATGTTAATTTTAAATATATTAATGTAATATACAATTAATATATTTATATTAAATTAAAATTTAAAATACAATTTTTATTGTAGACAATGACGATTTCCTTCGACGATTTGACGGTTGCTCGAATGACGGAAGTGCAGGAGGCATGAAGAATCAATCAGATTGAATATTTATAAGACATAGAATAATTTATATAAACACAGACACACACACACATATATATATATATATATATATATATATATATATATATATATATATATATATATATATATATATATATTAACCTTTTAAACTTATTAACCTTCTTGGCTCATTCCTATATAATACAATTTCTAGGGCAGTTGCCTACTCGTTAGCATGTAGCTTAAATATATTTATACATTTACTCCAAACTCACAATTATAAATTTTATGACGGCACTATAATTCCCTTTCTATTACAACAAACCTTTTATCTTAATCGTTCCAAAATATTAAAACCATTAAACCCCAAAAGTATTATTATAAGAGTAAAAGCGTTTAAGTTATTAAGTGTGAGATTTTAGGGAGGGTAATAAAAAGGTGAAACTTACCCATTTCTTAGAGGCAGTAAAAGTATACTTTACATCCTGAGCACATATTTACCATCAGTTTTGTGGAGAAATAAAATATCCCTTTTTTAGTGCATCCTAATATTGAAAATAAAAATTTGTGTTTCATTATACGAATTAATATTTTTATTAAGAAAGTATTCATAATATATATTACACATCCTAGTTTAAATAATTATAAGGCTATAAAATCGTATAAATATTTAATTTTAATTCAAATTTACAAAATTTAGTTTATATTAGTAGACATACATACTATAAGTGGGTTTAGTTAAATTTATTTGAGCTCAAACGGCTTACTATATTGAACTTTGCTGAGAAATATGTAGGATAATAATATTTTAGTTTAGTACTTTATTTCTGGAAAATGTTTTTTACACAAGGAAACTCTTTAAATTTCTCATCTTTTCCGAGTTAAGGGTGAGCGGGATGGGGCGGCAGTAAAACCAGATGTTACCACTAAAAGTCTACGCACCAAATTTTTCCTTCAACTAAATATATATTCTATCCAACTTTTTCATATTTGATACCTTTTAATAACTCATACATGGACTAATATAAAAACATATTAAATCTTATAAAGTTTACTATTAAGTCAATAAATATATAACTGCTGTATCGATAAACTTGATAGAAGTTTTAACAGCATTTTCAACTAATACAATGAATTATTGGTATATGGAATATTGTAATTAATCTACTAAGTGTTAAGATTAAATAAGTGTTCATAACATATATTAAATCTTATGAAGTTTATTATTAAGTAAATTTATAAATATTATATGCTAAAATTGCAACACAGCACTCTTTACTAATCCAATAAATTTTTGGGAAAACTTTATAGAATGTTTAATAGTGGCCCAAACTCAATGACATATTTTTATGTGTCTATAAGTCTCTGCACTTATTTAAATATTCCCTTTAGAGACCTGATCTCAATTAAGTGTCTGCACTTAATTAAATATTCCCTTTAGAGACCTGATCTTGATTAAGTCTCTGCACTGAAATATATTCCCTTAGAGACCTGATCTTGATTAAGTCCTGCACTGAAATAATATTCCCTTTAGAGACCTGATCTCAATTAAGTGTCTGCACTGAATTAAATATTCCCTTTAGAGACCTGATCTCAATTAAGTGTCTGCACTGAATTAAAATATTCCTTTAGAGACCTGATCTCAATTAAGTGTCTGCACTGAATTAAATATTCCCTTTAGAGACCTGATCTCAATTAAGTGTCTGCACAGAATTAAATATTCCCTTTAGAGACCTGATCTCAATTAAGTGTCTGCACTGAATTAAATATTCCCTTTAGGGACCTGATCTCAATTAAGTGTCTGCACTTAATTAAATATTCCCTTTAGAGACCTGATCTCGATTAAGTCTCTGCACTGAATTAAATATTCCCTTTAAAGACCTGTTTTCGATAAAATGTTTAGACTTACACTTAAAAATTTTCCCTGTAGAGGTCTAAATACAAAAAAAAATAATTTAATGATCTTTCATGACTGGTTCAAGCCATGAAGTAGTATATTTTCTTATATTTTTTTTAATCTCTCTAAACTTTGTATAAACTGTACTATTTAACATATTACAAACATTTGGACCCTTTAGACCCAATCATGGAAATACGTATCTAACGAGATTATCTATTCAAGGACTATTACCTTGTGTTTATGTAAGGTGAGTTTTTAATGTTGTCTATAACTATTGTGTTTATATAGGGTAAGTTTTTAATGTTGTCCATAACTGTTGTGTTTATGTAGGGTAAGTTTTTAATGTTGTCCATAACTGTTGTGTTTATATAGGGTAAGTTTTTAATGTTATCTATAACTGTTATGTTTATGTAGGGTAAGTTTTTAATGTTGTCTATAACTGTTGTGTTTATGTAGGGTAAGTGTTTAATGTTGTCTATAACTGTTGTGTTTATGTAGGGTAAGTTTTTAATGTTGTCTATAACTGTTGTGTTTTATTAATAATTTTCCTTCTAAATGACTAAAAGGATGGCAAAAGTATAGTTAATGTAGTGTTTTTGTGTGAGGTTTGTCACTGTCATTGTTTCCAAGGTACAATTATGTACCACTCTACTGATATACATAATGTCAGTTTTAGAACTGAAACTTGACCAGAAAGAAAAAGTTTACTTTTAATTTCTTTAGCTTGTATAAGACTAAATATAAACAACATCTTTTATACTAGGAATTTGCTAAATTTGGGCAGTCAAACATTTTTGTAAAGATTTTCAAAAATCTTGATAAACTAGCTTCTGATTTTGAAACGTGATTAGGATTCGTGAGATAATTTGTTCGTGATTTAAAAGAGAGGATAAAAGTATTATTAGATTCAATTACGAGGCAATTTTGAATAAATGTATTTGCGACTAAAAGTGACGCAAATAAACGATTTTCTGCTGGACCTGAAGTCTGAATGTACTTAATTTAGGTGGGTGTTTGCACAAGTGTTTAGAATTGCCGTTTAAAGTAGTTCTGTAAGGTTCTAGAGAGCAATGGAAAGTGAATTACTATTACTTCATAATGGAGTTGAAAGTGTAAACATGTTATAGTAGTAAGATCCATGTTATGGCTTTGTGAAATTCCTAGAACGTTATACCACGTAATTGTATAATGTGGGGAGTATTTGTTACTTTATATGCATCCTTTTCAAAGGAGGTTAGTCCTGGAATAACTTAACATGATGTAGTTTGTAGCGAAGTTTCCTCCCGCTAGATGTCTCTGAGATCAATCAACGACAGGACTCCTACCCCAAGATGAAGCTTGAATTTTAATAAGTTTGGCTCCTTTTAGCACTCACGTACTCACCGGCCTTTCCATCAATGTTTTCCATCCGATTTTGATTTTTAAAGACCCTTTTCCTTTTATGAAAATTTCTTTTTTATGTCACTTAAGTGTTATAGGTTAGGGTCAGAACTAATGACACCACAAAGGGTCTTTGAGGTTGTTGTTAGGGTTTATAGAAGGGTCTCGGTGTTGAATAACAAAAACCCATATCTCTTATAAAGAAAATTATAATGTTGGGTTATTTACAACTTTCTCCTTTAATAGCATCATTATCAAGACTAAAAGTAGAGTTATAAGTTCCCTCTGACCCTGAGGCCGTCTCAGCATCGTGGTAGCAAAGTGCAATCTATACCATTAGAATATGTCAGGTGAAAACAAGGAGATTCTTAAGCAAATACATCTAGAAGAACCTTTTTAAACTGTTTTACATTTAGTTTACTTACTTTATGATAATATTTTATAATCAACAGCTTTTTCCCCATTATCCATCTTCTCTCTTAATTAATTCTATGCAAATTGTTTTTAGAGAGCATTATCTACGACATAATAAAAAGGGCAGTGCAATTCAAGTTAAAACAGAATCATCACTAAAAATACCATGGCTAAATTTCTAACCTTTCGACCGTAAAATAAGATATTAATTTAGTAAGACAATTTCTTAAAAAAATAAAATACAAAAATCACAGGGTAAAAAACAAAGGGTGCGGGGTACCTTGGAATAAAACACATCGGATTACGCTAATTCTCCCTATTTTGGACTCGCTTCGCTCGTCCTCGGAATAAACAATTCACCAAATTTATACTGCAACACGTCTTCGGACTTGCTTCGCAAGTCCTCAGATAGTAAATACATCCGTTCGGTAGTAAATACATCTCAGCGGTCACCCATAAAGCACGGACCACGCTCAATGCTGCTTAACTTTGGGTAATTTACGGTTTTATGAAACCTCATACATCATAGCTACTGTCTATGTCCCTCCATAAAATATCTATTAGTCAGACAATGGATGGACTAAGCGGTTTAAGGAGCTTTACTTTATGCTTCTGACGCTAATAGAAATCTCTAATCCCAGCAGGTTCTGTATCTCGATCTGGACAGTTTCCGTTTTAGCGAATTTTATTTACTTCGACCGTACTTGCTGTGCTAATATCGTCTTCAGCTGGAAGAGAGTTTGAAGTTAACCTGTGTGAGGAGAGGGTTACTTATTGAGAGATGAAAGAATTGTTTTTCCCTAATTTCTTTATCCATTCACTCCATCCACGGTGTCTCTAATGCATTAGTAAGTATATAACTAGGCAATAAAGGTACAATTGTTTTAACGCAAACGTTCGACGAGCTTTGAACGTTAATTATTGACTCTTATCGAACATTAATTTCAAAACGAATAAAACACATTCCTCCCTTCTTGTATATACTATTTTATAAAAGCCTTGTCTTATTGGACTTACAGATCTGTAACCGTCATGACGAACATTTTTTTTTGAGGTAGTACGTAATTGAGTACTTTATTGGACCGTTTTTAGGATGAGAAGTTAATCATTATTGTTATAGGAGGTTATTTAGTACTTTTCACCTCCGAGGACAATAATGAATGTAAAAAAACTCCTAGGACGTAAAAGTAATTCATATATTGCCGCCATTACTGTAATGTAGCGTGTTCAAAAAACAATCTGTGTTAAACCTTCATGAGTTTTCTTTAAAAACGTTAATTTTGTTTCTGTTTTTGTTCGTAGACTATTTTTTTTCGTTTTTAAAAGGTGTTCTAATTGACAATTTTTGTGTGTTTATTTGTAAAGCTTTTACATTTTTGAGTAAAAGTGTGAAGCTATGGATGAATTTAATGTCGACGATAATATAGAGTTAATTGGACGTTTGTCTTTTTTTTTTTTAATTAAGTATATAGCGCAGTTTATTTAATGAGTGCTACCTCAAAAAAAATAGTGTATGCCATCCGGCTGAGAATGTCTTTATGTCTTGGCAATTTTTCCCGACTCGCTTCGCTCATCGGTAAATCTAATTGCCGTGACATAAAGACACACTTCTCAGCCTTATGGCATAAATAACTATTTTCATTATTTATTAAGCTACCTAGGCAGACAATTTTCTGATTTTTAAAGACTGTAAAGTAAGCACTTCACAGCTTCCCTCATAAAAGATAAGTCTAATTTTAAATCATCATTTTTCGAATATATCTTATCTTTTCAAAGTGGGTAACACTATTTACATCCCGTATGGAAAGATTGGAATAAAGAACATTATTCGTGAATTATTAGACACAACATGCTTTTATCTGGAGTCCCTAAGGAAAATGGCAACCCTAGAAAATATCCTGAGTCCAACAACGATGCCGAGCAAGATTGACTAAGGATTTCACAGTATTATATTTACATCCCTATTCTTCATGTTGTTATCTGATGTCTAGAAGCTGACGTGTTAGGGTTCTGCCCTTGCTTGTTCTAGGAACACTACATATCCCTAAGCTCCCTCATATCACAGTGAAATTCTAGATTCCAAAAATGGGGGACCTTAACTCACCTTTATGTATCCCTTTCCGATCCATTTATATTTAATCGGTCTAGACTGGATATGGATGTGTTAAAACTGCGAGAACAACATTTCTGAAAAACAATAAAGATGAAATTAAATAAATGATACTGTTATCATTTAATTATGCTTATATTTTTACTTAATCGACACAAAGTTTAGTAATTATCAGAGATATTTACATCCAATTGCTACTATCCAAAAATAAGATATTCTTAATACAGTCCATTATTTTTGCGATCACGATTGATTCAAATCATTGGTTTCTAGTACTGCTACATAAAATTCATCGTGAAATGTTATTGATAAAAAATTTGTTAGAATATTAAATAAACTGGAGTTATATTTTTTAATCTCTCGTTAGTGCCCCATCATCAATTATACTACTTCATAAAGTTTTGTTGATTGGCGTTCGGCTATTATTTGGCGGTTATATCGAAATTGATATAAATTATTACTGAAGTACGATTTTTCTATGATTATGATCAGATAGTACAAATACTTGAGTTTAAAAGCAAAATTGTACTGTCTAATCACAATTATAGTTTTCAGAGGTTAACATTATAGGAACTGACTAGTGTCGACTTAACAGTCATGATCCGATTTGCTTGTATGATTTCAGATTTCAGGTCCAGCAGAAAATCGTTTACATGCGACACTTTTTGTCGCAAATACATTTATTCTAAATTGCCTTATAAAATGCCTAATAATAATTTTATCCTCTCTTTTAAATCACGAACAAATTATCTAACGAATCCTAATCACGTTTCAAAATCAGAAGCTAGTTTATCAAGATTTTTAAAAATCTTCACAAAAATGTTTGACTACCCAAATTTAGCAAATTCGTTGTAGAAAAAATGCTGTTTATATTGAGTTGTTGATTAGTCTTATACAAGCTAAACAAATTAAAACTTAACCTTTTCTTTCTGGTCAAGTTTCAGTTCTGAAACTGATATTGTAGTTTATGTATATCGGTACATAATTTAACATTACATTTAAAATTTAAGTTCCGAGGTACCCAGAACCCGGTTTTTTACTCATAACAAAAAGTTAAGTCATTTAACCATACTAATATTGAACATCTAATAACATAAGATTTTTCTAATTGTAACGACTGTAATAATAACTACAGCTGAAAAACTAATTTTAAGAGAATTAAAATTAAATAATAAATTAAAATAATATAACATGTTAAATTATTGTTATTTAAGAATTGTGTTAATTAATTTATTATTACTTGATAAATGGTTTTATTCATTTATGTCAAATACCCAAACATTGAAGAGGTTCTTCTTCTTCTTTCATTTTGATGTCTTATAACTTAATATGTCTGACAATACAGCGTTTTTTAACTACCATTATTTGTTAAATTAAAGAGGCTATATTTACCACTAATTGCAGAATCAATCGAAGAATCCTCTTCTGTCGACACTTGCTGATGTTACGACAGCAAGTATCGTTGGAAGCTTCAATTGATTCTACAATTAACTCAAAATGTCGCTTTTAAAGAGGCTGTTGAGAAATTTTAAACAAAATCATGTTGTTTAGGTTCCTCTAATTCCATTTTAACTTGTATTAGTAATTATTTCTAAGTAAAGATGCGAAAGTAATTGTGCTTTGGTCTTTTATGAAGATGTGTGGAACGAAAATAATGCAGATAACCCTCAAAAGAGAGCACTAGTTACGCACTGACGCCCTCTCTTTATGTTACATTAAATTAATAATCCCTTATCTTCCGCAAAAAGAAGAAATGTTCGTTAAAACTTAACTAACCAAAAAGAACAGCAAGGGTGGGTCGGAGTTTTAAAGGGGGGATTTTTTTAAAAGCTGTCTAGGGATTGAATTAGCAGTTAGTGTCTAGTATTACCGGTAGGAGCGCAGCGACATATCTCCCACAACTTTGTTGACTTTTTATTACTTTAAATAAAAAGTTTCTGGTTTCATGCTTCCCAGCTGTTGTAGTATATGACGGATGAGCTGAAAATAAAACACATTTTTTTAATTTATTTTATAGTTACACGGCATTCTATCACATACAAAGATGCTACAAGTAACCGATAGTACGTTCACACACACTTCTAGATCCGCGGATCGTATAGAATACGATCTCTCAATACAGTAATTTAAGCTGTTGAACCATGCGGAGGGGATCCGATCGCATACGCTAGAACTAGGGAGATGGAATCTAAATGGATCCCCCGATACGCTGTATGTACCTTTAGAGACGATCGTATTTAACGGATAACCTTCTCGTCGAACTTTTATTTCACTTCTATATTACCGTTTTAGATCAAATAACTTTTGGAATATTATTTTTTTTAGTGTAACTTTATTAATATGCAAAGAAATCACAATTTAATTTAATATATTTTTTGTTTTAAACTTTCTTATAACTAAAAGTGAACCTTCACTATATAAGACGCCATTTTTTGTTGGGATCAGTTATCACGTAATCTCACTCGATCGACTAAACAAATACACTGTAAGAACCGTGAAGTTAGTTGACCGTACTGCATACGTATTCTATACGATCCGCGGATCTAGAGTGTGTGTGAACGTACTAAGAGATGATAAGGTTGTTGTGGCTTGTTGGTCTTGACGGAGAAGCTACCCATGGTAGAACTTCTTGGCGTGTTCTCACAACACATTTCATGTAGCTGTGAGAATGAATGAAGATCCTGGATCTAACTGGATCTCGTGAAGTTGTCTGTGTTTTAGATTCCATCAGATTTAAATAATAACAATAATGCACCTATCTAAATATTATATACACACAAATGACTGAATTAAAAAAAAATAATCTTACAGTTTTTACTGTACCTAAATGTAATAAATGTATGTTTTAATGTATTCTGTAATTAAACTGTATTTTTTTATTTTATGTTTTTTTGCTCCCACTCCAATATTTAATTTTTTAAATTTCCTTGTTTAATAATAATAAATAGATCAGTACCAATAAGGACATGGATTTCGTCTATTGCTGTTATTTATTTTTTTTTTTCTATTGATGGTGGTTGATTACTGGTTATAGTGGTAATATTTGAGCACAAAAGCTAAATGACAGAAAAAGAGCCTCCGTCTCTTAATAAGCTCGGAAGCTTTTGTGCTGAAATAATATTACACAATGTGAATAATTTTTCTAAACTCTGATAATGAGATTTGATAAGAAACGAAATATAGCTAAGATTTATTGGACACAGTGCGGGAGGGGGCCGCCACGGACTCCGGTTTATCTCATTGTTGCATTTTGTTATTATTTATTATCTCAGATAACAAGTGTGAATACCAGTTTAATATTTCAACAGCGAGGGGGGCGATTCTTTAATGAAGAAACTGCAGTTTCAGGGTTGCGTTCGAAACACATAAAGAACATCTTGGGTTGCTGTGACAGCAAACGTAATAAATGGGTAATACAATACAAGCTAGATAATTTGCATGTATAAGGCATGTTCATAGATACGTGTTTAGTCACTAAACAAAAATATAACACAGATATTAAAACCGATTAGTTGCTTTGTTATATGTATCGCATATGTGTCGTTACCTTTTAAATCAATAATATTTAATTTTCCAAATCTGTAGTCCCTAGTTAGGATTCTAATGTTTCATCTCACATTTGTCGTCACTGACCACTGTGACCGTAGAAGGAATATGGTCATCGAATTATGGCCACATGAGGCGTTCTACATTAAAAAACTCGATTCTAGGTGGTTAGAATTTTTAATTTAAGTCAAATTTATCATCTCTTTAACTACATTATGAAGTAATTAGGCAATTTATTCAGAGAATTAATCGAGTAAAATAAAAGTCGCGCATAAAGTTGCCTTAAATGCATCAATTATTTTCTCTACTCCAAATTGAAGTTGCTGTGTAGTAAGATAGCCGCTATAGGATTCTAGAGTTAAGTCAGGAATCCTAACGATCGAGCAAAATACGCAACGAAATAGAGCATATGATCGATATGCTTCATTCCGCTGCTTACTTATCAGAGACCTTTTATCTATTTTATATAATTTATTGTTGAACTTGTGTTTTATTGTATTGATGCTGTTTTATTACGTATTGTATTTTATTTTTTATTGATGTTTTAAATTTTATTACGCTTTTAATTTGTTGGTTAACCTGACTATTGTTAGATAACCTGACATTTCAATATAACTTCCGTTTCAAAAATAAGTAAGCGAGATTATTGCAGCGGCAGCGGGATCAAGCGAAAGCAGCTTTATTTCTGAAAGTATTGTAACACATGTATTTCATTCAATTTGGTTAAAACAAAAACCTACCAATTAGATAAAATCCGTTTTTAATTGCATAATTCGAAATTCAGAAGAGTGAGTTAAACTGGTTTTGGTTTGAGTGTAAGCCCTGTGAATTTAGTTATCGACCCGAGGTGTAGCCCTATGTAGGGCAGTGTATAGGGAACTGATGTGTGTTAGACCCTTTGATCTTTTGTCCGGAACATGACACCTTCCGCATAATTACATGGAACCATTTAACTAGTAACTCGAGAATGAGATGAATTTAACCAGCTTATCCAATAAACTTTATTATTAAAGATTATTTTTCAACACAATCATTGTTGCAAGCAATGTTCTAAATCTATAAAGTGCCTTGTACACTTGTCTACTACAATTATTCGCAATTCAAAGAGATAGTTCTAAGGTTGGTAATACTAATGGGAAAACGAAAGGGCGATCAAGATTTGTTTGATCATAAGATCAGCATTGGAGACGATCGTTTCCAATGCTAAGCAAAGTTATTTATAATCAAAATAAATTCTTATTTTGCTTATTAATTTTTAGTTAAGCTTTGATAAGAAAGTTAAAAATTAATAGTGTGACCATCAGCGATATAATGCTTGTGCATATTATAAAAAATATTTAGATAATTCCAGGATTTTAAATATATAACCAAGGTTCTTATAACTACAGTCTTGGATTTGTTCGTTTTTTAAGCTCGTATTTTTTATTTTTTTAAACAAATTCCTTTATTTATACAGTATCACAATATTATATTAACTATATCTATATTAAAGGATTGAGTGCCACACTGGAGAATTGGAAAATCCTGTGCTGTGTGGCACTTACTTATAACTAATAAAGAAAAAACATGCAAAATAAAAGATCATAAATAATTTAAAATAAAGATAAATAAATAAGAAATTGTTAAATAATTACGCTATGTTAATTTAAATTATATACATACTTATTTTTGTATTACATATACAAATAAAAATATTATTTTAAATAATTATTTTTAAACGTAATAGTTAAATATATTTAATTTATTTAGTTTTACTTTAGTTAAAATGTAAATTTAATTATAATTATTTTTATTATCATTCATATTATTAATTTTATTTTATTTTCTATTTTATTTATACATTATGGTATTATTCTAATCTACTAATATACTTACAACTAATTTAAACAATTTAATGCAATAAAAGAGTAATTAAGTGAGTTTGTGCAAACTAAAATGATAAAAAGTAAAATTAATTAACAATAAATAAATTAAAAAACTATATTCTGAGTTTTATCTTCTTATCAGTTTTTTTAAACCCATTTAAAAGGGGTTTTCCAATGAAAGAGTGAGCTTATCACAATATTTTTTAATGTAACTAATATTAAATTCTAACAATTTTACGAAAGAAGCAAACCTTTTTGCGTATATATTGATAGCTTTCAAATGAGTGAAGCGAATTTCTTTTCTAGTAGTCACAAACATATTTAAAGAACTCTAGCGAGCGAAGCGAGGACTTTAAAATGTACCTAATTTTAAATTGTAGCAACTTAGCTGCAACGAGCGAAGCAAACATTTTTCTTAATATTCACTTATATATTTATAGCTATCTAGCGAACGAAGCGTACCCAAATTAGGAAACTAATGTATCTAACATTATATTATAACTTTGCGAGCGAAGCAAGCCTGATTGCTTGAATATTTAAAGCAATATTGCGAGCCTCTTGACGAACGTTATTAGGCCTAGTTCTTTCTTGGCATTAAAGTTATAGATTCTTCAACAAAAAATCTATAACTATAAATATAAATAATAAAATGAAAAATCTCTCCACAAAATAAAAAACTTTATTGGCAAAGCGATTTCAACCTAGCTAGAGGCCATCATCAGTGCAAAACCGTTGAAGAAATAAAAGAAAGACGAGGAAGGACTTGCCTTCCTTACATTTCTTCAACGGTTTTGCACTGATGATGGCCTCTAGCTAGGTTGAAAGCGCTTTGCCAAGAAAGTTTTTTATTTTGTGGAGAGACTTTTCATTTTATTATTTATGATGAACTCCATTCACGCTTATTCTCAAGATGTATAAATGTAAATTTCAAAACAAGCAAAACTTTTTTTTAAAAAGTAACTTTTTTTTAAAAAAATATTTGTTTGTCATTTACAACTTTGGTAAGCCTACTTGTGGAGACACTGCATATTTATTACTTTTTATCTGAGGCAATCTATCCTGTTTTTAATTTTTAAATTAATTATTTGTCTTCTGTCCTACCTTGAAAGCGGAGCAAGTCTGTTGGTAATTAACTATTTAGTGTATTCTTCTGATGTGAGTTCATAATGCAACGCACTACTTGTATTTATTTATTACGGTATGTAACAGTATGACTCAGCCTATATAACAATAGAACAAAGTATAAAACAGAGCCTTTAAATTAATGTCACAACTATAAGTTATAACTATAATGAACCATTAAAATTATTAGATACTATAAAATCTACCTGATATATATCCTTGGTAAATGTTTTCAAGTCTAACGGTATTTTTGAAGTTGTTAATTTGTACTTGGTCTTTACTAAATATATATTTTGAATCCGTTACGAAGTTAAAACCAATAAACGCAAAGTAATAACTTTTGCGGGTTTAACGATTCCGTCTTATTGAATTTAATAGGCATTTAAACGAATCTGGAAATCAATAATTCATGAAAAGGCATTATTGTTTACGATACTTAGTGATTACATTGTTGTGTAGACGCCTTATTGTTGATGAAATACCTGAATGTATAATCTTGATACCGTTTCAGGGTTTATTACATCTTCTATGTCGGAATCCACTTTTTTAAAGCAATGTACATACCTGTCAAATTGGTAACAATTATTAACATTAATGACCAAACTTAAAGTACTTTTCTTATATTAGTAATTCATGTGCCTATTCGTTGTCTTACAGCAGTACACGACTATACAACAGCAGTAGGAAAACTATATTACAGGTAGGACGCGATACAACAGCAGTAGGAAAACGATATTACAGCAGTAGGAAGACAATGCAACAGCAGGGACGTACGCGGTACGACGTTACAACAGCAGTACGACCGCGTAGGACACGATACACCAGCGGTAGGACGACGATATGGTAGGACGACGATACAACAGCGGTAGGACGACGATACAACAGCAGTAGGACGACGATACAACAGCAGTAGGACGACGATACACCAGCGGTAGGACGACGATACAACAGTGGTAGGAAGACGATACAACAGCGGTAGAACGACGATACTTAGAACGACTATACAACAGCAGTAGGAAGACGATATTACAGCAGTAGGACGACGATACTACAGCAGTAGTACCTTAAGTCAGTCAGCGTCAAGTTATGGTCACGTGACTATCTTATTTTTCATCCTCTCTCTCTTTATAATGTACATTTATAAAGAGGGTTCTAAACGGTTTGAATTAGTCTATCAAGTTGATGCCTGTTGGCAGCATTTTCTGTACCAACTTTTTTATCCTGGTGAAAGTGTTTCTGACTCACCTTTTTCTCTATTAATATATTTTTTTGAGGTAGTACGTATTGAGCACTTTATTGGACCGTTTTTATGATGAGAAGCCATCATTATTGTTATAGGAGGTTATTTAGTACTTTTCACCTCCGAGGCAATAATGAATGAAAAACTTCTAGACGTAAAGTAATTCATTTTTGCCGCCATTACTGTAATGTAGCGTGTTCAAAAAACAATCTGTGTTACCTTCATGAGTTTTCTATATAAACGTTCATTTTGTTTCTGTTTTTGTTCGTAGACTAATTTTTTTTCGTTTTTAAAAGGTGTTCTAATTGACAATTTTTGTGTGTTTATTAGTAAAGCTTTTACATTTTTGAGTAAAAGTGTGAAGCTATGGATGAATTTAATGACGACGATAATATGGAGTTAATAATAATTGGACGTTTGTTTTTTTTTTAAATTAAGTATATAGCGCAGTTTAATGAGTGCTATTTTTTGATTTTTTTAATGAGTGCTTTATTTAATGATTGCTACCTCAAAAAAAGTGTATGCCATCCGACTGAGAATGTCTTTATGTCTTGGCAAATTTTCCCGACTCGCTTCGCTCGTCGGTAAATCTAATGCCGTAACATAAAGACACACTTCTCAGCCTTATGGCAATAACTATTTTGGTACTGATTATTATCAAAAGGTTATAAATAGCTTTATAAAATAAAAACTTCAAGTGGAGAGACGCATCCAGTAATCAAAATTATTACGTACAAAGCGGATAAACGATAAATGTTATTTACACTAAGTATAAAACTAACATTATCTAAATGGAGAGATCCTCCTCGAACCAATGGAATAATCTAATTAGAAGACCAGTGTAGCCCTTATATTTATAGATATACTAAAGACATAATTTATTGCCTATTATACACGAAACATATTCGACAAAAACATAGAGTTGACTTGTCTTATTGACAGGGTTGGACGAATTAAGCAACAGACGTTATTTATTCGAAAAATGAATAATAACGTTTTGAACATTTAATTTATTCTAATTATGGGCGTTCCTCAAATCTTATTTATTTCTTTTTCTTAATTAAATTTTTTTATAGTACATTTTGAAATAGTTAAACTAAAAACTAATGGATTTTATAAACAAAGAAACTATTAAATTAAAAAAAAAAGCCCGAACATTTTAATTAAAAAGTGTAGACAAGAAGCCAGATGTAAAAATTGAAAACTTTACCCAGGGAAATTATCCTTTGAAAAAGATCCTTAATTGGTATAAAGGAAACATAGGGGATTTTGATGTTCGTATAAATCCGGAAATATTCGGTTATTCTCGGCTATAAGCTAGTTAAAGAGGATTAAACTCTATATCCTTTGGAAGGATGCGGAGAAATAAAAATGAAAAGGATTTCACGTGTGAGAGGAAAAAAAGCAGGATTAGCAGGTGAATCTGTTGCTACCGGTGAATATAGGAATCTTTTTTAATCTTTTCTCTTACTCCTACAATATTAACATTTTTTCATGGGAAAATGTATTTATCAACTCACTATTCATACTGTATGATAATTACAAAAATACTTAATTATAAATCTATGGTTTAAATTTTATTTTTTTAATATACTTATAATAGGTGTAAAACTGTATAATCGTCCCAGTCCAAGAGCCGGACCTAAAAAAATGTCTCATTTTGTATTTTTTCTAAACCAAATTTTCTAAAAAATTACCTTAAATTATGAAGGAAAAGCATTTTTCTTCAAAATTTAAGGTGTATTTTCAAAATAAATTTGGTTTGAAGTTGTACAAAAGGAGTCACGTATTTACAGGTCCGACTCCAAGACTATCCTCAAAGGTCCCAGATGACTAAATAACTTCTTCACTCTCGAAACAACATCAGGCATCGAATGTGCCTGGCCGCCTTACTAATCCAGAATAAAGAATAAAAACTTTTCAAACTCGACGCAGCAACAATGCTCTATGGTCACTGACCACTAGTGCTTTGTATTATAAGGTCCTAAGCCGTTAAAAAAATGCCTCTCCATGCTATGCTATATCCATAATATATACAGTGATATTGTATATCCACACTTAACTCCATACTATACTCCATAGAATGCTAAATCCATACTATACTCAATAGTATATTATATCAATACTATACTCCATATACTATACTCATACCATATTATTATATCAATAGTATGTTATAATACTATACTCTATATTATGCTAAATCCATAGTATACTCAATAGTATGTTACATCAATACTATACTCTATATTATACTAAATCCATACTATACTCAATAGTTTTATATCAATACTATACTCCTACTATGCTAATAATACAATACTATAATACTATATCAATACTATGCTCCATATTATGCTTCATCCATACTATACTCAATATTATGTTATACCAATACTATACTCCATACTATGCTAAATCAATACCTCAATAGTTGTTATATCATACTATACTCTTATTATGCTAAATCCATAGTAGTATGTTACAACTATACTGTTATTATCATACTATACTCCATATATATGCTTATATTACTATACATCAATACTATGCTATTCTATATACTCTCATATTTTAGCAATACTATCTAATCCTCAATAGTAGTTATATCAATACTATATCCATATTATGCTTCATCCATACTATACTCAATAGTATGTTATATCAATACTATACTCTATATTATGCTAAATCCATAGTATACTCAATAGTATGTTATATCAATACTATCCCCATATTATGCTTCATCCATACTATACTCAATAGTATGTTTATAGTGCTCCATATTATGCTTCATCCATACTATACTCAATAGTATGTTATATCAATACTATGCTCCATATTATGCTTCATCACTCAATAGTATGTTATATCAATACTATACTCCATATTATGCTTCATCCATACTATACTCAATAGTATGTTATATCAATACTATGCTCCATATTATGCTTCATCCATACTACTCAATAGTATGTTTCAATCCTCCATATTATTATATACTATATCATAGTATGTTATCATACTATGCCCATATTATGCTTCATCCATACTATACTCAATAGTATGTTATATCAATACTATGCTCCATATTATGCTTCATCCATACTATACTCAATAGTATGTTATATCAATACTATGCTCCATATTATGCTTCATCCATACTATACTCAATAGTATGTTATATCAATACTATGCTCCATATTATGCTTCATCCTACTACAATATATCAATACTATATATTATGCTTCATCTACTATACTCAATAGTATGTTATATCAATACTATGCTATGCGCTATCATCCATATGCTTCATCCATACTATATTCAATAGTATGTTATATCAATACTATGCTCCATATTATGCTTCTCCATACTATACTCAATAGTATGTTATCAATACTATGCTCCATATTATGCTTATCATACTGCTACCTTCATCTATACTATACTCAATAGTATGTTATATCAATACTATGCTCCATATTATGCTTCATCCATACTATACTCAATAGTATGTTTATCAATACTATGCTCCATATTATGCTTCTCCATACTATCATGTTGTTATCAATACTATGCTCCTATTATGCTTCACCATACTATACTCAATGTATGTATTATCATACTATGCTCCATATTATGCTTCATCCATACTATACTCAATAGTATGTTATATCAATACTATGCTCCATACTATGCTAAATCCCTCAATAGCATGTTATATCAATACTATACTCCATATTATGCTTCATCCATACTATACTCAATATTATGTTATACCAATACTATACTCCATACTATGCTGTATCCTTACTATGCTTCATTCTATGCTCCATACTATACTCTATACAATGTTCCAGGTCTTGAAGGTTCTTATTTACCACAAAAGACATCTAGCATTGTCTGTGTTGATCTCGCCTCTCTCAATATTACCCTGGGGTGAAATTTAAGATTTTATACTCTCATTGTTGAAATCCTTGGAATAAAATTGTATGATTTACTTTTAGCGTTGTTTAATTATGATCATTCGCGGTACGAGTATTGGAGTATTCATTAAAAGCAATTATCTGTATGATTATATTTTTATCTATCAATGCATAGATGATATAGCTTTCTGGCGAAATTGCTTTCTTTTAGAAAGCGTTCCATCAGTTTTCTAAAAATAACAACTAAAACTTCCAACTATTAAAACTTTCTAAAACTGTCAATTAGGAAGCAGCAATTAAACAATGTCAAAAGCTGCTTAATACGCCTAACTTTGCTCCAGTGAAGCAACTTGGATGTTTCCATACAGACTTTGTTTGTCTTTACTTAAAGCTTTGTTTTAGTTCAACTTTAACTTTGTTTCATGTTAAGCTTATTATGCTTATTTCAAGATTAAAGTTTTGTTGGTAATGCTTGTACAGTGGTGCAATTTGGAAAGTTTTTTTCATTGCAGCTCAACTTTTGATAGTTTTAAGTTTCTGTATAAGGTCAAGTTTTTTTTTACTTTTGAAGAAGCTGTGACAATTATAATACTACTCAGACTTGTTTTTTAATTATGAACTAGTAGTAGTAGTAGTAGTAATATGGGGGGAGTGGTAGAAACTACCATGATAGTAGGCCACGTTGTTGGGCCCTTTTTGCCATCCCTTAAGATGATGTTCTACTCCTTTTAATTTCAAGTGTAGGTATATTTCATCTAATCTAGACAGAAGAGCCATGAATTTCTATGGTTCCTCTCATGCTTTTTTCAAGGAAACATACATATTTTCACTGACTCATACACTCTAGTGAAAACTAGAGACAACACGTGCCCTCGCTGTTAAACCAAACCCATACACTTTAAACTACAAGGCAGACACACTACAGTATTATAATGAATCTACTTTGAGGGTCTTAAATTTTGCCTATACCCAGTTTCGTTTAGGGTAAGGGATCTTTAACGAGTACCTGACAACGCACAGGCTCCAGACCATAGGCTTTACGTCCCTTCTGAAGGACGCGGTACGCAAAATGTTTACCCCTCTTATTAAAATCCTAGAGGCCCGTGCTGGGATTGAACCTCGGAAGTTTAAAGTACATTCATTCCGTGAATTGGCCGGGTACCTTAACCACTACACCACGGGTGACTCTTGATTATGGACTAAAAACTACGCTTTTATAGTTTCGAAATGACTATCCTCGAATTTTAAGGATATTTTTAAATTAGGGTTACGCAAAGTGTGGTCCGGGGACTCCCGGAGTCCGTGAAAACCTTCATCAGGGGATGGGGTGGCAACACCCCCCAGGAAAAAAGCACCCTGTGGGTCAATGTCACCTTTCAAGTTAAGGTTGAGATAAGACTAATTCCAAATTTTCAAGTCATTCCATCGATAGGCAAGCAAATCGGAGGTATTATGCTTCATTGACTGTACTATCAGGGGAGCTCATAATTCGACTATCACAAAAAACTGTTTAACAGCTGAAAAATTTAAGTGAAAATTTTATTTCTGTAAGCATATGCTTTCTGTAGATAAATCAATAAATCAATAAATTGCTGTATAGATCATCCATTTTTACTTTTCCTCATTTATGAAAAGTATTGTGTTTGCAAAAAATCCGAAACCGGGACGTCTGGTGTTTGAAAGTCCCCTAAGTGGTTTTCACTACGTTGTCTCTCTGTATGTATGTATGTATGTGGGAATAAGTATGTGTGTATAAGTATCACATACACATGTGATTGTGTATGTGTCTGTTATCATCGTATCTCCCAGTGTATTTATGCCAGAGTTTTGAAATAATGTAAAATAATCAGTCCATAGGTTTAGTTGTGCTATCCAGATTTCTTATGACGTTACCAACCCGCAAAAATGACTTTGCAAAAAATTTGAAAAATAATAAAACAAGTAAAAATGTTGCGATAAATTTGAGGTTTGGCACACATGTAGCCATGTATAAGACTAACATACGTGTCAAGTTTCATCTCGCTGATTAGCATTAGTTCAATGTTTATCAAAATAACTTGCATACGTTCATAAAAAAAAATCGGAAAATAATCAAATTGATTTGAAATTCGGTACAAGAGAATACCTTTATGTACTAAGTACACCAAGTTTTGTTTCAATACAAGAACATCCAAAATATTTGTTGGATCATAAAAGTTAAACAGCCTCGAGCGTCAGTGCCCATCCAGTGCCTGGATGGGTTAAACGGGTGTATTTACTATTTGAGGACATGCTTAGTGAGTCTGAAGACGTATTGCAGTATAAATTTAACCATTTGTATATTCTAAGGACGAGCGAAGCGAGTCCGAAATAGAGCGGATGAGCGTATCGAATTCGATGTAATGAGTAAAAGTTTCAAGGTGGTGCCCAATTATTTTGTCATTGTAAATAAGATGGTGGAAAAAGTGGGGGGTAAATTGTATTGCCTACCATGATTCTGGTTGTGGTATTTACAAGTATAGAACTTGTATCTTTTATATAGTTAAAATATGAATATCAAAGATTACAAAAGAAAATTTTTGGACGAGATTTTTAGGAAAACTTGATATTGAACTAAACCTATTTTAGCTCACAAAATACAGTTTTAAATCTATTATCTTAAATAAATAAATATTTCCTTGATAATTTCTAAAAATAAATTTTCTTTTAGGGTTTCGCTTCTTCTTAAAAAGAAAGATAACATTATTTCTTGTAAAGAAAAACAAAAATGTAGACCACTGGGGAATAAGAAGAAGAAAACGCACCAAGAGCTTTTCTCTGTTTTTAATGAAAAGAGGATTTTTCCTTTCAGAAAGTCCAGCCGGACTCCTCGGGCTGAGCCAAAGAACCTCTTTTGTCTTGAAAATAAGAAAGATTTTTATCTGGAAGGACTTGGCCTTTTAAATTTTAAGTAAAACATTACTTTTCACTATCTTAAAGAGATGTTAAAAGAAGGTCAAAAAGGTTCTCAAAGCCTCTTGTAAATAAGTTTTAGGTTTGAGGTAGATTTAAGAATTGCGTTTCTAATTTACAAGTTGCAATTTACAACAACCTTTTCGCCTAGCAGTTTGGACGATAAGAGTAACAAAAGCAACATTTCTAATTTCGGACGTTTTAATATTTTTTATAAGCACGTAGTAACTACGTTATAGGCAACAGGAGTGGTAACAAAGAAGCCTTTTTGTTCGTCCCAACATGTCAGAAGTAATGAAAGAAAAGAAGTCTCTCCACAAAATAAAACTTTATTGGCAAAGCTCTCAAACATAACTAGAGGCCATCATCAGTGCAAACCTAACAAACTTTGCTTGTTTGTTAGGTTTACACTGATGATGCTAGAGGCCATCCAGTGCAAAACCTAACAAACTTTGCTTGTTTGTTAGGTTTTGCACTAATGATGACCTCTAGTTATATTTGAGCGCTTTGCAAATAAAGTTTTATTTTGTGGAGAGACTTCTTTTCTTTCATTATTTGTTATGGACTCCATTCACGCTCACACTAAGGAAACAACATACCAGAGTTGTAGATGAGATCTTGAACATTAAAAGCGCTTACTTCAGTATTACTATTATTATAAATCAAAGAAACTTCATTATGTATTTATTTCTTTTCTTCACATACAAATTTTACTCACATAATATCGATATCAGCGAATTTTCCTTTTTTTGCCTAAGAGTGTTTAAGATCAGCATTAGGTAAACACTATGAAGTAAAGACAAGATAAGTTAACAGACGAGATGATCCAAGGTACATTTCAACAAATATTACCAATTGTATTCGAAATTCAAAAATTTATATTAGATATCGATTAGTTTTTACTTTTCTATCCCCTCATAACATGTAAATAGGTGAAGTAGGTATTGAAGGGATGTCACCAGAATTATCCGTTTTTTTTAAGTATTTTTAAGGCCTCCTGAGTGGTTTCCATATTTGGCCTCCTATGTTCCATATTTGTGTTTGCATGTTTTTTTATTTATTTATTTCTTTAACAAATTTTTTTTTTGAAAGAAATTTCTGTTTTCTGCGTGCTCCATTTATTCAAACACGACATGCATTTTCAATCTTCTTAATTTTTATGTAATAATTAATTTTGGTTTTTTTCCTTGAAACATTTGATTTCTTTTCTTTTTCTTTTGTTGATATTTTTATAACCAGTTTGCCAAAAGTTATATAAAACTGGATACAAACAAAAAAAATAATCTTGAGAAATTGTTTTAAGAATTAATTAATTTTTCAAAATCTATTGAATTGATAAATTTAGAGAATATGATCCGAAATGTATCATTAAAAAGTAAATGTCTATTGTTTGTGGGAGGCCATGAATTTCCTTGTGTTATCCAAGAGTTGATGAGGGAGTATCTCTTGCTATCTAGGTTAGGGCATGATAACAGGACATGGTCAGACGTCTGCTGGCTTGTCCGGTCACAACTACAAATATCTGATTGTAAGAGATTGAACCTTTTAAGGTAACTTTTTAATTTACCATGTCCTGTCATAACCATGGTTACCTTAACCATGGTTAGCTAGCCATGATTAGCTAGCCATGGTTAGCTTTCTTTCCATGGCCTTTTATTTAATCTGCTGTTTACATTAGGAAAATATTTTTTCGTCAGTCTACCGGTGTCGGCTCTCTTCCACTCGAGTTGCTAGACTGATATGGCTCTTCGTCTACATATATGTTTGACTCTTGATACCAGAACCTTACAATACATCAGAGTTTAATTAGTGTTTTGAGCAGCTATTTTAACGAGTTTGTCAGCTTTTTCGTTACCAGTAATTCCTGAATGGCTTTTAACCCATGAAAAACGTATAGCTATATTCCCTAAGTTGTTATTACAGATTTTTCGTATTTCTTGGATTAGTGGGGTTATGATGGCATAATTGTTTAGTGATAAGAGTGTAGCTTGGCTATCTGTTTTTTATGGAAACTTTGTTAATTGCCTCATTTATATTTTGTTTTTCTACCCATTCTAATGCTTTAAGAATTGTCAGTTGTTCAGCCTGAAAGTTAGAAAATTCTGAGTTTAATCTAAATTTTCCCTCGACGGTAACTTTTCCTCCCGAATAAACAATAAAAGCACAGCCAACTCTATCTTCACTTTTGCCACCATCTGTGTAGAGCAAATTCATAATTTGTGTTTGCATGTGTATATTTATGTGTGTTTTATCATAGTAGCTCCCAGTGTATTTATGATAGAGAGTTGAAACTTTGCTCAAACATAATTTTACCTCTGTAGTTGTGCTATGTGGAAATAGTTATTTATGCCATAAGGCTGAGAAGTGTGTCTTTATGTCACGGCAATTAGATTTACCGACGAGCGAAGCGAGTCGGGAAAAATTGCCAAGACATAAAGACATTCTCAGCCGGATGGCATACACTATTTTTTTTAGGTAGCACTCATTAAATAGACTGCGCTATATACTTAATTAAAAAAAAAAACAGACCCCCAATTAACTCCATATTATCGTCGTCATTGAATTCATCCATAGCTTCATACTTTTACTCAAAAATGTAAAAGCTTTACAAATAAACACACAAAAATTGTCAATTAGAACACCTTGTAAAAACCAAAAAAGAAATTAGTCTACAAACAAAAACAGAAACAAAATGAACGTTTTTAAAGAAATCTCATGAAGATTTTACACAGATTGTTTTTTTTGAACACGCTACATTAAAGTAATGGCGGCAATATATGAAATTACCTTTACGTCCTAGGAGTTTTTTTTACATTATTATTGTCCTCGAGGTGAAAGTACAAATAACCTCCTATAACAATGATTGGCTTCTCATCTAAAAACGGTCCAATAAAGTGCTCAATTACGTACTACCTCAAAGAAATAATTTTTTATGACGTCATTAACCCGCTATAATGACAGCAAAATTTCAAACAATCATAAAACGCGGAATAATTTCGAGATCGGATATAAATTTGGCACGCATTTAGCCATGAATAAGAGTAACATAAATGCCAAGTTTCATCTCATTATCAGCATAAGTTCAATTTTTATCAAATAACTTGTGTACGTTTTATAATGAATTAGAAAATAATCAGAAAACAATCCAATTGAGTTGAAATTTGAAACAAAAAATATTCCAGAAAAAAATATTCCCTTACGAAATATATAAGGGATAAGTGCACCATAAATAAGTGCACCAAGTTTCGTTTTATTTTATTTTTTTTAGCGAATTTTCATAATGAAAATGACGCTTATGAGGTTGTTCGGATGACGGAAGTTGAGGGTGGGAGTGAGTGGAATCGGTTCCTATTGGCTTCCTGATAACAAAAATATATGTCCGAAAAAAGTTTATATATATATATGTATATAATATATATATATATATATTATATAATATAATATATATATAATATAATTATATATATATATATATATTATATGTATATATATGTATGTAAGAGTTTCTACCCTTTCGTATGGCGAACGATAACTCTCGAAGGCGTTCTCAAATTGAAACGAAACTTTGCAAATCGCGAGATGTTGTGGAGGTTACGAGGCCTATTGTTTATAAAAACATTATGACGTCATCAACCAAAGTTATGACGTCATGAAAAAAAAAATTTTTTTGAAACTTAAAATGGCTTTAAAACAAGGTATCTAGTATTTTAGGTAGACGGCTAGCTGAATCGATTAAGACCAATTCAGCTCAATCGAACTATCACAAATGGCGCAATCGGTATACATATATAATAATCTTGTATATATGTATACGTCTAGGTCAAAGACTCGTATGATATCTGTTGGGTTCAGTAGTGTTAGAGGGTGGGGGTATAGTATAAAAGAGAGACCTCTACCTCTTGCTCCATCATGGTAAGCCTACTGTCCCAGAGAGACAGGGCAAAAATGGCTTCACTGAACCACGCCGAGCTAAGCAGACCGTAAAGAGGAAAGAACATCGAAGTAGTCTTTATATGGTCGAAGTTATTCTAAAACGAATGCGACCGAGTCAGCTCAATCGGACAATCCTAAGTGACGCAAACGGTATTTTATTTGAATAATCATGAATATATTTTTTCAAACTTAGAGATTTACTCAATAAACAATTTGTTTACAAAACAAAATTTGACATTTTCTTTAAATTCTATAAACAATCATAAACGTAAGTTAGAGTTATACCCTTTGTATAGTGGACGATAACTAAAAATGATGAAAGATGAAACTAATAATCTTTTCTTACCCTATATTCAAGGTACTTTAACAGTTGCAACGTGTGGGATTTTTTCCTCACAAATCAAATTTGTGAGAAAGCCTCTCAGGCCGCGAAGCGGGCCTGTGAAACGAGTCTGTGAAAATCCGCTAAATACGTGGCAAAATGCCATGTAACAAAAACGATAGTGAAATCAACATTAATACAAACAACAATGTGGCCGCGAAGCGGTCACTGGAGGCCCCGGGCGCGAAGCGGCTGGCGGGCCGACGCCGCGGAGCGGACGAGGCGCGAAGCGCCAGTCCGCGTAGCGCCACGGGCCGCGAAGCGGCTGTTTTAAACAACAATTCTTTATTAATACAATAAATAAATATATAAATTTCAACAAATAATATACAAAGATACCTTCTGCTTAGATCAGGAGATCTGTGCTGCAGGAGGGAGTCTAATTGGCTTTATAATTTTTTTTGTATTTGATTCATGCGTTTTTTAATAATACGACAATATATCTATAATTTTTGTTGGATCATAAGGTAAGCAGCATTGAGCGTGGTCAGTACTGTATGGGTGACCGCTGAGAATGAAAAGGATGCATTTAGTATCTAAGGACGAGCGAAACAAGTCCGAGGACATTCTGCAGTATAAATTTGTCGAATTGCGAGTCCAAAGCCGGGAGGATGAGTGCAGAAAATTTGATGTGATGAGGAAAAGTTCCGAGGTACCCCGTACCCGGTTTTTTTAATGGATAGAATTTATCAACAGATCCTTATAAAAACTCGAAATTTATTCAACTAATTAATTTCATATTGACCAAATTTTTGAATCAGTTCGTAGATAGTTTTAGTGATATTTCGTCACTAAGTATTACAAATTTATAAAGTCTGATAGCTGGAGATGTCCTGCTGATAAAAAAAAAACTCTGCTCAGAAAAAAGTTTGATGGTTTTATAAGAAAACTTTAAAATTAAACTTTTCTTATTCGTTTTTTCTCGTTATATAAAATATGAAGACTAAGGCTAAGAAAAATCGACCGTAAAAAAGTTAATTCTTTATACCTGGTCGAATAAAACGAATTTTTTCCATCGGAGATGATTGTGATGCGAATTGAACCAGCTATAAGAAAATATAATATTTTTTTTAATTTAAATTAAATTTATAAATAATTTTATTAATTTATTTAAAATAATATTTTTCATAAAACTATTACATTATAATAAAATGCATAGAATTTAACAATTTAGCTAACTTTTGAGATTTTGGTCATGAAGGGGTTGAGTGGGTAATATATATACACACACACACACATATATATATAATATATATATATATATATATAATATATATAATATATATATATATATATATCTGTGTGTTTGTGTATGTATGAACGAGATTTTTGTTCTTAAACGTTTCTATGGGGCACGATAACATTCGAATGCTTTCTCAAATCGAAATGAAACTTGGTACAAAAATTAACCTTGTTAATACGTATGATGTCATTAACCCATAAAAATGACCCCAAAAACATTTCGAAAAAACACAAATCTTGATAAGGTGTTTAGATTGGGCTGAAATGTTACACACACATACTAACTACTATGTAAGGTTCATAAAAATACGAAGTTCATTTTATTATCAGTATTAGTTCCGGTTTTATTGATTGACATATATATGTCAAACAAAACAGTATGTCATTGATTGACATATATATGACAAACAAAACAGTATGTCATGATTGACAATATATGACAGTGACACAAACAAAAAAACAGTATGTCATGATTGATATATATGACAAACAAAACAGTAAGTCATTGATTCACATATAATATGACAAACAAAACAGTAATCATTATATGATTCACACATATATATGTCAAACAAAACAGTATGTCATTGATTGACATAATGTAAACAAATCACGTTTTTTACTTTGTAATGTGAAAATTCGCTTATATTCTGGCAGTATGCCACTTATATAAACCAGTAATATGGCGAACTGATAATGTACAAAAACCATGTGGCGGCGAAGCGGCTCCCAGGAAGGAAGGGGGCAATGAAGCTACTCCTAGCGCTGACGCTGAGGAGCGGCTCCTATCTTATTTATACTTCGGTTTAACTTTTATTTTTGTTTGTACTAATAGTTTTAATTTACAATAAACCTAAGCGGTAGTGTATAAAATCTGATTATTCTATGTGCCAAAAAAGCAATATTGCTTAAACCTGGAGACGTAATTATGCAATTTATTAAAACCAGGACAGTAATACCATTTGTAATGTTAAACATGATCATGTTTTATCCGTTCTAATGGTCTATAGCACTAATTTAAAAGAGACCATATCTTAGAGTGAAGAAAGGGTAAAAGGATACATCAAATTTATATTAAATAGTTATTTATGCAACAAGGGATGAAAGTAAGTTTTACAGCTCAAGTAAAGTTTCGTACTAAGGCAGCGCCGAAGGAGAAACTTCATTACTCACAAGCCGGTAGGCCTAAAAGTGTGTAGTACTAAAGTGGAACACACACTTAAATTAAAATAAAAAAAAAACAGAGGAAAGGCCGGTAGGCCGAGGGAGATAAACTAGTTAGCTCCCGAGGCTTGTCGAGGAAGTTAACGAACATTTTGGCTCCCGAGGCTTGACGAGGTAGATAATACGAGAGCTGAAAACTTCTGTATGATCATATACAACATAATATGCAACATCCCTTGTTGCATATTAAATTTTATCTACGACTAGAGAACTCATATACTAACAACTATTAATTATATTCTTCAGCTCCTTAATTGTTATTGTGTTAGTTTTAGTTTATTCTTACCATGTCAATTACCCTGATGAAGAGAGAATAAAGCCACTATCTTCACATTATTTTAATTGTAAGCTGTCAATAGAATAATGTTTAATACTATATTTGTAATTTAAACATTAGCGTTTGTAATTGTATATTCTACCCGTAGTACCAACATAACACCGAAAAAAAAAATTGTTTAAAATTCCTAAAAATTTTACTAAACAATTCTGTCAAATTGGCAACACTTTCACTTTTCCTCCCTAGGGAGTAAAAGTACATTTACAGTGTGAGATAACAAGACTGTATGTAGAACTTACAATACAAGGAGTAGATAAAATAAGTTAAAGGGTTCCTCGGGAAATTTTATTACCACATCGGTTCATTTTAGGTTTATTGAAAAACCCTTACACTTAAACTTTGTACAATTATTTATTACATTAAGGAATACGCTTAAAATAAATTTCTTTTCAATTTGATTATTTGAGATTGAAAACATTTTTTTAAAGACGTATACATTTTGACACAATATAATTGTGCGAGAGACACCTAGGAAATGTAACAAGCAAAATGCAATGCTATATCTTGGAACTGTTCCATCATTCGACATTCGTCATCATTGATGGCTCCACATAATGTCTTGTCCCACTCAGTTTCGTTACTTCTAACTCATCAGGGCGCCGAAAGAGTTTCGAGCATTTACCTTTTTATTCCTATTTCTTCTTAATCAGTAGTCTGTGTTAAACGGTGTCAAAAGCTTTCTCTAGGTCTATCAGTACTGCTATAGGTTTGTGTTAGGTAAGCTCTGTTACCTAACAGAACTCTAGTTGGTCTACTAGGTAGTTAATCGTTTCAGTGTTGGCGTCCTGTGTGCTTTTACCCAGCCTAAATCCGTATTGGAGGTCAGATATTTTGTTTTCTTCTACAAAGTCAGTCAAGTACTTTTTAACATTTTTTTTAATATTATTGATACATTAGATAACACAGTAATTGGTCTGTAATTAGAAGGTTCATTTCGTTCTCCTTTCTTATAAATAAGGTTTGTTACAGCTATTTTCAAGCAGTCTGGAAAGACGCCCTTTTGAACCCTTTTTGTGCAATGCGATGTAATGGTTCTATTAGATGCTGACAGTTGTTTTTGGAGTTCTTACAGTTATACCGTCTAGTCCTGGTCCAGATCCCCCCCCCCCTGCGATCACAATAACTTTCCGTACACCGTCTTCTAGTATTGTTATGTCAGTTAGTATGTTAGGTTTTTGAAGATAATCTTCGGAACCCTTATATTTTTAGGCGAGCGTCTGTCTGTCCGATTTCACATCTCAGGAACTACAATAGCTAGGAAGTTGAAATTTGGTATACATGTGTAACTATTTTATCCAACAACAGGAAAAATATAGACAGCTATCTGGCATGCGCATTTGTCGATTTATAAACGAATGCGCACATTCGCTGAAAATAGATATTTTTTGTTGTATTTTTTTGTTATTGTTTTATTTTTATTCTTTTTTATTTTGCTAGCGTATCTTTCCCCTACTTGGGAATAATATTTTCCAAAATTATCACCTGCTTTCTCTACCATTACTCTTCCATTGTAGAGTAATAAGTAACGAAATCTAGACAGGTAGAAATTCGCCGAGAGATTGTTGAAGAATGTTTTTAGATGAGATAAGTTGTCAAACAGGCGCTTATCCTCTTATTACTTTTATTCCTCTTGCTTGAGCTTAGTATCTTGCTTGAGCTTAGTATAAAAACTTAGCAATATCAACTTAATGTTTATCTTGAGTTTTATACAAGTTTATATTTTACGTTCTTGGTATCATCTTTTTATCTTTCAACGTGTTATTGTCATTTTCTTATTTTCGTTCAAAGAAAATTTGTTAGGCAAAGTGTCTTTATTCGTTTTTAGCATTCAAAGCGAATGCAAATAATGGAATCATTAATTTGTCTTTGGTTCAAAACTTATTTTTTGGGGAGTAATTGAACTGGTCTTTATATTTAAATAAAATATATAAATACATTTCCGTTTTGAAACTGAAATTTGTGCGATTCTCTTAAATTTTGAGCTTGCGCAATCATATGGAGAGCTCCACTCTGGATAGGCAGACTATGTTTTTTCTTCATAATTTAAGGTAATTTTCAGAAATATTTGGTTTGAAGTGGTACAACATGAGTCACATTTTTTAGGCCTGGCTTTTGGACTATTATTTATACATTCACAGTTATACATACATAGTTATACATTATACATACATAATTATACATACACAGTTATACATACATAGTTATACATTATACATACATAATACATACATAATACTTATACTAATAGTAATACAGTATACATACATAATAATTATAACATACACAGTTATACCATTACAGTAAATAACTATGAGGGATATTTATTATTCAGATTTTACTCAATTTTTCTGTCGAAATTTCTATCCCGTTTAAGATGTTTTAATACCTCCAAAGTGTATGTGACCACCTTACGAAGTATAACCATATAAATTGTGTGGTGGTGATATTCTAAGGACAAGCAAAGCCTGTCCGAAAGGAAAAGTACCTTGCACCGGATAATTTTAAAAATAAAAATAAAGCTGTTTCAGCTTTGAGCTGTTTGCGTGCCTTGTAGCAGACTAAAGTAATGTAATGAGCTGAGAAAAGCTTTTGTTGTGTTTCTGTCAGCTTTAATTATAAGAAAATGTAATTAAAAGAGAAAATGAATTTGATTTTCTTTCTGCCGTCATTTGATCCTTCTTTTGTCGTTGCAGACAGAATAAAATTTCCAAAATAAAGAGTTGAAATTTAATTCTAGATACAACCTTTATTCAAAACTCTGCTGTTCTCATGTATTGTTTGTTTAGTAAAAGTTCAATGATTATTATTTATAATTAGAAACGCAGATTATAATTTATTGATTTAAGGATACTATGGATTTATTTGCATATTGTGCTTTGAATGTTGCTGTTACTTAATTCTGTAAAATGTAAGGACTGATGTACTTACAACAATAAGAATGTAGGACTGTTAGTATCCTACTTACTACAATAAGAATGCCACTGAATGCTGTTAGAATTACTTACTATAATAAGCATGTAGGACTGTTAGTATCCTACTTACTTCAATAAGAATGTAGGACTGTTAGTATCCTACTTACTACATAATAATGTAGACTGTTGTATCTACTTTGAGGTACTGTTGATTGTCCTATATCAGTTTGCCTTTATAACTAGGTTTTATAAGAGGCATACTGCACGATATAAGTGATTTCTAAATGTATTATTTAAAACAACATAAATTTGTTATTACGTCAATTTATATTAAATACGAATTATTGCGATATACAGTAACTTTGTTCTCTCGTTAAACATTTCATGTACTGCTACAGTACACGTGTACTGGCACTTGGAGTACCACGTGTACTGCTACGTAGTAGTACACGTGTACTGCTTTGGTGTTTTACTGTCTACTGTTAAACACTACATGTAACCATAACTTTGTAGCAGTAGTGTAGCTAGTAGTAGTACACGTGTACTGCTACCATAACTTTTGTAGTACACGTGTACTGGTACACGTGTACGTGTACTGTACTGTACCATAACTTTGTAGCATACACGTGTACTGTACTACATAACAGCGTACTGTACTGCTAGTGTCAGTTTAGCTGTCTGTACTGGTAGTAGTACTGCTACATGCTTTTAAGTAGTAGTACACCGTGTACTAACTTTTGTAAGTACAGTACACTTTTGTGTAGTACTGTACTGCTACCATACTTTTGATAGCAGTACACGGTGTACTGCTACCAAACTTAGTTGTAGTAGTAGTACACGTTGTACTGTGTACACGTGTACTGACCATAACTTTTGTAGCAGTACAGTGTGTGCTACCATAACTTTGTTAGCTGTAACACCCGTGTACTGTACTGTCACGTGTACTGACCATACTTTTGTAGTAGTACCACGTGTGCTGCTACCATAACTTTTGTAGTAGTACAAAGTTGTTCTGCTGAACATTTAATTTATTAGATCAAACAAATTATTGAAGTTTTCTAATTTTTTGAAATTATTTTGAGTTCATGATGTCACACATAGTTCATTAACACTAGAGTTTGGACATTAATAAGGTCCATTTGTATCCTTTGTACTAATTTATTGAAGTGGGATAAAGCGTTCGAAAGTTATCTTGTTTCACTGAAACGTCTAAAAACAAAAATATCGTAATTATAGTACAATACATATATATATATATTATATATATATATATATATATATTAATATATATTATATATAATATATATATAATTATATATATATATATATATATATATATATATATATTATAGTGAGTCTCTCTTCGTCTGTGGAACAGTTCGAAACGTTACGTTTTTATTGTAAGTTTTCTAAATATCTTTATTTATTCTCTCTATATATATATATATATATATATATATATATATATATATATATATATATATATATATATATATATATATATATATATATATATATATATATCGTCAGCATCCGATTAGTTCTACTTTCATCTATCCTTATTTATCTAGCCTTAAAATTAGTTAAAATAAGATAAGATCAAAGATTTTTGTAACTTTTTAAGTCTCATCTTTACTTAGATTCTTGATGTTTGATTTGTCACAAAAAAATATTCCTTCCCTTTCTGACTTCCAGGGCTGAAAAACAATCAAGAGCTAAAACAATCCAAGCTGAGCCGAAGAAGGACCCACCCTGCCTCATCCTGATGTCAGAGCAAACAAAGTAACAAAACTTTGTCCTATTAAGGAAAGTCTTCACCCTCCATTTTGTAAAAACATGTTGTACTTTCCGTTTGTTTTTGGTTTGACATGAAAGCTAACATTTACTTTAAGGAGGGTTACCTAAGGTTACAAGTTTACAGAAAGCTAAGGGAAAGTTTGACAGCAATCAGAGACCTGTAATTCCCAGTCGGCAGCTTTTCCCTCCAACAATTATTTAAATATCTAAGGTGAATTTCTGCTTAGGGTTTTTATAATGTATGTAAATGAAGTTTTAAAGGGTTAACGACGGTGAATAATTAATGTAATTAAGTTCGCTTTCAACGATTTACAAGTTGTAATTACAATGTTTATATTTTCGAAACGAGAGTATTTTTACTTAATGCATTTTTGATTTTATTTAATGAAGGTTCTGTTGGTGTCTTTAAGTCCAGTTCATAATGGAATCGAGTGGCCATCAAGTAAGCGCACTTGTTGCTGTAATGATGAAGTGGCGATTAGTTTTATTTTAAAATTAAATAGTGGTAAACCGATGTATCTGGGCCCCGTTTCACGAAAGTACAAGTCTAGTATACTACAAGTTTACTAATAATTGTAAGAAATCTGTTTCACTAATACTACAGTCTATCGTTTAGTTTAAAAATCTTGACAGGTCAGTTTAGACACCACAGATTCTTAAGAAAAAAAAATCCCTGCAAGAAGGGAGCAGGAAAAAACAATGTAAACAAATCAGGTTATTTACCCGTATTTTCTTGGCGATGTTTTTTTACGTTTCTTTTGTGTAGTTTTATTTTAAAATATCATTTTAAGATTAGTTTGAAAGTAGCTTTCAAAACGATGTAGTCAAAAGAAGAATCACAAACAAAGTGAACGATTGCCAGGAAGAAGGTTTTTTCCTGACAGCGGTTATTGTGGTAGGGATTTTTTTCTCTTTTTAAGTGAGAGGTTGGCAGCGGCTTCATTGATTGGTCAATTCCCAAAATACTTATGGCCTTAGGGATTTTTAAACTAAACGATAGACTGTAGTGAAGTAATTACTAGTAATTATTAGCGATTTTTGTATAATTTTATTAAAAAACATTAGTAGTTTACAAGTTTTTTCTAAAATCTCCTAGGAAACGAGCATATTTGCGTCAAACTCCAATCAAATGGGCTGACATTTTACAAGTGAATGTTACAAGTAATTGTAATAGACAAGAAAATTATCCTTGGTATGGTATCCTTGTATTGGTAATGGCATAGATAAACAATATTAACATAGATGGCTCACTCAAAGATTTTTAAAACAAAATAGTTGATGGGATGCAGGAGGCTCAAGTACAATCTTTTGGCGGAAGCGTGAAACTGTCAGATATTTTTATTTCTGACATTTTTATTTATTTATTTTTATTCAACCAAACAACGAGCTGTTAAGGGTAATCAAGTCTTTCCATCCGCTTTTCAGCGCTAGAATGATAAGGAGTCGATGAATGAGTGATTCCAAAAAAGCTCAATAAGAATTTCGTATAAATTGGTAAAAAGTGAAAAATTTAATTTTTCTACTGTCGTTCCCCCTTGGATTTGAACCTCTGATGACAGAGTTTCAATTTTTGTTAGTTTCCTTTACTTATCCGTTTGCGCCAACCCCAGATGCTATATTCAGATAGCAAATTTAAATCTTAAGTCTAAAACGCTGAAAATTAATTATTTCAAGAGAACAATGGTGCTGCTTCGCGTGATGAGGCCCCCAAGTTTTGAAAAACAAAAATACATCGCGAATACTACAGCATACCATAGATCTTTGTTTACTTTTATTTAATTTACAAAACGATTGGCAACAAAAAAAAAATACTACAGCACTAGTAGAGTATAGAGATAATATATTTTTACTACTAGCGCTCTTCAAGACTAGTGATGAGGCCCCCAACTTAAATCATAAACAAAAACTTGTCAATTGAGTGTTCCAAGTACACTCGGGAGTGAACCATCTATGTTAATATTGTTTATCTATGGGTGTATCCTTGGTAACAAATGTAAATTTGTCATTACAAGTTGTTTTTTACAATTTTTGTTACTACAAGACTTGTACTCTTGAGAAACGGGCACCTGGTTATTATTTAACAATAACAAGTTATAATTTATACATGTTTTCATTCAATGTTATAATTTAAGTTAATTTCTTTCAACCATGATCCACATGCACTTTGTACCAAAGCAAGAGATACTGATGGTATGGTTCAAAAGACTAGATGGATAAAATCATTTTCATTTTACATTTTTCATAGGTAAATTTGGATAGGTTTCTAAGAGACAGATTCAGCAAGCAGTGTAACAAGAGCAGGTAATTAGACTTGAGATTGAAGTTAGAAAAACGATCTCTACAGTATGACAGTGCAATACTTAAAAGAAGATTTGAGGCCAGAAAACAAGTAAATTTTTGTCCACAAACAAAACGAATCATTCGATGAAATGGACAAATATTCTTATAAATAAGCTTAAAACCGTTTTCTCCAGATTAGTCGAAATTAAACTAAGCTGATTTCACGTAAAAATAAAAGCATTGATCAATGTTTTGGTCCGACCTGAAGCAAGAGCAAGTGGGGCTGTTAACTCAAAATAAACATTCAACTATCTAAAAAGATTGTTCCGAAACTAGCTTCGAATCATTAAATAGATTCCTGAACCTAATTATTCTAGGAAATCTATTTGTTATCTAAATATAAACGAAGCAACAAAATATAACTGCATCTTTTTATTTAATTTTCAAAGCTCGTGAAATTGGCAGCATTGATTAAAAGGTTAATATTTAATCCAAAATTCAACTAAACCTTTTCCCTTACTCGGAGGTAGGAAAGCAATTTAATTCCAAAAACACAGTGAACTGACAATAAAAAAAACGAACAAATTGAAGCAATTTGAAAGGCACAAACATTTGTGCGATTGTATCAAATTACTTTCTGTATTAAACCAATTTTAAGGCTTTAATCATTATATTTTATCCTTTCCCTCTTTTCCTCCTCTCTTCCTTTACTCATTTTATATAACATCTCCCTTTTTATATAAAACAGTGTAGAGACCCAGATAGAGACAGAATTAAAGGGGGGGGGGGAGTGATAGAAAATAAAATAGGAGGGGACAGTTTTATTTTATACCTTTGTATTACCCACTGTACTTTACAGATGAAAATAAAGGTTGGAGTATGGAAAGGAATTGGATTGGACAAAGTAATGGAATGGGAGGGGGTGATCACAACTAAAGAAGGATGAGGGGCAAAAATGAATTTGAGCCACTGGAAAAGTAAAAATTAAATATATACAAAGGTAAAAACTAGAAGGAATGAGAGGGCGAAATGACCCTGTCATATAAAAAGGGAGGAGGCTAAACTTTGAAAACATACAGTCGATTTAACAAAAATGCAATTTTAATTAAAATTAACATTTTTAAATAAATTACTTTGACTTTATAATTTTTTAAAAATAATTCTATAATAATATTATTTGATATTGCATTATACATTTCATCTCATTCATTCTAATTGATTTTTTAAATTGTTTGTGAATTATTTAAAATATAATTATATATATTGATAATTTTTAAATTCTTAATTAAATTTAAATATATTTTTTTTTATTATTTATTCAACTCCATAGCACATGGCTGTTTTGTCAAATAGCATAATTAATATTTATAATTATATAGATTAAATAAAATAAATATGAGCTATTATACGAGGGGTATTTTTTTTATATGTTCGAATCAAATAGAATTTGAAAAAACGGTTTAATTTCTAAATAAATAGACTAACTAAAAGCCTTATAGCAATAATTAAATACTCAAAGTGAATAAATGTAATAAATAAATAAAAAGAAGTAAGGCCAAGACAAAGCACTTGAATCAGCGCATGAATTACATGAAGCTTTAATGATTTGTTATTTGATTTGCATTACTGACGATTGTATGCTATTTTGTCTCAAACAATAAAGTGATTTATTTATTATTATTATATATAGTAAGTAGTAGTAATATGGGGGGATGGTAGTAACTACCAGGCAAGTAGGCCACGTTGTTGGGCCCTTTTTGCCAACACCCTAAGATAGTGTTCTACTCCTTTTAATTTCAAGTGTAGGTATATTTCATCTAATCTAGACAGAAGAGCCGTGAATTTCTATGCTTCCTCTCATGCTTTTTTCGAGCAATCATACATATTTTCACTGACTCATACAGTCTAGTGAAAACTAGGGACAACTCGTGCCCTCGCTATTAAACCAAACCGCCATACACTTTAAACTACAAGGTATACACACTAAAGTATTCTAATGAATCGTTTTTGTGGGTCCTAAATTTTGCCTATACCCAGTTTCATTTAGGGGAAGGGATCTTTAACGAGTACCTGAGAACGCACAGGCTCGAGACCACCGGCTTTACGTCTCTTCTGATAGACGTGGTACGCAGAATTTTTATCCCTCTCATAAAAATCCCAGAGGCTCGGGCTGGGATTGAACCCACGACTAAATAAACTCGGAAGTTTAAAGTCCATTTATTCTATGTATTCGCCGCGTACCTTAACCACTACACCACGGGTGACTCCTTCAATTATGTTAGAAATGAATTCAATTTATTTCTAAATTCATTTGATTCCCATACTAAAGTAGAATTAATTTTATTTTCGAGAATAATTAATAATTAAGTAACAATTTGGATGTGATTTCTAAAATTCCTTTTGTACGTGTAATTCCTGGGAAATTATTACTTTGTAAATTAAACTAAATTATTTAGAGAGAAAAGTTTGCTCTGAAGAACTGAAATTAGTTTTAAAGCCAAGTTCGTTTGAAGTTAATTTACGTTTGGTTAGCGATGCAAATTAAAAATTAAACCATTTAATTACATGTTTTAGGTATTTCAGTTAATTTTTAATTGTTAATAATAAGGTCTTTAAATTTTCAAATAAAAACTCAGGAATATGAATAAATCTTCTGTTAATTTATATCTTAAACAGCATGAAAAGTCACTAACGGGTGCTTTGTAGCTTATTTTTGTAGCTTGCCACAAAAGTGGTTGTGTCGTTAGTTGTTTTAACAGACTTTGTGGTATAAACTCACCATGATGCTAAATAAAAAAACACTAGAGTTATTGTCAACCCCAATAGTATTAAATGAATTATAAACTGACCGTTGACGAGCTGTTTACAAACTTTTTGTTTACAAAATGCTTGTAAACAGCTATGATGATGACGTAAACTGGAAACCAGTCAGTTTTCAATTTTTTCATACTATTGTTTTTAATTCCAGTGTTTCTTTTATTAAAAATCAGGGAATGTGGTTGTGGTCATCTTGGTCTTAATACTCTTTGACCTTTTACTTCAAAATTTTGTTAGTAAACTATTTTTTGTAAAAAATCATAACAGCTACCGTTATGGATTTCATCTCAAACCTTATTAATTCAAACAACAAATTCCATATATTCCACTAGAATATCTATATTTAAAGAGCAGAGCTGGCTTTTGGCTTGCTCTATCAACTATGCCGGAGAGGTGGGTCTATATTGTCCACAATCTACGTTAAGGACTTTGGAGCAGTAAAAGGCAAAATTCTTTAACAGAGATATAGACGACATATAGAGATTCATCGTTCCAGCAAAGTTGATGGTTCAAGCTGAAAGCCAGCTTTACAATTTAAATATAAATATTCTTGTGGGAAAGATGGAATTTATTGTGTGATAATCTAAGTAACCCACAGCGTAGTAACGTATCACTTATCAATTTTTTCTTTTTAAAAAACACTTTTGATACTTAAGGTCGTTTAAATCGGTTAAGTTATTTGATCTGTAGTGTGTCAACAAAAACATGAACATTCATTAACAAATCTAAATACGCAGACAACAATTTTAATGTTGACTTGTAGGTGTTTGAAACGTAGGTATTGCAGTAAATATGAGTGGCCCATATTTTGCAATACTTCCTGCTTATTATACGAGTTAGAAAATCAATTTGAGGAAGACTAAAACGCTGAGTGATTAAATATCAAGTTGACCAGACTCTGTAACAGTCAGCAGAAATATTAGAACTCCTAAATTCATATTATCGTCGTTCAATAAAGAGATCGGATTTGGCCCATTCATTACTTTTTCTTACAGTATTTTCCGAGAAATATAAACCAAGTTATTCTTTGTTCCATTGACACATGATATTGCAGTTTTGATGGTTTAAGCAGCAGATTAAGAAAGTGTTGAATTATTTGATACTATTCCGTTAATATTATTGCATTGTCATAAGTTTCTAAAAATACAAGTTATAAAAAGCAAAAATTGAGTTGTGGACTTTTATTTTAATTTCTTACTTAGCGAAACAAAGAATACAATTTTTTTCTTGGTTTTTCTGTCCTACCATACTAAACCTTCAAGTTTCTTCTTCACAATAAGGCAGTAAACTCTATCAGGCAATAAGTGACGATGAAACTGTGGTTTTCTCAATGTTCATATATATGTTTATTATGTTTACTATGAATGTTCTCGCCGAATACAAGTCTTAGACAGTTTTCACTCAGCACTGCAAAAATGGAATTTTCTTCATTTGACGATGAGCCTCACATAAATATCGTCACATATTTGGTTGAGATCTTGTTAAAATCAGTACTCGTAAAGAGATTTTACAAGAAATTTCCCATGTTTTTCCTAAAATTTAGAAATTTTCAATCCACCAATTTTTCATCACAATCCTAAACCGGGATGTCACCGGAATTATCCGTTTCAGGTGTTATTAAGGCCCCCTAAGTGGTTTTCATAAAGTTTCTTGTCTGTTTGTAATCATCGCAGCTCCCAGTGTATTTATGGCACAGATTTAAAACTTTGTACAAAAATCAGTCTAAGGTGTAGTCTATTATGTCCGGAAAATAATTTTTATATGACGTCATTACCCAGTAATAATGACTCAGGAACAAATTTGAATTGGTCACAGACGTAGCCATTTATAAGACTAACATATGTGCTATAAGTTTCATTTCATTATCAGTGTTAGTTCCATTTTTATTATAATTATGACTTATGTACGTATATTTTAAAAAAAATGTAAAATATCGAAAAATAATCTAATTGAGTTGAAATTAAGTACAAGTGTATCACTTTACTTAATTAATAAGTACACCATGTTTAATAAGATAAGTACATCCATGATTTTTTTTCATTATAAAAGTTAAGCAGCATCGAGTGTGGTCAGTGCCAAGGACTGAGTTAGTCATGGCTGGGAATGAAACGCTATGTATACACTATTTGAGGACGAGGCAAGCGAGTCCGAAGTCATGTTGTATAAATTTAAAGACTTATAACATGTCTTATGTTTGTTACACGGCTATAACTGGTTGTTATATATATGTCAATCAGTTGGGACTGCCCTTTATGAACATGCAAAATGTTCATAAAGGGTCCCAGTAAAAAGTATTTCCACTACTTAATATCTCTTAACAGATCTTGTCTAAGAAACCTAGTTAGCATACTGACAGGCCACTGTCAGCTAAATAACCATTTACATAGACTTGGTATAGCTCCTAACGCTAGTTGCCCGAGATGCGGGGATGATGAGGAATCTGCCTTTCACCTGCTTGCTGAGTGTGAGGCTTTTACGTCGTTACGTCTCAGTAACTTCGGAACTGGTATTCTGGTAAAAGAAGAATTATCTACCATAAGCTGGAAAGATATTCTTCATTTTCTAAATAAATCAAAAAGACTGGAGGTGGATGTGGTGGAGTAGGCTGGAGGAATCGGGGCTGGCAAGAAGGGCCCAACAACGTGGCCTATTTGCCTGGCTTTGCCTCCCCACCCTATTACTACTACTACTATATATGTCAATCACTAAATCCTGAACAAATACTAATAGTTTGGTTGCTGTTATCCAAAGCTAATTATAGTCTTAATGGCTTTTAATACAGCTGATTTTTTTTAATTGTTGATTAGATTAATTTTATTTATTGTTGTGCTTTTGTTAATTGTCAGTCTTTAGGTTACATTTGTATGTCTTTTATTTTATTACAGTGTATCAGTGGCGTAGCCAGGATTTAATTTCGGGGGGCTGAATGTTAAAAATTGTATATATATATAATATATATATATATATATATATATATATATATATATCTTTCAATTTCAATGTATATTTTTTATATATTATGATATTTATATTATAAGTTTATTGTTAAAAATATGTTATATAATTTATTATTTATATATTTTTTATAGGGTTTATTTTTTTCACACATTTATTGCGGGTTTAGGTTAAATAAAAATTTCGGGGGGGGGGGGGGGCTGAAGCCCCCTTAGCCCCCCTGGCTACGCCACTGCAGTGTATTACTTTGTTATATTAGTAGTTGTAAGGTATTTTTATTGTGATATTAAGTATTATTTTTAATAGCGTAAGTTAAATGCTGTTCTGCATAACTAATTATTGATAAAGTGTTTTATGAATTATTGTAATTGACATGTTACATATACCTATGGGTCAAAAGTAATTAATAAAAATTATTTATTTATTTAATAATAAAATGTAGCTTATTTTGTTAAGTATGCTTAGAAGTACATGTGTAAAACATTTCAGCCCGACCTAAACATTTTTTAAAGATTTGTGATTTTTTAAATTGTTTGTGGGGTCATTATTTTGAGTAATGGACGTCACACATAACATTGGGTTTGGGACATTTACAAGGTTGATTTTTTACCAAGTTTCATTTTGATCCGAGAAAGCATTTGAAAGTTATAAGTGTCCCATAGAAACATCTAAGAACAAAAATCTTGTATATATATATATATAATATATATATATATATATATATATATATATATATATATATATATATATATATATATATATATATATTATATATAATATATATATATATATATATATATATATATATATATATAACAATTAAAATAACTTACAGATGGTTAAAATATAGAAGGAAAGGATGAGTAGCTCGAGCTTTCGCCGTGCGGCTTCGTCAGGAGTGTAGCACGTATGTATATATATATATACATACACACACACACACACATATATATATATATATATATATATATATATATATATATATATATATATATATATTGTTGATCAGTGAGTCCCTCTTCCAAAAAAACAATCCCACCCATACCCCCCTTTAAGACCCTAACCTCATAAGTTCATTTCTTCTTTGAAAATTCGCTAAAAGATTCGAATATTTTTTTAAAAAGTTTTGAAGTAGTTCAAATTGACATTTTAAATGCACCCATTACCAGCAAAAGTTAAAATATTTTTATAACATTTAATCTTTCGATTATTTTTACTTCCTCAGAAATACTTAAAATAACAACGTTCCTCATGAAGAAACATTAAACTCTTAAATAAAAATCAGATGTCTTTTAAAAGAAATCAAGATTCTTGTTGGTTTGTTACAACCGATTGAACATTATTTTCCCGGTTCATCAAAGACGACGTTTCGTTAATGGGTTTCCTGTTGTACATCATCAAGTGCAGGTACATACTTGACTGGGTACCGAAGGGGTACCGTGGTACAGGTAGAGCAATCAACTGAATCGTCCCTGAAATGGCTCATTTGTCGGAGAATTCTTCACGCCCAGACCAAACCGCCACCGACATTCTCCATCCTTAATTCTCATTTTTTTCTTGATCGTTTTCATCCTTCTGTTTCTTTACGCTTTCTACTGTTTTATTTTTTAAATCTTTAACACTAACGACAGTTCACTTTTTTTTTAGCCTCGCATCACTTTTTTTCGAAATATTATGAGGAATTCTGTTTTATTTTTTTATAATACTTTTTATTTATAATGACTTATTTATTTAAGTTTTTCTTTAAACATATTTGTATTTTTATTGGTACAATTTTTATCCTGCTGTCTTCTTTTCTTATTGCTTCCTTTAATAGTAAAGGGAAGCTTTGTGATCATAACAAACTAATGAAATTTGATTTTACTCTTAAGTTTATAAAACTGCCACAATATCAGGGGCGGACTGACCAGTGAGGACGAAGACGGCAGCCCTCATTGGGCCTTTCAGCCAAAAAAAAAAAAAAATTAAAGAAAAAACTACGAAACTTAAAAAAAAAAATAATGATAAAATATTTTAAGTTTAATATTTAAATATTATAATTATATAACATATTCATAACGCCAGAGGTAAAGGAGCTTCTATTCTTCTATTGTTTAGACTAATTTTTCTAAAGTACTTTAAAATTGTCTTAATTTGTTATTGTTACCTGAATCTAGGGTCTTTAAGATTTCTATTTATTTTGAGGACTCCAAAAGAGTCCTAGCATACTTGATCAGGGCCCCACAGCTGCATTAAAGAGCTCTGTATATTAGTGCTTCAGGGCCTTGATGATGCTGCAGAAAAGGATGAAGATGATATTTTTGATGGTGTTTTGAATAGGTTTATATTGTAAAGGGATTTTGCAGGAGTGTCAAAGAGGGTTTCCTTTGCAGTCTGTAGACAGAATGACATTTGTTAAATGGCCGAAAAATGCACAAAAAGTCAATATTATTTCAAAGAAATTCGCTGACTTCATAAAGGAACCATTTTTTTGGTATTTTTTTTTTAGTAAAAAGAGAGTCTCAAGATATGATATTGAAAATTAAAAGACGTAAGATTCATTAGTAATTATTGCAAAGCATAAGAAAAACATTTCAACAAATTTATTTGAGAAATACAAGAAAGTTTCCGGCAGCGAAGCCTAATAAATTGTCTCTCGTCCGGTTAAAAGTATTTTGCTAATAAATCAATATTTTCCCTAAACATTTCTTTGAATTTTCTTTACAGAGTCAACAAACCAGTACTGGTGATAATCTGGCAATGCCTAATGTCGTTTGAGTAATATATTCCAATGCTCAATGTTTTTAGACAAATATATTCCAATGTTTAATGTCATTAGGGCAATATCTTTTAATGCTAAATGCCATTAAAGTAATGTATTCCAATGTTTAATGTCATTAGAGTAATATATTCCAATGTTTAATGTCATTAGAGTAATATATTCCAATGCTTAATTTTATTAGAGTAATATAGAGTAATATATATTCCAATTCATAATGTTATTAGAGTAATATATTACAATGCTTAATGTCACTATGGTAATATACTTCAAAGCTTCATGTCAATAGAGCAATATATGCCAATGCTTAATGTCATTAAAGTAATATATTTCAATGATTCATGTCATAAGAGTAATATGTTCCAATGCTTATTGTCATTAGAGTAATATATTTCAATGCTTAATATCATTAGCGTAATATATGTTCCAATGCTTAATGTTATTAGAGTAATATAGAGTAATATATTCACATGCTTAATGTCATTAGAGTAATATATTTCAATGCTTAATGTCATTAGAGTAATATATTTCAATGCTTAATTTTATTAGAGTAATATAGAGTAATATATTCACATGCTTAATGTCATTAGAGTAACATATTCTATTGCTTAATGTTATCAGTGTAATATATTTCAATGCTTAATGTCAGAGTAATATATTTTTTCCCAGCTTAATGTTATCAGTGTAATATATTTCAGTGCTTAATATTATTCGTGTAATATGTTCTAATGTTTATTATCATTAGAGTAATGTATATTTTAATGCTTTATGTTATTAGAGTAATTTATTCCAATGCTTAATGTAATTAGTGTAATATATTTCAATGCTTCATGTCATTACAGTAATATATTTCAATGTTTAATGGTATTTGAGTAATATATTCCAATGCTGAACGTTTTAGAGTAATATATTTCAATGCTTAATGTTATTAGAGTAATATAGAGTAATATATTCCAATTCCTAATGTCATTAGAGTAATATATTCAAGCTTCATGTCATTAGAGTTAATATATTCCAATGCTTAAGTTAGAGTAATATATTTTTTCCAGCTTAATGTTATCAGTGTAATTATTTCAATGCTTAATGTCAGAGTAATATATTTTTCCCTGCTTAATGTTATCAGTGTAATATATATTCCAATGCTTAATGTCAGAGTAATATATTTTTTCCAGCTTAATGTTATCAGTGTAATATATTTCAATGCTTAATGTCAGAGTAATATATTTTTCCCAGCTTAATGTTATCAGTGTAATATATTTCAATGCTTAATGTCAGAGTAATATATTTTTTCCAGCTTAATGTTATCAGTGTAATATATTTCAATGCTTAATGTCAGAGTAATATATTTTTCCCAGCTTAATGTTATCAGTGTAATATAATTCAATGCTTAATGTCAGAGGAATATACTTTTTCCCGCTTAATGTTATCAGTGTAATATATTTCAATGCTTAATGTCAGAGGAATATACTTTTTCCCGCTTAATGTTATCAGTGTAATATATTTCAATGCTTAATGTTATTCGTGTAATATGTTCTAATGTTTATTATCATTAGAGTAATGTATATTTC
>JACMZG010000008.1:4646554-4669054 GCA_018340805.1 Microvelia longipes
CCATTTGAACCCTGGTAAGAACCCGTAAAAGAATATTTTACCGTCTAAACCAGTGGTTCCCAACCTTTTTTATACTTGGGACCCCTAAAATATTTTGAACTACTTCCCGGACCCCTTGCTATGTATATATATATATATATATATGTATATTATATATATAATATATATATATATATATATTATATATTAAATTTGTTATTATTGTTATATATAAAGGCAAGGTAAATACCAAAAGACGATATAAAGAATACTAACGTTTATTAAACAAATTTACTATTTCTTCAATTTTTAATATAATTTATAACTTATACTTATAGGAACGGATAGTATTAAATAAAAATTCTAATTCTTATCAGCATATAAATAATTCATACATAATTAATAATTTAATTATTTATTAAAGTTACACACACATAGAAAGAAAAATCTATTTTTTTTCTTTTACTATATAGTTTGTAAAATTGCTCCCGGGACCCCTAAAAATCATTTGGGACCCCAAGGGGTCCAGGACCCCTGGTTGGGAACCACTGCGTCTAAACTAATAAATTCTTAAAACGAATCGAAAACTAGAATAAAATACGTCAAACATAATTCTTTCCTGACAGTGTTGTCCAAAACAAAAACATTAAAAAAAAAAAAAAACAAATATAGATAAAAATAAACCTAGCGGCGGCCGCGACAAATATAAACAAAAATATATTCATGATATTAGTTTTTAAATAAAAATGCCGTTTCCGTCACTTAAGATTGTCTGATAGAGCTGAAACCGGTCGCAATCTTTTTAGAATGACTTCGACCATTAATAACTACTTCGAGGTTCTTCCGCTTTACGGGCTGCTTTGCTCGGCGTGGTTTAGTGGAAGCCATTTTTTGACCTGTCTCTCTAGGACAGTAGGCTTACCAGGATGGAGTAAGATGTAGAGGGCCATCTTTTATACTATATCCCCACCCTCTAACATTACTGAACCCAACAGATATCGTACGAGTCTTTGACCTAGACGTATACATATATACAAGATTATATATATATGTATACCGTTTGCGCCATTTGTAATGGTTCGATTGAGCTGAAATCGGTCTTAATCGACTCAGCTAGCCGTCTACTTTAAAACGAGATACCTTGTTTTAAAGCCATTTCAAGTTTCAAAAAATTTTTTTTTCACGACGTCATAACTTTGGTTGATGACGTCATAATGTTTTTATAAAACAATAGGCCTCGTAACCTCCTCGACATCTCGCGATTTGCTAAGTTTTCGTTTCAATTTAAGAACGCCTTCGAGAGTTATCGTTCGCCATACGAAAGGGTAGAAACCTTACATACATATATATATTATATATATATATATATATATAATATATATATTATATATATATATATATATATATATATAATATACATATATATAAAACTTTTTCGGACATATATTTTTTTGTTATCAGGAAGCCAATAGGAACCGATTCCGACACTCCCACCTCAACTTCCGTCATCCGAACAACCTCATAAGCGTCATTTTCATTATGAAAATTCGCTAAAATGGTTCGTCGTTATCATGTTTTGTATTGTAAAAATTCATTAACATATAATAATACGGGCCTTCGGCCCGTAGCCGCTACGCGGCCTCGGCGCTTCGCGCCTCGTCCGCTCCACGGGTCGGCCCACCGGGCCGCTTCGCGGCCGGGGGCCTCCCTGTGGCCGCTTCGCGGCCACATTGTTGTTGGTTTGTATTATGTGTTGTTCTTGTTACATGGCATTTTGCCATGTATCTAGCGAATTTTCACAGCCTTTCCACACAGGCCCGCTTCGCGGGCCTGAGAGGCTTTCTCACAAATTTGATTTTGCTAATTGATTTTATTCATACTCTATTATTAATAGTATGCTATAATATTAAATTAAGAAGCATTATTGTGCCGGCAATCGCGCAACAATCGTCACGAAATTCATTTTAGCTACACAAATTTAAAGTCAGACAGCTTTAACTTTCACAGAGTTTTATTGATATAAGTATCGATAAGAAGAAGGAACAACTGTAACATAAAACGTCCCGTTTTCGCGAACAATAATCGAACAAGAACCCGTAAAAACCCATTTGAACCCTGGTTAGAACCCGTAAAAGAATATTTTACCGTCTAAACTAATAAATCTTGAAACGAATCGAAAAAACTAGAATAAAATACGTCAAACATAATTCTTTCCTGACAGTGTTGTCCAAAACAAAAAACATTACAAAAAAAAACAAAACAAATATAGATAAAAATAAACCTAGCGGCGGCCGCGACAATTATAAACAAAAATATATTCATGATTTTAGTTTTTAAATAAAAATGCCGTTTCCGTCACTTAAGATTGCCTGACTGAGCTGAAACCGGTCGCAATCGTTTTAGAATGACTTCGACCATATAAAGACTACTTCGAGGTTCTTCCGCTTTACGGGCCTGCTTAGCTCGGCGTGGTTTAGTGAAGCCATTTTTGTCCTGTCTCTCTGGGACAGTAGGCTTACCAGGATGGAGCTAGAGGTAGAGGCCCCTCTTTATACTATATCACCACCCTCTAACACTATTGAACCCAACAGATATCGTACGAGTCTTGACCTAGACGTATACATATATACAAGATATATATATATGTATACCGTTTGCGCCATTTGTGATGGTTCGATTGAGCTGAAATCGGTCTTAATCGATTCAGCTAGCCGTCTACCTAAACACGAAATACTTGTTTTATTAGCCCTTTCAAGTTTCAAAAAAATTTTTTTTTCATGACGTCATAAACTTTGGTTGATGACGTCATAATGTTTTTATAAACAATAGGCCTCGTAACCTCCTCGACATCTCGCGATTTGCAAAGTTTCGTTCCAATTTGAGAACGCCTTCGAGAGTTATCGTTCGCCATACGAAAGGGTAGAAACTCTTACATACATACATATATATATATATATATATATATATATATATATATATATATAATACATATAATAAACTTTTTTCGGACATATATTTTTGTTATCAGGAAGTAAATAGGAACCGATTCCGCTCACTCCCACCTTCAACTTCCGTCATCCGAACAACCTCATAAGCGTCATTTTCATAATGAAAATTCGCTAAAAAGAAAGTTTTTTAAACTTTCGCAAAAGGCTACTGATGGTAGGTAAGTTTACTATTAATTTATTAATTTAATGTTTTTAATTATGTAATCACAATAAATACAGGAATGAAACATATCTTGCCGATGTAATAAAATGAAGTTTTTTGATTTGACCATCAGGCTGTATTAAATACCAAAATCTTTCTTTTTTATATTCAACACGTGGATAATTTAGCCACTTTTGTGTTAAGGCACGCCCACTCAGTTAAAAGGTAGGTCCCCTGCCGCGCTAGTGTCGACCGGAATCCAAATTTCCCCACCATTGAGTTAACAGTCTTACTGTTTAAGTACCTATAGTCTCTGCTCGGAACCACCGGCTGTATTGGTTTTGTTGTACAAGTCAAATTTTAACCAAATATCTTAATTGTGATTTTAAAAAATCAAACCGGTTAACAATTGATTCAATTGTGCGTTATTAGCCTATAATTATTTAATTACACGTTATTTGCCTATAATTATTTAATTACACGTTATTAGCCTGTAATTATTTAATTACACGTTATTAGCCTATAATTATTTAATTACGCTTTATTAGCCTATCATTATTTAATCACGCTTTATTAGCCTATCATTATTTAATTACGCGTTATTAGCCTATAATTATTTAATTACGCTGTATTAGCCTATCGTTATTTAATTACGCGTTATTAGCCTGTAATTATTTAGTTACACGTTATTAGCCTATAATTATTTAATTAGGCGTTATTAGCCTATACTAACTAGTTTCAAGTGTGTAGACAACACAACGTCCCTTTCAAAGTAAAGCTTACCAAAGTATTTCAATCCCTTGCATGAATATCCTAGTGGCCCCGACTGGTATCGAACCCGGATTGTCTGGGTGGTAGGCTAACCAATATACCAACGGAACTCCTGACAATACTCCAAAGTATTGCTCCATACTTTTAAAGAAAAATATGGAAATGACATTTAGTCAAACTCTCTGGAACACAACAATAATTAAATCTCCTGATTATAACACAATATTACTGTTTCATCTGTTAATCCAGCCTCATTTGCAATATCATTTGCTTTCCTAGTTATATTGTTATTGCATATATTTTCATAGGAATTCTATAGTATTGTGCTTTAGTTTTCTCCTACAAAACATATTTGCATGAATATAAATTGTAAAATTATAATTTAAATTACAAGTTGAATGTAATTGTAATATTATGATAGCGAGGATATTAAACTTTGTTACTTAGCAGTTCATTTTCAAGTTGTATTATTCCCTCTATTATTATCCATAGTTGAATGGAAATTGAATTTTAGATTCTTGCAAAACCAAAAGTTAATTATATGTTTTGGTTAAAACTGCTTCCTATGATTGGGCTTAAGATTATAATTTTGAGGGGATAATAGTGCTTGAAATCGCTACTGAACAGCCTCTTTGTATCTAACATATAACAATATAATTTAGTACGTTCACACACACTTTTATATCCACGGATCGTATTGGATACGATCTCTCAATACGGTAATATTAGCTGTATGAACCGTGCGGAGGGGATCCGACCGCATAAGCTAGAACTAGGAAGATGGAAATCAAATGGATCCCCCGATACGCTGTATGTACCTTTAGAGACGATCGTATTTAACAGATAACCTTCAAGTCGAACTTTTATTTCACTTCAATATTACCGTTTTTTATCAAATGACTTTTGGAATATTATTTTTTAAAGTAACTTAATTATTCTGCAAAGAAATATATTTTTTGTTTTAAACTTCCTTATAACCAAAAGTGAACCTTCACTATAAAAGACGCGATGTTTTGGTGGGATCAGTTATCACGCAATCTCACTCGATAGACTAAACAAATACGGTGCAAGAACCTTATCGTATTTAATGCGTATCCAATACGATCGCCTGTTAAATACGCTGTTTATGTAGTAATTGCATTTAGAATTGAGCCACATTAGAGGCTCCAGCTTAAGTCCAGTAATATCCATAACGATTTTAACTAAAGCCGCAAAATAATTTACTGCGATTTTTTACTTTTCCCACCTTCTATCGTAAACAACCTCCTATAACGTATTTGAGGTTTGTAACGTATTTGAGGTTAGCAACGTATTTGAGGTTAGTAACGTATTTGAGGTTAGTAACGTATTTGATGTTAGTAACGTATTTGAGGTTAGTAACGTATTTGAGGTTAGGAACGTATTTAAGGTTAGTAACGTATATGAGGTTAGTAACGTATTTGAGTTTAGTAACGTATTTGAGGTTAGTATCGTATTTGAGGTTAGTAACGTATTTGAGGTTAGTAATGTATTTGATGTTAGTAACGTATTTGAGGTTAGTAATTTATTTGATGTTAGTAACGCATCATTTCATTTATTCAATGTTCTTTCATGGACACTGTTATGCGAAATAACCCTTATAAAGTAACATCTTAAATCTTAATAATTCTAATTTTCTATTCTGTAATTAAATTATCAAATTTTCTTTTCCTTAGGGTTTAATCAAATAGTAAAATTAAAAATCCCAAATTTAGGTTTGTCAACGCTTTTTCATTAGAATGCCTGAATTTATTCAGGTACTTTAATGCTCCAAAAACATTTTCCTTTGTTCACAATCTAAAGTTTAATAATTGAAATATCCAGATTTATTCATACCTTTTATTATAATGTTAGTTATATAAGTGGCAGTCTCCCCTTCTTTATGGTTATTTTTGGTATATTTTCTATATTTCCCAGGGGTGTCGTATTCTGTGGGACTCTGATAAACCTTACCTTGTTAGGGATACGAGTACATGCTACCATTCTATGACAATGTTGCTTAATGCACCTTCATGCTGTAAAATGTTGCCTCAAAAAATACTTGGATATTCATAGCTTATAAATCACTTTTATCGTGAAAAAGAAGATAAAAATAAGAATTGACATAAAATATCCATATAGGATCCTTATCAGTGATATTGCAGTTTTCTAACCTTTCTTGGTGACGCTATAAAAGCAAGATTTTATTAGTGTTTTTTAAAGCGATTCTAAGGTTACCGGTAATGAGTCAAAGCGTAATTTGGCATCAGAACATGAGTGAAAGCGTAATATGGCATCAGAACATGGGTGAAAGCGTAATATGGCATCAGAACATGGGTAAAAGCGTAATATGGCATCAGAACATGAGTGAAAAGCGTAATATGGCATCAAACATGAGTGAAAGCGTAATATGGCATCAGAACATAAGAATTTTACAATTATTATTTTAAAAATAACGTTTTACGGTATCTTTAAGTAAAGCATAATAGCAAACTTTAAATTTTCATAAGCTTTCTTAACAGTAGATATTAAAATATTTAACAAAATCCGATACGGGGTACCTCGGAACTATTCCTTAACACATCTTTATCACTTCGGACTCGCTACGGTCATCCTCCCTACTTCGGACTCGCTACGGTCATCCTCCCTACATCGGACTCGCTACGGTCATCCTCCCTACTTCGGACGAGCAAAGAGAGTTTACAACACTACGACAAATTTATACTGCAACCCGTCTTCAGACTCGCTTCGCTTGTCCTTAGATAATAATTACATTAATTTTATTTCCAGCGATCACCCATCCAGGCAATGATCTCACTTAATGCTGCTTATCTTTTATGATCCAACAAAAACCATAGATATACTTGCGAAATTGAAACGAAACTATAAGTATACTTATTTATTACGTAAAGCTATACACTCCTACCGAATCTCAAATCAATTTGATTTTTTTTAAAACATATATACATATAAAGTTATTTGATAATAATAAAACTAATGCTGGTAATGAGATGTAACATGGCACATATGTTGGTCTAATATATGTTATATGACCAACATAATATTATATATTATATATATATATATATATATATATATATATATATATATATATATATATATATATATATATATATATATATATCTGTGCTAAATCTTAAACCGATTGAAGACTTTTATGAATATTCTAAATTTATGATGAGTCACTATTGTAGGCAATGTCGACATATACAAATTATTTGTGCATACATCAACTAGAGCTAAACATCAATTTCGGTGCCAAGTTTCAACTGTCTAGCATAATTACACTGGGAGATATGACGATAACTAACACACAGACACAGACAGACAATTTTGTAAAAGAGCTCAGGAGCTCTTAAAAACACATTAATCAAATAAGTTAGTTAATATCCCGGTTTCGGATTTTTGCAGTTACAATACTTTTTCTATATACCTACAGTAAAAATTAGGAAAAGTAAAAAAAAAATCATAGTCTTAAAATGGCGGTGCATATTGTTAACATTTGTTGTTTCTAAACAATATATATTTCCCTCGACAGTTTTACAATAAAAAAATTTAAATATGCACAGCTATTTTAAAATAGTGTCATAGAATGGGGGTATAATTTATGATATAATTTTCTAATTTTCTATTTTAAATTGTAATTTTTAAAAAATATTTGTATCGACAGTTTTACATTAAAAATAAAAAATAAAAAGCTGATGATCCCATGATTTTACCTTGTATATAATTAATTAAATTGTATATAATTAAAATTTTCTTCAAAGTATTTTAAAGTAAGTTTTATTTGAAGCGTTTTAGCAAGGGAATTTTAAAATAAACAACATTTTTAATCCTATGAAACAAAAGAATAGTCTCTCCACAAAATCAATAGTTTATTGGCAAAGCGCTTTCAACGTAACATGAGGTCATCATCAGTGCTATGAAGATAAAGATGAAAGTTATAAATACATAAAACTATTTTCTTTTCCGAGATAGTAACAGCTCGGTGTGTCAAGTAAGACTCACCGAGCTGTTACTATCTCGGAAACGAAAATAGTTTCATGTATTTATAACTATCATCTTTATCTTCATGGCACTGATGATGACCTCATGTTAGGTTGAAAGCGCTTTGCCAATAAACAATTGTTTTGTGGAGAGACTCTTTTCTTCGTTTCTTAGTATGAAAAACTCTACTTGTGCTCAATCTCTTTCAACAGTTTTAATCGTTTGGATTAGGAGGAGCTAAATCGTATAAAATGCAAACGCTGTGTGTAGCTGATTCAGAGGATAATCCAAAAAATATGCAGACAGGCTCTTCTGAGTATTTGCCTATGTAGTAGTAGTAGTAGTAGGGGTGGGAAGGCCAAGCTTAGTGAGTAGACATTCCTTTTGGATCCTTTTCACCAACCCCGAAATCGTCCACCCACCACTACACCACAGTTACCTTATCCTCAACAAACCTTCTGCTACGATGGATGAAGGTGAGAAGGTCTTGCCATCTTAGAGACTCCAGTTCCTCCTCTCGTAGATCCCCTGTTCCAAAGAGTAGAAACCTGAGCCTTCCTAATCCTTCACTTACTCCTAAGTAGTGATAAGCTGTTCACTCCTCATCGTCATCACATATTGGACATATGGGGTTATCGACTACCTTCATTAATGCTAGATGTCTATTGAGTCTACAATGTCCTGTCAGGATTCCAACCATAAGCTTGAGACTGGAACTTCCAAGATCGAAAAGCCATCTAGACTTCCTCCTGTTCAATGCTGGCAGAGTCATTTTTTATTGCCTACATCCATTATTTTTTTCCCATATGAGTTCAGCCTTTTTCAAAATCCAATTTTTGACGAGTGATTTGGCCTGCCTTCTCGACCATTCTATTGCAGGTTCTGGTTCATAGAAGTGAGTAGAAGATTTGCCTATGATATTTCATATCTTTGCGTAGGTAACAGTGACCAGTTATCAATCCAGCCATTAGATTTAGGTTTTTCGTGATAACTTTTAGAAGACTTTCTTCTGACAGCTTGGCTTGTGAACCTTTTATTATAAGTTTACTGTGCCTTAAGCCAAGAGCATTGTTTCAGTGTAGCTAATGATTGGTTGCTATCCATTCTCTGATTTCACTCTACATTAGGTGTCATATTAATCAATACTAAATTATTTCTTCTTTAAAACGTAAAAATGTTTTACCACAATTTCTTCTATAAAATTGTAATAAATTTCTATAAAAAATAAGTAATAAATTGTTTGTTCTCTCATTGTTCAAACCAGCAACAACTTAATATTTCATTTAATCAATTTTATTATGAATGTCGCATGGCCCTAACATTCTGATTTAAATGAGAAAAAATTATCTAAAACATAAATAAACTGTATAAAACGCACCCTCATGTATGAACATCCTTATCAAGTCAAATAAATTGATTTCACTTAAAATTTATGTAAAACAGATTTATAATTACAACAAACGTGATACTAATCAGAAAATCCGATTTTAAATTTATTATATTTATAAAATGGTTTTTAGCCTTAATAAATTATTTTGTAAAAACACACACATAAGAGTTTACGTGAAATTATGCGAGTATATGATTTTACAAATTAATACTTACATTCTGCATATGAAATTGTCCTTTCTATGTTTCTGTATGTTTTATATGTATTTATGTCTGTAATTACTTAATATACGCTGAAAATTTTTATACGTAAAAAGTTTATCGATGTTTGTAAGTGAATGCATGAGTTGGTATAATTTTGGATGTACGTCTGTAAACGTTGATAAAAGCATGTGCGTATGTGTGTGCGTGTATTTTTATGACTGATCTAAACATCACTTTTTGGTTGCATTAAAGCCTTTGTATTTTATTAATCGAACTCATTTTGTTCTATTAAATATTTTAATCTCATTTCAATGCTTTTAAATTTTCTCCTGCTAAAACTTTGTCTGTTTTTTTTTATTTTATATTTAGATTGTTATATTTCTTAGAAACATATAATTTAATTTATTTACTTATTTAAATTTAGAAAAGAGTTTCTGAATTCATTTATAATTTGTTTATTGGTGTTTGATCTAATTACTATTTGAGTTATAAAGTAAAATATATAACTTTAAAAGTTTATATTGGTCGCATTGGATGAATGATTAAAGGCTGAGTTTGTGAACACATTAGGGGACAGTGTTAAGGCATATGTACTGACTATTAAACCATTGTCCTACTTTAATTATGTATAGGGAATTTTGAGTTATAGGATTCAGTATAAAATATGGAAGGGTTACGATTTCAATGCATAAATTGGAGGAGGGGTTATTGAAAGGGAGGAGTGTGGAAATTGGCTTCATTGATTGACAGAGTCCGGCTAATAACTGAACCCTCCTTGCGTATAAATTTTAATCATTCGGTAGTGACTGTTGTCCCAGAGGATTAGCAAGGGATGAGTCAGAGTCAGTGTAAGGCACTGGCCCTTAATCCCTACTATACCCCGGCCCTTTTAGCCCGTACTATCCCCGGAAGTATTCTCTCTTGTGTTATAATCTCCCTTGTCTAAAAACTTGTAGTTAATCTGTATCTGGCCTTCATCAAGTAAAACATAGACAACTCAAATGTTATACCTGAGATAACTAAGATTAAACTTTTTCAATCAACTTTTTCTTAGCAATATTAATTGATTTTTAAAAACATAAAGGGAAAGATTTTGAAAATAAACATAGTTTGTTATAATAGACAAACAACAAGATTGTAAACAAAGTCTGTAAACAAAGACTGAAAACAAAGTCTTAAACAAGTCTGTAAACAAATTCTGAAAACAAAGTCTGTAAACAAAGACTGTAAATAAAGTCTGTAAACAAAGTCTGTAAACAGAGACTGTAAACAAAGACTGTAAACAAAGTCTGTAAACCTGTAAACAAAGTCTGTAAACAAAGTCTGTAAACAAAGACTGTAAACAAGACTTAAACCAAGTCTGTTAACAAAGTCTGTAAACAAAGAAAACAAAGTCTGTAAACAAAGTCTGTAAACAAATTCTGAAAACAAAGTCTGTAAACAAAGACTGTAAATAAAGTCTGTAAACAGAGACTGTAAACAGAGACTGTAAACAAAGACTGTAAACAAAGTCTGTTAACAAAGTCTGTAACAAGTCTGTAAACAAAGACTGTAAACAAAGACTGTAAGTCTGTTAACAAAGTCTGTAAACAAAGACTGTAAACAAAGACTGTAAACAAAGAATGTAAACAAAGACTGTAAACAAAGACTGTAAACAAAGTCTGTAAACAAAGTCTGTAAACAAAGTCTGTAAACAAAGTCTGTAAACAAAGTCTGAAAACAAAGTCTGTAAACAAAGTCTGCAAACAAAGTCTGTAAACAAGTCTGTAAAAAAGACTTTAACAAAGTATGTAAACAAAGACTGTAAACAATTATGTAAACAAAGACTGTAAACAAAGACTGTAAACAAAGGTATGTAAACAAAGTCTGTAAAAAAGTCTGTAAACAAAGTCTGTAAACAAGACTTTAAACAAAGTATGTTAAACAGAGACTGTAAACAAAGTATGTAAACAAGACTGTAAACAAAGACTGTAAACACAGTATGTAAACAAAGTCTGTAAACAAAGTCTGTAAACAAAGTCTGAAAAGAAGTCTGTAACAAGTCTGTAAACAAGTCTGTTAACAAAGTCTGTAAACAAAGTCTGTAAACAAAGACTGTAAACAAAGACTGTAAACCAAGTCTGTTAACAAAGTCTGTAAACAAAGACTGTAAACAAAGACTGTAAACAAAGAATGTAAACAAAGACTGTAAACAAAGACTGTAAACAAAGTCTGTAAACAAAGTCTGTTAACAAAGTCTGTAACAAAGTCTGTAAACAAAGTCTGTTAAACAAAGTCTGTAAACAAAGTCTGTAAACAAAGACTTTAAACAAAGTATGTAAACAAACTGTAAACAAAGTATGTAAACAAAGACTGTAAACAAAGACTGTAAACAAAGTATGTAAACAAAGTCTGTAAACAAAGGTCTGTAAACAAAGTCTGTAAACAAAGACTTTAAACAAAGTATGTAAACAAAGACTGTAAACAAAGTATGTAAACAAAGACTGTAAAACAAAGACTGTAAACAAAGACTGCAAACAAGTATGTAAACAAGTCTGTAAACAAAGTCTGTAAACAAAGTCTGTAAACAAGTCTGTAACAAAGTCTGAAAACAAAGTCTGTAAACAAAGTCGGTAAACAAAGTCTGTAAACACAGTCTGTAAACAAAGTCTGTAAACATACCTCAAACTGGTACAATTGCACGATAAAAACATACTAAAAAATGCAACAAATAATTGTAAACTTACTAAGAGAGAAAAGTAAGTTTTAGCTTTTCGTGCAGTTAAGTGTGTTTAAGAGGGATTTTTTAGTTGGATCTCGAGGCTTGCCGAGGGAACTATTCATTTAACTCATGAGGCGAAGCCGAGGAAGTTAATTACTGCTGTTTCTCCTTAGGAAAGATTAAAATTTTACCTCCAGAGAAAAAAAAAGTATAATAACAAACAGGGAGTGTTAAAATCGCGTTATACTTTATTAAAGTTTCTTATTGATTTATTGATCAAAACATATTTTTAAACAGTTTTCCTTCTCAATTAAATTTAAAAATTAATGTCAATGTTTACTTGTACAAAAAACCAATTAAACTCGTAATGTATTTAACTAAATAAAATAATTAGGAATTTTAATGACAAAAATTAGTATAACAGCTATTTGTTTTAGACTCGCTGCAAAATATTGGGACCAGAATGGTTTAAGTTTTTATTTTTATACAAAGATTTGGATAATTCTATACTTCTACTTCTACACTGAGACTTCTTATTATGAGATGAACTGTTTATTATTCATGTTGATTATGTTTGTTAACTAATTCATATATTTTATAAATTTATTTCATGCAAATCATTTATAACAATCTAATTTATAACTAATGAGTCATAATGTACTAATTTATAACTATTAGTTCTTTAATAGTTACTTCTTTAATAAGCTAAATAAATACTTAGTATTGGAATAGTTTGTTCTTGTGTCACTTTTCTGCCTCTACAAGAGACAGAAAAGTAAACGTTTACTCCCTACTGGAGATAAATTATTATTTTTAAATATTAAAGACAACTTTTACTGGGGGTCTGATTTAATCAGCTATGGAAAAGCTTTGTAAGGTAAATCTTGCGTTTCTAATCTAATCATATTATTATCAAATATCTAACAGTTAAACTCAATTTCGCTATAATTTATTAGATGGTAAACCAGCCATAAAAAAATGAGTTCTTGTGAAGTTATTGGAACTAAATTTAAACAAACTGATGGGTGTACTCCAAGGTGAAATAATTGGATCTGTCGTGTTTTTATTTTTTGTCTAATATCACATACGATATGCATCAATGTCTGGGAGGATTAAAGGCATTAGTGTGCCAATTAAACCGTAGTTTATTGGATTATTGGTTTGCAGTTTAAAACATGGGACGTGTACAAGATTGATGGTTTGTCTGTAGCTCATATGAGGAGGGCCTAATACCCTACAAGATCCCATCTTAACCTTACCTTGCTCTTAAACTATATTTTTCCTTCCTATTATTAATACCTCTTTTATTAGATTTAGGTAAACAATTGTTTGGTTATGTATTCTTCAAATATTATGATTTTGGTCTTCATTCATATGTGGATTTCGAAATAGAAAATAAAAATAAATTACTATGTTTTGAGTTTGATATGGGATTACTATGATTTTTTTATGTTTTTTTTGCCCGGATTACCCGCTTCGACATCTAGGTCCTTAGCGGTTATGATTTTTATGTTAAATTTTGTGTTTTTTCCTCAACTCTATATAATTTTAAATGTTTGTTAAATTAATTTCCTTACATCTTCTTTTACATACTTCTTATGTTTTAATGAATAAATAAACAATATTTTTATATAAGGACGATAAATATATAAAACTAGGTTAGATGTGAAAAATATTTGTTTTGTTTTCCGGTGGTGCAACGTTAATGTAGAAAACGAATCAGACGTTTCGCTTCCACTGTGAAAAAAAATCTTCAAGGATCTAAAGACACATTGCATGAAACACTACGCTCTACAAAACTTAGGGAGCTTTGTGTTTCAATCCATAATAAGGATCGCTGAAGATTTCCTAATCAGAATATAAAAGTAAATCTGTCTCAGCTTTAATAGTTTATATACATGATGACATGAAACATTCTATGCCTATTTCTTCTCTTGCTAGAATCATTACAATGCTAGGCAGTCTACATTTTATAACCATTATATTTGAATCGAAGAATCAGCTACCGTCGATACTTGCTGTTGGATAAAAATATCCCTGGACCGGTTTCAACATAACTCCATCATATTCGGCATAACGGTCCAGTGATAATTCATATCCAACAGCAAGTATCCACGGTAGCTGATTCTTCGATTGCTTCTTCAACTTGCGGTAAATACAACCTTTTTAATTTTAACCTTTATATAATCTCTTGTTTAAGATTTAAACAAATAATTGTAAGTAGAGCTACAAGGATTGAATAAATAAATAAGAGTTGAATTAAATAAACTTTCTCTCCGAGGGAGTAACATTGTCCATTTCCTTACTCTTTTGATACTTTAGCAGAAACTATCCAAGTTGAAGAACCCTTTGATTCATCGTAGAGCACAAACACTTTTATTATTTGGAGAAAACCCCAGTATTTTTTCTGAAGCATTAATGCTTTTATCTGAAGCATTTCTTATTCCCAACAATCCAAAACTTCAACATAACTCAGATCTTTATACTCAAAGCTCTTAAACAGTATCAATGGGTAAGGAGTTTTTCTAATGTAAACAGATTGGATTTAACCGTTTACTTTGAGCTTGAGATTTTTCTAGATTTTCAAGCAAAGAAAGCAAAGAAAAGAAATGAAAATACTTAAGAAACCAAAAAGAAAAGAAATGAAACCACACACTTCAAATTTTAAGGAACAAACTGAAATAACATCATATTTTACAAAAATAACGTTTCTTATAATTAAATTTCCCATCCTAATCACTAAAATTAATACCAATAAATATTTAATAGTTTTAGTTTGCCAAACTTTTCAAACTTCTACATATTAAAGGATTAAATGAGGCTGTTCCAATCATAATCTCAATGCAATCTGTTAATGCAGCATATGAGGCTGTTCCAATCATCTCAATGCAAGTCATATGATGTCAAGCAAGGTCATATGAGGCTGTTCCAATCATAATCTCAATGCAAGGTCATATGAGGCTGTTCCAATCACAATCTCAATGCAAGGTCATATGAGGCTGTTCCAATCACAATCTCAATGCAAGGTCATATGAGGCTGTTCCAATCACAATCTTAATGCAAAGTCATATGAGGCTGTTCCAATCACAATCTCAATGCAAGGTCATATGCCTCTCATTCACTTAAGACCTGATAATTTTTAGACTCTTGCAGTTTTTTTGCAAAACTAGTTCATCTTAAAAAATTCCTAAAATCAAAAAGAATATACCCATACTGGTCGAGATTTTTCTTTTCTTTCTTTTTTTAAGTCTGTGAGTTGAATTTTTTATTTATTTTTTTTGTATCTTTCAACAAAGAATGCTGTTTGAAAGCAATAAAGTTTTTCTTTCCTTATTGGCTGAAACGCTTTTTTAAAAAAATCCGGTTGACAGACAAACAGAAAGTTTATATAGAAAGTATCTCTGAAGTATCCGTATCTATGTCTGCGTCTAAACAGATGAAATCGCAATCAACAAGGTTTTCTTGTTCCATTGATATGGAATTTTCTTCTTTATATTAGATTCTGTTTTTATCACCAAACACTCACCAGCCAATAGCTTCGGAATTTCTAAGGGATTCCTCCATTTTTCCTTAAAATGCCTCATCCCTTTTTCCAACGTGAGCCTTGCCTTGCCTTAGAATTTGTTTCTCTTTTATTCTTTAGAATTTTTCGGTTTTAATAAAAAGCTTCAGTAGTTCTCTCTCACTTTCTATATTTATCTAAAAAGACAAGAATACGAATTTCCATTAAAAATATTTCCTTTTTGTTTCCAAATATTTGATGTTGAGTCAATATGTATAGAATTGTAATCATTCCAAGAATTAGCAATTTCCTTGTCTTTCTTAGTTTTAATAATTGTATCAATTGAAACTTTTGCTTCTGTCGGAAATCCTATTATTGTATGAAATTAAAAAAAAAAACATTTATTGAAAAAAGTGCTTACTTACATTTCAAATTTTATTGGAAAAAGCATTTGAAAAAAGAATAAAGGTCCGTCAAATAGACAGTTTTATTCTTATACTAACAAGTTGAAAATAAATTAAATAAATTATAAATTAATTAAATCGAGATATTATTTGAATATTTTATAGGAATTGATGAAATGTGTAAATATTTTATCTCTAAAAAATCGCCAAGGTGTAATTATGCGTTTATAATGCTCTACCGTCGGGATTCTTAAATTAATACTTAATGAATTCTCAGACTAATTGCAATTGTATGCAATACATTGACAATACATTGCAATTCTAAGAATACTCTTGCTAATCAGGCTGACAATGTTTTAGCCTATATTATCAAGTAAGATAAAGCTACTGATTTGTAACATTATGTTCCCACTTACTCCTCCATTACGAACATTACTGGCAGAAGAAACTCTCATAAACGCATTTACAACTAAAATTCACTAAATATGAGAATGAAATCTAAAGTATTGTGTAATATCTAAGTAAGTAAACTATCGTCTCCTTAACACACCACTTAGTTTATTTCTGTTTTTCTCTCTTAAAAATGTTTTTCCTTCCAACTAGTTTTTATTCACTTCTTTAAGTATTTAATATTTTCCTCGGTCGTGCTTTTATGTCTTTAACATTTGACCTCTAAAATCTATTAATGTACAAAATAAAAATATTTGTAACATTTTAGCGAATTTCGGTTGGTAAAAATTCGCTAATGAATTGGGCAGTTCGGTGTTGTTACGACTGCCTTTTGTGGCCAAACAAATTAACCAAGAAGCCTTCGGCCTCTTCGCCACTCCACACACGAAGTCTCGGAAACCGTAAACAATAAGCGGAAAACATAAAATGCTGTCGGTGATCAACAAAATTACAGTAGGGTGTGATTTTCAATGTTTTTACGATCAGTGTTATATGAATATGGTCCAAAGTCGGTAGAAGCACTTGAATTAATTAATGCCGGTGGCTTGGGTTCGAATCTTGGTTCGAAAGATACTGTTTTAAATTTACACTATAGATTCACAACGGAAAAAAATGAAGGGTATGTCCATAAGCTAGGTGAATTTGTATTGAAGTGATTGCTTGTCAGGAAGTCCAAGGAGTAAATTAACTATAATTGCTAAAGTGATGTAGAAATTCATACAGTAGGGGTGGGGGCGCGGGACACAGTGGTCTAACTCCCCCGGAATAAGCTGCTTTAGATGGACCTGCCTTAAGTTCACCCTTTCTCCACTAGTGGCAGGTCGGTTCACCTTGTACCCTATATATAAAATAATTATTTCTTTAATTCCAAGATTAAAATTATTTAAAAAGGTCTTTAACAATGTAAAAAATTGTATTAATTATTTTAAAGGTATAATTTTCATAAAATGTTATAAAAATATAAACGCTGTGTTAATTTTAAGTAGATCTGATATCTTGATAACCATAGAGATATATACTAGAGGGAGCATAGCCTATTTTAATACATTGAGAGGCCAGAAACATTTTTAGTGGGGCTCTCAGGGGCTCTGTGTAACCTCATTCAAACCTCCTCCAAGAGGGAGTTGAGGTTATAATTAATCAACTGTTTTGGGATTCCCACAAGATTGTTTGTGTTGTGATTTGTATTTTAAACAATCTACTATACAATTTACTGTTTTTTTGTTCTATTTATTTGATGATAATGATGATCGAATGTGGTCAGGTTACTTTTTCGATGTTTCGAAATTCAATCAATAGGGCCCCTCTAGTTACATATCTCTATGGTGATAACCATGATTTGTAGACAAACATCAAAATGTTTGTAAACAAAACATCAAACCGGGAAATTATAAATTTAATTTAAGTCTTTGTTGTCTTATTATAAACAACTTTCGTAACACACGTTATTCCTTTTATTTTCTAAAAAAAAAAATATCTTATTCAAAACTAAAAAAGAAAAAAGTTTTAAGTTAATGAATAAGATAAAAATTGTCTTGTTTACATTTTTTATAAACATAAATAGAAGTCTTGATTTAAAACTGATAACAATAGTGATAAGCGTTACAAGGTGAAAACGAGCGCTCGGTGCGGTAGTTGATGCAACTAATCCCTGTTTTTTTAGGACCACCTAAAACCAGGGAGTTAGACCACTGTGACCCCACCCCCACCCCTACTGTATGAATTTCTACATCACTTTAATAATTGCTCTTTCCTCAAAAAGTTATTATCATTTTATGTATTGATATTTGAAGTACCACTCAAGTTATAAAAATAGGCCATGGTGTTGATTGTCATATTGGTTAATATTATATTAAACAGACTGACTATCGTGGAACAGGGTTTCCCAACCTATTACCTTAAAACTAGTAATGCGTTGCATCAAGAACTCACGTCAAAGAATACATAAAAAAATATTTATTTAAAGCAAGCGAAATGAGTTTATTAAAACATTCGGATGCTATACTATTTTAAAGTATAAACTCAAAAAGGCTCGCTTCGCTTGCTAGTTTAGGTATCTTAAACATTTACATAGTAAAAAAGGCTCGCTTTGTTCGCTAGATTGCTTATATTTATAATAATATAAAGTTAAAAAAGGGCTCGCTTCGCTCGCTAGATTGCGTATATTTATAAAAAATACATAGTGAAAAAGGCTCACTTCGCACGCTAGATTGCTTATATTTAAAATAATAAAAAGTTAAAATAGGCTCGCTTCGCTCGCTAGATTGCTTATATTTATAATAAAATATAAAGTAAGAAAGGCTCGCTTCGCTCGCTAGATTGTGTAGATTTATATTATGCATAGTAAAAAAGCTCGCTTAATTGCGTATATTTATAATGATAAATATATATATTTATATATGATACATTCTTTATAGAAGGCTCGCTTCGCTCGCTAGATTGCTTAATACAAGTTAAAAAAAAAGGCTCGCTTCGCTCGCTAGATTGCGTATATTTTATAATAATGCATAGTAAAAAAAGGCTCGCTTCGCTCGCTAGATAGCTTATATTATAATAATACAAAGTTAAAAATAGGCTCGCTTCGCTCACTAGCTTGCTTATATTTATAATAAAATAATTGTAAAAAAGGCTCGCTTCGCTCGCTAGATTGCTTATTTTATATAAAATATATAGTAAAAAAGGCTCGCTTCGCTCGCTTGATTGCGTAGATTTATATTCATGCATAGTTAAAGAAGGCTCGCTTCGCTCGCTAAATTGCTTATATTTATAATAAAATATATTGTAAATAAGGCTCGCTTCGCTCGCTTTTTTTGCTTATATTTAACATAGTTAAAAAGGCTCGCTTTAAATTTTATTTTTTGAGTTTATTATTTTAGCCGCCATTTTTAAAATTATTAAAAAATTTGAAATGTTGACCATGAAAAATATATTTTCTTTTTCTACTCTTTAAGAGCTTTTAAACGATATACAACACGATTTTTTGCTCAACAATTTTTTTTATCCGGTCCGCCATATTGGCCGCCATTTTGAAAATATTTTTCGGAATATTACCAAAAACTATACAGCTCTGACATATAGTTAATTTTACTTGTATAAAAGTATCTAAAGTATATTACAATAGATCTTTATCTTGTAAATTCTTATAAAATTAGTAAAAACTAATTATTAATTAAATTATGGCCGCCATGTTGAATTTTTCGAAATTTAGTATATATCATTTTTTTGTTCTACTAATCAAGAGCTTTACAAAGATATATTACTCGAGTTATTTCTTTAATTTTAAATTTTTTGAGCTCATTATTTTAGCCGCCATTTTTAAATTATTCAAAAAATTTTAAAATGCTGACCATGAAACATATATTTTCTTTTTCTACTCTTTAAGAGCTTTGAAACGATATACAACACGATTTTTTCGCTCAAAATTTTTTTTATCCGGTCCGCCATTTTGGCTGCCATTTGAAAATATTTTTCGGAATATTACCAAAAACTATACAGCTCTGACACATAATTAGTTTTACCTGTATACAAAATTTTATCAAAATCGGTCAATTTTTACGGCAGTTATCGCGACACGTACAAACAAACACACAAACACAACATACAAACATACAAACATACAAACATACAAACATACAAACAAACATACGCGCCGTCCCAATCTTCTGAATGTAAGAACTCACTTACGTTCGTTCAATTATAGGGGCATATAATTTCGCGGTTTAAGCTAGCGTTCATACAGGAAAAAGGCACATTTAAACATTTAATTATCTGAAGAACTGTACTAGCCATAGAAAAATTCAAAGCATAAAATTCTGGCGCGGAGGTCCGCACGACAGACGAATAATTAAATAAATCCAATAACAGCATAAACAAGCGGAAATCATACGGAGCACTGACCCATGCAAACACACTCACACTAACACATAATCAAGCACACTCACGCACACACACACATAATAGACATATGCAAACACACTCACACACACACACACACACAGACATATGCAAACACACTCAAAAGTTTTACAAGAACATTATTTAATATAAATATTCAAGCTTTTGAGGAGGAATAGGTCCTAATTATTAATACAAAAAAAACTAATTTTGCCGAGCTTTCGATATAATTTAATCTTTTTCAAGGCTTAACATATTAAATAATAACAAAAACAGTTACATGTTTGGACAACAACTAGAGTAACAGACAAATAATACCGTTAAAAACAAAAAAGGTAACAATGTTATTGAGTTAAATTAAGTTCTAAACAAAGATCTACAGTTAAACATTCCTATGTTGGGGCAAGACCCTCTTAAATAAATAAATCTTTACAGGCAATTGTTATTGATTATGATTGCAATAATATATAAATGTTGCTAATAATATGGTTATCTACTAATATGTAAAGATTTATTTATTTAAGAAGGTCTTGCCCCAATATAGGGATGTTTAACTGTAGATCTTTGTTTAGAACTTAATTTAACTCAATAACATTGTTACCTTTTTTGTTTTTAACGGTATTATTTGTCTGTTACTCTGGTTGTTATTCAAACATGTAACTGTTTTTGTTATTATTTAATATGTTAAGCCTTGAAAAAGATTAAATTATATCGAAAGCTCGTCAAAATTAGTTTTTTTTTTGTATTAATTAGGACCTATTCCTCCTCAAAAGCTTGAATATTTAAAATAGAGGTCCCTATAAAGTTTTTTTGTCTTATTTAATATAAATACATTTTACAGAAACAGAGAACTGTTATTTTATTTCTGTGCTACGAGGTGCAAATGCTAGGTAAATATAATATCATAAAATGCAAGACTATGAAATGGCGTTTTATTTTACTGTAAAGCATAAACTATAGAGTTTAAAACAAGAATAGGTTTCGTAGAGAAGGGGATCCCCTAGAGAGTTAAAAATGGAGCACAAAGACAGGATAGAGAACTCCTAATATGAAATTCTTTACCTTTTCTCGAGGAATTGAAATCTATGGTTATCCCTTCTCTACTAAACCTGCAGAATAAGAAATGTGAAATGAAATTTTAAATTTTATTCCCCTTATGATTTTATAATTAGATACGTGAAGTAAGTTACTAAGACCCTAGAGTAAAGTAGAAGAGTAAGTCAAGATTTCTAGAATAGTTAAAAAGTCTAAAGCTCTTCGCTTTATATATAGCCATAGATAAATTGTAATGGGATCTAAATATTACTAAGTGTTATATAACAGTAAGGGGGTTATTAAATAAGTTCCAGTACAAGTCTGCTTCTAACAATAGTTTTGGGAAAGACAACTATGTAGCCATATCAAAAATAAATATTACTCTGTTCTCAAGTCAACAAAAGGTACTCCTTCGTAGCCAAGTCAACAAGAGGTACTCTTCCATAGCCAAGTCAACAGAAGGTACTCATTCGTAGCCAAGTCAACAAGAGGTACTCCTTCGTAGCCAAGTCAACAAGAGGTACTCCTTTGTAGCCAAGTCAACAGAAGGTACTCTTCCATAGCCAAGTCAACAAAAGTAGCCAAGTCAACAAGAGGTACTCTTCGTAGCCAAGTCAACAAGAGTAGTCACTACTCCTTCAGCCAAGTCAACAAAGATACTCCTTCGTAGCCAAGTCAACAAGAGGTACTCTTCCATAGCCAAGTCAACAAAAGGTACTCCTTCGTAGCCAAGTCAACAAGAGGTACTCTTCCATAGCCAAGTCAACAAAAGTACTCCTTCGTAGCCAAGTCAACAAGAGGTACCTTCCATAGCCAAGTCAACAAAAGGTACTTCTTCGTAGCCAAGTCAACAAGAGATACTACTCTGTGCATAAATCATCAAGAGCTCCTTTGTAGCCAAGTCAGCAAGAGGTACTCTTCTATAGCCAAGTCAACAAGGATTACCCCTCGGTAGCTGAATCAAAGTTTCAATTATTTTATTAATTCTTTAGTAACGTTTTAATAACTTCCAAGTT
>JACMZG010000008.1:4674054-4730953 GCA_018340805.1 Microvelia longipes
TTTAATATTTTTTAAGAAAAATATATTTTTGTTTCCAAAATTCGGAACAAGAGTGCGCTGCGTTAGCGGCTTTTGCGGCCGTAACGTGGCAATTGTGGAACCATCATTTTCCGCATCGCAATGACCGTTACGCACGGACGGACGGACGCATCGCTACCGCTGTATTCTGAATGCACATTAATGCTTCATTCACCGTCACTGCCGTACATTTATCGAGATATGTGAACTAAAATTATTGCTCTTAATTGAGTCATTCCATGATCAGTATTCTAAGCCACTTCCAGCAATCTTAGAAACTTTTAATTAGTATTTAAGAAAACGTTAAATTTAGTTTTTATATGCTATAAGAATGTAAATAAATCAAGAGACAATCGGATATCAAATCGGATATTAAATCGGAGATCAATCGGAGCAGGGGTTGGGTGCGCGAATAACGCGCCAATGTAGCCTCTACTTGGTCACAGTAAAGGGTATTTGGCATGGCTACAAATAATAAATTAATAAATACTAAAATAAATTGTGTAATTTAGTTTGTGGTTTCAGTACGAATGCTCATTTAAATACGAATGTTTGTTTCAATACAAATGCTTGTTTCAATACGAATGTTTGTTTCAATACGAACGCTTGTTTCAATACGAACGCTTGTTTCAATACGAATGCTTGTTTCAATACGAATGTTTGTTTCAATACGAATGCAGACATCAATAGACTTTTAACACTAATTTGTCTTTGTTGAGGGTATTTAACACAGAGAATAATTTCTAGGTTTCATTCAATGACACTCAATTCTATACAAATTAATATTAGATCAATTTGAATGTTTTATATACTTTATAATTATTTTTATCTTCTATGCAGCAAGTCAACATTTCCTTGGTTGCCAACCAGTCTATGGTATGGAGGAGTGTTAATACTTCCTCTTTAAATACAAAGCTTAGTGTTCGTCTGACTCTACTGGATTCTGGTGGATTTGTATCAGCCAGACTGAGGGAGTGGGCAGTGTCTCTAGTATTTATAACTTTTTATAAAAAAATCCAGTTATTGCTAGTGCACAAAAAATAAAAGTTCTAGGCATAGAAGGTGAAAAACACTGTAAGCCAAATTAGCAGTTGAATTAGTGTAATGTAGAGGAGTAAATCAAAATTTACTTGGTGCTTCTTGAAACCCTCCCCTAACGGTATTCAGTTACAATGGGTACAGGCTTTCCAAGAAAACATGAATGATTAAAAAATGATTGTATGTATTTTTTAACAAATAAAGCTTTTTTTTATTATTATTATACTTTATAATTATTTTATATTTTGACGCGTGATTGTTGCTTTATGACTTAACTTTTCGTAAGAAAAAAGTTCAACTAAGTATTTATTTGTTTTGGACTTCAATGCCGCCAACAAAACAAAAAGTTTCTCCCCTTCATTTTCGCTAATCAACTCATTTTATTTTTATAAACAAAAAGTGTTGAAAAGACAAATAAAGATATAAAAGTGTTGCAACAATTAGTGGACACCAGAAACTTTATTTTCATTATTACTTTGAAGATCTTCTTTTTTTTAACAAAACGTTACTCGTTATAAAGTTGGAAAATAGGACAATTTTATAACAACACAATAAAAAAGGAACTGTCATCACTGAACCCGAACTGAAACAAAACTGAAAACCAGAAAAAAAAACTTGTTAAGAGATGACAAGTTTAGTGAGAATCTCTTACCAACTTTTTAAGTTTTACTTTATTTATCCCTTTAGTGTTTGAAGATATCTTTGCTAAAAATATTGTTAAGCTTCAGTTGAAGCAGCTAAGTTAGTAAGCAAAATTGCAAATAAAATGTTTGTACTCTTGTTATAGATTTTGGAAAAATCTTTTTATGCTTTATATATTATATTAGTTGATATATATAAGTACTAAATTTATAAGAAAATTAGTATTGTCCATTACTCGGACCAAAAACTACTTTCTTGCTTGAAAAGTTATTTCTTGTATCAAACTTTTTTTTTTAGTTTCTGCTGCTACTGAAGACGGGAAAACTTTTATAATGAAGAAAATCCTCTGGAGAGCTGTTTTCGAGAAAAAAAAATTAGGGAAAAAGTCCCTAAAGTCCTTCTAGAAATAAAGTCCGGTAAAGTCTGGCGCACCGGAACAAAGTATTGCCAAATCTACTTAATACTTGTTTTCTTTTTCTTCTTCGGTAAGGAAAAGCTTTCTATTACTTTTTGATAAAAGTTTTTCCTGATTTTTGTCTGAGTGTCAAATGATTCAATAAGAAGAATTTTTCTATCATGGCGTGGAAGAAGAGAAAGAGATGGGGGGTAGTGGGCGACTTCTGAAAGACAGGATAAACTCAACATTCCTATATAAAAGTTTGCTATTAGATTTTTTATTTGAAAAAATTGAGCAAGGGAAAACTTGAGAATGTTATGTGAGTTGAATTGACAATTGAGTTTTGATAGTTTTCCTCAATTTTATTTTTTGATAAAAGTTTTTATTTTCTTCTTATTTAACTCTTATTAGAGAATATAATAAGCATTTAATAATGTATACTGGTAGAGAAGCAAAAATAATTCTTGCAAATTCAATTAGCACTTCGCAGTGGATAATAATAAAATAATCCTAAGCAGTGGATAATTTCAGGACAAGACTTTCACATTGAATCAAAATTAGTAAAAAGTTTTTATTTTGATCAAAGGTTGAAAGTAAGGCTATTTATTTTTCTACTCATAAGAGGTAAATTTTAAATCAAAAACTTTTTTATATCAAACTTTAATCCAACTCATCCAATTTTAGTGTTGGGCTCTCATGACGTCATTAACATCAAAATAAAATATTACAATGGCATTATAAACAAATGACGTATTATGAAGTCAGGTTTACCTGAAAATATAAGAGCCCTTGAAGAGAATAGATTTGACAAATTAGTAAAAATTAATCTTTTAAAAAATCCTTTGTACAGTGTGGAAGAATTTCAATCCATAAAATTTTAATTGTAACAAATAAATTTTTTGTTTTGACTTTTACAGAATTTACAGAAATGTATATTATGTGAAATAAAGGATATTTTATATTAGGTTTTAGGTTATAGGCGCTTTGCGGTTTTTAGGTGTCTAATAAGTGTCCCTCACAATGAAAATTCGATAAATGCATAATAATGTCATGTACAAAACTAAATAATAAAAAGAACAAACTAAGTACACGGGACTTGTTTAATAAGCTGGCAAAGGGCCTGCAAAGGAAAACAGGATCCGATGGTCCTTGGTTTGTGTTGTGCACGTCCTTCCGTTGTAACATAATGTCAACTAAAACCACTAAGAACTAAAAGAATTAATTTTTTTTTTTAGTTTGATATTATGTTTATTATTTTATTAAGCATAAAAATATGCTTAAAATTTATTTTTATTTTGAGAATCTATATTATTAAAATATCTAACTCCATAACAACTAAAACTATAACACTGGTAACTGTTAAAAATATCGGCATAACCGGAAGATTACTTAGTAAGACTAGTGAGCAACTAACATAATGAAAGTTTAAAAAAATATAATAATTGGTATTGCAAAATGCGATAAGAATCCTCCCCGTTCATTCCTTTTCTAACATAGCCTCATTCAAAGATAATCTTAAAATATGCTTCTTATAAGGAAACTAAGCTAATTAATCACGTGTAAAGAATAATTTGTCGTCCACTATACCCACATTATTTTCAAACAACTCCCTTTGAGACTTAAAAGATGTCCATTTAGACCTAATAATAGTCTAAAGTAAAAGTTTAGTCAAGATCCTTTAAATTCGAAGCTGTACGCACTCAGAAATATAATTAGTGAATTTTTATTATTTTTACAGTAACCCTGTAAAACTGTTATATTAATTAGCACGCCAACCTTTCTTTTAATCACTGTCATGTGTCTCAATATCCAAAATTATGCATTGTACCACAACAAGAGTCCATTATATATTTATTTATAACATGAATAATTATATATTCATAAACCCATGCATTTTGTGTATGTGTGTACATATTATATATATATATATATATATATAATATATAATATATATTATACTTACGAATGAATCAGGATAAGGCTTATAAAAACATATTACTTCTCTCGTGCCACTCCTCTGTATATATATATATATATATATAATATATATATATATATATATATATATATATATATATATATATGTATATATATATATATATATATATATATATATATATATATATATATATATATATATATATATATATACATATATTTGTACATTATAACACAAATTTGTATAAAATAGGTAAATAAAGTGACATTTAGTTATAATAATGATAAAAACGTATACTTAATGTAAAGACTAAATTGAAAAAGTCATGGAACAAGGGATAAGATAATTTCAATAACAAATTAATCATATTTTCCCAGAGAAGAAAACGAATAAATCTATCGAAAATACCAAAGTAACAGACAAGACAAAACTTTTACAATTTAATACCAACAAAGTAACATAAATCAGAATCACTTTCATCTTTCTGACTCTCAACACATGACATAACTGAGCAAGAACATTGGAAACAAAAATTACTTAGAATACTTTAACCGAAATAAAATGAACATATATAAGAATAAAATTAATTGCAAAAACATAATTATGTTTACTACACAGATAGACATTAGTTGTTCTTTGATAATTTTAGAAAGTATTGTTGGACATATATAAAGTCGGTTTTGGAGTTCAAAAGTTGATTTTTTTCTGTTCTGCAAATCTAGGGAATAAAGTTGTATCCATTGAATAGAAGTTGAATACTTTGATAAAGTTGGAGAAAATCTCGAGTTAAAGACTTTATTTTTGTTAAACTTAAATATTTGTTAGTTTTATGACATATTTTTTCCAATGAGATAACAAAGTAAATAGTTATTATTGATTTTTTTTTTTTTTGAAAAATTTATAATACAGATTCTAATAAGAATATGCTGGTCAAATAAATGTTTGTTAAATTATTTGAGAGTACGCTTTTCCATGTGGTTTTAGCACATATTTATTTGTATTTGAGAAGCCCTTACTGCTCTATGATTATAATTTTTCGAATTGAGCTTGAGTCTATTCTCAGTACACGTTTTTGATTAGTATCGAATTCAACAAGGTGGCGTAGTTAATCTCGGACAAACAATATGAAAACTTGGTTTACACGTTGAATCCAAACTTTATAACGTATCTGATTCTGATATCAATAAACGATAGCTTATCGAAGCATCACTGTGAAACTTTGTTCACACAATATTTCCAAAAAGAGCGTCATACTCGATTCTCTGTCTTAACCTCTATGACACTAAATATTAGCTCGCTCAGACAACTATGCATAAATTTTTCACACGGAATTGAGAGATTTGCGCTATCTGAGGAAAATCAAAATCCTGATACAGACTTTGAAGCTTCAAAGCAAATTTAGTAATGCAAAAGTAAAACGAATGGAGTAGATCCCTCTACTACCCCCCCCCCTCCTCGACTTCCATAAGCGTCATTTTTGGTGAAAATCCTCGAAATTATAGAAAAGACAGCAGTCAGATTCTCAAGTTTTAAATAGGCCTTGAATTGTATTGATGAGAGTGTCAGAAGATTAGATTCAGAACTCATTTCATATGTGACTCACTAACATCATCAAATAATGAAATAAGAGGAAAATTAAAATAATATATACTAGGAATATGATGGCTGCGACTAAACTATATATAATTATCACATATCATTTGATACTACCGAGTTTTGCAAAACATGTGTAGTTGACACAATAAATATCACACTACAGTGATGTTCTTATTTTAACACCGAACGTATCTCATTAAATATAATTCTCTTTTGCGAATATTTACATTAATGCAGAAACTTATTAACTAAATATATAAATCCGTTTATAAAATCCCTAGCGATTTTATTTAACATTAATTATTATTTAATTTTACATTTTTTTTTCTCTTAGAAAATTGTGTTTATTGATTCTTATCTTAATAACAGCACTTATTTTTCAACACATTTTAATGAAAAGCGTTAAGAAAGGCAAAAAATGAACTGTTAGTAAAGACATTAGAGAAATTAAAAACAAGGATATTCTGTTAAAGTTTGTCTCTTGTGTGTACTTTGGATCTTCTTCACCGTGACTTCGCATATTAATGTAACAATTACAAAATATTCATTAAACTGCCAAGTAGTGACACAAAGCATCCTGTCTGTAAAATCATAATTTGTTTTTACGAAACTTCATGCGTTTTTCTTCCATGGAATAATAGAAGAAACTTTTTCTGAGCAAAAGACGATAGTAGGCTAAAAGAATATCCTGAAGAGGCGATGCCGAAACATAATATTTATTATTTGACTGCCGAGGTGATGCTGGATAACTGTGTAAATAAGTAATGTTCAAACTAAACCTAGGTTACAAATGGTAGAGGGATATTCGTATAACATATACTTAGACTTACACGAATAACCGGCGTAAAGTTGGTATACTTACTTTTTGCTTTCCTAACTTCTAAACTGAGAGAAAAATTATTGTAAAAACAAAACAAACTAACTTATATTAAAACAAGAAATATTATAACATACAAAAATGGGCAAAATAAAGATTACTTACGTAAAACCTGTTATCTAGTTTGGAAACCGACTTATGATTGAACTTATTCCTCTTCGCAATAGTATAATATAATATAATAATAATATATAATTTTATTTGCAGGAGACACTTTTAAAGTGTATACAAAAGTCAATATAAAAGCAATTACAAAACAAAAATAAACTTAAGATATTTACAACTTAAATTAAAATACTCTTCAATGTTATACAGAGGATTTTTCAAAAAACATAAATTTAATGTATTTACAAAAATCTTAATAAGCTAATAGCTTTACATCCTGATTAAGGGCATTATAAAAATTGATCCCTAGGACACCTTGCCCTACTTTTGACTTATTAAGTCTATTTTGGGTAACAAGACACATTTTCTCGGTTTCGAGTATTGTATTGGTGGACATCATTAATTTTATTCAGGCTTTCTATGTTGTTTTTTATGTATTTAAGGCAATAATAAATATATAAGCAATAAAATGATATTATTTCAAATTTAATAAAGAGTTGCTTGCAGTGGTCGGTTTGTCTGGTTCCAGCCAGAATGCGTACAGCTTTCTTTTGTTTAATGAAAATTTCTTCAGACTCAGCATGTCCTCATAATAAGATTTTGTAAGTAATTTAACTTTCATAAAGGCATGATAAGCAGATTCCATGGCCTTATCAGGTAGGTATCTTTAAAGAGTACCATACAAGAAAAGCTGAGATAAAAGCTTGTTTTCAGTTAAACTAATGTGCTGTTTCCATGAAAGCTTAGAGTCCAAAGTGAGACCTAATAGCTTGACGGTACTAACTTCATTGCTTGGTTTTAGAGAAATCTGCATGATCTGCAATGCTTCCTAAAACAAGGAATTTTATCATTTATACAGCTAAATAATCTTCCGTAAACTCATACCTTACATACAGATTGTGAAAAAAGTACTCTAGGTCATCCAAGGTAAGAATATACAGCAGGTACTAATAGGCCTCTAAGGTACGTCGAATAGAAAAGTTTCAAAAATAACAGCCCGTGACAAAACATCTTGGATAAAATCTGTAAATAAGTTTAGGCTTGGTGAACAAAAAAGAAATAAAGATACCCTGAAACAAGGTAATATACCAAAATTATAAATATGATAGCCAGCTTGTTATGAATTAAACCCGCATTACAAAATTGATCACTGAAATTAAACCGGATTCGAATATTCAATAACTAATGTACTATATAACATTATGCTAACATATTTAAATATATAAAAGTATCCTTGTCGTTTACAGATATAGAATATTTTCAATGAATAAATATTTACTCGGAAAACATGGAAAGGAAATATATTATTTGAAAGGAAAAGGGACATCCTCTTAGGAGCAACAATAAGGATACACCATTCCTAACAATAGACTCAACATGAAGTAAAAACATAGAGCAACATGGGACAATGTGTATGGTGTCTTGCTGCAAGGATATATCAACATGAAAGTAAATACAAAGTACTGTCCTTCAACATCTTGTTACATTGTAGATTCTTAAACATGCTTTCAGGAAACATCGTCTGCTTAAAAACTTCAAAAGAATTTTCTTTAATATAATTTAACATTAGTTGAATAAAGAAATTATAAACATTTTTTATTCATAGACTAGTTTGAGCTACTCAGTTGAAAGTTTTGCAGTTATTTATTTTTTAAGAGCAAGGAGGAATCATTTAAAAGAGGAATCTAATAGTTGAGGATTTATAATAAAAATGTTAATAATAATGCCCATTTAGAGCATTGCGGCTCATCAGGGATAACCCCTGCGGGAACCACCTCTAGTGGTTGTGGCAACCGTTACGCTCAAAGTGTATTCTAAAGTTGGTGATAAGTTATTTGAACAATAATCTTTTATAAACTGAGAGCGTAACCTGGGATGCGAACCCCAGACCTCTGTGGGTGTCAAAGGTCAGTGTAAAGACTAACGCCTTAACGACCTCGGCCACGGAGGTAGTTGAGGATTTATACAACCTAAATCGTCAGAAGTTCGGACAACTTCTGACGATTTTAAAGGTCAAATTCTCACCTTTAAGCCCACTGGTTGACAGCTGTCTGCATCATCTTGTTGACTCTAGTGAACTGACTGAGTGTTACTCTAGTGAATATAGTACTACACGGCGGTATTTTTACGTCTGACGTCACACAAGCAGTCGAGGCCGTTTTCCTGCCAAAAGAACATGTATAATATATTTTTTATTTTTTCGCTGTATCATCAAAAGTATAAGTTTTTTTCATTCTAATATTTTACAGGGTGTTCTTTTATATGACGCACTTAAAGATAATGCAATAAAAAATATTGTGTAAATACTTTATTCCCATATCACGTGGCCTCAGGGGACGGAAGTTTAAAAATGTGACCTCAAAGGGCCAAGGCTATGGTTAAGAAAGTCAAATAGTGCTCAGGATATGCTATATATAGATATGGGAAGATTTTGAGTAAATGATATAATGTGGTTCTTACTTAGCATCTATTTTATTTGGCTGAATCAAAAGAAAGCTAGTAATATTATAAAAATAAAATTACATAATCATCATCACATTTAACTAATACCGCCAAATTTTTTACCAGCTTTAAAAACATTTCAACGTTTGTCAGTTGTTCTCAGTCTTTCTATTCTACTGTTTTAATTTTCACTTTTAAAACTATTTCAATAAATATGACTGATATTAATAACATACCTGCATTACCTGAGCATTTCAGAAGAGAACTATATGGGGAATTTGACTTATATTTTATTATTACTATTAGATAATAATGATAATGTATTTAATTCTCTGTAATTTAATATGTAAAAAATGTCTGTAAATTCACTTTTAAGAAAAATTCCAGGTGAAAAGAAATTACCAACGTGGGTATCAAACGGTATCATTTAGAAAACCTTTAATTTTCTCATCAATGGTGCAATGTGAGGAAATTCCCAGATAATAGAGCCATTTCCATTATCCGTAAATTATCTCCAGCCCGCCGGAATAAATCCAAGCCTATTTTTAATATTTTGAAGACCTATTCAGTAAAGTCTGAATAATTTTTATTCACGAATGAGTCTCTATAGACTTATATTCGTGAATAGATTTTTCTCTGCATTATTTTATACATTGAAAGAAATATTTTTGTATTTACAAAAGTTTTGTATTATTATTTTTACATAATATTTGTGTATTTACAAAAATATAGTATTATTATTTTTACATAATATGTTTCTGAAATTTAATGGAACGTATATATAGATACCATAATGAGTAATATACTTATTTAAATCATATCACGAAGTATAAACAGATGAGTAGAGTGGACGTCAGGGTTTACAAGCTGATAATAATAAGGTTTTTTGTATCTCTAAAGAAATTTATACAAAAAAAAATTTACAAAAATATGCTTTAAATATTTGTTAATAAGTCAAAATACTCACTATACTCATGATATACGGCTACTATTTATACTTAATTTTCAACTTCCTTTCTGACTCTTTAAATCTTGAATATTCAGGTCTTCCAGTGGTAACCGCATCAATCTGGATGATAAAACGACGTTTCGCTTCTATTGCGGGAGATATCTTAAGGGATGTAGGACATCATGGATGATTCTCAAATCTCTACGAAACTGAACTAAATGTCGATGAAACTGAACTCTCAGGTTCGTAAAATATTGTGAACTCCTACATTATGGACGAAATGACATTAAGTCATTATGGTCTACATCCCTGAAGATGCATTCCATCTTAAATTTAAGATAACTGACTAAGCATAAAGGTAAGTACCTAAGCTTTAAAATAGTGCAAATAATAGTGCGTACTTCTAATTTTAGATGCATAGTTTTATATAACCAACTGGATAATTATGCGCATTTCCTTTGAAAAATACAGACGAAATGAGTTAAAAGCAGTTCTTGACAATTGAATAACTGCTTAGCTTCTAAAGCATGAACCGGAACCTTAAGCAAGAAATGGGTTGTTAAGCACGGAAACACGCATTCTAAATGAAATTCGCCCGACAGCGGACCACTGCGTCGGAATTATTTATTTAGTAGTTGCAAACTTATATAATGTAAAAAAACTATAAAACTTATCATTCCAATTAGGATTGTTGTTTAGCACGGAAACACGCATCCAAAGGAAATTTGCCCGACATGCGGACCACCACGCCAGCATTTTTTTTATCTCATTCTTTATTCTTTAATTAGGCTTAAGGTAGATTTCCCGAACAACGTAAACCTTTTTCCATTCAAAGACTTCACATTAAAACATGATGCGTTTAGCTGCTTCAGAAGACCGACTACAATTCCGGTTCTTTTAAATATTTGTCTCTGGTTCTAATGTGCATATATTTGCGCAAGTGATAATAATTACAGTATTGTTATGTTGCATACTTGTATTGGTATGTTATATATTTTTATATAATTTGTACATTGTTGTTTTTGGCATTTAAAAAAAATCAAAATTATTAGTATTTGAATTATTTATCAAGCCAGCCACACTGGACTCATACTGGGTATTATTTCATATGATTTTCTTACAGCTTTGCTTAATGATCTCTTATCATAAGTGTTCTCAGTCTTAAGCCAAGAGCATTATTCTAGTGTTCATGCTGATGGGTTGCTAGCCATTCTCTGATATCACTTGACTTGCGTTTTCGAAAATCCAATATCTGGTTCTAGATTCTGGATCTGGTGGGGTTTCTTCTGAGCCTTGTTAAATCAAACTTTCTGTCCATATAAAAAAACTTACCCTGTATGATGAAGCCTAACTTATATATTAGTTGATCTTAACAAATGTACTTTTTTAAAGTGAACAAGACTTTATAAAGCATAAAAAACGGACTTTAATTTAAAAAAAAATGTCGTAAAACAAACAAAACGTACTTCTCTTCTTTATGTTTTATGTTAAATAACATTAAAATAAAACTTTTGACAAGAAACATAAAAAGCGAGGTGGAACACAACATCACGTAAAATATACGCAATGAAACAAAAAAAAACTTTACTTCATTCACGTTATTTACTTGAGAATTTTAGACAACTACTAAGAATATAAAAAAAGAAATAATAAAGTAAATAATAAAAATAAAATATAAAAAGTAATAGAGCGTGTATAGATCCCTGTGTCTCACCTTGAGTTTCTATCAAACTTTCATCTAAATCCTCATCAAACTTAACCGCTTCATCCTTGCTACTTTCATCCCCTTAATCAAACTTTTAAAAAAAGATTAAACTCGTCATGTTTTAGCTCTCTTATAAATAAACTTTAACTGACTTTGTGAAACACACAGAAAGTTTTTTCACGTCTTTGAAGAAAAAATAAAAAAAAATATAAAAATACTAAAAACAAATTGTGAACGTATTGATTCTAGGCACGTCACTTAGTGGGCTGTAAAAAAGCAATAACAAAAATTATTAAAATTGTCAATACTGAAAGTTTTAACTAGTAGATTCAAATTGGTACACATGGTCAGGTAGGTAGGTAAATAATCTCGAATGTGGAGAAAAATTTTAAAATTTGTTATTCCTCGCGTAAACGTGTTCATGTCTTTGCATGAACCATAGAGAAGATATTATTACTAGAGAGGCCCTATTCATTGAATTTTGAAACATCGAAAAAGTAACCAGACTCCCTTCGCAAAAATATAATTAAATAATCAGAACAAATTTGCAGTAAATTTAATATAACGTAAATTTAATAGAAGAACGTTAAAAATACCAATCAAAACATAAACAACAAGTATAGTGAGCCGAAATCAATTGATCCATTACAACCTTATCTCCCTCTTAAAGAAGGTTTTAATGAGGTTACACAGAGCCCCTGAGAGCCTCAAAACGATTTTTAAAAACTTTCAATGTATTGCGATAGGCTATGCTCCCTCTAGTATCCAGAAATCAAATCCAGTGGTGAAATAAAGTAGTACGCAGTTGTTTTAATTGTACTTATCTGTATGTACTAAACATTTGCTTATTAAAGAATAAAATATGTGTTTCAATTTAGACTATTACATTACTTTTTCTTTTAGAAGATGGAAAGTTAAAATAAAATAATGATTGATATGGAGGTAGTAACACAGAATGGTAACGAAGGTTAGTAAAGGTATAGAGGAAATTTAAAGTAGAGACTTGATAGGATACATTGCTTCCAAGGTTGAGTCAGGTGTTGCCAGATCAAAAGAGATTGTTGACATGTATGCCACCTTATTATCATCAAAAGAATTTCTTACATTTTAACACTTATTAATCATTTTATACAATGTGTCATATGAATGATTTATCTAGTGACAATGTGGTATAGATGTTAAGTTCATGAACCGATTTAGAAAGTATTATTGTAAAATTCAAGGTCGAATTAACACGTCCCAACTTATGACTGATTAGCTGCTCTTATTTGTGTGTTGACTTCTTTTAGGAATATTGCGCATGTTCTAAGATAAATAATGTTTAATGTGCGTTAATGTTAAATGTGCGTTGGATCTTCTTCTGCATGGAATATATTCAGGGGAAAGGTCTGAACCAGGAATAAATTCGCTTTCGATTTTTTTGTTGCTCAAGTTTTAACCCGGAGTGGAATATCATTCTATACACAATACATTTCGGAGTCTAAAGTCAAAATGTAGGTAACTTTGATTCAAAATTAGTATTTTTCGAGGGCTAAGGTCTAACTTTAGGTCAAATTTCCTTCTACACGAAGGCATTGTCAGAAAATTGTTTCAGCCTCTTGGCGGTGTACAGAGCCGCTGAAAAAGGTACTGAATGGGTAATCGAATGAGGACTGTATTAATAGATTTAATAGGTAGATATTAATGCTAGTAATAAAAGGCAAATGAATTCTAATTAATATATTCTTGCGATTAATAACAAATAATTTAAATATATGAAAATAAATATTTAAGCGATTAACAAGGCACTTGACTAGGCTATGATTATTATAATACATGCACTAAAAAAATCTAGTAAATAATAAGCATACAATGAATAGCTATATTTTAAAATATTAATTAAGCGAGCATAAGGAGACATAAATAATGGAAATAAATATAATGAAAGGGTGTATACATACCAAAATGGTGGGACATACACAATGATAATAATTAGTACATTCACACACACTCTAGATCCGCGGATCGTATAGAATACGTATACAATACGGTCAACTAACTTCACGGTTCTTGCAGCGTATTTGTTTAGTCGATCGAGTGATAACTGATCCCGCTAAAACATGGCGTCTTTTATAGTGAAGCTTCACTTTTGGTTATAAGGAAGTTTGAAACAAAATATATATTTAATTAAATTGTGATTTCTTTGCATAATAAAGTTACACTAAAAAAATAATATTCCAAAAGTTATTTGATCAAAAACGGTAATATTGAAGTAAAATAAAGTGAAATAAAAGTTCGACGAGAAGGTTATCCGTTAAATACGATCGTCTCTAAAGGCACACACACAAAAAGACAGCGTACACATCCAACAAAAAATATATCCATATAGATATATCCATATATCCATTTAGATTCCATCTCCCTAGTTCTAGCGTATGCGATCGGAATCCCCTCCGCATAGTTCATACAGCTAAAATTACCGTATTGAGAGATCGTGCTCTATACGATACGCGGATCTAAAGTGTGTGTGAACGTACTAAATGATGATAATAGCAGGTAACAGGTGTAAGGTAAACAAAGTCAAATGTGTCGTAAAGGTAGTTCCGTCTGGTCTTCCTTCTACGACTCGTCAGTCGTGTCAAAACAAACACGATACTGGACCTATCCATGGACAAGACAAGAAACATATATTAAGAAATTATCAAGTACATATTGCAAATTAGCTAACGTTAACATTAATAATAATTTTATGCCCAATACAACTTTGATAGATCTGATATCAGAGATTCTGAGGTTATTTACTGATAAAAATTGACGGTATTCGGCAGAAATGACACTCCAAAGCAGAATGGCAGATTTAAGGTAACAATTAGCAGGTATGAAGCAATTTGACAGAATAAATATGATCTATGCGTAGCTGATTGCATCAACGCACACTCGCCGGTAGCAGTTCCTGATGATATTTCAGTTTTTCTAAGTAATTCTACTTACAGTTAGCCAGGCAATAGCTTTGGTCATTATTAAATGATAAATTGATGAACAACATGATTAAAATAACACATTGGATCCAAAATCTTTTATACTACTACAAATTCGGTTAACCTTTTTTTCTCCCACTAATCGATGCCACCAATCAATGTAACCAATCGATGTTATTTATCGAAATCAATATAATCGATAATGGAGGAGGTTCGGAAAGTAAGATAAATGAAGCACTTGAGGAATAAACGGAGTGCTGGATATTTGAATAGGAGAGCTTAATGTGATAGCCTGTTGGAGGTTATAGATCTTCAGTTTACAAATATTGATAATCCAAGTATTTGTTTGTGCCGAGAGTGATGAAATATGATAATTATAAGTGATAACATCATGCAAGATCTAATTTTTTTAGATTTCAATTTCTAATCTTCTAAGTTAAATAATAAATACAAAAGCTAATATTCTACAAATCTTAAAATTATGTAAGTTAGCCAAGCCAAGTTATAAATTAAATAAAAGGCAGGGGCAAAAAAACAAATGAAAACAAAGGGGAGTTCAGTCTAAGACCTGAACAAGGATGAGGTGTAACTTTAGGTTAAATCTACTTCTACACAGTGGATTTGTTGGGAAATAGGGTCTAACTCTGGGTTAAACCTCTATCTACACGGTGGATTTGTAGGGAAATAGGGTCTAACTCTGGGTTAAACCTCTATCTACACGGTGGATTTGTAGGGAAATAGGGTCTAACTCTGGGTTAAACCTCTATCTACACGTTGGATTAGTTGGGGTGCAAGCATTAAATGCCAGGCCACGGGACCACGATAAAATCATAAACTGAAAGGAAAGGGCAAGGATATGCGGCCGGTCGTGTGAGAGACGATCTCGGCGGCGAAAGCCAGCTTTGATCAACGAAATAAATAAAGCTTAATGAAAAGTATGGAGAGAAGTTAATAATTTACGAATTAAGAGATTAAGAAGGAAGGAAAAGTAATAAATACCTAATAAAATGATAACGGAAGTAGAGAGACAGGAACGGGAGACGCCGGGAACCAGACTGAGGGAAAATTTGGCGGTTGGCGGGGGGTACCCACGGCGCAGGATGGCCAACCTTTCAACAGAATCCCCCAAAAAGCTGAGTCAGCGCGGGCGTTTCGAAGCTACAAAACGCCCTCACTGCCCCAGATTAATGGACGAAACTGAGATTGGAAGGCAGGATTAGGATAGGAAGGTTAAAATAAGGAAACGGGAAAAGGAAAAGGTAAATTGATAAGGAAACCAGCAACAATGTTGCATCACTCCTCTCGAGGGGGGGGGGGTTGATCAAAATGTAGCACAGTCACTGAAACCCACTAAAATAAGAAATTAACTAAAATCAGATTGACGTGGTATGGTTTTAAAATGCTTATAACTAGGAGATACACATCTAAATTACCTATAAGTACATAGACGAGTAGTGGTAAATAAGGATAATACAATAAACATTAAATAATACAATATAAATGCATAAATAAATGGATATTTTTTCTTCTTTTTTTTTTTATATTTGACCTCTTTTAAGATGGGAGTCTTTCATAAGTTTTTTGTTGCTCCTCTTTTATGGTGGGTTCTTATTGATATTTTCTTAACCTCTTTTATGATGGGAGTCTTTAATAATTTTTTGGTATTGCTCCTCTTTTATATTGGGTCTATATATTTTTTATATTTTTTTTTTTTTTTTTTTTATTTTATTTTAATAATAATAATTTGATGGGATGTGATGAACTGGAAAGAAGTCCGGTACATGGCAATTTTAACATACAATGATGAGAGGTAGATGGTGATGATGATAGCTGGAGTTCCCTCTGTTCTAGCAAACTCAGACTTACCTGATGTTTCTAACTTGCAGAATGATGAGTCTTAAATCCTCATGAGACAGAATGTAGCAGGAGGAAACACTCCCCTCCTCCTGGGCGCGCACCAGAAAGGTGAGGGTGTCTTTAACAAAGTTGCTGTTAGGACAGAATTCAATCCTAGGAGCCATGCTTATCTTCTCTGAATCTCACTAAAGCTTCACTTGTGAGTGATTGTAGTCTTCACAGCTGACCTGTGTCTGATGATGGCTCAACACTTTCCTAAGGCACAAGTCTGGCCAGGACTTGGCCATAGAAAAGAGACATTTTGTTATAGTTGAAAAGCATTAAGTCTGCTGAATATAAGAATGTTTTGTAATTTGAAAACTGGTTGATGTTTGCTCCTGGGTGTGAAAACATGGGTGGTGATTACACTTGCTGTCCTTCCTCTAGTAAAATAAATGTACATTGAACACTTCAGCTACACTAGATGAACAAGTAGAGCGGCTTCACGATGCTAGAAACATTAGTCAGTCAGAGCTGCTTGAACAGTGGGTGGAGATAAAACAAGTTGTCGACAACTACAGGTGATACAGGTGATGATGTCTGTCATAGTCCAAATTGGTGATGAACCTAAATTACAAGAAAAGGAACATACAAAAATGTAAATACGATATGATGAAGTTATTATCTAATGAAAACATCTCTAATGCTTCTATTAAAATTTTAAATTAAAACTAGATTAAGTTTATAAATTTTTATAATACAATTAATAATAATTAAACAATTGGCATTTGCCTGATTATAAATTTTTAACATTCATTTAAAAAAAACCTGCTACCAAAAATAATAAAATAATGTGAAAGCGTTAGCATAAGCACACTAGATTAGTGATGAAAATTCTCACAAGCATATGTGTCCAGCATTGGATAAGCACAAACTCAAAACAAATATAAGGGTTAAAATATTAAACTTAGCATATTGCTTAATTCCCTTGGCCACTGGGGCTTAAGCGAAACGTGAATCTCAAGCCCGAGCCCCAAATGGTCAATATAGGGGGGGGGGGGCACAATGTTAAATCCATTTACCGCAGGAACTGTAGCGAGACGTGAGTCTCAAGCATCAGTTCAAGGAGCAAGGGGAAATATAAGTGACCAAAAAAAAACTAAATTACCAAATAAAAATTGCAAAACAATGGCTCCCAATGCTAGGAACACACTAATCAATTAATAATGGGCCATAGTTGCCCTTCTAATTATAAAAAAAACATCAATAAAATATTCAAAGATTAATTAATCTTAAATAAATCAAAGAGTGAATTCTCTTCTTACTCAAAATGAGTGTAAATTGCGTCACGTCCGAAAAGAGCAAGGAAAGCTTGACTCTGGTAGGGAAAGGAGGAATGATTGAAACTTAGGATTACAATACTTCCTTATTGCAATCATTCCTGTCATTTCATTAATCAAAATCATAATTAATACTCAGCCCATTCATCAACGTGAATTTAGGCAGGGACATATTTTCAAAAGAAAATAGGTAAAACTTAAATTTTTAATGGAGATTAATTAACCTCAATCTATATAAATATAAATTTGGGCTCAAAGCTCACAATTACAATAATATGTAAAATAATTAAAATGTATTAATTAATGGTGAAACACAGCACCAAAACAAGGTTCAAATCATACAAGAAAAATGCTTACAAGCAATTAGAAACAATAATATTGGTAAAGTGCAATAAACCATAAACATACCATGTCAATAAGTTAAATAAAGAAATTAAACAAAAGCAATTAAATAAGGCAAGGGAAAAACCTTACAAAACCAAAAATTAAAGCATAATGTGGGTGACGTGCTACATTGCAAAGCGTAAGGACCAAAAACACAACGGGAAAATCCCAACATGCACAAAGAATAAACACAAAAGGTGGAATAATAATAATATAATAATAATATTAATAGTAAGCATGATCACTAATGATCTTACTGAGAATAATAAACTGAGCTCATAGCTCGAAGACAAGGATAAGTTAATGAACTTTTCCTAATATAAAGACCCTAATTGTCTAACAATTAATTAATTAATAAATAAATCCTCATCTGATACCGGGTGCAGATGAAAGGTAAATTGGTAACCATAGAAGTAAATGACTAAGAGTATATTAAATTAACCTAATATCACTTATCCGCTCGCCGGCCTCTCACAAACGAACCGCGCGAGGGGAGATAGGAGGGGGTATAGGAGAGGAAGGGGGAAAGGTGCTAGTTAGCCGAGTCTTCAGCATAATATTTCTTTAATTTTGAAATATGCGTGGAATACTGGCCTTCTGTGATTATATCCTGTATTAAGGCAGTAACAGGGGTGATAAACTTAATAATTTTGTAGGGGCCATCGTACAGGGGGGCCAACTTATAATTGATCTTGAGGGCCTTATTAGACAGAACTTGGGTTCTCATAAGGACTAAATCACCAATGTTGAACGGATTCTCAACTCTATCCTTATTATAATTCTTAGCGATCCTCTGGTGAGATTTCTTCAGGTGAGTGATAGCCTTCTCCCAGATCACATTGCTGTCAGACTCGGGCTTATTGTCAATTAGCTCTGACAAGTGCCAATGGTTATCCAAGGGGTCTCTCACAGTAAACCTAAACATAAGGTGATTGGGGGTGGTTTGGATGGCCTGATGATGTCCTGAGTTGAAAGCACTTTGAAATGTATGGATATATGAATCCCATTTTGAATGATTCTGGTGATGAAAGATACGGAAAGCTATTTTGAGCTGCTTGTTAACTCGTTCTGAGTGATTAGGTTGAGGGTGATACGGGGAAAGAAGTACATGATTTAACCCATATTCAAAACACATGTTTTGAAATTTTGAAGAAATGAAGGCTGGACCACGGTCAGAGATTAAATGTGTTGGATACCCAAACACAGAGAAAAACCTATTTTGTAGAGCTCTGATAGTCGTGTCTGCTGTGCAGTTACGAGTAGGGATGAATATTGAATATTTACTAAAGCCATCAGTGATTACAAGTACATATTGGTTACCCAGACTTGAACGAGGTAGGGGACCAATATAATCTATATAAGTTGCTTCAAGGGGCCTGGTCCATGTCTTAGAAGATAATAAACCTAATTTTGAATTATTAGCCTGTTTACATGTTTGGCAGTGATGACAGGACTTAACATACTTAGAGATGTCTGAAAACATGTTTTTCCAATAAAATTTGGCTTTGATGGCTTTGGTCATCTTCTCTACTCCCGGGTGGGCAGCAGATGGAGTAGAATGAAAGTACTGTAAAACTGCAGGTATCAACTTACCGGGGACCATAACTAGGTGGGGGGCCTGGGGCTTAGGCCGGTAAAGAAGTACATGTTTCTTAATCAGATATTGTTGGTTTGACTTAATATTCGGGTCTGTTTTTATTTTTATGATTTCGGGGTCTGCATCCTGGTGACTTGCTATATTTTGAAATACCTCTGGGATGTCTGATAGGAACAGAGCCAAATTTGGTTCTTTTGCCATATTTATATTTTGATGCTCATCAGTTCTGGAGAGGCAATCTGCAACTTTATTTTCTGTGCTCTAATGTGTCTTACAGAAAATTGGAGGCTCCCAATTTGAGCACTCCACCTTGCTAACTTGCCATTCATTCTGGACCCATTTAGCAGGTATGTCAAGGCACTGTTATCCGTTTCCAGGGTGAAATGGCCACATTCTAAATATTGCCTAAATTTTGTGGTGCCAAAATATATGGCCATTGCTTCAAGTTCGAAAATGGTTTTCTTACGTTCGTGGGGCAATAACGTTCGTGATGCATATGCTATTGGGAGGCGTGTCCCGGAGTCATCTTCTTGGCTGAGTACAGCTGCCAAGGCAAGAGAGGAAGCATCGGTTTGAAGGATAAATGGCTTATTAAAATCTGGTAATTGCAAGATGGGGGCTGTAGTCAATGCAGTTTTAAGGAGTTGAAATGCTTTTCTCTCAGACCACAAGAAAGGCACACTTTTCTTTCTTAAATGGTTGAGAGGTGCTGCTATTTCTGAGAATTTAGGGATATATTTTGGTAGAATGCTGTCATGCCGATGAATCTGGCTACTTGTTTCACAGTGGAAGGTTGGGGAAAATCTATAATTGGCTGAATTCTTTCTGGATTAATAGAAATAGTTCCGTTCTCAATTACATGGCCTAGATATTCTATCTTTGTGGATGCTACTTTAATTTTCTTGGGATTAATGGTTAAGCCTGCCTTAGCCAATCTCTCAAGAACTATTTTAAGAATTCTGTATTGGTCTTTGAGATTTTTTGTGTAGACAACAATGTCATCCAAATAATTGAATACATATTTATATTTTAAATCATAGAATATTTGATCTAGTAAACGGTCAGAACCATTGAACTATTCCGATACCCCATGGGTAGATAATTATATTCAAATAAGCCAAATGGCACTACAAATGCTGTGTATTGTTTGGATTTTTCTTCTAATGGGTTTGCCAATATGCTGAACTCAGGTCAAGTGTGGTGAAGTATGCTGCTTGTCCGAGATGTTGGTGAGCTATTTCCAGGGTGGGAAGGGGCGTGGCCTCAATGGCTACCTTTTGGTTTAGCCTACGGAAATCGGTGACCAACCGGTGGCCATTTCCTTTCTTTGGCACTAGGAAACTTGGGCTTGCAAAAGTTGAAGTTGATGGGCGTATGATACCTTGGTTAACCAGGTTGTTAATACATTCTCTGAGGGAGGCTAACTTGGGTGGAGCAAAGGCATAAGGTTTGGATCTCACTGGGGTGTAATCTTTCAATTTTATTTCATATTGGACAAGGTCAGTTCGTCCAATACGTGGCGACAGGACATTGGTTGAACTTTCCAACAGGTCAAGAATTTTTCCTGTTCCTCAGGTGGGAGATTTCTATCGATAATTGTTAAAAAATCTTTCCTAGACCATTCTTCTTCGGCACTGTCGTCCTCCTCGTCAGGCAACAAGTCCTCGTCTGCTTGATCTGCCAGTGGGTTTTTGAATAAGTTCAGCTAGCATATTTTGTGAAAAGTTTATATTGGTTTTAAATGGGATGGTGAGAGCTGGTGAAAACTGAAAAGTAATTGAAGTTGCTAGACTATCTATAGCCATTCTAGCATGAGTTATAAAATCACGTCCAAAGAGTACTGGGACTGGTATAGGGGCTACGCCAAATGGAAAGGTCCATGATAAATATTCAATTTTAAAATGTAAATAAACTATTGTACGCACAGCCATGTGTGAAGTATCAGCAAGCTGGACATCTTGATGACAAGGTGATATCTTTTTAATTACTCGGGTATGGCTGTTAGTTTATACAATATTTCTTTATTGATATAGCTCAGAGAACTGCCTGTATCAATGTGTGCAGGGAAAGCATAATTATTGAATGTAATATCTATGGCTATGGGTGGGATGAACTGTTGATTACTTGAAGAGGTTGAGGGATGACTGAGAAATATTTTGTTTAAATTAAGTTGGTAGCTAGTATGCTCCAGTTCTGGCTTTTTAACACAGATGGGTACTGGTGAGGTAGGTTTAAAAATGGTGACAGGAGGAGGGGCTGACTACCTTTCAATCCCCTCTTTTTGGTTTAAATTTCTCCTTGTGTTAGCGTTATATTTGGCAGTGGTGGTAGTTGGCTGGGCATATTTAATGTCTAGTAATGAAGGTATTTGTTGTGGTTCTCGTCGTTGCGGCGGATGTGTAGAAAAATTTATTTGATGCAGGGTGGGTGGAGTAGAAGAAATGTTCTGCTGATTCCTTTGTTTAAATTTGTTATATTGATTATTGTTGTTATTATAATGTTGTCGGGGTTGACTTTGATTTTTCTGATAGGTTTCCCTATATTCTTGCTCTGCTTTAGCTATTTCGTTAGTAGCACGAGCAAGCTCATAGAGCCCTGCGAAAGTCGTAGGCGTTGTTTGAAAAACTATAGCTCTACGTGTTTGAGGATTTATGTTTTGTAGAATTATTGACACTATCTCTCTTCTGTGAGATGAGGCAATAAAAGTTGGGCATTATTTGATATATCTGATATGAATTGATTAAAATTTTCTGCGGGGTGTTGAAGTCTATAGACTTTGTCTATTGTTACTTTCCTTAAAGTCCTTGCGGGTAACAACTCGTTCTGTAGACGGGCTCGTAATTGAGGCCAGGAATACCTATAACGTGATGCCTCAAGCCACATTTTGTTTATATATCCCTCTGTATAAGGGAGTGAGTAAATAATAAAATCTTGGTCGGGGACTAGACCAAGGTCAAATGCTGCGTTTAGCTTTTGAATTTGCTCTACAAGTACAGCTGAATCAGCTCCTGAAATTTTACCTATATCTTTAAATGTTATCTGGAGGATTTTATATGCATCCTTATGTGCTATAATTTGTTTTTGTGGCGAATAAGAAGTTTGACATTGAGCTGTGCTGGCATTCTGAGGTCTACATGAGTTAAGTTCATAAGGTGGTGGTGGTAGATTTGATGTTTGAAGGGTGGGGGGCACCGATGTGGTGGGGTATGACCAGGTTGATTGAGTCGGGGCATTAGTCACATACTCATGTTGATGTTGAGTTGTGTTGATATGTGGGGGGTGAATTAATGTTGAATTTGTATTTTGATTATATACTTGGGTATTTGAAGGTGTGGGTAACATATTCATAAAATGTTGTCTTGTGAAGGAAATGATGATGGTTGAGGTATAGTGTGCCTCGGTGGATGAGGGTTGACATTGTAGATGGTAGTTTGTGAAGGTGGGCAGGTATGAGAAGTCCATGGAGGTTGAGATGATGAGGTTGCAGAAAAGTCGTGTAGTTTGATGGTGGTGGAGTGTGGAGGATGGTGTGTGTGTGGTTGTCCGTTTTTGTAGTGGTTGTTGAGTGGTTTGCCACAGGGTTGGTGGTAAAGAAGAGTGGGTTTGCGATGTCAAACAAGGCTGTGGTGGTGGGGGAAGTACAGAAGTTACTGCTGAGATACTGGTGGTGGGTTGAGGTGGTGGTTGACTATGGTGACTATTGAGTGAGTGAAGGTGATGTTGAGTATAATGGTTAATTGAGGTAGGTATTGGTGGTTGGTGTGATAGGATTGGGGTGGGGATATATGAGGAGGTGGAGGTTTAGGTTGTGTTGGTGGTGGAGGATTGGTGGTGGTTTGCTGCAGTTGCATAGGCTGATAAGTGTTAGGTTGGTATGGAGTGTGTGGTGTATAGTTGGTCATTGAAGTAGGTGGAGGTGCATAAATATCCGCTTGTGGTGGAGGATTGGTTGCCATTCGTGCTGGTGGCTGATTGCCATAATTTGCATACGGTTGACTTAAAGGCTGGGTGATATTTATGAATGATGACTGTGGTTGGTGAGTGCTAGACTGAGCTTGCGTCACATTGTGTAAGCTAAAATTAGACTGAGGGAGGGGGGCCCCTGAAAGAAAAGCTGGTGAATTTTTGGTGATTTGTTGTGTCGCCAGATGTGTTGGCTGGTTGACATAATTAAAGCTTGATGATTGATGAGTGCTAGGCTGAGCCTGAGTATAATGGTTTGAAGTTAATGTTGGCTGGGGAGGGTTGTGCTTGGTAGTATAGTGTCACAATCTATATGTGATGTATTTAAAGAAAAGGGCAGCTGGGTGGAGGATGCCGGTGGTGTTGGTGGATGTGGAGGTGGTTGGGTGGAACATTGTCCTGGACAGTTAATGTTTAATTTTAATTGGTCATGATGATGGCCTCTGAGGTTTATTTCATTAGTTGGAAGGTTTTGACATAACTCCCAGTTATTATCCTGAGCCATATTGTCACTCACTTTAACTGATGATAAGTTCGAAATGATTGCTTGGACTTCGGCTAACGTGAATATGGGTTGAGAGGTTGGGGTCTGGGGTGGCTAGGATGGTGGGAGGATGTGGGGGAATGATCTGGGGTGGTGGCCCTAGATGGCGGGTTACCGAACATAGTCTCGGTCGCATGGTTCAAATTTAGATTAACGTTATTACGGTTGAAACTGGTAGGGTCATTTGGCAAAGACAACCTTACTTGTTGTGCTGTATTGACAGGGGGGTCTGCACTAGCGCTGAGTTCCAATAGTTTGCGCGTAGCCATGACGCTTAACTGAGTCAATAAAGATCGCTCAGATGAGTTAGATATAGGCCTAGGAGGGGGGGTATTAATATTAGTTAATGACGGTACAGAGCTTGCTCTAGCAGCCTCAGTAGGTGGTGGGGGGTGTTCTAAAGTGGCTTTAAATACAAAGGTGTCATGTGCAGTAGTAGTACTAGAAGAGGAGGGCAAGGCCTGACTATAATTGCCTGGCATATTACCATCAGTATGAGCTCCAACAGTAGTAACGGCAGAGACCGTTTGGGCCACTGTGGTCGTGGTCGACTGCGTAGTATCTGTCACAGTTGTGACTACTGGCACGTCTGTGCGTTTGTGACGCCTAACAAAGGCATGTATTAAAGCTCTCATGTGTTCAGCGTTGTCAAACTCGGCACATATGCCCCACTCATTGCATTGTTGCCTAAGTTGGCTCTTACTAAGTGTTTTTATCCACGCTACCGTGGTGGGCACTTCCGTTAAATCGTACGGGAAAACCATGACTAACCTTAAATATATTACTTTTATTAAAAAAAATTGAGAAAAGGAAAAGAAAAAAAATTTTTTTGAAACAAAAAATAATTAAGTATAATACCCAGCCACCTATAGGAGGTACTAGCAGAAGCTACTGTACTAATAGTAACTAAAATCACCACTATTATAAATTGATAAATTGGAAAGATCTCACCGATAAAGGCAGGTATGGTACTGTACGTTATGTTGGCTATAGCTCCGGTTTGCTTACTGCTCCGGTTTGCTTACTGCTCCAGTTTGCTTACTGCTCCGGTTTGCTTACTGCTCCGGTTTGCTTACTGTTGTCTCGGCTTCTAACGTGGCCGTCTTAGTCAATATATGCCTCTCTCGTCCTCAGACAGGTTATAGGGTGATTGATGGTTTAACAACAAAAAAACTGCATTAATTATCAAGCTTAATGGAATAAAATAAAGGTAAACTTATTACGTTTGGGAACTCTGAACAGTAATTATCATATAAGAGATAGCTTGTGCACACAAAGTCCAAACTAGAGACTGATCCAATTTCCAACCAACGTTATACAGATTTTTGCATAATTTCTATAAGTATGGTTATAATTTGAGTGAAAAGAATGTAAAAATATTTAATGTAAGTAAGGGGGACTACGTCACTTCGCCTACGCAGAAGTGTACGGTTGAGTTTAAAGTTATTGAATTTGTGAGAAATACTATTAATTATATCAATTAAATTTAAAGAATTTATTAATTTAAATAAGGGCCAATGACCACTTCTTAAACAATGTGAGCCAAGTGGCCGAATACTCACACTTTTTGGGACGGGCCGTTGAGCCAGCTCCTGACGTCTCTCGTTCCTGTCGTCCTTCTGCTGCTACTAAGTTAAATTTTACGCCGGTTTTATGCAAATTAGTTTTATAATTAAATACACTGTTAAATAAAATGGCTATTTTTAACAAGATAATGAAATTAAAGAAAAGTTACGTAAAATCGGGCGATCCTAACCTCCGTTTTGACCTTTGAACAGGACGCCGACACGTTTTTCACAAAAAAATTTCAACAGATTTCCCTAAATTTTGGCTTAAAACGATCGTTTTTCGCTCTGTTACCATGCAAGCATTAAATGCCAGGCCACGGGACCACGATAAAATCATAAACTGAAAGGAAAGGGCAAGGATATGCGGCCGGTCGTGTGAGAGACGATCTCGGCGGCGAAAGCCAGCTTTGATCAACGAAATAAATAAAGCTTAATGAAAAGTATGGAGAGAAGTTAATAATTTACGAATTAAGAGATTAAGAAGGAAGGAAAAGTAATAAATACCTAATAAAATGATAACGGAAGTAGAGAGACAGGAACGGGAGACGCCGGGAACCAGACTGAGGGAAAATTTGGCGGTTGGCGGGGGTACCCACGGCGCAGGATGGCCAACCTTTCAACAGAATCCCCCAAAAAGCTGAGTCAGCGCGGGCGTTTCGAAGCTACAAAACGCCCTCACTGCCCCAGATTAATGGACGAAACTGAGATTGGAAGGCAGGATTAGGATAGGAAGGTTAAAATAAGGAAACGGGAAAAGGAAAAGGTAAATTGATGAAGGAAACCAGCAACAATGTTGCAGGGGATGGTGTCTAAATCTGGGTTAAACCTCTATCAACACGGTGGATTTTTCGGGGATGAGGTCTAACTCTAGGCTAAACCTCTATCTACACGGTGGGTTTATTAGAGATGAGGTCTAACTTTGGGTTAAACCTCTATCTACACGGTGGATTTGTCGGGGATGAAGTCTAACTCTAGATTAAACCTCTGTCCACACAAGGAATTTGTCGGGGGATGAGGTCTAACTCTGGGTTAAACCTCGGTCCACACTAGGGATTTGTCGGGGGATGAGGTCTAACTTTGGGTTAAATCTTTTTCTACACACTGAATTTGTCGGAGAAAGAGGTCTAACCCTAGATGCATGTTCTGCAATAAATAGTAATTTTCTAGTGCCAAAATTTAATCAAGGGTTTAATTTTTTGTTAAGTCAAAGTAAGTAGGCATAACAGTAGTTCAGACATACAAGTTATATTACACAGCATTTTCTATAAATGAAAACAAAATTATTTTTTCTAAGACAAAATGAAACAATTTCTTTCTAAACGTCTGAAGAAATCTTTACACAATCAAAAGAAAAATTCTTTTTAGTATAAAACTAAAAAGAAAAAATACACAATGTATGCCCTAAGGTAAAATTTGATTAATAGAGATACTTACTGTTGAAAATGAGGTCTCACTTAAATGGAAATAAAATTTCAAAACGAATAGAAACAACTGCTTAAATGGTAATTAAATACAGAGAATGAAAACGCTTTTTCTTTACACCACTTATGCGGCAATGTAAAAATACTCTTATCATTTTCCTTACAGTTTTTCTTTCCCAGACTTTTTACGAAAGAAAAAACTTTCGTTGTTATAATTTTCGTTTTCCTCCAAAAACCCGTGCTTTAACATACCCAAGCATCAAGTTTTTTTTTAATGATGCATTATGTTTTAAAGGTCTAAAGAAAAATAATTAAATGACAATGTTTTTTCCTCGAGGAAAGCGTAATGAAATGTTGATTAAGTTTCCCGTAAAAGAAAATGACTTAATAATGGAAGGAATTTTCCTATTCAAACTAAGAATAATAAAAAGGTGTTTAATTTGAATAATTAATTAAGTCTATTGTTTTTCCATGAAAATGTTTTATTTTTTTTTTGTTAAAAGAATTTAAGCTCTATATTGTCTTCAACTTAAAATGTCTTCAGTTAATGATTTTTTTTTTGTGAATTTGAAGAGATAAAAAGGAATAATAATAGAATTTTAAAGTGCGACAAATGTCTTGTAGGGAGTTTCCATATGAGATACAAGGGGTTTTCCCTTTTTCATATCATCAGAGGAGCAAAGGGCCGTATGCTATTCTTACTTTTCTTTTTTAAGAATTTTTCATTCATTAATTTTTTTAAGAATGGGCATAAAAGTCTTATCATTTTTTCAATGTTTGTTTTGATAACAGGTTTATTTTTTAATTTATTATTTATTTGTAATTATTTTTAATTTTCATCATTTGTAACATAGGTGTGTAGGAAGAGTGATTCCTTATGTTCTAATATTCAGCATTCAAGATCTACATAATCCGATGTATAAAGGAGCTACAATGATAACAGACACACAAAACTCACTTACACACACACTCACATACAGACAGAAAACTTTGTGAAAACTACATAGGAGGTCTTAAAAACACCTGAAACGGATAATTCCGGTGACATTTCCTGTTCATGATTCCAGAATTCATGATTCCGGTTTCAGATTTTTTTGTAAACAAAATACTTTTCCTATATGCCTACAGTATACATGTGAAATAGTAAAAAAATAAACCATAATAATATCTTTATTTCATCAAAATTATTACATTACAGTTATAGTAAAAATTAATACATTTTACATTTTTTTTATCGCTCTATTTTAATCTTGTTTGAATAATTTTTATTTACAATAAATTTAATTAATGAAAAACTGCTCCTTTTCTGCGTCTGCAAAAAGCAATACTGCTTGAACCTGGAGATTTAGTTTTAGTTAATAAATATTTCTATTTCTAATAATTCTATGTCCTACATAAATAATTATGTGTTATAATTTAATCAATTTAAATATAGCATCAACTCTTTTTATATTTTTTCCTCATATATTCTATATTAATAATAAAATTTTAGAAAAATAAATAAATAAGTTTTTCAAAACTAAAGGAAAATATAATATATTTTTATTTTATAATCCCTCCAGAGATCTTACCCGAGTATATTTTAAGGGTTGAAATAGTTTCTTAAATTATTTATTATTTAAACTCAGTGTTGGACTCAGTGTCTTGTGGAAACAGAGTTGAAGCATCAACTATTCATACAGTACAGGAATGGAGAGGGATTTGGCTGACAAATGAAACAAGATCCACACCTTGAAACCCTAGTGGAATATTCTAGCATGTCTCAACAGTTAGATTTTAATATTTGAAATATACATCTACTCTTATATATTTCATATTTGGGACTTTTCATGCGCTTTAAAGATGCGCTCAACAGAAAAGTGCGTCCCCTCCCCCTATCCTCTTCACTAGCAAAGGAAAGTACTGTGAAACATTCAAAACATGTGAAAGCCCTTTCTTGCATCCCATGTTTCCCGTTTCAGCTTATTTCAGATCCTAAAGATCTAAATTAAAGTTGGTATGTATATGTTCAAGAAAGTTGAAACTTGTCACATAAATCAAGTCTTTTTTGTACCTGCGTCAAATTAGTCCAATTGTGCTACCCGTGAAAATATTTTGTTATAAACACGTTATAGAATAATTAGTTTAACCTTAGATTACTCAGAGCTATTGATAAATACGAGGTAAAACATTTTGAATGGGCCAAAAATACAGTCTAAACAATTTAAATCTTAAGGGTTCATTTCTGTGAAGTACAGAAAATTGGGTACCGAGTACCTCGGAACTTTTCCTCATCTCATCGGATTCGCTACACTCATCCTCCCTACTTCAGACGAGCGAAGCGAGTAATCAATGGACCAAATTTATACAACAAAACGTCTTCGGACTCGCTTCGCTTGTCCTCAAATAGTAAATCTATCCCTTAGTAGTGATGAGTGGGCACAAATAATGATGTGATATTGTTTTTACAGAGCTATATTTCGCTCCACACTGAGCATATTCATGTTACACGTAAATACCTAAAAATAAAAACCTTAAATAGTGAATAATTCATAATAAACAGGGAAATAAAAAAAAACGACTCATGCTTTTAAAAATTAAGAAAAAAGGTAAAAACTTACACACCATTAGGATAGTCTAACTACGTTAAAATCAAGGTCGTTTGATTTTCAAATTTGACCGTTGACCTTGATTTCAACGTTAGAAATTTGTCTAACAATAGTTGATTTTGACGTTAGGATAGTCTAACAATAGTTAGACTATCCTAACGGTATGTAAGTTTTTACCTCTTTTTCCTTAATTTTTAACAGCATGAGTAGTTTTTTTGATCTCCCTGTTTATTATGAATTATTCACTATTTAAGGTTTTTATTTTTAGGTATTAACGTGTAACATGAATATGCTCAGTGTGGAGCGAAATATAGTTCTGTAAAAACAATATCACATCATCATTTGTGCCCACTTAACACTACTAAACTAATATGGAGACCAATCATGCAAATCACTTTAATCCATCCCTTTCATTTACAGCAGTCACCTATCTAACCACTGACCACACCAGATGCTGGTTAACTTTTATGTCCAACACAAATTATAGATATACTTGTCGTATTGATGAAACTAAGGCCCGTATTCAGAATGATTAAAAGTTTCAAAAAAAATCTCTCCTAGGTTCTTCCTAGGTTGTTCCTAGGTTGTTCCTAGCTTTTTCCTAGCTTCTTCCTAGCTTTAGTGTCCATTTTAGAAAATTTTTAACCGTCCCTAGGGCTAGGAAGAGATCTCTCCTAGGTTTCTCCTAGCCTTTTCCTAACTTTGCACCTTAAATTCTAGGAAAAGGCTAGGAAAAAGCTAGGAACAACCTAGGAAGATCCAAGGTGGTAGAGAGGTACCTTAAATCGTCCCTAGATTGTCTCTAGTCATTTTTTGTTCTATTTTAATAATTGTTTTTGAGCTTAAAATCCGTTTTGGGTAAACAAGAGTGGTTCAGGGCGAAAAATTTTTTGGTTGTCACCCCCTTATAAATTTTGGGGGTGCTGACCCCAAAAAGTCAAATTTTTTTTATTGCTCCAAACAACTTCTTTTGACCTAAAACGGATTTCGAGCTAATAAAAACAATTTTTTGGTCGGCGCCCCTTAAAACTTTTGGGGTGCTGCCCCCAAAAAGTTTAATTTTTTATTGCTCCAAACAACTTCTTTTGACCTGAAACGGATTTTGAGGGCAATAAAAAAAAATTTTTTTTGGTCGGTTACCCCTTATAAATTTTGGGGGTTCTGCCCAAAAAAATAAAAAAATTGTTTTATTGCTCCAAACAAATTCTATTGACCTGAAACGGATTTTGAGCCATTAATTTTTTTTTTTTTTTTGGTTGGCTCCCCCTTATAAATTTTGGGGGTGTTGCCCCCAAAAAAAAATCAAAAATTTGTTTTATTGCTCCAAACAACTTCTTTTGACCTGAAACGGATTTTGAGCCATTAATTTTTTTTTTTGGTTGGCTCCCCCTTATAAATTTTGGGGGTTATGCCCCCAAAAAAATCAAAATTTGTTTTATTGCTCCAAACAACTTCTTTTGATCTGAAACGGATTTTGCGCCAGTAAAAAATGTTTTTTTTGGACGTGTCCCCTAATAAATTTTGGGGGTACCACCCCCGGGAAAATTACAAAAAAATTACCGGAATTTCATTTTATTAGTATCAAATGTTCAGAATATGACGCAAAGGTTTGCTCCAATATAATCTAAAGTTACTGTAAAAAATCACATATTGGTAATATGATGACCATACATACCAGACGATTAACAACATAATAATTGGGTATTCAAACTTCCAGTTGTCAACTTAGTGGGGTTGTAACGAATTTTATCGCGATAGCTCCATACGAAGCTGATTTAATCAAAGTGATGTATTGGTGAAATGCACCAGTGCAGGGTGAAATGCACCACCCTGTATATCTTCTTCATGAGCACTATGTTAATCGTCGCGAAAAGTGTGACGTCACAATATACATATTGGCTCATATCAAAACAAAATGAAACAAAGGATCCTATTATTTATTTTTTGTGATCCTAAAGTGACCAATAGCATTGCTTTATTATGTAAACAAAGAAACGTTCTGCAACAAAACGTAACTTCCGTGACGTATTTATATTTGATATGGTCGATTATATACCCGAAGTAAATTTTTTACATTCCATTTACATTTTTTAATTTTTTGTTAAGCTATAACATATGTTTTTCCCTAAGCAATAGGCTTATGAATACTATAAAAAATACACACAGTTCACGACGTAATCATGATCCCTACGTTCACAACGTATGAACTCAGAGATGTTTAATGCTAATTTGATTAGAAAGATCAGCGAAGTAACAATCATAACGGGGATAGTAAGCATCGTTTACATTATGTTGGTAGAGTATACATTATACTTATTGATGTATCTCCCCATTAAAATGTGGGATTCAAAACTCTGCCTTAACGTGGTAGTGTTGTATAATCCCATCTAGAATGAAGTAGAGCTGTTAACTGTTTTGAAAATCCCCGTTTTGAGCGACCGCCTTCTTGATTGCTAACCTTGCAATAAATGCTATCAAAATTATAAATGGAAAGTATCATAAACTTGATGAAACCTTATAGACAAAAATAAAATAATACTAGTGCTGAGTATATTTTATTGAGTATATAATAATTACTGGAAAGGTCTAAACTAAACTAAATAATTACGGGCAAATTGGCTAACTTAAAGAAGTAAACAAGACTGAAAAGTATATTATACATTTTGTTTAAACTGTTCACAATATCAACCGCTTTTAAAACGCCTAAAACGAACTAATTGCTACGTAAACTAATTTTACTTTACGTGATATGACTTAATAGATCAGTGTGAAAAATGGAAGTACCAACTGTAGGGTTTATACAACCTATAATATGATGATTTATTTATGTCAAGTATAATAATTTCCTATAAACTTACAATTCAAAAAATGTGGCTCCCATACACTCTACGAAAGTTTAACCTGTTTTTATTATCACTAACTATGTTATTGTAAAAACATTTAAATAGTACATTAATGACATATAATGATTTTTCATAAGTGAAAATAAATGCAAATCATTCTCTAGTTTCAACCTTCACTGGGTCAAGGTCACGCACTTTCACATTAGATACTTTAAAATAATCGGCAACTATAATAAGTTTGTTGTCATTACAAATTTACGTATTTTAAGGGAGTTTATTCTGTGCCAGGTTTGTTTACACATCATTTGTTTATTTTGTAGAATATCTCAATATTATTAGTTTTACAGTTCTCTACTAGGTAGCGCTAGTTGTCAAAAAAATGTCTGTTTACGTAAAATTGAGATTCAAATTATTGTAAAGATAATAATAAATTAGTTAAATTAACTCTAAAGTAAGTTTTTATTCTATTTTTGTTATATTAACGTTTTAGCACGAATAAATTTACGTAAAATCATTCCTAGGGTTGATTTTTTTAAAAGCTAGGAGAAGGCTAGGAAGAAGCTAGGAAGAAGCTAGGAACAACCTAGGAACACTAGGAGAGATTTCAAAAACTGATTCTGATACCGCTAGGCCTAGGAGAAGCTAGGAACAACCTAGGAGAAGGCTAGGAACACCTAGGAGAGATTTTTTTAAAATGATTCTGAATACGGGCCTCAATGTACTTATTTATCGCGTAAAGGCACACAAATGTACTAATTTTCAAATTAGTCGGATTATTTTCCGTTTTATTACATTTAAAATATCGTACGCAAGTCATCTGATAAAAATTGTATTGAAATGTTCTTACACAATACAATGTGTCTTACATATGGCTACATGGGTGTTATATCATTTTTTCGCTTTTTATAATTTTTTGAAATGTTTGCTGAGTCATTATTGCGGGTTAATGACGTCAGAAAAAAAAGTTTTGGATATGACAACAACACCTATTAGACCAAGAGCCCAGGGGTGTTTTGTTAATAAAAAGTGTAATGGCTGGAACCGGTCTCAATTTTTTGTAAATACCTTCCTGAACAAGGATCTGCAATTCTGCCGACTCGTATCGGATGGTGTCCCAGGCAGAACCTTTGACCCCTAAAGTGCGTTCTGCCTGGGACACCCATCCGATACGAGTCTGCAGAATTGCAGATCCTTGTTCAGGAAGGTATTTACGAAAAATTGAGACTGGTTCCAACCATTACACTGTTTGTTAACTTGGGTGGTAAATTTGACCTGTAAAGTGCGTTCTGCCTGGGACGCCCATCCGATACGAGTCGGCAGAATTGCAGATCCTTTTTCAGGAAGGTATATACGAAAAATTAAACCCGTTTCCAGCCATTACACTTTTTATTAACTTTGGTGGTAAATTTGACCTGTAAAGTGCGTTCTGCCTGGGACGCCCATCCGATACGAGTCGGTAGAATTGCAGATCCTTGTTCAGGAAGGTATTTACGAAAAATTTAACCCGTTTCCAGCCATTACACTTTTTATTAACAAAACACCCCTGGGCTCTTGGTCTATATAGACCGATACTTGTATAAAGTTTCAACTCTCTAGCATAAATACACTGGGAGCTACAATGATAACAGACACAACCACACACACATAAACACACACACACAAATACAGACACCTTTGTGAAATCTACTCAGGAGGTCTGAAAAACACCTGAAACGAATAATTCCAGTGACATCCCGGTTTCGGTTTGTTTTCGAACACTAAACTTTTCCAGTGTATGGTATAAATGGGGAAAAGTAAAAAAATAATTAAGTATAATTAAAACGTAAACACATTTAGTTGGTTTCCAAATTAAATTTTGTTATCCTAATAATCTCATAAGCGTTACTTTTTAATGAAAATTCGTTAAAAAAAGTAATTTTGCAAGGCGGCACCAGGGCTATTTGAGGACCCTTTAACTTTTAGTAGTAAACACATAATGAACAACCAAAAGAATCCACATAACCACAAAGAACTTATGTTGTTTTTGTCATTGTCAAGAAACATAATATAAAACTTTACAATTTTATTTCCCAAACCCTTTGGATCCGACTTGGTAGAAAACATTATGAAAACTTATTGTTTCGATACTTTGAAGAGGTTGAATTCCGTAATTATTCTGTTAAAATTAAAATTTTATTTGTACTGCAGGGCTATAAGTTAATAGATATTAATTTGTTTAGAGGTTTTCCTCGACCCTTCTATTTTTGCCTTAAAGTTTTCCTAGAGTGGAATTTTCTGACCCTAAAACTCTTTTATAACTACTTTACATGCTTTTACAAAGTTCTCTATATTAGAACTTTTCTGCGATTAGTCTTTACAGGTTTGATGGATTCTAACAATAAATAATAAAATGAACCAGCTGTATACTCGATAACTCCGTCTGGTTATAATCAGTAATATTACTGGCATTCGCCAGCAGTAATAGTACTGGTATTTGCTAGCAGTAATATTACTGGCATTTGCCAGCAGTAATATTACTGGCATTCGCCAGCAGTAATATTACTGGCATTCACCAGCAGTAATATGACCTAAAATTGGCTTGTAAGAGTTGTTTTTCAATGAGGTTGGAAAACAACCAAACAACCTCATTAGAAGCTCATCTTTCTTTCGAAAATTTGCTAAAAAAACTCATAAAAATTTAAACTATAAACGTATCAGAATTTATTAAAAATAAAATGTTCGAGATTTATTTTGACTACTCCTTCCAACTGCTACTATGCAAACAACCCTGTCAGCAATATTTTTTAGAGGAAATGCATTCAGAAAGAAACACAGACATTCTTAATTTGGGAATTTTATGGAAATTATGTGAAATTATGAAATTTTATCCACGACTAGTTTTTCAAATTCTAACTCCATTAAAAAGACTAGGGGGTCTATATTATGTGGTTTATATTACCTACCAACCTATTCAATCTTTCATTGTTCAATTCAAAGAGACTAATACTTAGAGGGAGTACTTAGTTAGAATAAAACAGTGATAAGGGTCTAGTAGTGAGACTGAGTAGTGATCTAGTAGGGGTTTACTAAATGTAAGACAAAATGGTTACAAAATAATGTAATATTTACGAGAAATTGTAATCATTATGAAAAATCAAAAAAATGACGTCACCAATAAACAGCTAAGGTACAACGTTGCCCAGGGAATGATAAGAGGTGTTGTATCCTCTCTCGAAGTATGCCTCTTTTCTTCTTCTTAATTGGACTTAACAGTGGACTTAACTATTTTGTTAATTATGCTTCTTTTATTCAACTGAATATACTATTTAAAAAAGCAGCTGTTTTTAATCACTATCAACTTAATACAACGAATTATACCTTGATAAATACGCTCTATTTCGGTATCACTGTTTTCCCCTAGGGAGGGAAAATGACTTTCCCACCCTACTAGCGAAATTATATTCCTAACGAGGCAATTATTTAAATAAAGGCAGCGTGGAAGCATAATACCTTGTAGTATATCATCTCATGAATATAAAGTCAAAGCCTCACGAGATTTGTCACAAAACTTATAGAGGTTTAAAATAAGTGGTCTAAAGTGGTCAGTGTGGTCAATGAAACTTCTAATAAGTGGTCTAAACTGGTCAAAAACTTGCTCTCCTTTGAATGATTAAATAAGTTTAAAGGGTAAATACAAACAGAAAATAATTAATTAGATTTGGGAAAGTTTGTTCTAATGTATCTGAGATAAAAGCTCTCAGATAATCTAGACTAATGTTGAGTCATGTAAAACCTTTATAAGCATAACATATTGCTTTAATGTCTCTCTAAATAATTTGCTTATTTGTGGAAACTTTTAATATCTAGAGTATCTTTCAAACAAATTAATCTAAAATTAATTTGGGAGAACACTTAATGTATTCGCGTCTTCTTAATAAGGTTTATATCAATTAAAAGATGTAGTCTTCTTTCAGAATGACAATATGTGCTATTGTCTATAAACCAAAAAGAACTATTTGAACATTTTAATCCCTTTTAAAACTATTATTTTTTTTAATTAATTTGACTTTAAATTCAATTTAACCGTGTTATAAAGTCTTGTTATTTCATTTGACCGAGTTTGACTCTATTAATTATTAATTAATTAATCATTAACATTCGACACTATGTAACTGCGCAAGAGAAAACTAGGAATGTAAGATGCAATATTCTACATTCAGGAACTGTTTCAGCATTCTAAATTTTCCATTATCGGGATGGCTCAACATTATACAAGGATCTTGAATAAAGGGGATGACGCACTAATTCGATTTGCCATACAAAAAAGTGACCCCATCAAAAACCAAAAAATTGAGAGAATTCAACACGTAACACACGTCAAAAACCAACTGCACATGCTTGGTACACACTGCGCATGCTTAGAATTCTTATAACAGCGCAGGTATTAAATTTTAGAGGTAAACTTACCTCTCAATGGTTTCCCATGTTTATTGCTTGAGAAGGTTATAAACACGCTTAAACTATTGGAAGTATGGTCCAAAATTTAAATAAAATTAAATATGCACAAATGACTTAACAAGCACCAGAAGCAATTGTAACAATCACGAGAAACACAGAAGAAAGTTGAGAAGCAAACTCGACAACCTTGCTACATAACCTGCGTTTGGCGCTTTTTTTCATGATAACCAAGAGGAGGGTTCTTGATCAGGTATAGCCATAGAGATATATACTAGAGAGGGTATAGCCTATCTTAATACATTGAGACGCCTGAAACATTTTTAGTGGGGCTCTCAGGGGCTCTGTGTGACCTCATTGAAACCTCCTCCAAGAGGGAGTTAAGGATATAATTAATCAATTGTTTTCGGCTTCCCGCAGATTGTTTGTGTTGTGATTTGTATTTTAAACATTCTACTATAAATTTACTGTTTTTTTGTTCTGTTTATTTGATGATAATGATAATGAAATGTGGTCAGGTTACTTATTCGATGTTTCAAAATTCAACCAATAGGGCCCCTCTAGTAATATATCTCTATGATTGTAACAATCACGAAAAGCACAGAAGAAAGTTGAGTAGCAAACTCGACAACCTTGCTACATAACCTGCGTTTGGCGCCCTTTCTTCATTATAACCAAGGGGATGGTTCTTGATCAGGTATAGCTAGTTTCAGACAAGTAGTTATTGTACTGACTGGACCCTAAGGGCTTGAAACACGTTAGCCTCTATTACATGACAAACGATTTCTATTATATCACATGTCTAAGCTTTTCTCGCGCTATAATGCGCCAATACGTTAGCCCGATTTTACGCTCTTAGAACCTTATCTTTTACAATTTCTACTATTGTTATGTTCTTAGTTATTTGTTATAACAGAAAGAGGAAAAGCAAGGGAAAGTAGTTGTAAAAGTTTTCTTACCTTGTATAACCGCAACAAGACAACTTCGCTAAAACTTATAAAAGCGAACACAATCCTCACTTATTATCACTATTCCGACTAGGCAAAAGTTTACTCTAAACATTTCTTGTTTATAAATTAAATTTTACGCTAAAACATTCATATATTTATTTGCAATCACATTTAAATGTAATTTTCACTGCTTCTAAAGAATTAATTGTACACTGAGTATAGACAGCAAGAATATGCATGTCAAATGGCTGTAGCCAATTGAAAATATCGTCGATAAATTCAAAAAAATATACTTCATTAAAACTGACATCCTGTACAAATAAGTAGTCTTACAGTCTGTACTGTACAATCGGATCAATCGTCGCTCTGCTGTACAAATAAGTAGTCTTACAGTCTGTACTGTACAATCAGATCAATCGTCGCTCTGCTATACAAATAAGTAGTCTTACAGTCTGTACTGTACAATCAGATCAATCGTCGCTCTGCTGTACAAATAAGTAGTCTTACAGTCTGTACTGTACAATCAGATCAATCGTCGCTCCATTGTACAAAAAAATAGTCTTACAGTCTGTACTGTACAATCGGATCAACCATCGCTCCGTTGTACAAATAAGTAGTCTTACAGTCTGTACTGTACAATTGGATTAATCGTCGCTCTGCTGTACAAATAAGTAGTCTTACAGTCTGTACTGTACAATCAGATCAATCGTCGCTCCATTGTACAAAAAAGTAGTCTTACAGTCTGTACTGTAAAATCGGATCAACCATCGCTCCGTTGTACAAATAACGAGGGAGATAATACGAGAGCTGAAAACTTTTATCCCTTGTTGAATATTAAATTTTATCTACGACTAGAGAACAAATACTAACAACTATTAATCTATTATTGAGCTCCTTAATTGTTATTGTGTTAGTTTAGTTTATTCTTACCATGTCAATTACTCTGATGAAGAGAGAATAAAGTCACTATCTTCACATTATTTTATTGTAAGCTGTTAATAGAATAATGTGTAATACTATATTTGTAATTTAAACATTAGCGTGTGTATATTGTATATTCTACCCGTAGTACTAACATAACACCGAAAAAAAATCCTAAAAATTTCCTAAAATTCCTAAAAATTTTACTAAAAATTCTGTCAAGTTGGCAACACTTTCACTTTTCCTCCCTAGTGAGTAAAAGTACATTTACAGTGTGAGTTAACATGACTGTAAGTAGAACTTACAATACAAGGAGTAGATAAATAATTTTTACTACATTATCTTTACTATTTTCTAGCATGTTTCGTGTTGTGAAAAAATCTATTTTATTTAAATATAAAATAATTCTGACCCGGAGTTCCACAAGCTGGACCAAGTTTCTGTGCAATGAGTGCTTTTTTGCTTATCAATCCATTTCTTGCTTAAATTTCCAGTTTATGCTTTTCAATAAACTTATTTAACTTATACGTACTTAACTTTACAAGTTTGTTTTATATATATATATATATATATATATATATATATATATATATATATATATATATATATATATATATATGTACATACATACCTACTTTTTTATTGTACTATAAGAACTCCCCCCCTTTACATCCCGCTTAATTTTAGTCATAAGATTTTAAAAGTGTCATTCTTATGATGAAAATTCGCTAAAAGTACCTGGTTTACCTACAACCCCCAGATTGGTTTACCTCTCCCTCTTGCTACAACTGCCGCTACCATGTGTGATGGAATCAACTCATTAGAACGTTAAACCAATAGGGTGCTCCGAATTAAACGTTTCTGATCGAATAAATCCGTGATATAACTTAAATCTAATGGGAGTCAATGTTGTCTAATATTGGAGTCGAATCCCTCAATATTACTAAAAACCACATTACGGCACGAGTATGACTATACCCTACTACCCTTATGGATTTAAAATCCGCCTCCGTGGTTGAGGTCGTTAAGGCGTTAACATTATATCGTTATACCTCTAACAACACGAAGGTCTAGGGTTCAAATCCCAGGCGAAGCTCTTAGTTTATACTAGATTTATAACAATAAATCATCACCAACTTCAGATTATTCTAGGAACGATACGGTAGCCACAACCACCTAAGGGTCTTACCGTAGGGGTAATCACTGATGAGCCGCAAGGCTCTATACGGACACTATTAATACGAGTACTATAAAGTTATGGTTTCAAGAATAAGATTCAAATCTTACAGTGTGCTCGTCTTGTTTACAGCTAAAGCTATAAAAGCACCCTGTTAAGTCATGTAGAATATTTGCAGTTAAAAGTACTGTTAAATCAAAGTAGGTTGCACTTGATGAAATACTAGTATAGTGCTTGTAGTAGCTGATATCACTGTCTATAATTATAGACAGTGTAGCATTATATTTGTAGTAGATAAATTACACCTAATGGTGATAAAATAAATCCATGTTGAAAACTTTGTTTTAACTTAAAATTTTTAATATAGCCCTAAACAATTATTTGCGGACACGCCCTAAACCAACATGACTAAAATCAAACAAAGTTTTAACTTTAAATTGTAAAGGTAGAAAAGATAATACCAAGTCCAGTTAAACTTTTAGCACAAGATAATTGAATCTGGGTTTTCTATCTACTAACTTAAACAAAACTTTAATATAAGTAGAAGAACCAATCCTAAACAATATCAATAACACTGTCGCAGGACTTGAAAACTTGATTTTGTGTCTAAAAGTCTTACATTTACATATTAGGGTTAGAAAAGTTTTCAGGGAAACTTGGGAAGCTGTTTAATTAAAATAATTAAAAGATAAATGACATTACCCAATTTTGAATATCTTAACTGATTTTCAACCATACAGATATAAATTAGTTAAATGAGAGATATTTCTACTGAATACTATCTGTTATCTTTATTCTATTCTAGTTTATTAAAATATCATCGTATTATTTTAATAATATAATGTTACATAAATTCTTTTAATATAATATTATATAATATTTATATGATATTACTTACATTATATTAATTATATCATATTAATTATAATATTATATCAAATTAATTATAATATTACATCATATTAATTATAATATTATATCATATTAATTATAATAATATATAATATTAATTATAATAGTATATAATATTTATGATAATATTACATAAGATTAATTATAATATTATATCATATTAATTATTTTACAATTAATATGATACAGTTACAATGTCATAGCAGTTATAAGCTTGATTGGAATGTCATAAGGTTAACATCTTAGTTGAAAAGTTGAAATGAAATGGTAGAAATAATAAAAACCCAAACCAACTTGAATTTTCTGCAGGATCCATAATTAAAAAACAAATTTTCCGATTCACATAAATCGGAAAATTTGTGTGAATTAATTTTTTTATTCAATTATCCCTGATCTCAGTGTAGACCTACAATTCTTTTAAAAACTAAACATAAACAAGTAGATAAAGAACAAACTTCGTAAATGGGTAGTGATTGCAACGGCTTGCTGCAGCGATGTAAAATATTTGTCAAGTTTCAAATGGTGTGATCTATTTTACTATCTGACACTGAAGAGTGTTAATCCTTTTGGGTTATTAATAAAGAAAGTTTTAAGTTCAAATTCCAAAGTTTCAAGTCCCAATGAGTAGTTTCCATGACATACTGTATGATAGTGATCAGTAGAGGGATCTTAAGTTAATCTCCCCACATCAACTTAATTAGATCGGACCCTACACGACGTGTTTTTAAGATGAAAGCCGTTTCAATGCTTTTAAATAGATTAAACTCTAATGCAGCCGCTGTAAACCCTTTCTATCTGATAGCAGACCACATGACTGGTGTATCAACTTAAACGTAACACTAAAAGTAGATTATTGATATTGTTTAATGATATGATGTGATTAATTTTCAATTAAGATTCAATTTTTATTTATCCTTAGTAATCCTTAGTAATAGCCGCCTCCGTGGTCGAGATCGTAAGGCGTCAGTTATTAAACTAACCTTTGACACCCACGGAGGTCTGGGGTTCGCATCCCAGGTTACGCTCTCAGTTAATATAAGATAATTGTTCAAAACTTAACTCCAACTTTAGATTACACTTTGAGCGTAATGGTTGCCACGACCACTAGAGGTGGTTCCCGCAGGGGTTATCCCTGATGGGCCGCAGGGGTCTAAACGGGTATTATTATTATTATTATAATCTTTAGAACTCTCCCAAATATTTAATAATAAGGCGCTTGAGAGATTCCAGTTTCACACAACAGTAAAACCCTTTGTGTCAGAGAAAATGAAAGGATAGATTAAAATTAAGAATCATCGAATATGCTCATTTTAGCTTCCAGTAAATTTATAAAGAATTTAAAAAAATTGTTTCAAGGTAAATAAATTTTTGACAATATCGAGGTAAAATTTTGAAATAATCTGTGACTGTCATTTTTTATTAATTTATTGTAGCGAATTTCCTTTGGAAAAAATCGCTAATGGAACAGGCGTCGAGAAAATTCCGGTTTAAAGGTCTCTAATGACGAAAAATAGGTTTCGCAAACTTTATATATAAATACTTTATATAAATATATATATAATTATTATATATAAATACTTATATATAAATACTTCGATGCTTAGTTTTTATTAATTGTAATTCTATAAATATATAATAGCAATATATTTCATTATTGTATTATACGTTTTGTTAATTTCTTTTTTTTGCAGTTCATAGTTATATTTTTGACAGATTAACAAACTTTTCATTTAATTTTAAGCATTGCACCATCATCAATAAAGAAAAATTTAAGTAGCTTACGAGTTTTGACTTCTCGTACTTATTTGTTGAATTGCAACTTGATCTATCAACTTCTTGACTTTAAACAATTTATTTAATTATTGATGACTAAGCAAAATAGGGTATCGTATTCAAATATTATTATCTTCCGGGAAGACCCTAAATCTGATTTCGGTACTAAGTTTCATCTCTCTAGAATTAAAATTGCGTTATTTATACTTTTCCTATAAACCTACATGTTAACATTGCGTTATTTATACCTTTCCTATAAACCTACATATTAACAAATTATTTATACTTTTTCCTATAAACCTACATATTAAATTGCGTTATTTATACTTTTCCTATAAACCTACATATTAACATTGCGTTATTTATACTTTTCCTATAAACCTAATATAGCATTTATACTTTTCTAAAAACCTACATTAGTAGGCGAGGAAGAGCAAAAATAATCGCTGTGACGTCATTTTTATTATTCTAGATCCCTTAAAAATAACTCTTTTTAAAACTTAAATTCGAATTAACAAACTAAACTTGTAATAAAATAGCATCAATAATTAACATGATTTCTTTTCAATTATAAAAGTTAAATCAGTTTTATCTAGGTAAAATTGTAGAAGACCACAAAACAGAAAATATGTTTACAAGAACCTATAAAATCAAAAATAGTTATTTTACATTTAACACCCTATAGGGGTGGTTGAATTATAGATTCAAACCACTTGTAATGGAATTTTTAGTTATTATTTATATTTTAAAATAGTTATTTTATTAAATTTTCTCTTCTAGAGAAAACTGATGATACAATTTTAACCTCAAATATAAACCTGATAAGCTTTTCTAACATTGTATTTTATTTCTTGTTGGACCAAAAATATAATAATGAAAATAATAATATATTACTGCATTAAATATTTAAAATAGCTACACTAAAAACACTTTATACATTTTAAAGACTAATAATACCTTTATTTTTTACAGAACCGGATTTATTTTGAGGTAACCGCAGCTGTTTGTCGACAGTGGTTTGTCGAATACGTTTATATAGGTCGTTAAACTTTAGGCTATAAGGTGCAATATGTTTGCATATTTTGTGTCCCGCATATACTAGTTGTGTTGGTTTCATTGCAGTTGTGGGTTTTAAGTAAATTGTTTTTTCAGTTATTTACAACATTTTACAAATAATAATGTGTATTGCTAAATAAGCATAAGTATTTACGTGTAGGAATACTTGGTATTACAACACGTTAAAACTGGACTAGACCTTAAGCATTTGCATCGGAATATGATTTAATCTAAGTTCCTTTGGAGAAAATGAGCTTATGTAGAGTCATTTATATGAAATAAACCTAAATTAAATTATTTTAATGTAATATGTATTTGTAATAACAACACAGAAATGTCATTATGGCCGAGAAAAATGCCATGTACGCCATGTACGTTTTTAAAGAAAACTCATGAAGGCCCATGAGGGCCTTGTCTTGGCCCTTTCTGCTAGCTTTTGCCTAGATGATTCTATTTAAGAGTAAATCTGTATAAGAGAACATTCATTTTCCTGAAACATCATGTAAATGAATGAATAAATGACTTTTTTTGAGGTAGTACGTAATTGAGCACTTTATTGGACCGTTTTTAGGATGAGAAGCCAATTATTATTGTTATAGGAGGTTATTTAGTACTTTTCATCTCCGAGGACAGTTGAAATGTAAAAAAACTCCTAATATTCATATGTTGCCGCCATTACTGTAATGTAGCGTGTTCAAAAAACAATCTGTGTTAAACCTTCATGAGTTTTCTTTAAAACGTTCATTTTGTTTCTGTTTGTCGTAGACTAATTTTTTCGTTTTTAAAAGGTGTTCTAATTGACAATTTTTGTGTGTTTATTTGTAAAGGTTTTACATTTTTGAGTAAAAGTGTGAAGCTATGTATGAATTTAATGACGACGATAATATGGAGTTAATTGGACGTTTGTCTTTTTTAATTAATAGTACAGTTTATTTAATGAGTGGTACCTCAAACAAATAGTGTATGCAATCCGGCTGAGAATGTTTTAATTTCTTGAATTTCCCGGACTCGCTTCGCTCTCGGTAAATCTAATTGCCGTGACATAAAGACACTCCTCAGCCTTATGGCATAAATAACTATTTATTTATTCTAAAAAAAATAAATAAAAGTCATTCATTCATTCAATAAAAAAAAAACCATGTAAATATTAAACACAGCTGACAGCTTGGCTGTCCATGATTGCTATGCCATCATTCCTTCACTAAATAAAAAGCCTTTCACTTCTATTACTGTCAATTAAAGCGTGCCAGGTTTTCGATATTTAGATCTGAGAACACCACTTGCGTCCATTGTAAGACTAAACCGGAATTACTTTGGAACCCTCAGTCAGACACACACTATATAATTTCCAAGAGAGTAATTATACCGCACATAGATCATTGAGAGTAAATATAGTATCAATGAACCTGTGGTACTCGTCTAAAATATTTTAGAAGATTACTCGTCTAAAATATTTTCAAAAATTTGAAAATAGTAGAAGGTCCTACTTCACTGTCTGGAAAGAAATTTTTAGTGACCATGCTGAGAAGTCTGTACTTTCTGGGCATGAACTTCTGATGAGTAAAAAAAATATGGCAGTAAAAAGAATTTAAATACGATTATTGTCGTAAATTAGCTTTTCTGAGTAGCAACCTTGCCTCGTAAATCTATTTTACGTACCTAGGAACGTAAAATACACTTTTATGTCTCTAAATACGTAAATCACACTTATACGTTCCTAGGGACATAAATTTCACTTTTGCGTCCTAAGGGATGTCAAATGTATTTGCGAGATCAGACCACTATTTATGAAAACTTCATAATACAGACGCAAGTTGGCATATAGTTATTTACATTGGTTAGATAAAATACGGGCGCTCGGCCCGTAGCTCCTACGCACCCTCAGCGGTTCGTGGCCACATTGTTGTTCTTTTATATTATTTGTTGTTTTATTATTACTTGTTGGTACTTAGCATTTTGCCATGTATTTAGCGATCTTATATAGTCTCACCTTACAAACCTGCAGAATGGGCTTCGCCATGGCCCTTCAGGTGCCATATAGACAAACCCCGACAAGCCTCGGGAGGTAACTAATTTAAATCTGTTGGTCTGGGGGTCATCTAATATTTTTTTTTCATTACATAAAAAATTTTACCTCAAGTATAGTGAACTTTCTTTCCTCCCTTATTAAGAAAATAAGTATTATATTACTGCTTCGAACAACTATAGTTCCTTCGCTATCGTTCGCCATCAAAACAGTTTCGCAGCATTAAAAACAAAACAGCGGCTTTGCTGCCATATCGTGTAAGCTACTATTCATTTCAACTATTTTAGAGAAAGCAACTTTTTTAACAAACTTTCAAAATATCTTATACTACATGATACACCGCAATCTTTCCCTTTAAATTATGTATAAATTTATAATTAAAACCCAGATGAGTTTTAAAAAACTCGCGGAGTTCATGAATTATTCAAATTCTACAAAACTTACTGAATTTATTCTACAAGTTTTGTTCGTTATAGTTTTCTATTTTTCTGACTTTGTGCGGTAGCAGATGTAGTGCGGAGTTAAGCCGTGTTCGAGCTTCATATGTTACTTATGAACTTAAATTTATCGAGATTACTAGAAAAAAAACAAAAGTCAGGTTTTATTCTGACTTTATTTTATATTAGAAAAGTTATGTGTTATTAGAAAAGTTGCAGTTAAGTCGTTAATAATTTCAATTTTTAATGAGCTTTTAATTATATTTATTGAGGTGTCTCCAGTTTCTATAATTTATTGATTATTTTAAACCGTGACATAAATGTTTTGTATGATGAGGTTTTAATATATTAGAATTATTTCAATATTCTGAGTTGAATTGGAAACATTTTAGAGGAAATATATAAAGAAATACACACGACACGGGGGATTCAAACCTGGGTTAAAAACACCAAACTAAGAGGAAAGTGTGCATAATAAATTGTTGCGGATTTAGTATTCCGTCGTCAATAAATTTACTTTGTTTATGTATATAAGATTTAACATTCGTTCTGCCACTAAAAATATAAATAGTACAAAAAGATATGAAATCTATAACAGTTTTTTTTTCTTTCAATTGTATTTTCTGGTAATGGTTGTTTACGAACCATGGAGGTAACATAGTCATTAAACCCGGTTTTATTTCCTTCGGGTTCTGCCTCAGAAATAATTATGTTTAATCCAGAGATGGAAGCCTTTATCCTCTCCTCGTTCCACGGCCACATTTTTGTTATCCTGCGTCAGTTTGTCATATTACCTGTTTTACTTATAAATTTGGTTCCTAAGGCGTAGTTTAATCGCGAGGCGTAGCCGAGAGAGTTAATTATTAGGAGGGTCTAATGACTGTTTTCTCCTGTGTTACGTACAAGATTTACAACATTTTTATATAAACACAGTTTTCCCTAATTTCAATACTTTATTCTTCTTTCCCCCTCTTCTTTACTGACAGCGAATCAATGAAGAAATTTCTACATTGTCCAAGAGCCGAACCTAAAAAACTTGTGACTCATTTTGTACTACTTCAAACCAAATGTTTCTGAAATTATATCTTAAATTTTGAAAGAAAAGCATAGTTTGCATTTTCAGAAAAAGCCTTTCATATGATTTCGCATGCTCAAAATTTTATAAAATCGCATAAATTTCAGTTTTCTTGCAATAAGTGGTTCCCTGTAAATCGAGTGCAAAACATGAAGAGACATTTTTTTTAAATTTTAAAGTTGATAAAATTTCCTATAAAACGAGTATTTTTTTTTGTCAAAATTTGATAGTTACAACGAAAGTTATGACATTTCTTAAATGGCCAAACAAATTCACAAAAAGGTCAATATTTTTTCAAAAAAATTCGCTGACTTTGCATAAATTAACATTTTTTTGGTGTTTTTGAAGGAGCCACAATTTTGGTTGTAGTCATCTGATTTTGCTAATTAAACAGTCGTTTTATGGGAAGCTTTAAAAATGGTTTCTTCATGTTTTGTACACGACTTACAGGAAACCACTTATTACAATAAAATTGAAATTTATGCGGTTTTTATAAAATTTTGAGCATGCGCAATCATATGAAAGGCTCTACTCTGGATAGGCAGACTATGCTTTTCTTTCAAAATGTAAGGTAAAATTTCAGAAAACTTTGGTTTGAAGTAGTACAAAATGAGTCACATTTTTCAGACCTGGCTCTTGGACTAACAGGAACAAACACTTTATTGCCATTTTGCATTTTTGAGAGCACAAGCCTATGTTAAGATCATTTAATGATCTATCACTAATACAGACAGGTTTAATGATGTAGTATTTTGGTGCCGAGGCTATGCAGGTATAGTTAATCAAACTTTCTGCTTTTATGAGACCGGCAGTAAATTAGATACTGCCGCTCTCAAAACAAAAGGCCTTCATGGATTTGGTCGCTCCGCGGTCGTATTGTTGTTCGGCGTCAGTTTGTGCTTCAGTTTTTGTAAGTGGCATATTGCCACGATATTAGCAAATTTTTAAAAGTATTAGTCAAAAACCTTGATTTGCTTACATGACTTTATTTGTCAAACAATAAAATCAAAAATTGTGGTAACTAACTATAATTTATCTTGACTTTCTTTTTGCCATGCATTGTTTGCTATAGAGATGCCATAATGAGTGATTCAGATCATACATAATGAAGCATATTTCATTTTGCTCCAAAGTGTTTTCAATTTTTAGTGAACATTTTTAAATTTATACTAGAGGGGGCATGGTTTATCTAAATACCTTGAGAGGCTTGAAATATCTTTTTGGGGCTCTCAAGGGCTCTGTATAACCTCATTGAAACCTCCTTCAAGAGTGAGTTAAGGATATAATACATTTATTTCGGCTTCCCGCACATTGTTTGTGTTTTGATTTGTATTTTAAACGTTTTACTATTCGCGATTCAAAGTCCGTAGCAGCGCCACCGTCGTTGATAAGAAATTGTAACGAAAGGGTGATCGTTGTTAAAGTCCTTATGGTGGATTTCTGGTTTTTCTATTTGTTACGATTTTTCTTAAAATTTTTATCAAAGTGCTTTTTAATTTAACTAATTTTAGGGCGTATGAACTCAGTAGAATCACAATTTCATTGAAAAATAGCGTTTTAATGGGTTGTCACGAGTATTTAAATTGAGTGATAAGAAGATGAAGATCATAATGTAGTGTTTTATTTTATTTATTGTTAATAATTGATGTTACTTTAATAATTTTTAGTTTGCACAAACACACAAAATTACCATTTATGCATTAAATTGTTTAAATAGTTTTAACAGGTATTTAAATTAACTGATAAGAAAGCCGATTTCACTGTAATGGGTTTTAATTTATGAATAATTTTTATTTATGCTCTAGTTCTAATAATAATCGTTCTAATTAATAACTCAATAAATTCACTTTTGTAAAATGTTTGTTTAAATTATCCGTTTAGGTTTATTATTTCTGGGTTAAATCGACGAATCCAAGTCTTGGTGTGATAAGAGCCTGATTCTATTATTTAAAATCCTGGAATTATCGAAATATTATCTACATATATTTGCAATTTTTTAGTACCGATGGTTGTTCTAATAATTTTCATCACATTTATCACAAATTAACTAACAATAAATAAATAAAAGAAGAATTTACAACGGCTCCCAATTTTTGATCACCCTTTCGTTTTCCGCCATTGGTATTGCCAACCTTACAACTATCTCTTTGAATCGCGAATAAGTTTTGTAATGATTATTTGGTTATATTAAGAGAAGGTGGTCAGGTTACTTTTTCGATGTTTCAAAATTGAACCTATAGTAATAATCCTCTCTAGAATAATATCTAGTATAATAAGCCTCTCTATCTAGTTATAATATCTCTATGCATATAATGGTAAAATAATTTTTAAATTTATGTTGAGTCGTTATTGTAGAATTAATGACGTCATATATATTTTATAAGAAATAATGCTCTATTCTAAAATCGGATCAACATTCAATCTGCTCAGAGAAAGCGTTGGAAAGCTATCATGGTATTGTTATTATTTGAGCAGAGCTGAAGCTTTCTCGCAGAAAAGCTGTCCGTTTTCTTTATAATGTTAAGTTAAATTGTTGACTCGTATCATTCTTTATTCTCTCATGTTTTCAATTAAAAGATCGAGTAATTAAAAAACAAACAAGCCAAAGTTTTAAAAATCAAGTAGTAGCTTAAACTTTATTTCATGTTGCACTTCTTGGACTTGTTCTAACTTAACATCAACTTAACTCTCCTACTTGAATATGTTTAACCGGACGTGTTTTTGAGAAGCGTTATATGCGCAAGACTGATGGTCAGAATACGCAAAGTTGGACATGGAATGCGTACCGATGTATGTTGGGTTTTATTTAACAAGGTTCACACGTCTTATAAAACCAGAAGTCGGTATAAAAGTATAAAAAGAAAAAAAAAACGTATTTAAATAGCTAACATGGTCGAGATTTAAAATAAATAACGTTTTTTATTTGTATCCAAATTCTTTCAAAGGTAGTTAAAATTGATGGATGAAGGTTGGATAGGTATTTATTACAATAAAGGTAACCTTACCAGTTTTTAGAGAAAATATTTCAACTGATGTTTATTCAAAAGAGATCAGTAAGAAACACGTGGCAATTTATCGTCAAATTTGTCATTTACTAACACTTTAAGCATTATGTACTCTATTAAATAGCGATGACAACAGACCACAGAATTTCATGCGCGGACTTAACTAAGTACTTTTACGTTGACTTACTTTTTTCATTTTAATCCACAAGTCATCGCATCATGTTTTGGTATAAAATAATTATGTTCGATAGTGTTGTATTTTATACTTTGACTTTAAAATTTTATTTTATGAATAATCAAAAAGACGAAATATAACAGTACTAGATAACGAAATGACGAAAGATAACACGGTGCTATAGCAATAATTCTAAGTTGACCTCTGGGAGTTTAAATACCTAATTATTTATGCCTAATTTAATTATACCTAATAACCAAAATTTATAACTTCAGTAAGTGCAGTGGAATTTTCTTCAATAATATCAACACTAACAACGTCTTTTCACTAAATTTAAACTTTATTTGCAGAGCCGGCTTTCGGCAATAATGTCATCTACAGTGCCTAAACAAGTAATAACAAGACTTAGCAAATAATAATAACATCAAGTAGATAAATAAAAAAGCAAATAAATAAGTAAAGTCTAAAAAAGTTAAAACACAATTAAAAAAAAGTTAAATAAATAAACAGTATATACATTAGAAAAACACCTAAAACAATAAAAAAGATCAGTTACCGTGGTCTTTCAATTCATCAACATGAGCCGCAGCTGTACTCACCGACTCGTTAACACCCCTCTCTTAGAAGAAAAAGGCATCGTCTATCATATCGCGAAGAATAACGGTTATGATACTTCTATTGTTGACAAACTAACTGAAAGGAAGTAGAGACAGAAAGCCCTTAAAATTATCCATCCCGAAGGACTAGAAGGCGTGACGTCGGAAGGCCCTAGTAAATGGTGCTCTGTCCCATACATCGGCCCCGTCTCCAATAAAGTATCTAACTGCTTAAAGAAAGGCGGTCTGCGTGCTGCCCTCCGTCCTGTCTCCACATTAAGGCAAGCACTATCCAAGCCTAAGGACGCTATTGAGCCGATGGAGAAAAGTGGGGTATACGTTATTTAATGTGGAGTTCAAGAGTGTGGAAAATACTAAATAAATAAATAAATTGGCTATATTTAACAAAGTAATACACATACACACATACATAATATTCATACATCCATTTATACACACATACATTTAAATTTTATTTCTAATTAGCTTTTTGATTTTTTTTACTATTCGTAGTTGAAGTTCTCTAATAAAAAAAGCCTGTATTTTCTTATACTAATTATGTAGGTTACAAGATTATTATAGTCCCCAAAATTAAGAAGCTGTATATATGTGGAAAATACTATTTAGGGCAGACGGGGCGCAAATTTTCCACCCGCTTTAAAAAACTTAAAGGGCCCCTAACTTCTACGCCCACACATCGAAAAAGAGGCCCACAGAAAAGAAGGTCATAAGGTCGGTTTCCTTCATTTTGAAAATAAAGGGATGAAATTAAATTCCTTAGAAATTTTTGAGATTAGAAGAGCGCTAGATAGTGATGGTGACATGTGTTTGAATGATAAGACTGACGGCAGGGGTTCTGTTATTATACAAACTCTAGCGAGTTCTATTAAAACCCTTCTGTCAGCGATTCCATGAACTGAAAGACTCAACATCCCCCACGGTAACTGATCTTTTATTGTTTTAGGGTTTTTCTAATGTAATATACTGTTTTATTTATTTAAACCTTTTATTATTGTGTTTTAACTTTTATTAGACTTAACTTTTTATTTGCTTTTTTATTTTATTTATCTACTTTGATGTTATTATTATTTGCTAAGTCTGTTATTGCTTGTTTAGGCACTGTAGATGGCATTATTGCTGAAAGCCGGCTCTGCAAAATAAAGTTTAAATTTAGTGGAAAGACATTTCCACTAAATTTGGTGTTGATATTAACCAAAATTTGTTTTTCTAAAGTTACATTAAAAAGTTAAATTGGAACATACCATTATAAGGATCATTTCTGAAACTGCTTTATATCCTGGACAATTTGATACCAGTATCGATTTGATACCAATCACCGGAATTTGATTGTTTCCTGACCTGAGTTTTTCTCATACAATGCATTAGATGTAATGAATTCTGGTATATCAGCTTATTTTTAATTATAACGGTAATAGTTCTAATGTATGTCCAACGATAGCTCGGGAAACACCTGAATTAATTAATTATTTTTTTTATTTTGGTATCTAACAAATTAAATTATTTATTTAAGTATCTGAATTGCTTGGGGTATGACACAGCTTTTGAAATAATTAATATAAAGTTTGCTCTTATTTAAATTTTTAAAGTAACCGTTGAACAACAAAATTTGGTAATTACATTTTAACACATTTTGCTAGACGATTACCAAACAAATAATTGGGTATTTAAACTTCTACTTTATAATATCAATTTTATCGCGATAGCTCCACATGAAGCTGAGTTAATCAGATTGATGTGTTTGAAATGTATCACTCTGTAACATAGAGATATATACTGAGGGGGCATAGCCTATCTCAATACATTAAGAGGCCTGAAACATCATTTTGGGGCTCTCAGGGGCTCTGTGTAACCTCATTGAAACCTCTTCAGAGAGTAGTTAAGGTTATAATAAATCAATTTTTTTCGGCTTCCTGCACGTTGTTTGTGATTTAATTTATATTTTCAGCGTTCTACAGTATAATTCACTGTAATTTTGTTCTGTTTATATGATTACTGATAGTCGAAGTTGGTCAGGTTATTTTTCTATGTTTCAAAATTTAACCAATAGGGCCCCTCTAGAAATAATATCTCTATGCCTGTAAAGGTAAAGTGAAGTCGGTCGGCTTCGGAGAGATTTTAGTTTAAAGGATACATTTGAAAACCCATTAGATTTTTCCCAGCTAGTTTGGGACTTTGGATGCCGTTTACATACAGGGCTTTGTCTTTTGCCCTTTATTCAGACAAATAAGGGAACGGAGCTCAGAAATTACTACTTTTTTATCATATCACAAAGTTCGACCATAAATGATAATAACCATTGTGAATGTAATAAATAACGTAATGTAATAATAACTAATGTACGTAATGTAATAAATAACGTATATGTAATAAATAACGTAATGTAATGGTAATAAATAACGTAATGTAATAAATAACGTAATGTAATAAATAACGTAATGTAATAAATAACGTAATGTAATAAATAACATGCAGCTTATGCTTAAAACTTACCATATAGAGGTTTTATAGGTGATATATACCATAAACTCTAATCATACAACATTAATATTAACTTCTGAAAATTATCGAAATTATTATTGCACTTTTATTACTTTTATGACTAAAACTATAAAAATCATAAAAGCTAGTAAAACTAAAATATGTTTTAAAACCCTGCGATACTCAACTTTTTATAGGTTACTTTAGGTTTTACCTTTATAAGGTTATTTTTCATCATCAATACTTTATATATATATGGAGAAGTTGAAACAATTTTTTACTGCTATTTTTATCTTTCTCAGTACTTTTTGGTTTTTCAAATGAAATTGCTGGAAAAGCTGCAATTTTCATCACTCGAGATGTAACAGTGGTTTTTAATACATTTTATGGTGTATTTTATAACCAATTTATTTCGAGATAAATGTTATATGTTGGAAACTTTAAATACTTTAATAAAATTTAGAGTGAACGTAAAAATAACTCTTATTTTTTAAAAGACTTTAAATTTCCAAATAATACGCAAAACTAAATTAACTCAATTATAAATTTTATTATAGTCATAGTAATTATTTATTTATTTATTTATTTATTATTGAGGTGCTTAACACTAAGGTCATCAGCACCTCTTCTATATAGACAAACAGTAATTATTTTTTATTTATTTGTTCTTATTTTCACAGAAATTTGTATTAAATTATTTTACATTAATATATTTATTAGTAATTATAAAAACAGTAATGATGACCAGGAGTCACTGGTTCCCCTCCATCAGCACAGGGCTTTTCCTAAAGATGGAGGTAATATTTTAGTTAACAAGTTACTATTAATGCATGTTAATTTTTGTTTTTATGTCATATTATTTATTTTTTGTACTTAAATAATATTGTAAAACTTATCAAATAAAATAAAATGTTGAAAAAAAAAAATAAGGAGATGGCATGATTGTAACATTTATTATGTGAGCAATAAAGTTTACTGTGTTTTGCTTATCACTTTTTACTTTTCCTCATTTATATCGTAGGAATATAGGGAAAGTATTGTGTTGGCAAAAAAAAATCCGAACCCAGAATGTCACCGGAATTATCCGGGTAAAGTTTCTTGTTGAGTTTGATTCGCAATTCGGACCGTAAAGCATTCACAGGCCTTAAACAAATTTGAAAAAACGACTCAAAGTGATAATACTGGAGAAAATCCGTTTAAAATGTTTTGGGATTTCCGCTGTTGTCTTTCAATATTCCTACGGTAGTATGTGAGAAAAGCAAGTAATTTTGCTTGATTATATTTTGAAAGGAATAAAGCTCATGGCCATTCTTGACATAGGATATTTTTGAGTTTTCTAAACCTAACTTGAAAGTTATTATTATATGGAATAACACTCTTTCTGATTAGCAACACCAATAGTTGGTTTTATGAACAGTTTTACAGTCAATTTTTACTGCACTTCTTTCTTGCTAAATTTAAGTGGATGGGGGGAGGGAGGAATATAAAGATTTTAGGAACGAGCAATGAATTGGAGAGGTAAAAAATTATGCTTGAGAAAGTTATGATTGTAATAAAACTTGCATTTATTAAACAAGCTATCGAGAAGAGTAGTTGTTAGACTTTATTACAACTCTTAATTTATTATGTATATTTCAGGTTTTTCTCAAACATAATACATGTTGAAGAATAAGAATGTCTTGCCATGTTACACCCCTCCATACATTTATAAACATTGTACTCTTAAACTTCCAGAGTCAAAGAGAAACTTTACGTCCATATGGTCATAATCAATAAACCTAAACTCTTAAAAAAAATCTGGCTCGGTGGTCAACAAACGTGCTTAACAACCCATTTCTTGCTAATGTTTCGGTTTATGCTTTAGAATGCGCATAATCATCCAGTTGGTTATACAAAATTATGACACTAAAATTAACAGTACGAACTATTATTTGTACTAGTTCAGAGCTTAGTTACTGTTTATCTTTAAAGGTTTTAGTACATTTCCTTTGAAAAATACAGAGAAATTGAGTTACGAGCAGTGCTTGACAACTGAGTATCTGCTTAGGTTCTAAAGCATTAACCGGAACCTTAAACAAGAAATATGTTGTTAAGCACGGAAACACGCATTCCAAATGAAATTCGCCTGTCATGCGGACCACCGCACCAGAATTATTGTGTAGTTGTAAACTTATGTTACGTAAAAAACGATAAAAAATTATCGTCCCTACCAGGATTCGAAAACAGGTACCTTGAGTTTGAGTACTTGTATCGACTCCGGACCTCTGCCATTCAACTCGCAGGCCCAAAAAGCATGAAGAACGACTTCCCACTTAAAATGTGTTGTTTAAGGGTCAAATTTTAGGTTTTTTGGTATTGAGAACCGTTTTTTTTACTTTTCGGTCACTTAGAGTGATCAAATTATCTTCGGACCGGTTTTATTCGATTCAGTGCTCAAAAATACATAAAAAACGACACCCTACTCGAAATTTTATTTTCATCGACCAAAGTTTTGGTTTTAGGTAATTTATTGTGGTTTTTTCGACATTTTGGTCACTTATATTAATTACTTAGCGTCTCAAAAACAATATTGATCTTTTTGCAGCAAAAAATATTAACCCTGAATTTTGCCGACTTTTTAAAATTTTTGCTGACTCGGCAAACCAGGTTAATGACGTCAGAAAACCTGCTTTTCAATATGGTTCGTGTCCTCATCAAGGTTGATTATGTAATATAAATCTGTCCGAAAAATAGCGTGAAATACACACACACACATGTTTTTATCATTAGGACCTAGAAACGGATTTTTGTCGTTGTCCGAGGTCCGACTTCTGCCATGATGCCTATCCCATTAGCGAATTTATTCCCTAAAGGAAATTCGTTAAAAATTTGGAGCATAATCAAACTCATTAACAATATCAATATTCTTCCACAATAACTTATTTAACATTTATTTCGTTTACACGTGGGGTTTGGCAGGGGTTTCAACCCCCTGAGGGGTTGAACAACATATGCCGAGGGAGGCAGTTGTCATGTGAACGGGATTGATCGCGGGGTTTAACCCTCAAACTCATTCTTAACCGGGTAGAGTTAAAACTATAGGTTAGAAAATACCAAGTGAACAGTTGAGGTTAA
>JACMZG010000008.1:4731445-4820564 GCA_018340805.1 Microvelia longipes
CCATGCATGATGGCGGTAAGAGAGCACCGCTCGTCTCTGGTAAGTACTTCACATTATATTCTTCGGAATTAATTGAAGGTCAGAGTGAGTTCAGGCTCTGTCGGCGCCCTGATGAGTTAGACGTAACGAAACAGAGTGGGACATGACATTATGTCGAGCCATCAATGATGACGAATGTCGAATGATGGAACAGTTCCCAGATGTAGCATTGCATTTTGCTTGTTACATTTCCTAGGTGTCTCTCGCACAATTATATTGTGTCAACTATTCATGTTTTGCAAAACTCGGTAGTATCAAATGATATATGTTTTGCTTGCCATGCATGATGGCGGTAAGAGAGCACCGCTCGTCTCTGGTAAGTACTTCACATTATATTCTTCGGAATTAATTGAAGGTCAGAGTGAGTTCAGGCTCTGTCGGCGCCCTGATGAGTTAGACGTAACGAAACAGAGTGGGACATGACTTATGTCGAGCCATCAATGATGACGAATGTCGAATGATGGACAGTTCCCAGATGTAGCATTGCATTTTGCTTTTACATTTCCTAGTGTCTCTCGCACAATTATTGTGTCAACTATTCATGTTTGCAAAAACTCGGTAGTATCAAATGATATATGTTTTGCTTGCCATGCATGATGGCGTAAGAGAGCACCGCTCGTCTCTGGTAAGTACTTCACATTATATTCTTCGAATTAATTAAGGTCAGAGTGGAGTTCAGGCTCTGTCGGCGCCCTGATGAAGTTAGACGTAACGAAACAGAGTGGACATGACATTATGTCGAGCCATCAATGATGACGAATGTCGAATGATGGAACAGTTCCCAGATGTAGCATTGCATTTTGCTTGTTACATTTCCTAGGTGTCTCTCGCACAATTATATTGTGTCAACCCTTACCTTTCTTTATCACGGCCTTGCTGAACTTCGGGCAGCCGTGATCCTTTGGGTCAACATATTGATCCATTTTCCCTAGAAACACTTTATCTCTTGAGCGCGACAACGAACAAAAATCTAGTTGGCCAATAAGATGCATTTTTGTGTCAAATTTGATTCTTATTAAAGCAAGCGTATATACTGGGATACAAACAAAGAAAGCGTACATATAAGGTAAGTAAATCCTTAAAAATATGGTGTCCTTAAAACCCTAAATCTAGGAAATCCGTGGAAAGTTATTTTCTACCCCCATTAAGTTAACCCGTGCTAGTTTAACTTTACCATTACTTTACATCGTAGTTATTTACCAAATATGGTAATTATGTTACCACTAATAATAATACCCGTTTAGAGCCTTGCCGCCCATCAGTGATAACCCCTGCGGGAACCACCTCTAGTGATTGTAGCAACCGTTAAGCTCAAAATGTCATCTAAAGTTGGCATAATCTATAAGTTATTTAAACAATAATCTTATATTAACTGAGAGCGTAACCTGGGACTTTGTTACGACTATTCTTGTAAATTTGACTATTTACGTTGGAACACACATTTATCAAAGTTAACGATAATTCACCAAGAGTCACCGAATACCAGACAAATGTATAATACCATCGGGAAACAAAAAATGTCGAGAAGTGTCGTTTTGATGTTTGTTCGAATTGATTGACAAACGCCCGAATAGAACCTTGAATAACAATCCATTTATTGCTGAGATGTTTGCTTTATACTTGATAACCTGAACAACATAACAACTTTTTACTCAATTATTGCTGGTTTTTTTTTAAAGAAATGTAGTACAACATTTTAAAAATATTAACAGAAAACTGAGCAGTGGATTCAACACAGCTAACAAATAACAACACCAAAATCTCTCCACAAAACCTTTATTAAAACCAGAGCCGGCTTTCGACCTCACGATCTTCATCAGTACCTAGCCAACAAATATTAAAGAAATGAACTAAAATACATAATATAATATAGTAAAAATATAAAAACTACGTAATAATAAAGATAAACTTAAAAATAAAAATAAATTTAGAGGTGTCAAAAAATTAAAAGTTAAAATACATAAAACATCACAACTATTCTAACTTTTAATTTTTTGACACCTCTAAATTTATTTTTCATTTTTATTTTTAAGTTTATCTTTATTATTACGTAGTTTTTTATATTTTTACTATATTATATTATGTATTTTAGTTCATTTCCTTAATATTTGTTGGATAGGCACTAATGATGATCGTGAGGTCGAAAGCCGGCTCTGGTTTTAATAAAGGTTTTGTGGAGAGATTTTAGTGTTGTTATTTGTTATTTTAAGAATACACGTGAATTCTTTTGCAGTGTATTTCCAATATAGACAATATAGAATATTTCCAATATTCTTTTGCAGTGTCTTTCCAATATAGACTGGAAAGATTGAATTTTATAATAATCACGATAACCATGGGCATTGACTTAATGAAAACCATGAAAAAGTTAAATAACAAGTAGTAATGCTACTGCATAGGCATTAAAGAAACAAGCAAACGCAAGCGAATAATTGGGTACGGGGTACCTCGGAACTTTTCCTTATCATATCGGACTAGCTTCGCTTGTCCTCAGATTAATACATCCTTTTTTCCAGCAGTCACCCATCCAGGCACTGACCACGCTTGATGCTGCTTGACTTATATGATCCAACAAAAATCATAGATATACTTGTCGTATTGAAACAAAACTTATTTATTAAGAAAGGAAAACACTCGTACTAAATTTCAACTTAAGTGAATTATTTTCCTATTTTATATAATTGTTTAAAAAAGTGCACAAGCTTAGAATAATACTATAACACTACTGAGCACTACTGATAACACGAAAGCCGGTTCATTGGTGCAACTAAGTAATGCTGCCACCCTTACAATATACAATTTTCTAAAAATCAATTTGGCAATACTTCCGGTTGCTGAATTATTATGTTCTATTATTAATTAATGATTGATTATTCATAAAATACTAATATTAATATCGGTGCATAACAATATTTTATGCATTTTAAATTGTAGTTTAACGTATTTATTAAAATTATATATAAAAAGTAGTCCTCGTCAACTAAATGTAGATTCTTGTATTCAGCCACCCTTTTGCCATCTAAGACCGGTTTTATTAAATACTCAGCAGGTGTTTTAAGTTATTATATTTGTTCTTTACGACCCTTCTTCATTAATAGATATTTATGACACATATTTAAAATAATGTTTTGTTGTCAGGTTGGCAGCATTACTTAGTTGCACCAGTCAACCGGCTTTCGTGTTATCAGTGGAATTACATTGTGTTTACGGTCCTGTGCTCCTTCTATATATAGTATTATTCTAAGTGCACAAGTCATATGATAAAAATTGAACTAATGATGACAATGAGAAGAAACTTAGCACATATGTTAGTCTTATACGTAGCTACGTGCGTGCAAAATATCAATCCAATCTCATCATTTATCTACGTTTTAATGATCTTTCAAAATTTTCATTATTGCGGGTTAATGACGCCATAAAAATATTTTTTGAATTGCACAACTACACTTACGGACTGATTTTTTTTACAAAGTTTCAACTCTTCAGCATAATTGCACAAAGAGCTACGATGATAACAGACACACACACTCATGTATAGACAGACAACTTTGTGAAAACCATTTAGGGAGGCCTTAATAACACCTGAAACGAATAATTCCGGTTTCATCGCGGTTTCGGATTTTTTCGCAAACATAATACTTTTCCTATATACCTACGGTATAAATGAGGAAAAGTAAATAGAGATTGCCAAGCATAGAAGCAAGAATCTTAAATTAAATTCGCCCAGTTAATATCCAGTTTAAAACAGTACAAAATTAGAAAAGAGATGATGATTCATGATTTGAAATTTTAACAGAATAGCAGAGAACGTTAAACAAGTTATATTGCTATTTTCTCGTTATTTGGTCCCCACAAATAAAATCAATAAAAACAACAAAATTTAAATTCATTATCTATTTATTTATATTTTATTTAACACATTTTTTTCGCTGTTAATATAATTAATTTTTTTACAAAAAAAAAATAAAAACAGTAACAATAATTAATTACATTGAATATTTGTTTTTTTTATTTATTATTACAATAAATTTACAAAAAAAAGAAAATCTTACAAATTACAGTTACAACTCTGTTTTCATTTCACTCAAATTGTTTATAGATTTTCCAATAAAATTTAATTGATTAAAAATATAATTATACACAGTGATAGGCATAAAATGAAAACCTATTTACAACATTTTATTATACAAAAAAGTTAATTATTTTAGCTTTTACTTAATTTATCGGTTTTAATTCATCTTATCTATTAATGACTTAACAATTTTCATTTTAATACTTAATTATTTTATCAATACTTTATGTTTATTTGATTATAAATACATTTAATTTTATGATTATTTATTTCATTTTATTATTACTATAATAAAACTAACTTAAAGATAATTTTATTATAGTTAATATTTTTTTTAATTATATTTTTACACATATTTTTTTATGTTTTTCTTAGTAATTTTTATATGGAAATAATTTAATAGTTTTTTTTAATTTACGTTAAGCTTTTGTTAAAAACCACACTTTAATTAAATAGTTTTAATTTTAAAATTATTATTTCAATAATTTAATAAGCCAATAACGAAACAGCCTTGTAAAATAAATAATTAAATAAAATTATAAAGAAAAAAAGAAAGAATTAAAAAAGTTTAAAAATCGCCTCAGGTCATTAAAAAAAAGACGACAAGAAAAAAGGATATTACCTTTACAGATGATAATTAAAAAAATTATTTAAAAAAAGTTATTAAAAAAGAAGGGTAATTAAGATTCATTAAGATGAGACATGTGTTAATAAGCGAGGGGGGAGGACATCTGAAAATAACTTGTTCTGATTGGCTCTCACTAGACCGACTCTTCATTGTCATTGGTTGGTTTTAGGTAGAGCGGAAGTTTTATTAAGAGGGAGAAGTTCATTAAGACATTGTTTTTTCTTGTTTTTCTAAAGAAGATTATCATGAAAGCGTTTCCGGCCTCCATTCTTTGGAGCTACAAGTCGGTTCACACACTCGCTCCTAATTATAAAGTATAATAACTTACCGACTTGTAAGAAATGCTAAGGTTCAAAATTAAATAAAAATATACTGGAAATTCAAATTTTGTACCTCGTGTACTCAGTAATTAGGATATATAACAGTACAATTTAATTCCGTAAACTAAAGCCAGTATTATCTTATGAATCAAACTAAATTTGGTAGAAGTGATATTTAAATTTATAAAATAAATATAAAACTAGTAGGGATCGTGTTCTAGTTTTTACATCGAAATACGGTGTTTTGAAGGTGACGCTGGTACATTGGGGTTCGAGGCCGCTTCGCGGGACATTGGTCGCCTCAGGAATAGTCATTCCTGACCTATTAATTTTTACTTTATATCATGTATCGTATCACTGAGTCATGCGAGACGCTACGCGACCACCTCGTTATGCGGGACGCTACGCGACCACCTCGTCATGCAGGACGCTACGCAACCAACTCGCTTCAAAAGTTTGTCAACGCAATAAAGTTAGCTTAATGGCCTTGTAAATAACGTCCAAACAACACGTAAAGGATAATAGAAAGTTTTTATATCTCCCCCTTTTTTAAAATGAAGAGAATTATTGATTTCCAATTGGTCAGCGCTTATTTCTCATAAATGAACTGAAATTTTATTTTATAAACAAATATTAGGAAGACGAGCATGATGAGCTTCTATACTTTACTTATTTATGAATATATATATATATATATATATATATAAATATATAAATTTAACTATACTTATTTAAAATAACAAAATAGCACACATTTGTTTTGCAGTAACTTATTATTAATCATGTTTTTTATTTGTATTTTATTCAATCAAATAACTTAAGGCTAAAATTGTAATTTATTTTATGACTTATTATAGTTAGATGTATTAGTACCTAAGAAATTACAAAAAATTTACAATTTTTTTAATTAATATTTATATACTTTTTAATCAAAATTATTTTAGAAAAATACAAACAATAAAATTTGCAATAAAATAGGAAACCTTTTGCAGTAAGTGGATTCAATAAAAATGAAACAACAATAAAATTTAGGTCTTGTTGTAAAGTTAATTGTTGTGTTTACATTAATGTTGTAATGTTGTGTTACATTAATGTTGTGTTACATTAATGTTGTTTTACATTAATGTTGTGTTACATTAATGTGTGTTACATAATGTTGTTACAATAATGTGTGTTACATTAAAGTTGTGTTACATTAATGTTGTGCTACATTAATGTTGGGTATAATTATGCTACATGAAATGTCAAAACTATTACGAGACGGTCAAGTATTTTATGAATTTGGCTGATTTAATGTTTTATTATTATTATTTATTTACATTTATACTACTTTGGTTTAACTAGATTATTTTCTAAATATTAAATTAAACAAAGAAATTATAATTCTCAGAAAACAAAATAAAAAAATACTATCAATAAAATATTACAAAAAGAATTACAATGTGGTACATTTATTTTATGCACCAATAGCAGTTAAGAATCAAAATAATAAATAATTGTTTAAAAGAAATAAGTAAACATAATGAAGTAATTGTTAACTCAATTATAAAAGTTTAAACTTTTATATGAAAGTAGCAATTTCTAACAAACCAAGTAAAGACAGGTAAACAAAGGAGCAGGGTAAACCAAATTACTTTTGAAGATTTAGGTCTTCCGGTAGTGACCGCGTCAATGTAGATGAAGAATCCGACTTTTCGCTTCCACTGTGGCAGGTATCTTCAGGGATGTAGGACAAACAAATTACAAAAACTTGGACAAATTACTTTTGTACATTGTAGGTATGTATAAACAAAGTATAATAGAGTGGACAGTTTCACTTTGTCAACGCTTTGCTTCAGTAGGAGTCGTATCTGTTATTTTTATTAACTAATTGTATATACGTCAGTTATAGTTTAAAAACAAAACACATTTCATAGGTTATTCTAAGATTTAAAAGATACTCAAACTGGACAAATTGTATTAAAGGGTTTTTGTAAGGTCAAGAGAAAATTATTAGAATATCCTGTCATTGCTTTAGTCTATTAGGAATTGAGGTAGCAAGTAACCTACTTTTACTTGGTTCCAAAATTGACACAATTTTGGTTTAAATCAAGTTTATAATAGCGATGGTTATATGACTTTGTCGAGTAATTAAAACAATTATAACAGTCAACACAAAAAATTATCCTAAAAATTAGAATAAAAATAAGGTTAAATAAACTTTACAACACAAGCAAAATTACTTCATTTGATTTATTCGTTAAAGAAAAAATTAAAACAAATAATCTACTATTATTTTATATTATACTATAAAAAACCTTGTTATAAAAAAATATACAATACATTATTTTATTTTACAATCAATTCAACTTTTGTTTTTATCAAAGGAACTTATGTTTAATAAGATGCGTACACACAATGCATTAAAACAAATATAACTCAAATAATAAATTAAAGTCTATAAAAACTAAGAGCACCGTCCGAGAAGCGAACCTCTATTATCGGAACAGATAAAATATAAATTAATAAAAATCTGTACAAATGAGTTAAAATAAGACTGATAATTTTATGTTTACTTTTAAAATTTTACAAAATTTAAAAGATAAGATTAATTTTCTTGGGGAAGTCACTAAAAGGTTCTAAAAATAATAAACCTGTGAAGTTATTAATTACCTAGATAAGTTATTTCTGCTTGAATTTAATAAAAAAGGAATAATACCAAATATAATTCCAAGAAGAATTTACACGACATTAGTACATTTAAAATTAAATTCTATGCAAAAAAAAATTCAAATTATTATTTTAAAAATAAAAAATATTTATAAAAATTATTTAAAAATTCATTTATTCTAAAATATTTAATTTAAATTTTGATAATTTTATTATTGAATTTATTTATATTTTAATACATATTTTTGTTGATTGTCGAAATTCGTTTTATTTTATTTCTGTCGAGGATGTTTTAATTTTAATAAATTATTGGTTATTTAATTAATATGATACATGTTCCTGTATTAGCGATTATTTCGTTACTTGGCTGACTGAATTTGTTTATGTTTTTAACATCAACGTAGGTGGTAAATTTATAAAAGCTTCTATTCTTGGTTATAAAAAGCTTGCAAATTAAGGCTACAGTTGCTTGTTAAAATTGTTATTATTCAACACAGACATTTTTTCAGAAGTTATAGCTTTCACATGACTTGCAGTAATTTTACTCCGCACGAATTCATTCTTAAAGAACGTGTTCGCAATATTGTTTATAGAACATTGAAAGCTTCTTTAAATTTACAATAAAAATTTATTTTATACAAATATTAATTAATTTCATAATTATAAGATAATTATAACTTCTTTTAGATTTGGGTCTTCCGGTGGTGACCGCGTCAATGTAGATGAAGAATCCGACGTTTCGCTTCCACTGTGGGAGGCATCTTCAGGGATGTAGGACATCATGGATAGAAACATAATGCTCTACAAAACTGAACTCAACTTTCAGTTCAGTTTTGTAGAGCATTGTGTTTCTATCCATGATGTCTTACATCCCTGAAGATGCCTCCCACAGTGGAAGCGAAACGTCGGATTCTTCATCTACGCGGTCACCATCGGAAGACCTAAATTTTCATGTCAATAACTTGTCAGTTTTTTATTACTTATTATATATTAATAAAATAATATTAAAAAAACTGCGTCATCCATGGCTTAAAATACAATTTTAGTTAAAAGCAGACTTGGCACTGACATCTTACTACTTCCATCTCAATAATCCAACAAAGGAACTATGATTATTTTTTTGTCTAAGACGTCAAACAGTCAAACGCAGGTCTTTAACAAACCTCAAATATAACGAAATATAAAACACAATTCCACATATATGTTGAAAATTTCTCTATTACAAACACAGCCAACCAAATAACTCTATCATACCCACAAAAGTAATTCCTAACCACTGATTTAAGGAACGCAAAAAATATACAATAAAACTTAATTTTTACAATAATAATTACAAATATTTCAAAAAGCATTAAACACTTCTCTTAACAATATACAAACTAGTATAGCAATTTATTTAATAATAATTGAGACTAGGCAATTTATTAGTTAATAAATTTATTTATTTCATTATTAAAATGGCTAAATTACAAATTTAAATATAATAAACAAAATGTACAGTATTCATTTAATTTAAAGGAAACACCTAGATTACGAAAAATCAGAAAAAACATCCAGATATTTTTATAAATAAAATAGAAAATCTTAGTATCCTTTTTATTAATAATTATTTTACCAACACAAAATAATTATACGAGAGACAATTATATTGTGTCAACTATTAATGTTTTGTGAACTCGGTAGTATCAAATTATATTCATTTTTGTTATTTTAATTAAAAAAATAGCAGTAAAATTACTTAAAAGTTTTTGTGGTTATTTTTTTTTTTATAAAATAAAAATTAAAGAAATAAAAGTCTGCGCTTTATAATAAGCGTAATTAGGAATATTTAAATAAGAAGTAGAAGGATACAACCAATGGTAAAAAGAACAAATTTATTTGCTGTTTTTTTCGCATAAGGTTTTTTATAAACCAATGAGAAAGGTGGTTAGTCGAAACCAAAGCTTTTTGTTCGCTGTCAATGGTAATTTTCTTGGCCAATGGTAATTCCGTATAATTCCATGAGGCTATTAACACGGCACTTATTTACTTGGTTCCCAACCTCAATTTATCTGAAAAAATCTAGTGGATTTGAGTATATGAACTAGGAGGTCTGTCTAAACTCCATTAAAATCCCTCAGTTTTGATTTGTAATGGAGTCAAGACTGTAAGAAAGTACAAGTTTTTTGCTATGAGAACAAAAATATTTTGTAATTTTCCTAGCACTTATTTACTTGGGTCCCCATTTCATTTTGGGAACCAAGGGTACTTTCGCACAATATTATCTTATATACTTAATTATCAATCTTTTATTTTCAACATCCCCTATTATGTTGATTATTATTATAGAATAATTTCTTGTATATAATTTAGTAAATATATTGTCGGTACCCAAGTCAATAATTGCCCTATATCGCCAAATTTACTTGGGTCCTAACTTTATGTTGGGAACCAAGTAAATAAGTACCCGAATGCTTAAATGAGGCATAATTATAGCTGTACGAAAAATCACTGAAATGGCAGTGAAATATTATATTTGCAGAATATAATAAGTGCCAGCATTCGCACCATTTTAAAAACTGCTGAAATGATAATAAGAACTAAACTATTTTATTTACTGAAGTATAAAAGTAAAAGCAATTTTTAAACTATACTCTTACGATAGAGAATAGAATATTGATTTTTACTATTAGTAAACCGTCAAATTAGCAAATTCTAATCTAGGAATGAAAGGACGCAGCGAAATTTTCATATTCCTCATAACATGAGAAAATGCAGTTCCTTCATTCCTCCTGCGAGGTTATGGAGGGAATTTTTGAGTAAGAAACAGTTAAGAACCAAACCATTGCACACTTAACTTGTAAGTTAAGTGGTACGTTTTTAAAAAGAACGAAAATTCCATAATTATTTTTTCGACTCGACTCAATATAAGCATTTAGTTTCTCCGATATTTAATTAAGTTAAAAAAAGTATATATCTAGAAATAACTGAGGAGTCTCACTGATTTTTATGTTAGAATTATCTGAAGATAAAAGAAACAAATGAAGCTGATTGCAAGATTTCTTAAATGAAGAGTTCATCGGAAACAAATGACATAAATATGAATTTATATAGTAATTAATAAATTCATTAAGATGGGTCATGAAAATTCAGGATAAAATGTATTTATATATAAAAATCTGTAAACTGAATCTGGCGTTTGTAAACTTATTTACTAAATTGAGGGAGGATTTTAGATTCTAGAACTCATAGATATTTTTTAAGTGTTATAAGTAATTGTTACAATTAATATACATAAAAGAGAATCAAATTTACAAATTTGGTAGAACGGGGAAAAAGAGAGGAAATTATTTTGGGTAATGGGTAGCATATCGTAGAGTATTTGTATACGATGGGAATATCGTAGCGTAAGAGAAACTGCAAAAATGTTAAGCATGGTAAAAAAGGATATTGCAAAAATATCGCAAAAAAATGGCTTGGAAAAACGGATATCTTAAAACATTTCAAAATTTAAGGGAAGTAGTTATTTTTACAAAATTTTATCATATTTATAAGTATATAAATTAGTTAGGTATTTGTGTGCAGTCATTGGTTGAAATATAGAGCACATTTGCACTCAAACATGCAGCGTCCGAGAACATGTCCGGTTTGGAGAGGATGGGCTCTCACGTACGATGCTGACCAAGGGAGGAAAAACTGCAACACAAAGTAATTAATGTTAGTTTGATAAACAAGTCATTTTAAATCAAATATTATATGTTGAAAAGAATGAAAATAATTTTCAATACAGTAAAATCAAAAGATTACATTTTTTTCAAATTGCATGAAGAACTTAGTTAACAGTTATTCACTTAATATGTTCAGCAATGTTTGGTCGCTGATTATACCACGTAAAACATTAATTCATAAACAGTCTTGAAAGTACTTCCGATGGTATAGAAAGTCTCTAAGACTAGAGGATATTATCAGCTCAACGATCAATTGTTTTTGCAAGTCTTTGGCTGTTTTTCGGGACCTCTAAGTCTATAGCACAGGGGAGCAGTAATATCTGTTGTTTGCTCACAGGGCAGCCACTTTTATCTTTCTATTACCCCCTAAAAACTTCAATATTGATATTGAATATCATATCAACTTATATTAAGTTGATATTATATCAACTTAATATTGCTACTTAGTATCAATATTAATGTATATTATTCTAATATATGAAACATCCTTAGAATTGACGAACGGTAATTATTAACTTGGTTTCAAATATTATGAAGAACGCCTTAAAATAAAACTGTTTAGTCAACTTGTCATGATTGTGGACGTTCATTTTTCCCGACCAAATTTCAGTTATAAGCTACAAGTATAAATAGTTCAAACTTACTTCTCGTTAGATTAGGAGGATCGACCAGCTTATGATGCTGTTGAGGCTGTCTCTTCTTAAGAGCGAATATGAGAACAACAATGAGAGCGAACAGCGCGGCGGCTGAAACCACACCGAGAGCTAGTTCAGACGTTGTCACATAGGATGATGTATGCGGTGCTGGGATACGATGTGGTTGCTCTGACATCTCTACTCCGACGGCTCGAGATGTGTCCAGAACCAGAACTTCGCTCTTAACAGAAGATTTGTCACTGCTATCAACAAGTTCGACCTGCAAACAGAAATCAAACATGAGACATTAAAAACAGAATAAAAGTGCTTCATAGAGCTTATACACTTTTGGTCATTAGAAACACATTAAACATCTAAATGCTATTATAACACATTTTGAATTACTTTAGCTAATTCCTTTACATTTATAATATAAGACACGCCGAAAATTACATCGAGGGCAAAATAGAACAACCGCCTACTGACTTCATCCATAGTGAATTCAGTAGAATTATCATAGGTGCTAACGATATTTAAAAAATTCCGAGCTTTTCAGACAGTAACTTACGCTGAGGAATTAATTTCATATATGTAAAGTAAAGAGGTCTTCATATGTTCAATATTTGATTAAATAATCGGCCAAAAAATTATTTTCTAGCCAGAGTTTTAGAAATTGAATGATTAGTTGAACGAAAAAATTAGCTGATGAAGTTAAGTTCAACCTCAACATAGGTACCAAGCACGCACTAAAACCTTCTGCGCTGTTCTGGTTTCTAAAGAAAGCTATTTCTAAGTACCCCACAAAAATGGTACATTTTTATAAAAAAAAAAAAATACTTATGAAACCGAAATAGTCTTCTTGACTATCTGTCGTGATATTTTGATTTTTTCACCATCTTGATTACAAAAATTCTTACAAGGCCTTTTTAAAACGTGTTCAGAAAACAATACGAAGACAAAAGGTTACTCATGGTCAAGTTTGAGCATAATAAACGTCTGTAGAGTTAGGTAATGGTTTTTACACAATATAATAAATAGCATGTTTATAAATAACTGTGACACGTTTATTCCAGGTAATCAATGAGCCATTTACTGAAATGGCTCTGGAAGTAGTAAAACTCATTTAGTTAATGCTGGGAGAAGAAAAAAATTGGAAATCGGGCTCAAACCGGGGGAAAAACACGGTGAGCTTAATATTACCACACAACATAACACGAGGTAATTTTTCATTTTACATGAAATAAATGAGCTTTCATGGTGAGCCTAATATGTCATGTTGGTGGGGGGGGGGGGGAAGAATAATATTCTAATATTATCGACTTTGTCCCACCACGTCACAAGCTCTCATTATATGTTTTGCCTTGAAATATATTAAGGGTTAAACATGATAAGATATGTTTAAGACTAATTACTAGCTGTATTATGTAGATGAAATACTATTTATAAAATTAGCATTCAAGTATATATACTAAGAATAGAAGATTGAAATAATTAATGTAAGATAAATTTAACTTGCTGTGTTTTTGACTTAAAATGTAAGAAAATGGTACATCACACGCGTAACATGACGGTAATTGTCATTTGTCAAGTAACAAATAAAGTTTTAAAAGACAAATAGACAATTCTAAAAAAAGTATATTTGTTATTTTATAAAAGGCCTTGCCATAGAATTTAATAAGAAGAAAAGAAATTAAATTATACTTGGAATATTATTTCATCAAATAAAGGAAATAAGGTTTCAAGATGTTTCTGGAGTAACAGCTGAACACCTGGGGTATGAGGATGAGGTTTATTTTATTTCTCCTTTTCTTATTTTATTCGTATTCGTTTTTTTATTTCGCTATGAAACCCATAAAGATATATTACTAGAGAAGCCGTATTGGTTGAATTTTGAAACGTAGAAAAAATAACCTAACCACCTTCAACTTTCAATAATCAAATGAACTGAACAAAATTACAGTGAATTATACAGCGCTGAAAATATAAATCAAACACACAACAATGTGCAGGATGCCGAAAAATTGATTTGTTATAACCTTAACTTACTCTTAGAAGAGGTTTCATTGAGGTTACACAGAGCCTCTAAGAGCCCTAAAAAGATGTTTCAGGCCTCTTAATGTATTGAGATAGGCTATGCTATGCCCCCTATATAGTATCTATCTCTAATGATGAACCTGGGTTCATGAGATTAGATTATAGAGTAAAAATTTTTAGAAAAACATCTATCAGAATAATTAACCGCTAAAAAGTATTTATGCAAAAAGCGGATGAAAGTAAGTTTTACAGCTCAAGTAAAGTTCGTCCTAAGGCAGCGCCGAGGAGGAAACTTCATTAGCTCATGAGGGCCGGCAGGCGAGGAGATAAACTAGTTAGCTCCCGAGGCTTGCCGAGGGAGTTACTAACATTTGGCTCCCGATGCCTTGACGAGGGAGATAATACGAGAGACTGAAAATTGTTGCATATTAATTTTATCTACGACTAGAGAACTAATACTAAACAACTATTAATATATTCTTCAGCTCCTTAATTGTTATTGTGTTTTAGTTTATTCTTACCATGTCAATTTACCTGAATGAAGAGAGAATAAAGCCACCTATCTTCACATTATTTATTGTAAGCTGTCAATAGAATAATGTGTAATACTATATTTGTAATTTAAACATTTAGTGTGTATTTGTATTCTACCCGAAGTACCAACTATAAACACCCAAAAAAAAATATAAACTTTATTAAAATTCTTAAAAATTTACTAAAAAAATTCTGTCAGTTGGCAACACTTTCACTTTTCCTCCCTAGGGAGTAAAAGTACATTTACAGAGTCAGGTACAAGAATGTATGCAGAACTTACAATACAAAGGAGTAGATAAAGTAAATAATTTAATATTCGCATCAGAGATTGTAAACCTGAAAATATTCGCGATTCAAAGAGATAGTTGTAAGGTTGGCAATACCAATGGCAAGAAAACGAAAGGGTGATCAAATTATTTTTATCATAGGATTAGCATGGGAGCCGATAAAAATTCTTCTTTTATTTCTTTATTGTTCGTTAATTTGTGATAAATGAGTTACAAATTAATATAACGATCATCGGTGCTAAAAAAATTGCCAATTTTTCATAGATAAATACTTCGATTATACCAGGATTTTAAAAATAGAATCAGGCTCTTATCACTATAGACTTGAATTTGTCCGTTTAAGCCAGAAATTATAAAACCTAAACGGATAATTTAAACAAACATTTTACAAAAAGTGAATTTTGAGGTATTAATTGTTTTAGGGTGTAAATAAAATTGATAAATAAATTAAAACACCATTACGGTGAAAATTAGCTTGTTATCAGTTAATTGAAATACCTGTTACAACTAATTTAAATAATTTAATGCAATAAAAAGGTAATTTTGTGTGTTTGGGCAAACTAAAATTATTTAAAAGGGACATTATTTAACAATAACTAAAATAAAACACTATATTGTGATTTTCACCTTGTTATCACTCAATTTAAATACTCGTGACAACCTATTAAAACCCTATTTTTCAATTAAATAGTGATTCTACCGAGGTCATACGCCCTAAAATTAATTAAAATATAATCATAAAAATATAATATAAAAATATAATATAAAATTTATATATAAATTTATATATAATATATTCATAATAAATATAATATAATTATAAAAATATATATATAAATTAAAATATAAAATAATCATCATAAATAAGAAAAAACCAAAAAAAACCCGTTGTTAAGGACTTTAACAACGATCACCATTTCGTTATCAATTTCTTATCAGCGACGGTAGCGCTGCTACGGACTTTGAATCGCAAATCGTTTTGTAAAAACGTTCAAAAAGCATTGTTGATTAGCCTACATAAAACGGAAGTATTGATCGAGTCGTTCAAGTGACCAATCCACATTAAAATGCAACCTTATTCATCTTATTGTTGAACACATTCCAATCTTTTATTAAGGTTAAAAAAAATATATAAGAACTCACAGGAAGTCTATTTTCGAAAATGGAATTAAATTGAAAGAGAAAAACCAGTTAGCTGTATAAAATATAAACACTTAATCATCCTCAACAAGGAATACTTCAGAACATCGTGAATCAAAAAATTGTTCCAAACAATAAATTAATTATGACAAAGAAAATTAAAACGAAAAAAAAGGAAACAACGTTGAAATAAATTAATATACCCATTCATCAATGTCTTGTTATATTAAATATCCAGGAGCTGGCTTCCTACTACTGGATCGTTTTATACGTCAGCCTCTATGCATCAAACCAAGTAAAAGTAATATAAAACTACGAATAAAAACTAATTTTTAACCTTTTTTGGGTTATAAATTTATATCTGGAGTGAACAGGGGAACGTTACGGTTATACATCGACTAAATCAAGCCGAATAAATTTTTCTTTCGTTATTTTAATTACTTTAAACTATTTGAATTCTAATTTGATTTTATAGGTAAGCTCCAGTGATTCTGCTTCGCTTGGTTTCGTAAATCCAGCAATAGAATAATATGCTTATGATCGGGAAATATAATAACGATTGCGATTATTTATTTTTAATAATATTTTTAATAACTAATAATATTCGAAGAATCAGCTACCGTCGATACTTGCTGTTGGATATAAATATCCCTGGACCGGTTTTGGCATAACGCCATCATCAGCAGGCTCAATGGGCTCGTCGTGCTCATTGAGACTAGAAGTTAATCACTGATTTAACTTTATTAGTTGAGAGCTCGAGTGTTGCCCCGCCTGCTGATGATGGCGTTATGCCGAAACCGGTCCAGGGATATTTATATCCAACAGCAAGTATCGACGGTAGCTAATTCTTCGATTGCTTCTTCAACTTGCGGTAAATACAACCTTTTTACTAATAATATTATTTATTTTATTTACGAAAACTCAGGAATGACAACTACAGTGTTGATTATAAGGGTGATACCACAATTTTAGGTAAAAAAAAAAGGTTTTAAAGGACAATAAAAAATATGGTTCGGGGTACCTCGGAAATTTTTCTTACCACATCAGATTCGCTACGCTTTTCCTCCCAACTTTGGACTCGCTTCGCAAACATTAAACATTTCGGGTCTTCGAAACACCTTTTCGGGTCTGGATAAAACTTGGCACACAAATTGACCTTATAAAATATCCGAACCCTATTGTTTATGAAATGTGTATTAGGCCATTAAACCGCAATCATGGCTCAGAAAAAATTTAAAAAAAAAATCAAAATTTCAGAAAGTTGGCAAGTGGTCCGAAGGACTTTCAAATTTGATTCTTTACTATGACAGTAAAAATAAAAGATCATAAGGGCTTAAAACTTAACTCAATCATTCAATTTTGGCTTTAACAGAAACCTTACGAAACTAACAAAACATTTTAAAGTTAAATAAACTATTCCCTAGAACAAAGGTTTTGAAACAATTGAAACCATCATTGTCAATTGAATGACCAACAAATCATTGATATCAATTAAATGTGACAGCAAGGAACTAACAGTCTACTTTGATTCCATTCCAACCCTTACTGTAAACTGTCAATTTATTTATATATATATAAGCCACGCCAAGGATAATATGTTTCACTCTAAACACACATGGAAACCCCAGAACATACCAATAAAAAAATTATTAATATAAATGTCATCAAATAATAACAAATGCAACAAATAAGAATTTAAAATAATTTAAATATTGTTGTTGTTTCTCTTATATTATTTGATATAATGGAAAGTTTAATAATTGTTGGTTTTTCTACAGTTTTATCTGGTATCCTGATGACGACCAGGATTGCTGATTGGAAGCTCTTTAGTTGCATTTCAACTATTTTTCGACTCCTCTCTATTATTTAGACACCTTTTTCTCGTTTATATTTTCGCTTAAACCATTTTAGTAAAATAATTCAAACTATTTCATAAAATTGAACACTCTTGAAGTTCTTCAAACTTAAAATAATTATAATATAAGTAATATAGCATTTCAATATGAAACCTAAATATGTAGATTTTGTTTCAAAACAAAAACAAATGAAATGTTCCATATCTTGGTAAAGATTAAGGTTTACATAATGATATTAATGTACCAAGAGAAACAAATATTCAACATATTGTATAAATTAAATAATTGATTGACATACGTAAGGAAATAAACTAAAAAGAAAGAATGAAGTAAAGAGATGAGAGAGAATAATTGGAATAAATCCGTCCCTTGTATTCTAAGACAACTGATTTTCTTTTCTATTCGGCCGAGTCTCTTTCTATTACTCATAGATTTTTTTATTTAATTTGACTTTGACATTATTTTTTTTCATTTTGTCTTTCTCATCATTTTATCTCTCTGAAATATAATTGAAATTCAATTACGAACCATTTAAAGAAATATTAAAATTAAAGATAATAGCCCCGTTTAAAATAAAAAAAAGAACTATGAACTAAATGTTTTTCTTTTTCTTTTTGAAACACACGAGGACAGATGTCTCATTTTTTAAGACAGTCCCATCAGTCATATTTAAAAAAATATATTTAATTTTGAATCCAACTTTGTTATCTTTAATCTCTTTTATTATAATTTAGGCAATCGATGAAAAGTTTTTTAATAGTCTCTTTTTCGGTACTGAATTGGCTTTATATGTTTAGTTTCATTTTATATTAAAATAATTAAATATAATTAAATTATATAATAATTTATAATTATAAAAGATTTGATTATTCATTTTTATATACAAAGCTTTGTAAGAAGCAAAATATAATTTATTTTTACTTTTGAGATAATAAGAGAAAGTATTAAAACAGAAAAAATAAATACTATCAGACATGGCATTGTCTGTTATTAAGTCATGTCAAAGCAGCTGCGATAAGTAAGCAAACAGTTTTAATGGCGCCCAACGCGTGGTTAACAAATAATTAAGTAATGAATTCATAACATTGATTATGTAATAAATGGCTACGCAAAAGACTATTATTTTAAAATAAATCTAACACCTTTAAAAACAGTGTATTCTGTTCAGCAAGTACCTTGACTCTATAGAGGTAGATTCGTCCAGGCACCTAGATAGATATTTCCAGCAGCAGGACTTTCGATAGTCCTAGAGCCTGACAAAGAAGTTAAAAACCCGTGAGAATTCGGACTATTGCGGAATCAGGTATTGTTGATTGCGATTCCGATTTGCGATAAGATCTGTTGTCGCAATATTTTGTAATCCCAATTTTAACTGATGAGCATATAATAACATTAACTAAGTTGACACACATTATATTACAAACTGACAGTATAACGCACTAGTGTGTACTCAAGTAAAGTAAAGAACATTAGCAGTAGTCCAAAATACATAAATCATAACTTTAGAACTGAAATATGATAAAATAGCGGCTTTCTGGTCCCATATATTAGTCTAGTGTAAACATTATTAAAATACACTTCATTTCCCAGTAATATATTATATATTTTGTTATCAATTTATAACACTACTTATGATAAAAACTCCAACGTATAATGTATGGACCATTTCATCCGAGGCAAAAAATTCATGGCATAACTCCAGGTATCCACCGTTGAAAATTTTTCTTGGATATTTGCCCTTAAGGGGTGAAAAACTTTTAACATTTTAAAATAAGATTTTATTCTTTTGAAGTTTCGAATAAAATCTTATGAAATTTTTAAATGCGATTAAGTAAAGAAATTTCAGAAATTATTTTAAATTTAACGTCAAGTAAACTTAAGAGAAATAAGGGAATTAATAAAAAGTGCCGGATAACGCGTTTTCCTTTATAATGTAAAAACATTTTAAAAAGTATAAGAAAGTGAAATAAGTTTATTAAATCTAACATCGCACGGTTCGAGAGATAAGAGCGAGGCATCTGTAGATAAGGGCTCCAGTTGAAAGCACTAAGAGGCACTTGATTGACTAAAATTTGATTTAGAAAAATGCGTCTCCCACTTTTTTTCGGTAGATTCAATGAACCCGCACTTTCTTCCCCTAAAAAGTCTTTCTTGTGATTAAGTCCCAAGAGAATTGAATCAAAGTCCCCGCAGACTTAGACTTGATTTCCCTCTAGACGAGCAGCCCTTAGAACGAAGAGAAACCCTCAAAATGTCCAATAATATACATAATTGGGCCCTTACAAAACGAAAATGTATTCATAGTTTAATAAAAAATTAAACCCTCGCAAACAACGATCATAACAAAGGAAAATACCAACTTTAAAACAATTAAAATAACAAAAATATGAACAAATAAAAACAAACTTAACTTAATTTTTCCAACAAGTACACACTACATAACAAAAATACAAATCCGAGACTTAATTTCCTAAACTCTGTGTTCTTCCTTCTTATCAGCCTCCGTTTTCATCCGAAAATCTAATTTCAAATTTCCTTACAATTTTTATTTGCAATTTCATTGAATCAACGAATTTTTTTCTTTTTATTTTTAACGACAAATTTAATAAAAAATAAGTTGAACTATATTACTGTAATGTCTTATAATAATAAATAAAAATCTTTTTAAAAAATGGTAATTTTACGGCTCTTGCTTTATTTATTTTCTTTTGATATATTCATTTTTTATTACTTTTAAGTTTTTCATTACTTTATTTTATATTTGTTACAATATATTTTTCTGTTTCATACAATTTTATTTATTATTTTATAGTCATTTTTTAACAAACCCCTTGTTTCTTGAAAAAAAGTAGACCTTTTAAAACTTTAATAAAAATAATAATAAACTGATTTATTAAAAAGGTAAACGAATAGGATCCGTTCTTTTCATCTTATTTTTATTATAAAGAGTAACACTATAAAATGTTATAAAATTTCTAATAAAATAATAATACACTAAATCATAATAAAACTATCGCAGTTGATAAGAAAGCGTAAAAACCATCAGATGTAACAGTTATTGATGTGATAATACGATGATTATTTATCATACGCTTATTGTTTATCGTATGCTTATTGTTTATCGTATGCTTATTGTTTATCGTATGCTTATTGTTTATCGTATGCTTATTGTTGGCACTTCTTTAGATAGTTACTCCCTTCTTGGGGAGTACTATACTGCTTTTTTATCTATGTGACCTTCTTTAGATTGTTACTCCCTTTGACAGATCAGACTGGTTACTCCCTTTTTCGTTACTCCCCTTAGTTTTTTTATTTTATTACTAATCTTCATATATTTTACCCAATAATATGCTCTTACCAGGGGATGTAGAAAAGCATCGAAGCTTTGTTGGGGTTAGAATAGGGGAAAGACAAAGATACGACATCGTACGCTTATGGTTTATCCCCAATAGTTACATAATTTTACATATAATAAGAGCACCGCGTATTTTACATAGGAAGTGGGGTAAGTGTTTTTTTATAATTTAAAATGTTGAAGTCTGTGACACTCAGATGCCAACTAAACTCGGTGAAATATTTGACTGCAAATATTACTCATAAAAACCTAGAATATAGCCTAGGCTGCAAAGCCCGGACCTTAAGTACAGAAATGGAGTTACTAAAAGAGGTAGAAGAATTATTAAAGTTTTCCCGTTTAACATTTACGGGGTCGATTGGAATCTAAAACAATTTTGGCAGCAATTCTTGTCAACCATAAATAATTAAATTAAAACTATTTATCAAAACTAAGTAATTTTTCATACATCCGGATTTAATTTCATAATTACCATTTAAATTTAAAAATATTTTAAAATAAGAAAAATTCTTTTTAAAATTAAAAGTCATTTTGGGTTATTAATGACGATAATATACATAAATTAAAAACAATACATAATTTGCCCCTTACACATTATTGTAAACATTAATTTAATATGTAATTATTTCTAAGTTATTTATTACCAGATATATTTTTTTCCTAAATACAATATGAAAAGAATTTTAAAATTTTAATTATAAAATGTTAATTTTAAGTAATTTTGTCGTTTAGTTTTAAAAGTTTTTTTGGTAGCTTCTGAAGATAATTACAAGAGAGGGTTTAAGATACACTTTACAATTCTGAGACATAATAAATGGCTTTTCAATCACTTCGTGCTTAAGTTAAGTTTTTTCCTTGAGTTAAAAAAAAAATAATGAAAACTTAACAACTAGCTAACCCCAAAAATCTTTTAAACAAAATTAAGACTTATTAAAATAATAATATATTAGGGCCCTAATTATAGTTTAATTTAATAAATAAATAAAAATAATTAACAAAATTAAAATATGTCCTAAATTGTGGGAATAACTTTTAAATAAGTAGAAATAAAAAAAGGGGGACATAGACTGTACAATACTACATTTAAAATTAACAAAAGCATTACTTTCCATACCATAGGCCATTAAAGAAAGCATACTTAAGATTAAATGTTTTATAGATAAATAAAAACCTCTATTTATAATAAAATAATAAATAAAATTTCTATTTATATCATTTTTAAATAAAATTTATTATATTTTTTCCATGTAGTATGTTACAATGTTTCATGTGATTTATTTTATCTCACATTCTATTTAATTTATGTTTGTCATTCATCAGTGACTACTTTAGCCTTTCTTATCTCTCTCTCTTCTGTTCTCAAGATGTTCTATATTTAGTCGCCTAGGGAATTAGTTTCTTTTGGTGCTATATTTTTGTTTGCCTCCCTCTATCTGAGACTAAACTAGTTTTTATATTTTATGTTCCCAAGGCGATACTAGATTCACATAGTCTTGTTTTCCTAACCTTCTTTATTTTTCATTTTTTTTTATTATTTCGAATACTTAAAATTTCTTTTCATATCTTTGCTGCATTTATACAGCTGTGAATTCGTATTTTTAAAACCATCTATTTTGATATCATTCCTCTATTTTATTCTTAATTTATTTTTACGTTTATTTTTTTTATCAATGACACTAGATATTCTCTTTTGCTTTTATTTTAAATTTTTTGGTATCTTAAAGTTTAGATTATACATTAAAACTTAACAATTCTTATCGTATTCGTATTATTATACATTAGCATTACATTAGAATGTAAATTATTCCAGTTTATTTTATTACTATAACAATTTATTAGAATTCAGTGCTGTAGGTAAAGTGGAATACAAGATTTAATTAGTTCATATTTTCTTTCATCTTTTATTGTTTTCCTGCCATTAAAGAAGAAAAATTATTGCATTGTTTTTCTTTACATTTATTGTTGAGAAGATAATAAAAATAAAAAGCCGTTATATATGTGTCATAAGGCAGCAGGTGTGCCAAATGACTTGGCGCCAGATTCAATTTCCCCCGACTTTTACTATACTAGATTTTCTTTTTCAATTGCAAGGTAAGTTTGATGTGAAAATAGCCGTGTCCTCAAAGCGTTTATCTTTTTATATTTCATACAGTTCAGAACAAGAATCAGAGGATTTATTTTTTTCTTTTGATGACGTGTCATATACAGACCATTTCCTTGGATATAAACTAAACCGTATGTCAGCTCTAACATCTTTTAACTCTACTAATAAATTATTCTTTCTAATTAAATATGTTTTTAATCTTTCATACTCAAACAAAGACATGCGCATTGATAACACTCCACACATACACGATCCCATACACGATCACACACACACACACACACACACACACACACACACACACACACACACAAACACGTGCATGCATACCACACGTGGACTTATAAACTCTCCAACTCAAACGCAATATGTTTCTTATAAATAAACTAATATTTAAATTATATTTTTACGGATAGATTATTATTAAAAATTATACTTTAATGCGTTACATCCTTAAATAAATGACTTGGGTCTACATGGACGAATCAATTTTTGCTCCAGGTGGGCTCTTCGGGTGGATTTGAAACACGGCAAATTTTCCACTATTCCAAGCTACAATAATAACAATATTCTTACCGCTCAACATTTTACTTTCTTATCTCATATATGAATGAGAAAGTATAGTAACTGCTAAACATATTATTATTTGAAACAGTCCGTTTCTGTATATTTGTACATATATATTGTTTTTTTCTGTTTTCATTTTTACTTTTATCCATTTTAAACGTAGGTATATAGAAAAAGTATTGAGTGTCCTCCTAAAAATCCAAAACTAGGATTCCAACAACAGGTGGTTTTAGGACCTCCTGAGTGGTTTTCACCAAGCTATTAGTGCGTATTGGTGTATTTTATTATTGTAGGTCCCAGTGTGTTTATGCTAGAAAATTAAAACTTAAATGAGTAGAACGCGCAGTGGCAGTGCATGGGCCAGTGTTTTTTAATTCATAATAATTGTCAATCCGAGTCTACCGAGTCCTAGCTACCGAGTCCGGTAGCTCAGTGGTAGAGCGCTCGCCTTTCGACCTGGAGGTCGAGGGTTCAAATCCAGCCGGGGGAGGACCTCAATATGAGGTTATCCCTTGTACCGTACACTCGGGAGGTCTTGAATTCAAGGCCGGCCAACCCAGCCAAGTTTTACGTGGTTTCCTTGGCTACTAATACGCAAATGCGGGGTTGGATCTAGTTTCATCTGAGACAAGTCTGGATCCACGTTTCCGTTGTCTCCAGCTCACGAAAAGTTAATGTTCGGCGGGCTGGGGGAGATGAAGGTCGGAAAGATATACTGAGCCTTTGTATGTCCGAAAACTTAGTCAGTGAAAGTGATGGCGGCGACACGAGTAACGTAAGTGACTAGGAACAAAGTGCTCGGTTCTTGAAGACAGACGTCTCCTAATAGCATTGCGGAGCTTTGACTTTCAGGTCAGGGCTATAGAATGAGTTTGTACACACTGACATCTGGGTGCTAGAGTTCTTTGTCGGGTGGCACTGGACTGGCCAGAGCGGTGAGCCTAGCTAGAGTCTGGTGATGCTAGTGGAACAGATGAGATTGGTGAGACTGGAAGGACGAGGTCAAGTGAGACTAATGTGATCAGAGGAGCTAGTAAGACTAGATGAAACAAGCACACAGTGAACTAGTAGTCGGCGCTAGCCAGAGCGGTGAGCCTAGCCCAGAGTCTAGCTGGTCTAGATGAACTAGGCACACTGTGAACTAGTCGCAGATATTAGCCAGAGCAGTGAGTTTGGATAGAGTCTGGTTGAGCTGGATGAACTAGACACACTGTGAACTGGTTACATGTGCTACCATGTACGGAGGGTGTGCTTCCTAGATGATTGGATGTGTACAAACTCAGGGGTTAATGTTGAGTGAGATTTGAGTGAGGGGAAAACGCTAAATGACCCTACGGGTTAAAAGCGAAAAAAAAAAAAAAAAAAAAAAAAAAAAAAAAAAAATTGTCAATCACCTCCTTCTTTGACTGCTTGTTTTATAGGCTAAACTTGTTTTATAGCTTGTTTTATGCTATAAACGTTAAAATTGTAAATTAGTATTGATATAGTAGTGATAGCCAGAGGTGATAGAACACTAAACGATTAGATCACCTTTTTAAACCCTTTTTACTAGAAGAAGATGAAAGAAAGAAAGAAAATTATTTATTTGTAAATGACATAAATAAAAAGGAACTTTTGTTTACAAAAATAAATGTATACCCCAGGGCATCATTGGCCGTCAGGGGGAGAGAAGACATTTATTTTTAATTAAATAGAAATAAATTATTTTTTTATACTTTATTTAAAACTTTCCCTTATGTGAATCTGTAGGTATAGAGGGAAAGTATTTTTTTTTTATTTGTTCTTTTTTTTATTAACAAGGAAACTTCTAAAACAAAAACAGTACTTTTACATTTTGAGGTGGTTTACTTCTACTTACAGAGAAACAAAGCTTTTGAGCACTTCAGGTGTACTTGTAATTTAGGGAAAATTGTTTATCATCAAATATCTTGTTTGCCAGGCTTCTTATAAATATTGAATAATTCTAGTCCAATCTGGCCCATTTGCTATCTGAGTAAACTGTTGTTGTGAGAGTGCTCTGGCTCCTAGTTGCTTCATTCTATTATGCGTTAACACTGAGCATTCTCCAACAAAATAAGCCCTTTTTACTAACTCCCATAAAAGTAGAAGATAGGGTTCTACCAGGTTTTACCTAATGAGTCTAAGCGAAGGCTCATTGTGTCTAATCCACAAGAGAAAAAATATCTTATTTTTGGCTTAAGAACACAAATTATTATTACCTAACCCTTATTTTGTTGATTTTATAGTCACTAATACTGCTAGATTTAGGGAAAATAGTAACACTGATTTTTTTTTTGAATAAATGATTTGTGTTCTTTGGCAAAATAAAGCATTTTTACTCCTGGTAAATAATTGATAATAAGCTTACTTTAACTTAAATTTTTAGTAAAAATTTACATTTTAACATTTTAGACACATTCGCTCCAAAATAGGGATCTGAGATAAAAATAATCAAGGGGTAAAATATCTTGTATTCATAATTAGAAACCAAAAAGACCAATAAAAGTTATACCTTACAATCTGCATTTTTCTATTTCTTGGTACAATGCGGTGTAATATAGGACACCCGAATATAGGACAACAAAAAGAAGTTCCCTTTACAATAAAAATGACTCCAAAATTCATGAATTTATGTCTCATAGTTCAAAATTTAAGAGGGGAGGCTTTACATCAACTATGAATATCTTAAATGCTTATTCAATTTATTTTATCAAGAACTAAAATAATAAAAAGAAAATAATTCTTTTGCAGGAAGTATATTTTTTTTCGTCCTTAAAAAATCGTTTACATTTATATTAAAAAAGAAGGAAAAAGCTCATTAAAAGGACAGGGCTTTATTTTCAAGTCAGGCTCCATTAAAATCTCTACAACAAGTGCTTCATTTTTAGTGGCTTTAAGTAAACATTAAAAAATATATAATAAAGGACCCCTCCCTTCTATATCTAAGTGTATAAAATTTTATTTAAAAAAATCAATTGATATTATCTTATAAATGAAGGTTAGGAATTATAAGTTTTTTTTAGGGTCTCTCCAAACTTAAAGCTAAGTCGATTGCTTTTTATTGTCTAATAAAAAAGGAAATTTTTTTTCCTAAAAGTAATTACTTTTTGGCTTCTCTTGTTACAGAGAAAAGAGTGTTTTGGTGCCCCCTCCCTGGATCCTAGGGAGTGTCCCTTTTTATTTTAACCCCCTCTATTTTTTAAGCAGAGTCAGCTAAATGAAAATTGCCATCGAGGAAAAACTGAAGAAAAAGAAGAATACAAAAAAAGGTTAAAAATGTCGACCTCTCTCACCCTTAGCAACCATCCAATTCCAATATTACTACTTTTACTAAAAAAAAAATCCCTCCACTCTAAAGGACAAAAAAATCATAAGATACAAAAAAGAAAGATTTATTGTAATATCTTTAAAAGCAAAAAATTTACTTATTACAACATTTTTAATTGGTGAATTTTTGTTATAATTAATTTTAGTGTCTCCTAAGTACAGTTTAAGTCCTTTTTAAGTAGTTTTTATAAGAAAAAAATGTTTTATTACTTTAATCATTTTATTGTTTATAAAATTAAAAATAGAAGTGTAAATGCGTTGTTAATTAAAAATTACTTCTTTTATAAAAATATTAATTATAACTTTTAGTAGATTTTTTTTTTCAAGGGGACCTCAATTTTTTCTGTGAAGTAGGTAACGAAATCTTACATAGGTATAACAATTATTTTGAAGTAAATGCTTCTTCAACTTTTATAAAATTACTTTTTCTTTATTTATTGTCTTTTTATTATTTTTACCATATCGCAAAAAAAGGTCTGTAATTATTTCTCAGATTTTTACCTCAGTGAAAGAAAGTACAATATCTACAGGAAACAATATCTACAAGAGACAATATCTACAGGAGACAATATCTACAGGAGACAATATCTACAAGAGACAATATCTACAGGAGAATATCTACAGGACAATATCTACAAGACAATATCTACAGAGACAATATCTACAGGAGACAATATCTACAAGAGACAATATCTACAGGAGAAATTCTACAAGAGACAAATCTACAGGACAATTTCTACAGGAGACAATATTTACAAGAGACAATATCTACAGGGGACAATACCTACAAGGGACAGCGATAAGATGTTAAAGATACTAAATCGGACTGAATGGATAACACACGATAAATACAATTACTACGTACACAGCGTATTTAACAGACGATCGTATTGGATACGCATTAAATACGATAAGGTTCTTGCACCGTATTTGTTTAGTCGATCAAGTGAGATTACGTGATAACTGATCCCGCTTAAACATCGCGTCTTTTATTGTGAAGGATCACTTTGGGTTTTAAGGAAGTTTAAAACAAAGAATATATTTAATTAAATTGTTATTTATTTGCATAATTATAAAGTTACACTAAAAAAATAATATTACAAAAGTTATTTGATCAAAAACGGTAATATTGAAGTGAAATAAAAGTTCGACGAGAAGGTTATCCGTTAAATACGATCGTCTCTAAAGGTACATACAGCATATCGGGGGATCCATTTAGATTCCATCTCCCTAGTTCTAGCGTATGCGATCGGATCCCCTCCGCATGGTTCATACAGCTAATATTACCGTATTGAGAGATCGTATTCTATACGATCCGCGGATCTAGGAGTGTGTGTGAACGTACTATATGTGACTGCCTTGTTTGAAACGAATTTCCAAGGAAAAAATGAGCTAATGATGGTTCAGATGATGGAGATGATGGGTATTTCCTTTTTACCATTTTTCCTCCGTAGTAATAATTCTATAAATATGCAATAGTAAATTGTATGGTATTTATAGCCACCTAAATTAAAACTATGCATATTACAGACGGGTCTCACCTGGAGTGGTTTCCTGATGCCCCCCGAAAATTTAATTTTATAACATAAATCATAATATTTTTATATTTTTTTGTTCAAATCAGTAATTGGTTTCCAAATGTTCAAATTAAATTCACTAAATATTGATGACAAGTTCATCAAAATTATACAATTTGTCGCTACGAACATAGTGTGTCACAGCATAATAAATCTCAATTAATCCCGTTGTGTTAACACTATAATTATAAACATCAACTATAAGAACCCTCCCTAAAATACTGAAACCCAGTTAAAATTAATTGAATTATAATTATGACACGTCAGGTTCAACAACTTGATAAAACTATTTATATTAATCAGCTGACTTGAAATGAACTTGTCAAAAAAGAACAACACTGACTTTATACAAAACCAACAAGACGCAAGCAGCACAATATTGTCGACCGTCCAAAATATCGAAATATTAGTTTATATATGTAGGTCAATAAGTTTAATATTTATACTTATTAAAGAAAAATATAAATTGAAAAAAATAACAATATTTGTCTAAATATCAAATTTGTATTTTGCATTATTGTATTTTATATTTTTAATTATATTTTAACTTTGTTAAAAGAATTAAATGATAAATATTTTAAATTTGGCGCGTAACATACTTGTGTCACTAGAGATGGCTATGAGGAATCATTAATCATGAAGGTTTTATGTTGGAGTTAGAGAGGGTATAGAGTCGAAGTCATGGAGGTTAGAGGTACAATAGAAAGGGTTAAGTCTTTATGTAATACAAAGATGAATAATGGATTCTGAAATTTTCAACTGGTTTCAAACACATTGCGTCTATTTTTGATAAGGGTAGTTGAGTAAACGTTGCAAAATTACAAATGCATCACGTGATTAATATTAGACTTATAATTTAAAATACACAAATTAACAAGATTAAGGCTAAAAGTAATTCTTAACTATGGTATTTGGCACGGCCGCGACAAAATAAAACAACTATTCACTGGTGCGTTGGATAGGATTAATAAAAGAACGAAAAACTAAACCCCACAAATTTTATTAGTATTCTTTTTCGCAAATAATATTCTTTTTAGACGACAAAGTTGTGAAAGATTATGATCGTTCATCTAGATTATAATAAAAGTATCTCGATCTCTCTACTCCAAACTAATGTCCTTGCGTGGTATAAGCACACTGAGGAATAAGGAAAGAAAAAGATTGAATGTTTTCGAGAATTGCCTGGCAAGAGCGATTTCAGCGAAGCTGGGGGATGGGTTAAGTCAGTAATATTAATATATTATATTTTGTAATAATACAGTATTAGATTATTAATATTATTTGACTGGGCTACTCATATCTCTACAGTTCTAAATGATTTTTTTTGTTAGTTCCAATATTTAATCATATCTCTTATACTACAATTTTAAATGACTTTTTTTGTGAATTGCAACTTTTTAACCTTATCTCTTAAACCACAATTTTAAATGACTTTTTTTTGTGAATTGCAACTTTTTAACCTTATCTCTTAAACCACAATTTTAAATGACTTTTTTTGTGAATTGCAACTTTTTAACCTTATCTCTTAAACCACAATTTTTAGATGACTTTTTTTTTTGTGAATTGCAACTTTTTAACCTTATCTCTTAAACCACAATTTTAATTCACATTTTTAACCCTATTAAGGGGAAATAACTTTAAAAAACAATATTGATACACTAAATACAGAAAAAGAATAAACAATCATCAGTAAATAATTAAACAATAGTACAAATTTTAATAATAAAATTCGTGAAAAGACATTTTAATAATAAGGTCTTCCTTAAAAGCAAAAGACATTCTAAAGAAAATAAGAGCTGATAACAATCTAAAGTAATGATAAAAAGTAAAACTTATTTCCTTTATCCTTTAGGATTTTCCCAAAGAAAAGGAAGAGAGGTGGCAATTGATGTCAAGTACAGCAACATGTTTTCCTCTCTTGAGAGTAAAAAGAACTTTACCTCCCTAGTTAAAGAAAAGCCGTTCCAAAGCCTTGGCGAGGGAGTAACAAAGACACGGACGATCTGGCATGGAAAAGGGCCAATTAGTTTGAGTAACCAGCCTCTCAGGAAGAAGAGTGCAGAAAGAGAAAGAATGAATCTTTTAACTAGACTTCCTATGTCAGGGTAAGAGTGTAGATTTTACACGCCTAACAGGAATAGCAGGATCCAACAAATACTAGTATGATTATGATCTTTGAAAAAAAGGAGTTGGAACAACGTATCTAGATTATTCAATCCCAACAAGTTCTAAATTTGGGAGATATCAATTTTATTGTTTTACAGTGGGGAAACGCGACTGCCACTAGAGAAAGAAAAATAAATTTTATCCGTCTTATAACAATCGGTCAATTCCTATCAGGTGGAGGATATTATGAGAAACTATATCGTCATCAGCGTCAAAGGTCAAAATAAATATGAACGCTTTAACCAACTTAACCACAAAGGCAGCTAAGTGGTAATAGGTAAGTCAATCCAAGTTTATTGAGACGATCAGAAACGGGGCAACCAGAATGGCACAATAAAAAAAGCAAAGTTATGGAGTCTAGTGCGTTCCTTATTTATGAGCTGGAGGAGCAAATCAGGACAGAACTTATTTAACCCTCACAAATGAAATTTTAATTTCGTATTGCTTTGAGACAACGCCATGATAAAAAGACCCTAAAAATTTCCCTGACAGAACTAACAGGTCGGAACTTCAAACTCAAAAATGTGATTAATGTCGGACCTAGTAACGTCACATCCTATTGCAGTAGAAGAAGTAGGTTACTTTATTGCTAGTTCTTACAACTAATCCCCATGCCCCATGTTTGACTAATTGTATTAAATATGAGCTGCTATATCTATGTTGTTATATCCACCTAAGAAACCTCTACGTCTTCACTCACGTGCTCTTCAAGGAAATGCCTTCTTTTAACAAGCTAATGCATACTTCGTTCAATGACTTAAAAGTAAAAACAAAGAAAACGCGTCTCATTTACAAATACTTGAGAAACTTAATATACCATTCATCACAAAGAAAGTAAAGTTTAGAGCAAAACAAGTATGAAGGAAAGACTTTTCCTAAAAATGATTCCTCGGGAAGTCTTAATAAAGTTTGTTTTACTTAGTTGTTAAGATGCATCGAAACAAGCTTTCTATTCATAACCGGTAACATTAAATCGGTTACCGTGAGGTAAATAATCAAGGAAAGAGCTACTCTTAGAACCATTAAGACAATATCAATTATTAAATTAAAGATAAAATTTCAACATAAAGTCTTCTTAGAAATAACTTAACAAGTAACTTAATAAGTGAAATGAAAGTTAAAGTTTATGAGAAAAGAAAATATAGGAAAACACAACTTAAGATATAAAGCGGCTTCTTACGAAAATGAATAAGTTAACAAGTGAGAAGGTTAAGGAAACAAAACTTAAAAGATAATAAAATGCTTAAAATGTATAAAGCGTTCGTTAAATCGGGATCATAAATACTTACAATACCAGACAGACATCTAAACTATCAATTAAAAAGCACCGCTTCACCAAGACAGCAAAACTTAATATTGATTACTTTGGCATAAACCTATTTAACCAATCACCTGAGTTTATGGCAAAACTAGTCAGTGAACAATTATCTACTAAAATTTAACGGGTGTTACTTGATAAGCTAAAGTACTCTGAGTCGGAATTCTTTAATATAAAATTTTATTAAGTTTAAATTAATTGAAGATTGAGGTTGTCCGGTGGTGACCCCGTCAATGTAGATGAAGAATCCGACATTTCGCTTCCACTGTGGTAGGCATGTTTAGGGATGTAGGACATCATACATAGAAACACAATGCTCTACAAAACAGTTTTGTAGAGCATTGTGTTTCTATCCATGATGTCCTACATCCCTGAAGATGTCTCCCACAGTGGAAGCGAAACGTCGGATTCTTCATCTATATTGATGCGGTCACCACCGGAAAACCTGAATCTTCATGAAAATAACCGTGAAATCCTGCGCAGTATTTTTTATTTATTTGTTTCAGTAGTAAATAAATATAAACAACAGTCTCTCCACTAAATGTAAAATTTATTTATTTATTTTTATTTATCTTTTACATTGTTTGTAGGCACTGATGATGGCTGTTTAAAGTTGAAAGCCGACTCTGTAAATAAATTTTACATTTAGTGGAGAGACTGTTGTTTATATTTAATCATTTACTCCACAGTTCAGCGTTTTATTGTTTCAGTAGTAATTTTAGATTAAGTAAATTTGATGTAAATTTCTTCAATTTATTTATAATGAACTTTACGTGACAATTGGTCACCTAAGATAAACAAAGTTTGGTATTTACATCAGTAAAGAAACTTTATTTGTATTTGTAAAATGTAATTACACTCATACATTGAATACGATAATATAGTAGGTACGCTAGTAATAAATGGAATTATCTGTCATAACTGGTTGTAGTAGCAGTTATCAGAATCCTTATTGCATCAAGTGTTTATTGCAACATTCTTATTTAGTAAAGAAACACACTTCGTGTTAAAATACACTCCGTTTGTGGAGGGTAAAGAGTTTTAAAAATATAAGGGTTAATGAGAGTTATTAAACGGGATGTGGGAAAAGTTCGCAAACGGCTAATTTGAGTTATACATTTGAATTATCAAGCAGCGGTTAGTTGCAATTTTGATTACGCATAAAAAACGGCATAAACGCAAACGTACGTTTTTTCTGGTAATTTTGTTCCGCATATTGGTCTTAAATAAGAATTTTCAAATTGAAACACCTGTATTATAATACATACTTGAAAAAAACAATTGTAATTTCTATTATTTCCTTGTTTCAAAATTACGGATAGGTACAAAATTACTAAAATTATTATTTTTTGTCAAATTACTGTATTTGCTGAACTAAGTATTTTAGAATATGAAAAAACCCTTAAGAGTAAATTTGCCTCGCGTAATGTAGACAAATAAAACTAAAACGTCATTTTCTTTTTTTAATTTATTTAATTTTATTGATATAGCAACGCATATCGCGCTTTTTATCTTCGCGAAAAAAAAAGAAAATAAATAAAAAATACAGAAAATGTATTTTGCAGCCTGGTTTAAAACAAATTTACTCTACAAGATTAACTCCAAGGAATTTGACATCAAAATTTAATTCTTGTAATTTTTATCTGATCCCCATTTTTTTTTATAAACAATCGAAAAAAGCGTTAGCTTGCGCCAGACGTTTTCTCTTTTCAAAAACTTTCAAAACATACCACACTATAGTGGTTCCACTTGTTGAACCACTAAATTGAAAATTTAAATCCAATATTGTGGAAACTATAATACAGAAAAAGCACCGATCGAAAAAAGTAGTTAATCATGCATGATAAATTAGCAAAAAACCGTTGTTTGAAAACTCAAATCTTAAAAAATAAAAATAAATAATCCCCGTAAAAGAAATTTTGCCACAACCTGTATCATTTTTAAAACTAAAACAAATTAGATGATTTACTTTAGTTAATTAGCACTTAAAATAATATTGTAACTTAGTAAGCTATATAAAATAATTAGTAAACGTCAGAAAACATTTCTGTATATTACCAACATGTCACCAAAATATCTTACATAATCTTACCCCCAACTTCAGTTTAACACATTTATACTTTGCATAAATTTAAAATTTTAAAAAGAAAGGGAAATTTTTACCTGTATATATGGTAAATAGTTGAGGCCAGAGTGACAGAGTGACTGAGGTCGAGTCTGTGAATAAATTTCCTTTCAATCCTCCTCCGTCTACCTCCCAGGTGACGAAGTACACCGATCTAAACAACAAAAACAACAATCGTTTGTTAGTAACAACAGATAAGATAAGAACAACCTAGATAAAACTGTAAAGTAAAAAGTATCGAAAGAAAATTTATATATATATATATAAATATATATATATATATATATATATATATATATTATTTATATATATAATATATATATATATATTATATATATATATATATATATATATATATATATATATATATTATATGGTATAGAAGAGTGGATATAGATGAGAGAGATATACATTAGTGAATAGTTACATAAATAAGTATCACAATAAAGCCTAAATTGAAAATATGCTTCTCTGAAATGTTTTTCTTCAACAGAATTAATAATCCAGAATAAAATAACAAAAATAATAATAAAATAAAATAATAGAAAATAAAAAAAAAAAAAATAAAAATAAAAATAGTGATAATAATTAATTTAAATTAATTAAGATTTTTTAAGAAAAAATCAATAATTATACAATTAGAAGAAGAGAAAATATTAATTTAATAAACTAAAGAGTGACTGATAACCTGGTGAATGCCTTGGCAAATGCCGAGTTGCCAAAATGGCATAAAAAGGCTTACTTACTTATAAATAAACACCAAGCTGTTTGGTTGATAACTAACTAATATATTTAAAAAATCAAAACCAACTATCTGCCTCATGCAATTATTATTTCTAAATATTTATTTTTATAGTTTTTCGACACGAAAAAACGTATTAAGCGAGTGAAATAATCAATCGATCCTAAGAAATCAAATTCCCTGGAATAGACGTAACATTACAGTTTCCGAATTTCGAGAGTTGGGTTAGCACTGTTTCAAGTATTATGTGAGTTAACACCTTACTCATATAACATTCTGTTACAACTCTGGTTACACTAATCTTGGAAAACCGAATTTAAAACCGTTTATCAAACTTCTCATTTTTGGCGTTTTAAAAATATCTAAAAATATAAAACTAATGAGACAGGCGAAATTCCATACTAAGTCATAACACGGCCAGCTGACCTCAGCATTCATAGTAATTTCTCAAGTCTTTAGATTCCCCATTCATAAGTCTGATACTTGATAAATTTATAAGATATAGTATTATCTTTCATTCATACTTATTTAGCTTAGCTTTAATTTATTTTTTCTTGACGCGGCATATTACAAGACCATGTCACGAACTGATATCTTTACTTGACAATTTTTTTTATCTTTTTCATGGAAATTATATCTCTCGAATAATTATCTTTAAAAAAATAAAATATCTTTATCAAATATACAACAGCTATTTTATCTGGACTTCTACATAACGGTAAAATCACCAAAAAGTTCACCAACTGAGTGTCGTTTCCTTCATTGATTATATACGATTTTTAAACTTTATTGATTCGATTGAAATAAAGCATAGGATTATTTGTTGCAACATGAAATAAAGCAACAGTATCATTTGATACTACCGAGTTTTGCAAAACATTAATAGTTGACTTAATACTTCTTAGAAGCGTACATGGAGTTTATTTTTTGGCATCATCAGTTTTTTTGGTAAACAAAAGAGTTTGCAGCGGCAGCGGATCAAATTTGACCGTCGACGGACCATGAGAACGCAAGAAACGTACATCCTAGTCCAAGAGATGGACGCAACCAATGTGACCGAAGTTTATTTTCTACATCGTCTTATTTTGGCTCTATTCAGGATCAGGGACTCTTCCATTTTAGATCGAGTTATTAGAAAATGACACTAGATTATATATTTCATCCAATAAAAGCGTTTCTATTAGTTTTATTAAAAACATAAAGGGGTATTTTTTTAATTATATTAAAATTTTAGAAATTTTTCAAAATTAAAATTAGTTTAACAAAGCCTGAGATATAACTGTTGGATATACAACATATATACGAATACACTATATCTTCTCACCGGCACTAAGGATGACCTGTATTAGGTTGAAAGCCGGTTTTGTCATCATTACATTGGTTGAAATTTATATGTGGATAGACTTTTATTTACATCCTTATATACACCATATCAATTGATAAAATATACAAGATATATACACCTGACAATAATAAACAGGAAAATTTGTAAACTAGATAGTCGGATACTAAATATTTCTATAGAGGCCGAGTAAGAACTAATGTTGCTCAGTAAAATCAGTTTTTAATCAAAAAGAAACATGACATGCTTAAAAATTTATGTAAAGAAATTGCGACGACATATATATTCTGACATTAGCAGTACTCGAAATCATAAAATTCGACCTCTGAAAAACGCGGAGACTACGAAGCGGCCTCTAACGCCGCCGCCGCCGCGTGGTGGCTAAGAGGCAGAATGCCTCTTGCTTTAACTTCCGGTCCAGCACTAAAAGAAAATATTTCATAATTTCTCCCAATATTTCGGTGTTATAAACATCGCCTTTTAACACGGTTATAACTCTAAAGTCACTCATTGTCCTAATAGCAACGCGACGCGGCAGTGTAGAGACAACTGAATGCATCAAGTCAAATCGTAATCCATTAATTCATAAAAATCAACTCAAAATGGCTGAAGGTTAAAGTTTAAAATAAGATTATTTTCATACGGGAAATTAATTAAATCATAAAAGAAATGATTGAAGGCATATCAATTAGGTTACATCTGGTTTCGCCTTCTTTCGATGAAACTTGATAGCAAGATTGTTTTACTAGACATCTATACATTAATGTAACATAATACAGTCTGATCAAATAATCTTTCAAACAAAATAACGCTGATGCTTTCAATTGAATATAACAAGATAAACACTGTAAATAGTAAGTGTTTTTGACATGATAGAATGATTATATCTATTAGGCAAAGTTAATTTATTGATGGGCATGGACTGATTACAAAAATTTTATACATTTTTTTCCATAAAGTTTATTTCTATGCTAACATTTTAGTGTTTATGGAAGTCAAAAGAGATCATTTTGAGGCTCCAATTTGTATCTTTTTATCTCACTATGGCCGAATACTGGGGTTTAAAGTTTTGTAATATCAATTGTTGTTTAATTCCAATTGCTTCTTAATAGGTTCTTAAAATCGTGTGATTTAGACTAGATAAATTACTAAACCTATGTCATTAGGCTATAGATTAGATCTATCATAGGTGCTTCTTTATAAATATACATCAATTACATACCTTGATTGAGGATTGCTAGGCTGCCTGATAGGCCACGATATTTCTGCTATAACTAATACTTTCTGATGTATTAACGAGTCTTCGTGCAGCTCCCATCTGCTCTCTCCTAGTCCTTCTTTCTCCTCATTCTAAAACAAAGAAAAATTCATAAACGTTACGATACACGTTAAGCAGACAAAAAGTTAACATAATATGTTATAGAATAAGTTAATATTTTGAGAAAAAAGTTGCGTAAAAGCTTATGTTATACATGATAACTCAGACGAACTATCAGACGTTAGATTATACTTGATTATATAGTCTATATAAGACGTGATGTTATACATTATGCCAAGAAATATGTGTACATGATATTTGAATAATTTATGATAATAATTGTAAAAACGTTTAACTTAGAAGAACAAGTTCACACAAGACAGTTAACAATACAATAGTTAACTGTATGTTAACAATTGACTTATATTAACAATTTAATGTATGTTCAGTTACATTATTAAGTTACTGTATGTTAACAGTTATTTATATATTAAAAGTTAACTGTATGTTGACAGTTGAATATATTAACAGTTAACAGTTTGACATATATAACATTAACTGTAATGTTAACAGTTGACATATATTAAAAGTTAACTGTATGTTAACAGTTGACATATATTAAAAGTTAACAGTTGACATATATTAACAGTTAACTGTATGTTAACAGTTGACATATATTAAAAGTAACTGTATGTAACAGTTTAATATATTAAGTTAACTTAGTTAACAGTTGTAAAGTTAACAGTATTTACAGTTAACTGTATGTTAACGATATTACAAGGTTTAGATGTACGTTTCTTATACGATAGCTAATATAGCATATCGAGTTAGTTAATGGATACATTAACTAACGCGCGCAAGTTTATGTAAGTCTTTACCTCAAAAAAATAGTATGTAAGTGATTCATAATAAACAATATACTAAAAAAATAATAAATTTTCCACAACTTTAATCAGCAAAATCAAAAGTTGTTTAAAAACAAAGTAAATATAAGAAATTGAATCTCGATATCTGACACGGCTTTTTTCCATTAAATTAAAAAATTAATTATTCAAAATAGAAGACAAACACTAAATTTTTAATTAAACAATATTTAACTCATTTTATTTATTTAGTGTTATTAAATATTCGTTTCTGTATTCGTTTTCTTATTAAAAGGGAGGACTTCTTTTTTTATTATAAGTTTAATTAGTTTGTCCTTTTTAACAAAATCTTTAAAAAACTAACTTCAATTAAAAAAAGAAAATCATAGATACTATTACAAGGAATAAGTTTAAAAAATAAAGTAAAACTAAAGACACTAAAATACAAATACTTGTTTTATCGTTCGTTCCAGCGAAGTTAAGAAAATAACTTAATTAAGTAAGAAAACAAATAAGTATTCTAATTATTTTATATAAATTAAATAAGTATCTTTGAACATTTGCTAATAGGAAAACATGAATTTCATAGACTATAAAATAAGAATTACAGAAGTGTTGCATATTCTATTAATTTTCACTATTGTTTTTCATGAAGCTATTTTTTAAGTAGAGTAGACGTATTGCCGAACAGTTTAATCATAATCTTAGAATAATACTATATATAGAAGGAGCACTACTGAACACGAAAGCCGGTTCACTGGTGCACTTTAAGTAATGTTGCCACCCAAACAATATTCAATATTCTAAAAATAAAGTTGGCAATACTTCCGGTGCTGAATTATTATGTTGTATTATTAATTAATGATTAATTTTCCATAAAATACTAATATAAATATCGGTGCATTACAAATTTAAAGCATTTTAAATTGTAGTTTAACGTTTTATTAAAATTATATTAAAAGTTGTCCTCGTCAACTAAACGTAGATTCTGTATTCCGCCACCCTTTTGCCATTTAAGACCGGTTTTATTAAATTGTCAGCAGGTGTTTTAAGTTATTATATTTGTTCTTTACAATATTTTTTCATTAATAGATATTTATGACACATAGTTAAAATAATGTTTTGTAGTCAGGTTGGCAGCATTACTTAGTTGCACCAGTCAACCGGCTTTCGTGTTATCAGTGAAATTACATTGTGTTACGGTCCTGTGCTCCTTCTATATAGTATTATTCTAAGATAATAACTGAGAAATTATGCTGCCCAAGAAGAACATAAAATGATTTTATCTACTTACGGCAGCAAAATTAGTCACAACTGGAACACTTTTTATACTGCAAAATGTTATTTTACTAACAGTGTCGACAAAATGTTTTAAAACAGTACGGAAAATTAGCTTGGTAATACTTTACCTCCTAGGGAGGTAAGGTACATTTATATATTAAGGTCATAAAGTCAAAATACCCAAGGAAAAGAAATGATAAGTTGAGGTTATTATATTGCAGGTTATTGAGTTAATTTGGTGTTTTTCGTCTTATAAAAATGATTTTTGTCTATAATAATATATTTTTTATTGTATAAAACATTTTTAGATAATACATAATAAATACAATTTTACATAAAATATTGGCAACACTGATATCCATGGCTTTTTTTAATTTTTTACCAGCTGCTTATGAATCGTAAAATTTTTATGGTTGTTTTTGTCACTTATTTCATGATTTGTTGATTTATTTTGTTTTGTTTAAAATCACAAAATAAAACGTTATAACAAATTACAAAAAGAGTAAACTAATTTTGCTATAAAATATGAATCAGAATAATAGTGAAGAAAATTAACATAGAAATATTGTTTGAATTAAAAAAAAAATAAGCCTGACATGAGTTACTACAACATCAAGGCATTAAGTTTAAAATTAACTTCAAATGCATGAAGGCTACCCTATTTTATTTAGGGTAAACAAAATACTTCTATCAACTTAATGTAGTTCGCGAGGAAAAGAAAACTATATGAAATTAAACATGAAAATAAGTAAATCTTTTATTAAATACGTATATTGTGTTTGAAACAAAATAAAATAAAAACGATATTTAATCAACTATAAGATCGAAATAATTAATAAAACGAAAAAAGTAAAAATGCAAGTATAAACAACCTTTACACTAGAATGCTTAGACTCTCTCTTGTATAAGAGTACAGATAACATCGTGTTTATAATTACCTATCTATGTTTGTCACTTGTACTTGTTGTACAACCAAGAGGTACATACGAGGTACATCTATAGGTTCAGGTACGAGTACAAACAAGCTACAAGTACCTTCACGTCTCAATTAAACTCAGACTTATATAAATGATCCCTAGCGATTCCTTACTTTCTAATTTTTTTCACTTATTCCTCAATAATTTTCTAAACTTGAAGCAATTTAGCAAATTTGTTGTCATTTATTAAGTAATAAATCTTTTTGAATTTTTGAATTGGCTGTGTAATAAACCAATAAAAAAGCTTATATGTCTACTAAAATATATAAAAACATATATTAAACGACAATTTACTTTAACAAATAATTATTTATTCATTAAAATATATTTGAGGAATCGTGTTCTGCTACAAAATTCTGTTTTTAGCTCCTCTGACATATTAATTTTCATATTTCATATAATAAAGACTTTCGCCATAATAATTATGGCGAAATTAAAATAAATATAATCATTTATACGTAAATCCGAGAAATATAATGCCACTGCAGTCAGTATGACCAACACATGAAATTCAGATAAAATCAAGTGTTAATCAAAAATTACCAAAGTTAAATAAGATTTAATCCAACACAATCAATTCTTCTTGAATATCACACCCATAATAATTTTACTGATGCTGTTCTTATGCAAATAGAAAAGATAAAAACTGTATATGTAAATGAATAAAAAATAATCAAAATTTGTCCTACGCAGAGTATAGAATTTTAATTATTTTTTACATTTTAAAGAATTCACAATATGTCCACCTTCCTGTGTAAATGAACAAAACACTTATTCAACGAAATAAATCATTTGGCCAGTCGGAGTAATTTTAATTGATTTCTCTGGTAGTTGAGGTTGATTAAGTCAAATCAAGATTTGAATGTGTCGGCTTGATCGCAATATTTCAACATGTCAGGTTAAATTTGGCTACTTGATACACCTTTTAGTGTGTTTTAATGAATAAAGACGTTTAAAATAATATCAAATTAAAATTCAGTTTGAATAAAAAATCAATTTGGGGAAAACAAGCAAAATATTTTATTACTTTCGGTTATTAAGACTTGACTTAGGAGGAAAAATTACATTTTTTATATCATGATAAAATATAATTAATGAACTCTTTCCGTAAACTTACACACATGGTCTACGGACAGACATAATGGAACTCAAGAATACAGTCAAAGTTTTAGTCAAGTTTTAGTCCCTCTCCGGTATGAGGGTAGATGCCACTAATAGTGCTAATTAAAAAGTACGAATTAAAATTAAAACAGTGAGTGGGTTTTGATACTGAGCTATAATAAGCACGAACTCAGTATCTTCTCAAACCAGAAGACGTGTCAGGACGAATAATACTTAAAAAGTTATTACTACATTGAGAGTCACCCGTGGTGAAGTGGTTAAGGTATGCGCCAATACACAGAATGAATGGACTTTAAACTTCCGAGATTATTTAGTCATGGGTTCAATCCCAGCACGGGTCTCTGGGATTTTTATGAGTGGGATAAAAATTCTGCGAACCACGTCCCTTTAGAAGGGGCGTTAAGCCAGTGGTTTCGAGCCTGTGCGTTTTCAGGTACTCGTTAAAGATCCCTTACTCTAAATTAAACTGAGTATAGGCAACATTTAGAACCCTCATAGTAGATTCATTACAATACCATAGTGTGTCTGGTTTAACAGTGTCATACTATAGTGTGGAGGTTTGGTTTAACAGTGAGGGCACGTGTTGTTCCTAGATTTTACTACAGACTATTAAAGTCATGTATGATACATATTGAAATATGTATGATTGTAACTTCAGTGAGCGCCGTGGAATGGTCTACAATATTAACAACATCAACTTCGTCTTTCCACTTTAAGGAAGACTTATTGGTGGAAAGACGAAGTTGGTGTTGTTAATATTATGTATGATTGCTTGAAAAAAGCATGAGAGGAACCACATAAATCCACGGCTCTTCTGTCTAGATTAGATTAAATATACCTACACTTGAAATTAAAAGGAGTAGAACACTATCTTAAGGAGCTGGGAAAAAGGGCCCAATAACGTGGCCTACTTGCCTAGTAGTTACTATCACTCCCCCTATATTACCACTTCTACTACTATTACTACGTTAAACATAGCTCTCATAGCACATGTCATTTAGTTGGCTATGGACTGTTTTTGAACATGCTAACGTGTTCGCCATGCTTTAAATTGCCTACAACTGTAAAGTCATTCATAAACGAATGATTCTAAATGGAACAAGATTTAAGACAGGATACATTCCTTTATTTGGATATAAAGCCGTTAATAGTTCTTATAGAAGCTTTAAACGACATATAAGGATCAATGACGTACTATTAGAGAGGTGTTACTCCAGATTTAGTCAAGTAAAAGATAAAACAGATCATACAGTGAGTCAGGTATCCTGGAATAATCCTAAATTAATCAGTTGGAATAATCCTAAATTATTCCAACTTTCACCTACAATTTAAGTAAAATATGGGACACTAATTAGTTTTATCTGGTTATATGATTAATTGGCCGCCTCCGTGGCCGAGGTCGTTAAGGCGTTAGTCTTTACACTGACCTTTGACAACCACGGAGGTCTGGGGTTCGCATCCCAGGTTACGCTCTCAGTTTATAGAAGATTATTGTTTAGATAAATTATCGCCAGCTTTAGAATACACTTTGAGCGTAACGGTTGCTAATACCACCCGAGGTTGTTCCCGCAGGGGTTATCCCTGATGAGCCGCAAGGCTCTAAACGGGCATTATTATATTATATGATTAATTTGTCTGCAAATGCACGAAAAATCAGGTACGGGGTACCTCAGAACTTTTCCTCATCACATTGGGAATTCGCTACTCTCATTCTCCTAGCTTCGAGCTTACTTCCCTCGAATCAGAATATACAAGTCATTAAATTTATACTGCAAAACGTCTTCGGACCTGCTTCGCTTGACTTCAACGAAGCATACTGATAGTAAATAAATCCGTACTTTTCCAATATACCTACGGTATAAATAAGTTACACATCTTGTACAAGCCGTAATCCTAACCGCATTATTTGATAAAGTTTCATTTTAATTATTCATAAAAAAAATTGCAATAAAAATACTTGAAAACTTGTAAAAAGATCATTAAGGAGTTTTTAAGAGTTTAAACAGTTTCATCTTATACTAAATCTTTTATAGCATCTAAAACTTTAAGGAAATTATTTATTTTTATTGTAAACTTGATTACAAGAAAAGCACTTTTAAGAATTAAGTCTGAAATGAACCCATTATACTTAAAAATTAAGTTTTTTTTATGTAACAAGAAAAAACTTTTTTTATTTTAAAAGTAGCTCCTCGACGTTAACTACTTTTTGTTTATCTGCCAAAAAAATTATAAGAAGATTTTGCAGATTCATATTTTCTAAAGAAAATGTTAGAAAGTGTATTTTCCCAAATCTTAAACTTTCTTTTAAAAATTTATTTTAAAAATGTTTGCCAGTAAGTACTACCACTGGGTAGATTCTTGCAAGTCATGTCAAAGCCATATCTTATCACTGTTACTATTTATTAATTAATAACATAGTTTCATGTAGTTGCAATATTCAATAAAAAAGTTAAAAAAAATGTTTATTTAATTTTGTTAAACATTATGATTAAATTGATGTGTATTGATAAATGTTGAGTTTAAAAAGTGACCTACTCATTGGTTGGTACAAAACAAAGCCAATACTTAATAACTTAAAGGATAATTATTACAGAGTACGTACATTTCTTATTGTTTCACGGAAAACTATAATAAAATGGTGGAGCTAAGCTCTAACGAAGGACAATGAATCATTTATGGCTAATTCGGATAAAATTACCCCTTTTCCGCATCGTACTTTCAAGATATATTTTCTTAAAACATATTTTTACTTTTCTTCATTTATACTTTAGGTGTATATAGGAAAAGTATTGTGTTTGCAATAAAATCCGAAACCAGGATGTCACCCGAATTATCCGTTTCAGGCATTTTAAAGACCTTCTGAGCGGTTTTCACAAAGTTATCTTTGTTTGTGTTATCATCGTATCTCTCTGAATATTTTTGCTAGAAAGTTAAAACTTATTACAAAAATAAATCTTCAGGTCTAGTTGCGCTATCCAAAAATATATTTTTATGACGTTATTAAACCACATCAGCAAACATTTTAAAAATTTATTAAACAAAGGAAATTGTTTCGATGGATTTGAGATTTGGCTCACATGTAGTTATAGTGCCACATATTGCCAAGTAGTCAGTGCCACATAGTGTCATATAGTTACAGTGCCACATAGTGCCATGTAGTTATAGTGCCATGTAATTATAGTGCCACATAGTGCCATGTAGTTATAGTGCCACATAGTGCCAAGCTTCATCTCTTTATCAACATTACCTCAATTGTTATCGAATGACATGTATAATTTTTTATAAATGAGAAAATACTCTAATTAAGAGGACCCTCTAATACTTGTGTTAATGCTCTAACAAATATGACCCTTTATGTATTAAATTAGTATACTAAGTTTTGTTTAAATACGGTAAGTATATCTACGGGTTTTTTTGGGAGCATATAACCTAAGCAGCATCGAGTGAGGTCATACCTGGTTGGGTGACCGCTGGGAATAACACGAATGTAATTAATGTCTGAGGACTAACGAAGTGAGTCATCAAATTTGAATATCCTGAAGACGAGCGAAGCAAATCAGAAGTAGTGAGAATAAGCTTAACTAATTCGACGTAGTGAATAGAAGTTTTGAGGTACCCTGTACCCTATTTTTCAGATTGCCTAATGATACTAGACCGGCATTACATGGACGTCTTGCCGATACTACAGCAATTAACTATTTCTAAACAATGAATAAAACATGAAATGTCCAATGAACAAATTATGCATCAAAGTAGTTTTGCTATCTTTCACTTCCAAATTAGTACAAAGGCAACAGATAGGCGGCAACTCAACTCGCATTGCAATCTTTGAGCTTAAAAAATAATCGATAGTTTCAGATCTATTTATTACTTATTGCAAATTAAAAATAGTTAATAACTAAAAAAAAATCCTTGTCGAGCAATTGCAAGCCTTAAACAGCTCTTGAAATATTCCTGCTAAACTTCTTATTCTTGCTACACACGTCTTATTGCGACGTTTTAATGCTGAATTAACACTGATGCTTAAGCAAAGAAATAAAAAACAAGTAAAACAATCACAAAAAAGTAATCATTATTTAATTTCCAGAAAAGATTAATAAGCATTGTTCTTTAAAAAAAAAAAATCGAACTACATCAGGCTCATTAACTTTACTCTAGTTCATAAACAATTTTTCATTTTTTTTTTTTCGTTTCGTTTTTATTAAATTGAAAAATATTATTTATTATATTCAAGTTTCGAAATGATAGCCCCTGCTTTAGCTTCATAACGAGACAGCAGTAGCTTCCACCAGCTAATATTTCCTTGTAATGCCCAACTTCATTTAAGATTTTTTAAAAAAAATGATTAAGTGGTCCTATTTTTTTATGTTGCTACTTGATAAATCTTCTAACCATGAATCATTATTTTTTTTAATTTTTAGATTATTTATTTCTTTTTGTGTTTTGAATAAGACTTTGCTTTAATCAAAACACGATTATTTTTTCTTATTTCTTTATTTATTATATTTTTAAACGAGTTTTCTCGGATTACCACTGTTTTCTCACACTAAGCTTGTTATTTTGCCTGTATTTTTCATTTGTTTCGTTTTGTTACCTTTGACTAACATATAATGCATATCAAGCAATCGCTTTAATTCCATTCTTTCTATTTTTTTATTTTTTTCTGTTTCATTGTTCTGTGTCAACCAGTGCGATCTTCGCGATAGCATTAATCCATATTAGGTATCGATTAAACTCACTTTCACTGCGTCAGACTTGGACTGTAACAAACGATAAAGCGATCTGATTCTGATCCGATTTAAAGGCCTGACACAAAACTAAACTTTCCCTGACGTATGACGAGAAGACCCGCACATCAAGAAATAGTGAAATACAATTTTAATTTAATTACATGCATTTAATTTTTTCCTTAAATTAATGCATTATAATTGTGTAATGTTTTTTTTAGATCTTTGTTAAGTTATCAGTTAATTCTTTGATACAAAACACAGCAAGCTATGTTTACATACCTTATCTGTTTCTTTTTGTTAACTGCTTTAGGTTTTTTTCTTATTAAACTCTTTCTGATGAACATAGACATATATACAAGAGGGGGCATAGCCTACCTCAATACAGTAAGAGTCCTGAAACATCATTTTGGGGGTCTCAGGGGCTCTATGTAACCTCATTGATACCTCTTCTAAGAGTAAGTTAAGGTTATAATAAATCAATTTTTCAGCTATCACGTTTCTCCTGCAGAATCTATTCAAAATAAGCGTTTACTTATGCCGCATTCTTTATTTTTATTGCAAATATGATTTAATTCAAACTAATTTAATTTAAATTTTCTAATTTATTTAGTAAAGTATTCACTGTATTCCTCATTATTTATTTAGTAAAGTATCCACTGTATTCCTCATTATTTATTTATTAAAGTATTCACTGTATTCCTCATTATTTATTTAGTAAAATATTCACTGTATTCCTCATTATTCATTTATTAAAGTATTCACTGTATTCCTCATTATTTATTTAGTAAAGTATTCACTGTATTCCTCATTATTTATTTAGTAAAGTATTCACTGTATTCCTCATTATTTATTTATTAAAGTATTCACTGTATTCCTCATTATTTATTTCCGAAATCAATCATTTTAAAAATAATTGTACACAGAATAGTTTTGAAATGAAATTATCATTTGTTTTGACGTAAATCCAATGAATTATACTTTTTATGAGTATGAATGAAATGAAATATAATTGATAGGTTTATGGGGTAGGATATGGAAGGAGATTTGATGGTTTCATGAGATGACGCCTGGCACACGACCCACCCCATCTATCCTCACCTCTTATTATTTCTCTATTTTTTTAATATATAATATTACTATGGTTATTAGTCTCGCAAAATATAATAAATATAAAAACCATGCAAAATAAAGTGTCCATAATTTAATTTCTACGCTTATTTATACGTTTCATCTCATATTATTGAAAGTATAACCCATATTAAGTAAGTGTTATGTTAGATACAAAATATTTTGACGGAGCAAAAATATATTTTTAGCCGCGCACAAGCTGTAGCTTATGCGGCTATTAAATAATTTATTATTTTCATAGTTTCATTTTCATATTCCATTGTCAAATAGACTTTTATTATTATTATATTATTATTTATAAATGTTTTAAGCTGTTATTTATATTATATTGTATGTATGCTTTTAAAATAATAAATTAAATTAGTTAAATTCTAGGTTAATTAATGAAGACTTCAGTCCTATAGAATTTTTATTTACATAAACATTAATTACAGATGTTTCGCATGGCGAAGCCAGGCATCTTCAGTCTGTAATTAATGTTTATTTAAATAAAAATTCTATAGGACTGAAGTCTTCATTAATTAACCTAGAATTTAATTCTTAACAGTCCAATAACTATTTTGTTAATTAAAATTAGTTAATTAGTTAGTTATATTTGCTGCGTCACAGCATATTGGATCCAGTCGGAATTAACCTAGATAAACAAAATTATTTCAACTAGATCTTTTAAACAAACTTTCCCAAATAAAGTTCCATTTTATCAAGATCCTATAGTCACTGATGAAACAAATATTGAATACTTCATCAAATATATGCTTCGTTTGTTTAATAAAAATTAAACGAACATGTATAAGCTATGTAACATATAGGTTAGTATATATAATGCTTAATATGTATATGTAAGTATATATATGCTTATACCTCTATATGTAAGTATATATATGCTTATACTTATGTATATGTAAGTATATATTATATATATGCTTATACTTATATATATGTAAGTATATATATGCTCACACTTATATGTATATGTAAGTATATATATGCTTATACATATACTTTATATTCATCAATATAGAATGCGGATTTATAGGTTAATTTTAAAACTAATTAAGACAACTGCCAAATATGGAATTAAGCTTTTATTATTCTCATTTTTCAAAAATCGTATAGAGCAGTGGCACTTCGCGGTCACAGGTTGTGCTAGCAACGCTTAGTTGTCTAGTCTTCTTGGACAACTGGCTTCTTTACCTTTTCAGATTTTAATGAAACAAGGTGAAAAATATGCCACATTAGTGTTCCGAGCCAATTGTTCATGAGGTTTATATGACGTCATTATTCACTAACAATAACTCAGCGAAACCAAGAAAAGTTATCTAATCGGACTGAAATGAAATAAACAAATACAACTATGTATGTAAAATACATATAGGAAGTCAAATTTTATTATAAGCATATGTTTTGAGTTTAACATAAACAACATAATGTCAACAAACCACGTTTTCCGTCTAATATATTTAGGAAACGGTAATATCGTGGTAATACATATATTACATAAACACCACACGTATAAACTAGTAATATGACAGACTGATCGCTTCGCGCAGTGGCCTGGAGCTGCCAAGAGAGTGAAGACCTCTAAAAGGTTTTATAAAGCAAAAACAGTTTTAAAATACTCATTAGTATAACTTAAAACAATTAATTATAGTGTATAATTTATGATATTGTCAAACTGTTATCAAGTTTTTTAACTTATTCAAAGCACAAACTCTTGGCACAGAACATTTAATAAATATTTAGTAATCCTGTATTTAGTTAACAAGAAAATTTTTCTTTAATTGTATTATCAATCATTGCAAAATAAATACATAATTCCCAGTAAAAGTAAAAATTAATTTTAATTTGTTGCAAGTAATAAATCATACAAAGTAAATATAAGTTGGTAGGTGCTTAGACTTTTAAGTCTAAACTTGAGCTTTAAAACAAGTTTTTAAACTTTTTCTAAAGTCGGTGTGATTCTTAAAATTTTAATATATAAGTCATCTAAAAATATATACATCGATCAATAAAGTAAAAGAAAATTATGAATTTTCACGAAACAATTCTTAATCAGCAAAATCTTCAAATACTAACTAACTATTCTTCACATTGTTTTTTTATTTTTTATCTTACTTAGTAAACTTTGATCTATTTAATAATTAATTAACTACAGATTATTAATAGCTTGGAATAGATTATAAACTACCTGCATGCTATAAAACATTATAGAAAAGATTTATAAATAGGGTTTGACTAAGCTGTCGCGTTTCGTTTAGTTTTTAGTAACTTCTTCAGGTAATGTTCAACTCAAGTTACAAAAAAGGTATAGAATTATAAGACAATTACAGTACAGAAATTAGGTAAAATACTTGTTATGTTGTTCTGTTTCTTTTAGTTCCATTAAACCCTAAATTATCCTGTTCAATTCTAACCATGAATTATATATAACTTTTTTTAATCATTGCACTTGTAATATTTTGGTGCTTTTTTTTTCCTTTAAGTTACTTCTTTAAGTAACAGCCTCAAAGAAGTAAAAAAACCACACCGAATCTTTAGCATTAGTTTTTCATTTTATTTTAGTTAGCTTCACCTTCTTACCTGTTCTCTGTTAAGGATCAATAGTTTTATACTTGATAGGTAGTTTTATACCACCCACAGATGTTAACTCGTTTCCGTGATTGTAATTTCAGATCTTCCAGTTTAAATTGCATTTCGTTTCCCAAGTGTAATCGTGTATTTTGTAATTTATGTTTGGAAATTGCACAAAGTAATATCAGTGATTATTTGAAATCGTCTAATGAAAATGCAACAAGGTCACATTCTACATCCATTGCATTCGTCATAGAATGCACGTTACATATGCGCGCGTACATACGTGAACTTATATGCGCTACATATGTAATACGTTACATATGCGCACGTACATACATTAACTTATATGCGCTACATATGCGCACGTACATACATTAACTTATATGCGCTACATATGTAATACGTTACATATGCGCGCGTACATACATAAACTTATATGCGCTACATATGTTACACGCTACATATGGGCCCTACATAAATAAAAAGACAAATGTTTTAGTTTACTTTAATTATGAGAGATTTGACTTTTGATATTTTAAATTTGTTTATTTTTAATTAATCTTATTTTTTATTTATTATTTATCTTATAATATTAAGGGCTGGTCAAAAATTTGTGTAAGTATGAAATGTTACTTTATTTGCTCTTTAAATTTTAAGTAATTCCGAAGCCAGAATAGTTATTTAATATATATAAAGTACGAGAGAAATATATAAATGATGTATAGATAAATAAATGATGACAACAGACGAATGTGAGATTGTGTTACTTTATAAATGACTCTAGTAAAGATAATAATTTCTTAAAATGGTCTTGATATGTTGCTAAGACTTAGATGAGTTATTGATATCTTGATATCTACGCGTACATATGTTATACGCTACATATGCGCCCTACATACATGACATTATATGCGCTACATATGTTATACGCTACATATGCGCCCTACATACATGACATTATATTTTTATAATAACTCATCTAATAGCGTAGATATAAAGATATCAATAACTCATCTAATAGCGTAGATATCAAGATATCAATAACTATCTAGTCTTAGCAACATTCCATTTTAAGAAATTATTATCTTTACTAGAGTCATTTATAAAGTAACACATTCTCACATTCGTCTTTTGTCATCATTTATTTATCTATGCATCATTTACATATTTCCCCTGTACTTTATATATATTAATTTATTAAATAACTATTCTGACTTCGGAATTACCTAAAATTTAAAGAGCAAATAAAGTAACATTTCATACTTACACAAATTTTTGACCAGCCCTTAATAATATAAGATAAATAATAAATAAAAATAAGATTAATTAAAAATAAAAATTTAAAATATCAAAAGTTAAATCTCTCATAATTAAAGTAAACTAAAACATTTGTCTTTTTATTTTTTTTTTTGTTCAAATCCAAATAAAAATCTCGAGTCGTTTTCTTAATGTTGGTTTTTATGTTATTTTAAATTTTTGTCTTATCTCTAAAAAAAAATTCTTTAAATTTTATTGCTTGTTCAGGATCCTGTATTAAAAGATTTGGAAGAAAGAAGTCACCCAAACTTGTCTCTACTAATGAGAACTGTCTGCTTATTTATTTTATTCCTTTTATTATTTTTTTTCTGTTATTATATTAATTTATTTGATTCTTTTTAAACTGTTAATCTGGGTTCGGATGTCTCGGCCGCTGTCAGATAAGATTAAATGCTGCTATATCTGTCTAAATATAAGTGTGATATTATTAGTCCAATCTTTGTTATTTTTTCCAATCTTTGTTATTTTTTTGTTCATTTTATCTTTATATTTCTTTGGTTTGATTGAAATAAATACGCCCAGAATTAATTAAACTTGTTAATTTTAATCTTTTTATACGACCCTTAATACTTCTTTATACTTCTTATTTTACTTACTAAATAATCTGGTATTTTTATTTTTAACCAATTCTTTTACAACATTTTTCACATTTTAATTCAACTAACTAAAATTTTTAAAGTTATCATTTTAATATTATTCTTTATTTTCAACCATGGGCGTCCGCAGGATTTTTTCAGGGGGGAGGGGGGGGGGTCAACTCTACCAAGCTCAGTCAACTTTAATGTGCTGCGGGTTAAGTATTCAGCACACTTCCACAAAAGTCATAGATAGGACTCCAGGAAACCACAAGAGTTTGGCTTTGTTATAATGTATTGACAAAAATTATGTAATATTTTATTTATTGTACTTAAATAGACATTTTAATTCATTTAGACCTTTAGCGTGCGAAGCAAGTTCCTTAAAACATATTAAATAAGGGTGTTATCAACCTAGCGAGCGAAGCAAGCCTCTATTAGTATACATAATTTTTAAATGCAACCATCTAGCAAGTGAAGCATGGTGAAACATCCTATTTACACAGCTTCTCATATACTTTAGCAATCGTGTGAGCCTATTATCCGATATTCACGCATATATTTATAGCAATCTAGCGAGCGAAGCCAGCCTCTTTTTTTGACATTCAAGCAATGTTTTTTTATGAAAAAAATCAGGAGAATAACCATTAAACTTTTAATAATTTGCAGTGCGGGTTATTCTAACTTTTCTACATTTTCCGGGGGGGGGGGTGACCCGTTTGAACCCCCCTGCGGACGCCCATGCTTTCAACTTATCTATTTATGCACTCTTTATTAAATGTCCTCAGCTTTTTCCAAACAAATGTGAAATTTGTTTCAAAAACTAATGTACTATGAGTTGTAATTAAAAAAAGACTAAAAGGTAATAAATAATAGAGAAATAATGTACTAGTACAGAACTATAAAAAAGGTCTTCAGCCTTTTGACCGCTCCACGGCGTCGGGGCTGGGGGCCGGTACGCGGCCCCGCGACTCCCTGTGGTCGCTTTGCGGCCACATGGTTGCTGTCCTATATTAGTTCGCCATATTACTAGTTTATATAAGTGGCATACTGCCGTCATTATCAGTGCCTGTAAAAGTGAGGTTAATTAAAGGTACCAGTGTGTTTTTAAAAATAAGCACTGCTACATGAAAGAAGGTTCTGTCATATGAATATAATAATGTGCTGTGAGTCTAAAATTCTGTTATTATTTGTAAGAAATCTATGTTTTGTAGAGTTTCAAAGTATTGAAAATAAACATTGTCTTATCAGCTAGAACAACCATCTACTGTATACTTTAGATTGTCTATGGCTGTCTAAGCAGTCTCAGACAGCATTGAAGCTTCAAAAAATTGAAACAGCTGTCTTTTGACACTTTCTTTGCTAATTGCCGGTACTGATGATGATCTGGTTAGATAGAAAGCAGACTATGTCAAGCAAACACGATTAGTGGAGACACTGTTTTATTTTATTGATAAAAACAAGTCAAGAACCAAGAAGAAGAAGAAGAAACATATTTTTCTTTATTTCAGGACTCACGTACCCTCACCTTACCTTATTAACCATAAAATTAATAATTACTAAAACTGATAAATCATAATTACTGTTGCAATTCATACCAGTGCCACCATCGACGAAAAAGGCATTAAATTATTTATGCCTTATTACGTTTTGCTAGATCGAAGGATTTAAATTCATCAAAATGAATTTTCTTACAATTTTGTATTATGCAGTTTTGTTGGGAATGCAATTTTGATCTCCTATAAGTTTCACATAGCATCGCATCTATTATTAAATAGAAGTTAATAACAGTAATTTAAAGTAAATACAGGTTTAAGAAAATTATATTATTACGAACATGTTAGAGGATCTGGTGTAGAATTAGAAAAAAAACTTAACATACAACTTCATCATATAGTTTTACTAGGAAAAAACGAACGAAAACAAATATGAAGCCAATATAAGAGTCTCGTATTATTGTTGTGAGCTAGTATGTATTACCTTTGATGGATTTTATCCTATTATAAATATTACATTTATCAATCAAAGATTAGAGACCACTACATTTCATCCCATTAATCATTTATTTATTGATTACTTAGCAAAATCATTTGTATCAAAAAAGCTATAGAAATCATTCGCTGGATAATAAGATATAAATCATTCGCTGGACAATATGATACAAATCATTCGCAGGATAATAGGATACAAATCATTCGCTGGAAAATAAGATACAAATCATTCGCTTGATAATAAGATACAAACCATTCGCAGGATAATAGGATACAAATCATTCGCTTGATAATAAGATACAAACCATTCGCTGGATAATAAGATGAAACTCGGGAAGTATGTTGGTCTTATATTACTACAAGCGTGATAAATCTCAAATCGATAAGAAAATTTTTCCAGTCTTAAGTTTATGAAATTTTTGCTGAGTCTTGTATTGGTTTAGTTTGATGACATCATAATAAAAATTATTTTCCCGACGGCACAACTAGACATAAAGATTATCTTTTGTAACAAGTTTCAACTGTCAAGCATAAACGCACTTGGAGTTACGATTATAACAGACAAACACACATTCACAAACAGACAGACAATTTTTTTTAAAACCACTCTCCAAGTGGTTAAAAGTCTTGGAAAAGATTTAAAAACATACCAAGTCTTTGACCAAAGACTTTTAAGACTTTGACCAAGTCATAAAAACATCTGAAACAGATGATTCAGATGAAATCCTGGCTTCGGATTTTCCGGCAAACACAATACTTTTCCAAATTTAACAACGGTATAAATGTGGAAAAGTAACAATAACTACTGGCCTTTTACAAACAACCATAATTCATATTAGAAACAATAGAATTGAATTCATGATGTACAGCTATTTCAATTTTCTTTTTTTAAAAAATTCAAGTTAACTTGAAAGTTAAGACCGACAGAGCGATTAAATTCATTGTTTTACAGTTTAACAGACTTCATAATTAACACTAATGACTCTAACGTTATTTATTGCTCATAAAATAATAACAAACACAACACAAAGGTAATTAGCTTTAATTACCTTTTTGATTTTTATAACCTATTCTTCATTTCTTCTTCTTTTTCGGGGTGAAAATAACCATCAGCGAGGTAAACAACTTATCTCTTACGAAGCATCAGAGATCTTTGTTCAAAAAGAGCCGAAAGAAATCTCGTTAAACTGTTTAAGGTCATGAAAGTTTTAAGGTAGCTTATCTCTCTTACCAGATAAGTACTTGTGATGATTCCTAGGTGCTACCTTGTAAAATATAACCTTTTTTAGGTCGATAATGGCTCTAACATCCTTAAGGAACAAAAAATTGTCGAGGGTACACGTTAAGGAAGAGCGCGTAACCACAAGTTCTTGTGTCAGCCTGCGTCTGCACTGATTAAAGTTATTTTCTTTTATCACCTTACATTATACTTCTTGTTATGCCTTATTATTATTGTTTCTTTTAGGTTTCAAAAGATCAAATAACTTTTTTCAAAGTTCCATGAAATTATTTTTAGATAATTTAGATTTATACAATTTTCTTATAAAAGGTTACCAACCTACGTGATAAAAATACTCAATTTTAATATAGTAATAAAATCTTAAGGTTTTATTACTAAGGTACCATGTTGAGTAAACATGACATTTTGAGATCGAAACATAACCTGTTATTAATAATCCTAAAAATATTTAAAAAAAAAACATTAAAAACCTTAATAAAAGAGGAAGAAGTCTCTCCACAAAAATATATATTTCTTTTAGCAAAGCGCTTTCAACCTAACAAGTGGTCATCATCAGTGCTAGTCGTTGAATAAAGAAGAGGGTGATAGAAGAGTCTATCTTTGATATCTGATCTGTAAGACTCATATATCACCCTCTTGTTTATTCAACGACTAGCACTGATGATGACCTCTTGTTAGGTTGAAAGCGCTTTGCTAAAAAGAAATATATTTTTGTGGAGAGACTTCTTCCTCTTTTATTAAGATGAACTCCATTAACGCTCACCTTAGTTCTTCATTAAAAAACTTCTTTATTCTGATGTCGAGCATAGCGGAAAATTAAGCAATACTGTACCTTAAGCTTTAGGTAAACGAGCGAAGCGAGTCCGACCTTACGAACAAAAAGTACCCGGGAAAACCATACCCCATTTTTTTACCTTACAGTTTTGTACATACATCTAAAAAGAAAATTATCAAGGAGTTACAACAGAAATTCTAAACAAAGTAACATATAATGTTGTTCAGTTATATGGGAAATAAGGTTTGAAGACGATTGCTAATGATAGTCTAGAAGAGATGTCGCCTGACTCAGGCGTGACTACAGTAGCACTTAGTTATGCAATGATTGTCAATCGGAATTACACTTTAAAATAACTTGACTTACAAGTTAGTCACGAATTTGGTCACTAACTAACTACACTGTCTTCTAACCTTGTAATATTAGGTGTTACATCTAGAACTATTTAACAGAATATAGAATTAATAAAGAATTACATTACTGCACTGCAATCTATATAAATGCTAGCGACACTGTTTTTTATATTCTTAGATTTAAAAAAACTGAAATAAATATGACTGAGAGGATATTTTTGCAGCCAAGAAAAAAGCCAGTAAATGATATTTACTGTCAAGCCAGTAAATCGAAACTTTATTGCTGTTGTGTAGATATTATTACCATTCTTGTTACAAAAGGTAAATGGAATAAAAAGTAAATACACTCCATGTTTAATAGTTTTAGCTACAGAGGAGGGGAAGTCCTAGAAAAACACTTAAGTTTAGATGTAGTTGGCGCACATTAATGTTGTTTGAATTAGTATAAATGCTACAGCCTAAAGTTTATTTTCAACCCTAGTATATCAATAAAGTTAAAAAAAATCATTAATTTAAAACATCGAATTCTTTGGCAATCAGCTATTTTTAAGAAAAAGCTATTTCAATTATCTCTTTTCTTTCTCCTTCCAATTAACTGCATTCCCAAAAAAAACCACAAAAACTATTTTAAATGCAAAACTAAAAATGGTCTCAATATAAAGAAAGACACCGCAGATGTTAAGACTTAAAAAGAAAAAAAAATAGTTGATCAGGCTCCTCTATGAGCTGTTTCATGAAATACCGAAGGTTTCTTTATTTTATTTTTATTTATAAAGAATTTTATTTTAAAAATATTTCAATAAACTATTCCATAGAATACCTAGTTACTAGAAATTTTCTTTTTCAGTTTTTTTCCTCATTTTTCACTACTGAAGTATAAATTAAATTAGACTTGTCAGGAGATGTTAAAATACTCTATATAGCGGCGATTTCCCGTAAAGGGTACAATGTGGTATGCGTCAGACGTCGTGTGCGGTCTTTTTTCTTTGGCATTTATCCAACTTTCCCATCTCGGGCGATTTTTTTCTTTTAGTTTCTAGGATGTAATACTTTGTGTCTGAATGATCCTTTGCCAAAAAACCCACTTATGCGAAACTCTTCATGTCGGTTCTCATTATACATCAGACGATATACAACTTGCGGTTTCCCTCACATGGGGTAAATGTGTTAAAGGCTCAGTTTTCAACACTTTTTTCAAAATTATTTTCATCCCATACAAAAAGATCAAAGTCTTAAAGAATAATTTAAGTGCTAAAAATTAAAATAAAAACAATATTAATGTTTAATATTTTACTTTCCTTCGGCAAATATGGTATACTCAATTTCTGGAAAATATATAAATAAAAATGCATATTTTAAAGTAACTTGGTAAATTTAAAAAAAATGTATTAAAGTGAATAATGAATAACTAGAAAGTGTTAAGGTTCTCATACACACACACACACACACACACACACACACACACACACACACACACACACACACATCACACACACACATATATATATATATATATATATATATATATATATATATTAATTTAATTTAATTTAATATCTTTTATGCCTATAACACTTTTATAGCATTTGCATTTTGGCCAAATTGAAATTTTAATGCATTAAAAGTACATAAAAAAAACATTTATAACACAATGGAAACAGGTTAGAAGTCCATATCACTTGCGCATTGTTACATCCTAATGAATATATTTTCCTTTCTCTTAAAAAAAGAAAAAATTTAAAATGAATACAAATCATATTCAAAAAAATGTTAAAATGTTTAAAATATTGTAAAATTTTCAAAAGACAGAAACTGTTGCTTAACCCAAATTTTCTTTAACTACAGACCAACAAATTTTCAAGGATAGAAATTTTGTCGTCAAAAACAATGCAAAAAGTGTAATTTAGCGTCAAAAAGACTCCTTTTAGCCAACAAAGAAAGAATAAAGTTAAAATTGAAAACCTCTAAAAAGAGGAATCTGGTTCAGACTTTGTCTCCCAACTATAAATGATAAAATATTTCAACTTTTCTTCTAAAAAAAAATTGTTTCGTTGAAATAACTTTTTAATTTATAATTTTTCATTAATCTTAATCTCCTTTTTGTTTTCTTTAAAACGAAAGAATGAGATACATTTTTCCTCATTACAATACTTGACTAATTTTTATAGAAAAAGATGCTAAGTTTGTTTAAAGTTTACAGAAGCCCAAAGAAAGTTTTTTTTGTTAAAATTATAAATAGTGGAAAATATTTTTTTTTAAATATTTTTTTTACGGGTTTATTTTTATTTATTCTACTTTCATGTTAGTCGATAGATTAATACTTAAAGGTTAATCAGGTTAATATGGTTGTGATGGAGCTTTTAACTCCTAATATTTATTCCCATATTTACCATATTTTTTTGCTAAATTGATATATGACTGGAGGACGAGAAATTTTGATTTGATGCCTGTGCAACCTAAAAGTTCCATATCTATCATCACATGCACTTATTCATTATGTATAAATATATATATATTATATTATTTATATATATTATAATATATATATATATATAAATATATATATATATATATATAATATATATATATATATATATATATATATATATATATATATATATATATATATATATATATATATATACATGTGTGTGTGTGTGTGTTTTCTTAATAAATATATAAATTATTATTTAAATATATATATTTATCCTATTTCTTAACTTTAGTTTTTAATGTTTACTGGTACAGCTGAGTATCGAGTATTGTTCAATTTTTTACATTTTGCGTATTAATGTTTACTTATATTTTTATATGTACAGAGTTTTATATACAACACAGCTTTTCAAAAAGCAAATATTATTTTTAATCTCAGGTTTGGTTAAGTTAGAAAATAGTATAAAAACTAATATTAGTATCCCTAACTAGGCTGAAATTCATTTGGGAAAAGCTTTCAATTTTCACTCAAAACTAGAAAATTTTAAACACGACGACAGTTCTGTTGAATTTCCACTCGAAACAATCCCGAAGTGTAATTTGGTTTCCACAGATGTAATTATACATGGTGACGAGGCAAGAGAGGAAATTTTGTATTTTTTGAAATGCCAGGAGAAAAGCCACAGATTGGTTTTCAATCCCAGATAAATCTGACAATGCGTTTCCTCAATTCAAAATCAATTACTATGTGTTTAGGAAGTGACAAAATTCACTCTTCTCTTTTAGTAGAAAATGTCTCTCGCACTATTGTTTGCTAAAATGTGGATTACATTTATTTACCTATACATTTCTACCTCGACAGATGAGATGGTTAAAGAAAAGGAAATTCAACAAAATGATTGTGAACTAAAAGGTAATAAAACCGTACGATTTATAGAAAATAGAAAAGAAGAGACATAAATAATGAACAGATCAGGCATTTAAACACTTACACAATGATATTTAACACAAGTTTGATATCACATTAAGTATTTTTGAGTGAAATATGCGCAAGTAAGTATCTATAAGTACATACACATATAATATATTATATTATATCAAATTAAGTTTAAGATACTAAATATGCATGCTGAATCTTTTTTCCCTTTAATTTATTATTACTATTGTTTTTTTTTTATATCTAACAACAATTTTAAAATTAAACTTATTAGAGCTAGTATAGCTTTAATTTAGTGGAGTTTGTAAAGTTTAAGTATAGTTTAGTACAGTTAGTATAGTTTTAGTAGCTCAATAAGAGTTGAAAGAGATACAATCCACTATTGTACTCAGGCGAGAGTACGTTTCTCATGGTGAATTCCAAAAACAAATTAATACTTTGGCCGTATATATTTCATAAGTATGTATTTTTCATATTTAATGTAATAAAATAAAAATTTGTTTAGGACTATAACAAAAAGTATATTGAAGATTTAGGTCTTCCGGTAGTGACCGCGTCAATGTAGATGAAGAATCCGACGTTTCGTTTCCACTGTGGAAGGCATCTTCAGGGATGTAAACTGAACTGTTTTGTCGAGCACACCAGTTCAGTTTTGTAGAGCATTGTGTTTCTATCCACGATGTCTTACATCCCTGAAGATGCCTCCCACAGTGGAAGCGAAACGTCGGATTCTTCATCTACATTGACGCGGTCACCACCGGGAGACCTAAATCTTCATGACAATAACCGCGGAAGCCTACACAGTTTATTAAAAAGTATATTAATGTGAATAAGTCATAAATATAGATAAATAATAAATATAAATACTAATAAATTCATGATCAAAAACAAATAAATTAAGAATAATAAGTATAAAATAAAAACAAAAAAAACTATTCCAAAAATAAGATTTATCACTCTCTTAACTACTATATATAAACAATGACAGATGTTTTTCTTTTTCTCTTTGTTAGTTGTCTTAATTTTCTTTAGAAGTTTTTGTAGTAAGTTTTTCTTAACTATCATCTAGTTACGATAGTAATCTAATGCATACATTAACATCGACTTGTAAATGTACACAAACTAATGTAAGAGAAATTATAATAATAGACGAACAAAATGAAAACTAAACAATAATTGCTAGCTTTTAATGGTAATAATGTATTCATTTTTTTATTATAATTATTATAATTTTTTTTGTTTATTTATGTTTTATTCCTCTTTTGTCTCTACAATGACTAAATTAGTTTAATGAAAATAATAAAAAATAGGGTTAGAAGTTTTTATATTGAGCTTTTAAGGTAGTTTAGAATTAAAAAATAGTTAAGGGTCACTTTTAATAGAGCTACTTCAGAAGGGAGGTATATGTTGATTTTAATAAGTGCCGTTTGGACACACATCTGCCCCAGCTGCTATCCATCAGTGCTCAACACTAACTATAAATTATACAATAAAAAATTAGGTTCGATTATAAAGATAACTTTTTTTTAATTTTCTTGCCATTAACAATTATTTGAACATAAAATTTTTCAACGCTAAAATAAGCACAATAGCAATTATAAGTAAATTAGCGGTAAAATTAATTGGGCAATACAATGGACAATGAACATAAGAATTCATTTTATCATTTATAATATCTAATTTCTGAAATATATGTATCTCAGAGAGAGGATAATAAGTCAAGCAATAAGTACTTATATAATCATTAAGTGAGATAGTTAGAAAGATAATAAGCTATTTTGTAAGTAAGTAGTTGTAAAACATGCTAAGGTACATGGTAAGGTACCCTAACATGCAATGGTACATGAGGACAACGATAAACTAAAACCGAAGGTTTTACAATTATTAGAACCAAAAAAGCTTAACGCTTTTAATATTCTTAGCCAAGATAATGTTATTCCTCGAAGATTAAGCAAACCGAATCTTGAAGATTTGTACGTTTTAATCCTAAATTTAATTAAGGGGATTAAATTGATACAAACGATTTTTTGAACATCCTGTTTGATATTTTGTACCTCTTTATATAGTAATGCGATCCTTGTAATATATTTATAGTTATATGTCTTTATATCCTAGTCTCTTTATAGTTATGCGATCTGTGTACCTCTTAATATCCTAGTCTCTTTATAGTTATGCGATCCTGTGTACCTCTTAATATCCTAGTCTCTTTATAGTTATGCGATCCTGTGTACCTCTTAATATCCTAGTCTCTTTATAGTTATGCGATCCTGTGTACCTCTTAATATCCTAGTCTCTTATAGTATGCGATCCTGTGTACCTTAATATCCTAGTCTCTTTATGTTATGCGATCGTTGTACCTCTTAATATCCTAGTCTCTTTATAGTTATGCGATCCTGTGTACCTCTTAATATCCTAGTTCTTTATAGTTATGCGATCCTGTTGTTACCTCTTAATATCCTAGTCTTTATAGTTATGCGATCCTGTGTACCTCTTAATATCCTAGTCTTTTATAGTAATGCGATCCTGTGTACCTCTTAATATCCTAGTCTCTTTATAGTAATCGATCCTGTGTACTCTAATATCCTAGTCTCTTTATAGTATGCGATCTACCTCTTAATATCCTAGTCTCTTTATAGTTATGCATCCTGGTACTTTAATATCCTATCTCTTTATTCATATATCTGTTGTTATGCCTGTTTCGATCCTGTGTACCTCTTAATACTCCTCAGTCTCTTATAGTTATTGCGATCCTGTGTACCTTTAATATCTAGTCTCTTCTATAGTAATGCGATCCTGTGTACCTTCTTATATCCTAGTCTCTTTATAGTAATGCGATGCCTGTGTACTCTTAATATCCTAGTCTCTTTATATTATGCATCCTGTGTACCTCTTAATCCTAGTCTCTTTATTATAGTAATGCGATCCTGTGTACATCTCTTTATATCCTAGTCTCTTTGTAGTAATGCGATCCTGTGTACCTCTTAATATCCTAGTCTCTTTATAGTGTTATGCGTCCTGTGTGTACCTCTTAATATCCTAGTCTCTTTATAGTTATTGCGATCCTGTGTACCTCTTAATATCTCGTAATGCGATCCTGTGTACCTCTTAATATCCTAGTCTCTTTTAGTTATGCGATCCTGTGTAACCTCTTAATATAGTCTCTTTATAGTTATGCGATCCTGTGTACCTCTTAATCCTAGTCTCTTTATAGTATGCGATCCTGTGTACATCTCTTATATCCTAGTCTCTTTATAGTAATGCGATCCTGTGTACATCTTTAATATCCTAGTCTCTTTATAGTAATGCGATCCTGTGTACATCTCTTATATCCTAGTTTTCTTTATAATGGCGATCCTGTGTACCTATAATTATATCCTAGTCTCTTTATAGTATATGCGATCCTGTGTACATCTCGTAATATCCTAGTCTCTTTATAGTAATGCGATCCTGTGTACATCTCTTAATATCCTAGTCTCTTTATAGTAATGCGATCCAGTGTAAATCTCTTAATATCCTATTTTTTTTATAGTAATGCGATCCTGTGTACATCTCTTAATATCCTAGTCTCTTAAAATTCCAATTAGACTAATACAAAAGTGTACTTAAAAAAATAAGTAATTGTTTGTCATGCTATAATAATTAAATTTCGGAAATATATGATTTCAAGTAAACAAATTTAGAAATAATCGCTTAGTAAAACCGTACACTCAAGTAACAAGGAGTACAAGGCGAATATAAAAAAGTTATGATACAATGTTATGGGCTGAAATAATTTAAAACATCATTTATTACCACTTTAATTGACAGCCTTAAGCGTATATAGCTAGTAAAATAATAAAAATTTAAGCCGTAATTTAAATTAAATAGCACACATCTATTATAAACCTAAGTTTTAATGACCTACGATTTTTTCTTTTCTGATCCATAGGATGGTATTTTCTCACTAAATTTTAACAAGGAAAACAATTAAATAATTGCAAGTGTTTAAATTAGCAAATTTTAACTAGTTGTAAAAAATTAACTGAGTAAATGAACCAGATTTAATAAGTCATAAAAATAAAGTACGGCTCAAATTTTCATTAATGAGTAAGTATACATTTTAAACATTTACATTTAAAAAAAGACCACAGTAAATATACTTAGAATTTTTCTCAAGCCATTAAAATCAAATAAAAATTGATACGGTAAATAGATAATAAAAAGTTTTTTTAAATGTAAGAGTTATAAATAAAAATTTAATGAGTTTTAAAACGTTAAAGATTAGTTATAAGAGATAAGCAACGAGTTTTGATCAGGTATAAGAATACCATAATTAAAAATTCTGGCGCGGTGGTCCGCATGTCGGGCGAATTTCCTTTGGATGCGTGTTTCCGTGCTTTTTACATTATATAAGTTTACAACTAGTAAATAATAATTCCGGCGCGGTGGTCCGCTGTCGGGCGAATTTCATTAAGAATGCGTGTTTCCGTGCTAAACAACCCATTTCTTGCTTATGCAAGAACCATGCCCATTGCGTGGTTCCGGTTCATACTTTAGAACCTAAGCAGTTACTCAATTGTCAAGCACTGCTCGTAACTCATTTTGTCTGTATTTTCCAAAGGAAATGCGCATAATTATCCAGTTGGTTATACAAAACTATGCCTCTAAAATTAGAAGTAAGGACTATTACTTGCACTAATTTAAAGATTAGTTACTTATCTTTAAGCTTAGTAAGTTATCTTAAAAGGTTTTAGCGCATTTCCTTTGGAAAATACAGACAAAATGAGTTACGAGCAGTGCTTGACAATTGAGTAACTGCTTAGGTTCTAAAGTATGAACCGGAACCACGCAATGGGCATGGTTCTTGCATAAGCAAGAAATGGGTTGTTTAGCACGGAAACACGCATTCTTAATGAAATTCGCCCGACAGCGGACCACCGCGCCGGAATTATTTATTTACTAGTTGTAAACTTATATAATGTAAAAAGCACGGAAACACGCATCCAAAGGAAATTCGCCCGACATGCGGACCACCGCGCCAGAATTATTTTTAGTTGTAAACTTATATTAGATAAAATAAAAAAAACGATAAAAAATATTGTCCCTACTAGGATTTGAACCAGGTACTTTGGGTTTGAGTGCTCGCATCCAAAGGAAATTCGCCCGACATGCGGACCACCGCGCCAGAATTATTTTCTAGTTGTAAACTTATATTAAGTAAAAAAAAAACGATAAAAAATTATCGACCCTTCCAGGATGTGAACCCAGGTTTGAACCCCTGAGTTTGAGTGGTCGTATTGACTCCGGACCACTGGCATTCAACTCAGAGGCCCGAAAAACATTGAAAACGACACCCTACTCGAAATTTAATTTTCAACGACCGTAATTTTGGTTTTCTGTAATTTTTATGGTTTTTTCGACTTTTTGGTAACTTAGAGTGGTCGCATCGACTTCGGACCGGTTTCATTCGATTCAGCGCCGAAAAGTACATAGAAAACGACACCCTACTCGAAATTTATTTTTTATCGACCTAAATTTTGGTTTTTGGTAATTTACAATGGTTTTTTCGATTTTTAGGTCATTTAGAGTGGTCGTATCGACTTCGGACCGGTTTCATTCGATTCAGCATATCAAAAAACATAAATATTGACCTTTTTCGCGGCGAAAAATATTAACCCTGAATTTTGCCGATTTTTTGAAAATTTCGCTGACTCAGCAAACCGGGTTAATGACGTCACAAAAACCTGGTTTTCAATAGGGTTCGTGTACTCCTAAAGATTGATTTTTGTACCAAGTTTGGTTAAAAAAATATTAATCGTTCGAAGATAGAGTGTTTACAGAAAGTGTCTAGAAATACATATTATATACATATATATGTATATATGTATATATATATATATATATATAAAGTCTCGCGAAACGTATTTTTTTGTCATTAGGGACCTCTGAAACGGATTTGTGTCGTGGTCCGAGGTTCGAATTCCGCCATGACGCCTATCCCATTAGCCGAATTTCCAAAGGAAATTCGCTAAAATGTAACACACGCTATTAATATTATAAAAGAAGGATATAAAATTAGGGAATTATTAATTAATAATGAGACAGGAATATTGACAGTTTTATAATGTTGTTTTACTGAAAACCTTGTAATTAAAAGGCAATGGATGAGATATAAAGATTTCTAAAAAATGAATTTTTATTAACTACTCTTCTGAGCTTATGGGTTAACTCTTATGGGATAACTCTTATGAGTTACCTCTTATGGGTTAATTTTTATGAGTTAACTCTTATGGGTTAACTCTTATGGGTTAACTATTACGGGTTAACTCTTATGGGTTAACTCTTATGAGTTAACTCTTATGGGTTAACTCTTATGAGTTAACTCTTATGGGTTAACTTTTATAGGATAACTCTTATGGGTTAACTCTTATGGTAAAACCATTGACGCAATTATAGTGATAATATAGAAAAAGGTTGATAAACTAAGGTTGTGTATTTTATGACTAAAGCTTGTCTACATAGATAGTTAAGTATGCGGTAAGTATGCAAGTTAACGTAAACTAAGATTTCGTAGACGTGGCTCTGACTGGTAAAACACAGAGTCATTCAAACCTCTTTTCATTACTTCCTCCTTATAGTTAATGTAACTTGCACTTGCAATTAACATAGATGAAATGTTTGATTATGGACATTGATGTACATGTACATAGAATAGAGCTTCTTAGAGATAATATCGTCTTAATAAAGGACAGAAAAACTCACGATTTTTACTCTTCCTCATTTACACCGTACGTATATTGGAAAAGCGTTGTGTTGGCCAAAATTCTGAAACCGGGATTACACCAGAATCATCTGTTTCAGGTGTCTTTAAGACCTCCTGAGTGGTTTTTACAATGGTTTCTGTCTGTGTATCTGTATTAATGCTAGAGTTGAATCGTAGTACAAAAATGAATCTTTAGGTCTAGTTTTGCTATCCGAAAAATATTTTTTATGACGTCACGAACAGCAATAATGACGGTATAAATTTCGAAAAATCTTAACACGCGGAAAAATATTGCGTTGAATTTGAGATTTGGCACGCGAGTAGCAATTTATAAGAGTAAAATTTGTGCCAAGTTACTTCTCATTATCAACATTAGTTCAATTTTTATCAAATGACTTGTGTACGTTTTTTATTAAAAATGTAAAAAAATAATCAAACTAAATTGAAATTTGGTACAGATACGCTGTACCGAAAGGAAGGAAGCGCGTTGATTTAGCGTTTTCGGTACCCTTACGAAACGTAATAATTATGCACATAAACCTTTACGTAACAAATATGGACATAAAGTTTTGTAACAGTGTTACTAAAAAAATTGTAAAAATGTAAAAAATCAAACAAAAAATAAACGATTTTTTATTTTATTTTATTTTAAAGTTTAGTTCAAATAGTACATTAAGTATATCCATGATTTTTTTGGAACATAAAAGTTAAGCAGCATCGAGCGAGGTTAGTGCCTGGGTAAGTGATCGCTACGAATAAAACTATAGTAATTAATATCTGAGGACGAGCGAAGAGAGTCCGAATTAGAGGATGAGCGTACTGAATCCGATTTGTTGGAGAAAAGTTCCAAGGAACCCCGAACCACATTCTTTTAAAAAAAAATTATAAGGAAATTATTGTAGAAGCCACCTGGTACATCTACCTGTTTTCTAGTGTTTTAACAGACTGAGTTCTTTACTTTCATTTAGCAAATTTCCAAAATAAAAATAAGCTAATAATATCTTTATTTACAGACGAAACAAATACTATTTAGAAACAACGCTGCACCGGGTTCCTTGTAAAATATTCCATTAGGGAGGTAGAAGTGGTTTCTGCGGAACAATCAAAGTGCAAGCAAAGCTTTATTGTTCTTTATGGTCAACACTTATCATCTCATTTATTGATACCAAAATTTATAAACCAACAACTAACACCGCTTTCTCCATCTCCTCTATGATTTCCAAAGTTTAAGGTAAATTTAATTTTAAAGAAAAAGTGTGCATTATAAACTTACCAATAGAGAATAGGGTGTAGAAGGTTGTATTTCCGTGTTTATTCTCTTAGGAGGCTGAGTTGGCCTTAGTAGTGGTAACAGTGGAGATCCTAGGGAAGCTAGGACTTGTTTAGCACGTGCTAAACCCGAAGCAGGGCTGTATATAGTTGCTAAACCTTTATGATTTACTGCTAATACTCTGAGTACTCCACCATCTGGTACTCTAGCACTGTGGCCTTCGGTTTGAGTAATCTGTCTCCAAGGACCGCCTGGAGTACCCCTCCTCATGACTACGTAGACGTAGGGTCCTCCAGGACTCTTTGGCCAGGAAGCAACTCCTCCACCGGCCTCGACTAGATCTTCACCGCGAGTCTGAATTACTGGGACTCGCTGCGACTCTGACTCGCTGTGGAACTGACACGCTTCCTTGCAACCAGGGAACTGAAACACAAGATAAAACAAACTATTATTTTCTTTGATTAAATTTTTATTTTACTTAAGAAATGTTAAGATAAAGACACAATATACAGCACACTAGGATAAAGACACAATATACAGCACACTAGAATAGAATAACGGCAAAACATTACAAAATATTTACAATGAGAAAACTTCTTCAGAATTTTCATTTTGAGAATAATTTAAATTTAAAATTGTCAGCAATATCTTTTAAAAAAGCTTTATAATAAAACAACGAGAACAATATCAATATCAATAAATTACATTTTGTCTTTCTTTATCATTCTGTCACAAAAATTTCTATCATCAATATTTTATCAGTAATAAATTGGATTAAAATTATAACCACTTCCCCCTCCCCGCCTTTTTCCCCAAAATCCACTTTATCTTAAGACCATAATATTTTTATATTATTTATTACTTTAGGTTTTTGTTTAAACTTTTTTCCTTGGTTAAGTTTTCCATCTATATTTTTTCCGGAGTTGGGTAAGAAGGTCATAAACTTAAAGTCTTTTACCTTTACTTTGTCTCCCTCCATATTGCCTACCGGGGGGGGGGGGGTAAAGTATAATAAATAAATTATCTTATTTAAAAAAAGTTTTTATTTTATATTATTTAAAGTTATGAAAGGGCGGAGGGTCTAAATCAACCATTTTCTGTTATAAAAAGCTTCCGTAAATATCTTTTTTTCATAACTTCCCAACTTTTTTTTTTGTTAATATTTCTTTCTTTTTATCCAATTCATTAATCTAAGAGTTAAATAATTTATTAAATTAACTTTCTTTCCATTAGCCGCCTAAAAAAGTAAAGTGGATAAATAGCAGGGCTGCTAGAGGCCATTTAGGGATAGAAAAATGTCTTTCAGCAACTAAAAGAATTCTGTTTTGGTGCTGAAGTTGAAACTCGACAACTGTAATTGCTAATTTTACCTGATTAAGAAACTTCAAAAATCAGCACAATTTTAATAAATGACGGTAAAAACGTAAGATATTATGTGAGGCCACAGTACGGTAGAGAATAAATATTTTTGCACCTAAGATACTAAGTTAACTTTTACAAATTTAGAAAAGAGCAACGAATAAAGAAAGGCAAAGTTTGCTGCTTGACAAGAAGCATGTCAAGTTAGCTAGATATACTATATGCTAGATATATATGCTATATGCTAGATATGCTATATGCTATATGCTAGATATATAGAAACTACGAGTACATGTATCTTGTAGTTTTCTAATGTATGAATTATTTTAATAAATAAATAAATATTTAGAGTTTAGTATCCCATAATTTATTTTTTCATAAATATTATAATTTATTTAAATTATAACAAGAATAAGTAAATAATTTATATATCGCTAGAAATTAAACGTTACGCTTGTAAGTGTGTGTGAGTGCGTTGTATAATTGAATAGAATAAGTATTAGTTTAAGGATGAATAGATATGCAAATATATTTCTCTCTCGAAATTAGTTTATGTATATTACGACCAGATAGGGGTAGTGATGAGGCATTATGTGTAGGAGGTGGAGGTCGTCAGAGAGGACCGAGTAGATGAGAGTGGAACAGTGTGAGACGCTGGGGCAGAGAGATGGAAAGGCTGAAGGAGTGGGGAGACTCGAGGTATGAGGGATCCGTGCTGCGATAGTGTTGATGGTAGGGGGTTTGTTGAAGAGCTTGTCATCTGGTTTAGTTCTCAGGCTCCGTACACTGAGGGAAATCCTCAACACTCTAATCATATAGGGAATTATTACAAACCCCCAACAATCTCTACCTCTTATGTTTTTAATAATAATATAAACATTAATACAAAACAGAAAACCAAATGGTAATGTAAATAAACGTTACGTAAAAGCGAAAATGCTTAATTTTTTGCATTTAAATCCCATCATGCAAATAAATATAAAAGACAAAGAAATTAAAGCATGGCACCATAATATAGCCGCCCTCACAAGTTAAAATAAACCCCTCCTTTATAAGCATCTCTAAAGGACCAATATTATGTTTAACTAAAACAAGTTGGAGTTTAACATAAGTTAACAAAGCTTTTAACATTCTGTAAGTAGCAGTAAAAATACCAAACAGAAAATACATACACATCACATCATATAAACAGAGCAACTGGTGTCTGAATATACAAACATTTAGATGTATCTGTAGTTGGTCAAAGCAGACACAATCAAAATACATTAAGAAGCATTACAGAATGAAGCGAGTAGTTTTTTTTAAACAAATTTCTTTATTTTATAAATAATATAATACATAACATATTATTATTCCATGTATAAGGAAACCTCCTGCTGTAGACCAGGAGGCCTGTGCTGCAGGAGGGAGTCTTTCGAAATATATTTATAATAATTGCTTCATCTTTTTAAGAATACAGTATTAAATTAATATGATACTTTGTTAAGGATTAGTAGTTTTATCGTATAATTATAATAAATAGTAGTAGGTAAGTAAGTAAAGTAGTGAAGATAGTAGTTAATATCAATCTCATATTCAATCGCCTGATTTTATTTTTTACTATAGCATACAAACAGTTGTTTTACTTTAAAAACATAAATATTTAACAATTTTATATCATAAATTAATTAGGGGACCCAAAAGTGCTCAAACCGCTGAATACATTTGCGAAAAATTATAAACAAAAATTAGCTAGTAATTTAGCTATCCTGTAACATAATATTTTAATTTTTTTCGTGATGTTTGGTGACATAGAACTATTTTATTTGTCAAAAAACAATTAGGATCTTTCTTAAATGTTTATCTAATATATGTTTAACCGCCAAAAACTCTAGCGTAGGCGACACGTAATAGTGAAATAAAAAAATATCCAAATATATTCTACAAGAATAAAAGTTGCCAAGAAAAAAGCGCACTAAGTGAAAATAACGAGAAAATTGTGGCAACAATTTAATGCAATCAGTTCCAGACAGAAGGGGAGTACCAAAGCTAGTAGTTTACTAGTATGCGAGTGGTAAAATGCAAAAATTTTCATAAATTTTTAAAAACATAAACTTGATTTAAATGTCGAGAAAAAACGTATTTAGTAATTCGATTTCTTTATTCATTTGTATAATAGGACATGAATAGTTTGTAGGTAAAAAGTAAACAAAAACTAAGCTAAATATTAAGCCCTAAAGTACTAATGTGTCTATAAGTTCTATAACTTAACTTAAAAAAACTTAAACCATTTTAATATTCAGGCTAACTGTCGACATACGTAGCAGTCAATTTTTATTCTATAATAAATAAACTGTATACACTTCTATAATTCTCATTTTATGTAAAATGGAAATAAATGATGCATTATTTATCACCACGTGTCTTGCAATTTAGAATAGTAATAATATCAAATAAAACATATTCTAACCGAGATGTGTCATTTATGCAAATATAATATATTCATTAGTTTGTTTTTGCATTTTTTTTTGTAATAAAAACTTTGTCAATTTAATATTTTAATTTTGTAACTTTACAAAAACCTATAATTACAGTTATAACAAAATGAATGGATGTAATATTTGTTAAAAAAAAGCGATACGTTAATAACAGAGAATAAAGTTATAATAATAAAGAATCTTGAAACAAGATCGTGTCGAAATAAATGTCCCCTATTAATGTCTTTTATACAAATAAAAAATATTAAAAAAAATAAAAATTTCGGTTCAGTTTCGATCTCTAAACAAATATTTAACATTTCTTTTAATAATATTCATAAACAAAGGTTATAAAAATTAACAACTTAATCAAACTCTTGGATATAATAAATATGTGAACAGTTACCATCTCGTGTACTAGCGCAACAAAAGATAAATGAGCTACATGGAAATTAATAAAATAATAATTAAAAATGATATTTTTTTTGTTATAAAGATGTAAGTTTTATATAAAAGCATTAAGTTTTGAACCAAACAGGGATATGACCATCTAGATATGTTTACGAGCCTTGTTTTCTGTTTTCATTGCTTCTTGTCTTTCCCGACGTCTTTATTACTTTATTTTATTTGTATTCATTTATATCTTGTGTTTACTTTATAGTTATTCATTTTACTAACAACTATAATATTCCGATGAATTTTAATTATTATTAATCTTATGTATTTTTATAACTACTTTTATGAAATATATCTACCTTATATAGATATACATATTTTATACTTGTAATTTTTATCTTTAGTTTTACTACTATACATACAATATTTACTTTATGCTTATATACTGATAAATAAATTTAATTATAATGGCAGCAATATATTGGGACAATGTCAAAACACTGCCAATGAAAGAATTTTTTTCTTAATGTAACACTTGTTTTTTTTTTACATATTTTTACTTCTCCTGATTTGTACCGTAGGTATATAGGAAATGTATTTTGTTTGCGAAAAATCCGAAACCGGGATGAAACCGAAATTATCGATTTCAGGTGTTTTAAGGCCTCCTGTGTGGTTTTCACATAGTTATCCGTCTATACGTGTGTGTGTGTTATTATCGTAGCTCCTACTGTATTTATGCTAGAGATTTAACCATTTATTTATTTATTATTCAAAAATCAGTCTACTGATGTAGTTGTGCTGTTCCACAAATATTTTTTTATGACGACATTAACCCGCAATAATGGCTTAGCCAAAGTTTCGAAAAATCATAAACGCGAAAAAATGATGTGATCGGACTGATATTTGGCACGCATGTAGCCAAGAATAAGACTAACATTTGTGCTAAGTTTCATCTTATTATCAGCATTAGTTAAATTTTTAACAAATCACTTGTGTACGTTTTTTTTTAAAAATCGGAAAACAATCCAATTAAGTTGAAATTTGGTACAAGTGTGTACCTGTACGTAATAAATAAGAACACTTTCGTTTTAATATGACAAGTTTATCTAAGATTTTTGTAGGATCATAAAAGTTATGCAGCATCAAGTGTGGTCAGTGCTTGGATGGGTGACCGATATTTACTACTTCTGAGGACGAGGACGAGTAAAGCGAGCCCGAAGCAGGGAATTCGATGTGATGACAAAAAGTTCCGAGGTACCCCGAACCCGATTTTTTTTTTAATTTAATTAATTAATTTCATTGAAATACAAATTCAATTGATTTCTTTTTACCTGTTATTATTATTGTTTACTTATATTTGCGTTTTTTTATTTCGTTTTCATTTGTTTTACATTTTTAATCTTTCTTTTTGATTAAATATTTATTTCCTACATTAATCCATATCATAAATTCTTATTATAATTATATCAAAGTTATTTTTTCTTTTTGTTTCAATACTTTTAACTTCCATATACCAACCTTTTTTTAATATTTTTTTTTAAATACAGTAACAAAAAGATCAAAATCAAGTACAAGACATAATTTCGTAAAGTTAAAATATTTTAATCCTAAGTCAGCGTAATTTATTGAAGGTTAGCATGCGAATCTATCTGATATTAATCTAGGAATTAACCTGAGTTCGTTTAACTTTATAACTTAATCAATGTTTTTTTTTACCTTCCTTTAATCTATTACTTAATATTTCTCGTTCTACAGCGTAAATTGGCAAAACGTTCCTTCCTTTGCAAAATATCAAGAGGTCTAAGTCCCTTGATATTTTTGCAAATGAATATGAATGATATTGGCTTTTAAACAAAAATTATAATTGTTTTTTGTTAATTGGTTTTGTTTGTTTTTGTTAATTGTAATTTGTTATAATAAAAAAAAACGAAAAAATCAGGTAGGAGATTCCTTGGATTGTTCGCTTGGATTCGCTACCATCATCCATCCTACTTCGGACTCGCTTTGCTCGTCCTCAGAGTATAAAAATACAAAATTTATAATACCTACAATACAAACATATACTAACTATTTATACTATTCACTATTAAGATCACCCTTCGCTCGTCCTTAGATAGCGAATACAATCGTTTCATTCCTTGCGGTTACCCATTCTGGCAGTGACGATGCTTGGTGTTGCTTAAGATCGAACTAAAACCCTAGATATACTTGCCGTATACAACAAAGTTTAGTTTTGTTATTTATTTTGTAAAGAGACACCCATGTCCCAAATTTCAACTGAATTTTTACAACTTTTTTTTAAAAAATGGGCACAAGACATTTGATAAAAGGTAAACTAATGCTGATAAAATAAAATAAAATACCCGTTTTAGGGCCTTTCGGCCCATCAGGGTATTTACCCTGCAGGAACCACCTCAGGTGGGTTGCATCTACTACACTCTAAGAATTAATTAAAGTTGGCGAACTCTTTTTAATACTAATACTATTCTCATAAAATCTTAGAGCATAGCCCGGGCTATTAGATGAAACTTAGCACGAATATTAGTTTTATACATGCCTACATGAGTGTTAAATCTCAAATAGATCGCAAAATTTTTCCATGTTTTCTAATTTTTAGAAAAATTTCCGAGATATTATTGTGGGTTAATGAAGTTATTTTCCGGATAGCACAACCACACCTATAGACTGGTTTTTGTGCAAAGTTTTAACTCTTTAGCATAAATACACTGGGAGCAATAATAATAACAGACACACTCACATACACACACATGTCTGTCTGTATGTGAAAACCATTCAGGAGGCCTGAAACCGATAATTCAAGTAACAGCCCGGTTTCGGATTATTTTGCAAACACAATACTTTTCCTATGTACCTACGGTATAAATGAGGAAAAGTAAGAATATATGGTATAATGATGCAAACAAAAAGTAAGAAAAGAACTCTTGTACAGTGATTTGCCTCCACATATCTGAAACTGAGATTTTACCAGTTTTTGGCTTCAAATAATTGTTCTTTATTTCGATTTTATTAATTAAGAATTTTCACTCTTTAGAAAGATGAAATATGGCATCATTGCCACATGCCAATTTTGATTTAAAAAATTAAAAATTTACCAAGAATAGTAAATGTAGGTGTTAAATGAAATAAGTTGGTTTCTGATGTTTTAATGTTTTAATAATACCGCCTGATATTTAATTGATAAAATATTAATATTAATAAAATTTTGCATATCTTATTGATATTTCAACCAAAATATCTTTTATTCATAATAGATTTGTTTATTCTTTGAATATTTGGTTATTTATAAATTATTATTTTATTTTTTAAAGTGTTTATACACTAGGTACTTTTTTATCTTTTGGCATAGATTCAATTGAAACAAATATAGAAGGGTGGGATTGTCTGTTTGTACTTTTAAAGTCTTTTAGAGAGTATAAAACGAGGGAGAGAGGATGCTTTTATAAAAACAGAATATAAAATGAACAAGAAGGGGGTTTTAAAGTTGATCAAATTTATACAAGGGTTAAAAATAAAAGTTGCAAGAAAAACATGCTAAAGGTTAAGGGATCAGAGCATAGAGTACGAAATATTAAACTTTTCCATTAAACATTTACCAAACGGAAATTCAACCGAATGACTTAGTAATTATTTTTAATAAAAAAAATCTTAATTTATTCTGTTAGATTGGTTAAGATGATCAAAGAGAAAATTTTAAAATCTTGCTGAAGGGAAAGGAGGGTACAAAGGATATCGGGAAAGGGAGATTTCCCTCAGCCAGGGGATTTCACAGCGATTTTAACTCGTAAAGTGACAACACTTCAATTCTATTTCTCAACTAAAATTTTCTTTGATGTTTAATAAACGAGCAAGCATCGTTTTTATTGTAATTAATTAATGAATTAATTAATAAGTTTTTCAAGAGTTGAAGACAATGTAAAGAAGGGTTGATTCTGCGATGCTTCATCGTTAAATGCAAAGGCATCATAACATATTTGTCTAATAGGTTTATAACGAGGGAAGTTTACCTATTGTTGTTATAGACCAAGAACCCAGGGGTGTTTTGTTAATAAAAAGTGTAATGGCTGGAACCGGTCTCAATTTTTGGTAAATACCTTCCTGAACAAGGATCTGCAATTCTGCCGACTCGTATCGGATGGGTGTCCCAGGCAGAACGCACTTTAGGGGTCAAAGGTTCTGCCTGGGATACCCATCCGATACGAGTCGGCAGAATTGCAGATCCTTGAAAGGTATTTCAAGGAACATTGAGACCGGTTCCAGCCATTACACTGTTTGTTAACTAGGGTGGTAAATTTAACCCCTAAAGTGCGTTCTGCCTGGGACACCCATCCAATACGAGTCTGCAGAATTGCAGATCTTGTTCAGGAAGGTATTTAAGAAAAATTAAATCCGTTTCCAGCCATTACAATTTTTTTTAACAAAACACCCCTGGGCTCTTGGTCTATTACGTATTATTTGGATGCTTTATGTCATATTGCCTTGTCATCAGCAAATTTTTAACGTTGTTATAAGAGGTGCCGTCCACCAACCTCGCTGTGATCATTTTTGAAATTTCGTTGCCTACTTCACGTGAGATAATCTTCAAATGAGTGCATGTCTGTCCGGGACTTCTACGCGCAACGCGTCAAGTTTTCAACCTATTGGTACGTAAGTTGTTCAGACCGGATTGAGCTGACACCGCACCGGCTAGGTGTGGCTCAACGGTGTGGTATAAAAGCTAGCGAAGACTATAATCTGTACCTAGGGTCTTGCTTGACCTACCCTTGCCTTTTTAAACACAAACATAACTCATCAAGTGTCATTATCTATTGAAAATTTGCTAAGATTACAAAAAAAATATTTTCTTGATAATTCAATAAAAGTTAAAACAAAAACTTTTAACTTAAAAGAAAACTTTTTATTAACTACGTTAATAAAAACGAAAAAATATATTTTATGGACTTGACTATATGGGAGAAGTTTTAGGTAAAAGTCAAGCTCTTTTAAGTTCTTTTTTAAAGTAAACGGAGGGAGGTAAAAAAAGGAGTATTAAGTACTTCATAAAAACCAAGATAATATCATTTTAAGTACCATATGAGTTTATATAATTAGATCTCCATACCCTACTTCCCTACCTGAGGAGAAAAGCAAAAAACTTTAAACCTCTGACTTTTTATGCTCATATTATGACTTAATTTAATATGATGAAGAGATTATTATTCTTGGAAAAAAGAAGAAAATTTTGGGGACTGGATAGTACTTGTAGAAGTTATGGAAACAAGAAAATGTATTACTAATGAGGAACTTGAAGTTTAGACCCTTCAGGTACTTGACCCCAGTACCTGGTAAAAGGCTCAACACTTGTAGGGGTAATGAGATCAATATCTAGATATATTGATTTTATCATCCTAAGTCTACTTGAGACTGATAATATCATTCAAAATAAACTGGACTTTTTTCTTTAAAAAATGTTACTAAAAAGAAAAAATGAATAAATAAAATATAGACATAAATTATGAAATATACAAATTTTATCTTTCGTCTAGTATCATAAAATAATTGTACATATAAAACTAAATGAATCACCAAATATTTAGATTAGAGCAGACTTTTAGATGAAAATGAGCACCAGTGGAGTCGTTCATTGTGGGTAAAAGAAAGGAGTCTCTGTCTTACACGGCTCACCGAGCTTTTACCATCTAAGAAGAAGGAGTAGTTATTTGTGGTTTTATTAATTTTATTTGTCTCATGTATTATTAATTTCATATTTACTCTAAGGCACTGATGATGGCCTCATGCTAGGTTGAAAGCGCTTTGCCAATAAAATATTTTTGTGGAGAGACTCTTTTCATTCGCTCATATACAAACTAATGTAATATATTAACCAAATACAAACTAATGTATAAACCAAATACAAACTAATGTAATACATTAACCAAATACAAACTAATGTAATATATTAACCAAATACAAACTAATGTAATATATTAACCAAATACAAACTAATGTAATATATTAACCAAATACAACTAATGTAATATATTAACCAATACAAACAATACAAAACTAATGTAATATATTAACCAAATACAAACTAATGTAATAATTAAACCAAATAAACTGTCTTTACTAATTTTATAATTTTACTTATTAATAAAAAAAAATCAAAAAATTGATTAAATTAATAAAAGTTAACATTTAAATATTCCTTTAAATTAATAATTAAGTTAATTGAAATTTATAAAGCACCTCTAAGCCCCTATGGAAAAGGGCGAAAACTCCTCAAAAAGGGCGTCCGACCTTTGACTCGATTTAACCCTTTGTCTTCACTTAAATGTTTCTTCTTGAAACTTTTTTTCTCTTTTTCTCTTTAATTCATTAAGTATTAAATATTTTTTTTAACTTTTTAATTAAGTTAAAGGCATCAAAGGAAAAGTGAATTTTCTTGACCTTCTTTACTTTGCTTTTTAGTTTTACTTGAAAATTACCAAATATTTTAAACTCTTCAACTTTGTTTTTATTTTCATAATCTTCTAATTTATTTCATAAAAGTTTTCATCATATTTTAAGTCTTATTTAAATTTATCTTGGGTTTAAAAGAAATAAAATGGAACAAGTCTTTGACAAAATACTTAGCCGGCTTAAATCATTAACGCCTATCATGACTACGACTATAAAAAAAATAAATAAAACTCATATTTGATGCAAAAATAAAAAATTAACAAATATAGGCTTTATGTATAACAAATTGTACATATACAAACTATATAATTATTGTACTTAAAACTAATAAAATAAACTATTTTTGAATTTTAATCATGGAAATGCTGCTAATTTTATATTAGGTATAAAGTGTCTTTTTTACAGCCTCACAAAATGTCAGTAAATACGAGTACAATATTATTGCTAAAGCGATAATAAAATTTTTTTAAGTACACCAGCTGTAAAATTTTACTTTACAGTCACTTTGTAAATTGGTAACTACAAATAAAAAAGTAAAATATTTTTTTTACTTTAATTTATTGATTATTATTTCTATTAAAAAAAATATTATATACAATATGACTGTGAAGAAATACTATTGCTTCACAGAGTAATTATTAACTTGCTTTACTCGTCAATAAACCGATTTTCGCAGTAATATAATCTCATTTTACAGCGTAGTTATACAATCTACCATTAATAACAAAAAGAAAGTTTAAAACTAATTTTAGAAATAAACTTATCTCTAAAAACTTTTTGGTAGCATTTTTTACTAATATTTTTTACCTGGTACATTCTGTAATTATTATTACGTTTATTTTGTTTCAGTGTTCTTTTCATTCCTGCTTTTTTCTTTCTTTTAATGATTTTCTTTTATTTAAACAGAATAAAAACTAATAACAAATTTTATGAATAAATTTGCTTAAAAATATAATTACAAATCTAAAATAAAAAAAATGCACATTGATCGAATTATAGAAATATTTCTGGCTGTTTCGTTGCTCTGTCTGTAATTTTTTCAAACAAAAACGCTGAGATATTTTTTGTATAATTACTCTTGCGTAGAAAAAATTAGCCTTTGGGTGTAGAGTTGCTACGATACTTTGCAAAGTTGCTTAAATGATACATCTGAAGGGTTATTCCAGGCAAAAAAGTTGCTTCAGTTATTCTTTTGCCTTTTCCTCTCCCAATCCTATTTTTTCTATCTTTGTTTTATTAATGATTTTTTCGTAAAGTTTTTTTTTTTCATTTTTACGCCCAATTACAATATTCCGTTGGTCCGAAAGTTTTTACAAACTCCCATTGGAATAAATTAGAAGCGGCAATTAATTTCCGTAAAAGTAGAATGAGGAAGGGAGGGGTAAGTCTGTCCCCTTCCTCTTTTTATTTGAAAAGTTAGACTCCCATAACCGTCCAAGTGGTAGACTTACAGCCTCCTAGATTTGGCATTTAATATTTTTTTAAACCTAGGGAAAATGTGTATTTCTTTTAGCCATTTTTCGGAGCAAAACTGATACAGATAAGGGAATCCAGTCATTAACCCTAGAAATGATTCCCTTTTAAATACAGCTGTAAATAATAGATATAATACATATCAATAAAAAGTATTTCAGCATCTTCAACAATATATATATATATATATATATATATATATATATATATATATATATATATATATATATATATATTATATATATATATATATATATATATATATATATATATATATATATATATATATATATATTATATATATATATATATATATATATATGCGTGTGTGTGTGTGTGTATGTATATATGCTGTGTAGATATAAATATATGCCTAAATATAAACTGATTTGTCGAGTTAATGACAAAAGAATGTATTAAAAATATTCGGGTTTTATTTTAAAAAACCTACTTTTTTACTTAAAAAAAGTAGTTCTACTTTTTATAATAAGTAGAATAAGTATTCTACTTATTCTGATAATCATCAGAATTTAAATAATAGATAACGAGTCGAAAATAAAATTTATAAATCAATACCATAAAAAATATTTAATATACTATATTCTTATTACTATTAATTTTAAATTTTGTTGCGTTATAAATGATTTAAAAAAAAAGAAGATTTATAAGACTCGTTTTTTTATCTACGAAATAGGGCCAATCATGTTAGTCGAAAGTCAAATTTTGAATATTTTATTTATAGTATTTTCATCTAATTTATTTTCTACAATTTTTACTTTTTAATCACAATGAAGAAGGATTGTTAAGTATCAGTACAAAAGGAGAAGCTGATGAAGCTCCTTTGTACTGGAAAACTTTGAAATGTTTAAAAAAAGTAGAGGAGCTCGTTAGGGCCCTTGTCATGCTCCCTCACTCGCCCGCGTAATTTCTCTTCTTTCTGTCCCATATTATTTTTATATTTTTGTGATCTTTTTTTTTGCCCGTCACTTTTTTTTTACTTACTCGTACAACTTTCCCTCTCTGATTTTATTTTTCCAATTTATACTTTTATTGATATGGTAATCCCTCAAAAAATTTTTCCATATTAACTATTCAACAATACTTTATAAAAGAAAAATTTATTTAATTTATTCTGGAGGGTTTTCTTCCGGAAGTTTTATTCGATAATTTTATAGAATGAAAAATTCAACGGAACGGGATATTTTTATTTACAAAGGGAATGTTTATTATTTAATATTCAAAAATAAAGGTTATTAAAAAAATGAAACATGTTATTTTTGCTTTATAAAAAGAGAAGCAACGAGATAAACAAAATATGAGTGTTAATTAATAAGGAAATATAAAACAGTTCATTATTAACTAGAAAATTATAACATAAAACAATATTTATAGTCTTAACTAAAAAAATATACTTTTCAATTGAGATGTGTATGAATTTAACAACCGAGATGCTAAATACAATTAGAGAAGAAGTAACTCAACTACAACTTCAAGTTTCAGATAAATGAATTATTTAAAAAAAAGATACCAATGGAAGAAGATAGAAAAGTGATTAATCCTTGAAAGGTAAGTACTAAGACCGCAATTAATTTTATACCTTTTAGTTGAATTAAGAAAAGAAGATAGGAGCAATCAGAAGAATAAGAAGAAATCAAATAACTCCTGGTTGTAAGAGAAACAAGATTATTTTCAACATCTTCCACTTGAATAAAAACAAACCTTTCTGCCGAGGAGAACTCGAGAAAAAAAGTACTTTTTCTCTACAAAACCCAACACTGATTTAGAATTTTTACTTAAAAACCATTCCTTAACAGAAGAAACAACTAAAGGGTTTTTAGGGTCGTTGAGAAAAAACTGGCGATTTTCATCCTCTTTTTTGCCTCGAAGCTACACATTTACTAAAAGGTATAAAAGCTTTTCTTGTAATTAGATGGAGAAAAAGGAAAAATTATTAAAGAGGAAAATAAGGAAAAACTAATTAATCTGATAGCATTAACGCAATAAGGAGGGAAAGCAACACTTTCCGCATAAAGTTTCAGGGTAAAATACAATTACTACCGAGAGGAAGGAAAATTGTAATAAACAATAAAAATGATAAGGGATCGTTATCAACAGCTGTCGTCTGGCAAATTAACTTTTCTCCAAACAACAAAACTTTTCCCACAGTGTTGAGGGGAAAATGTCATCGAGATGGAAAACCTTTTGCCAACTTTGCCATCTCTTTACTTAAAGTTATTTAAAAATTTCCTTTACCTAGGTATTTTCTAGTTTTAATTACATTTTACGATACCAAAAATAAATGTGTAATTTTAAAGCAATAACTTTGTAGTAACAGCACCTACATCGTAAAATAAAAATAAAAAAATTACTTACACGAACCTATTAATAAAATTTTGGAAAATGAAAAGATACATCTTTGTTTTAAATTAATATATTTTTTATATATTAGATATTTTTTTATAATATAAAATACTATAAATTTTTATAGTATAAATATTATATATATATTTATAATATTAAATATTACATGTTCTTTGAAAAATTGGGTATGGAGTATCTCTGATTCTCTATACATCAGATTCCCTACGCTCATCCTCTCTACTTCGGACCTGCTGTTTAAAAAATAAAGTCTCTCCATAGGTCGATAGTATCTGAACAAATAACAGTGAGCAGAGCATTGAATTCTACCAATGAGAGAACTTACAAATGAGCGGAAGATTCTGCAATACATCTCATATACCAAGTACAACGATATTTAAAACACAAGATCATAAAACAGAAAGCAACAATAAGTAACAAAAACAGTCCAAAATGGTAAACAAGAGTTCGTTAAACTTAAGGAAAGAAATAAGTAGTGAGTATTACTATAGTGAAGTATCACGTCTAAGTTCGTGTCAGTCCGTGTATCCGTGTGTCAGACTCAATGTCTGTGTATTAGTATCCGTCTGTCCGTTTAATTCGGTTTCCTAGTCAAAACTTTTAAAAGAAAAGGTCAGGCTACTAAAGAAGGTCAAAAATAAGAACGAATTTAAATTAAAAGTATATAATGGCGATTGATATCAAAGGAACCAAAGACGGAACTTAATATTATCATACTTTCAAAACTTAAATTGAAAATATTAAAAAAAACCTTTTATTTAAAACTGCATATAGAAATAAACAAATTAAATACAAGTAAATAAGAAAAAATGAACAAACGTTTAGAATCTTATGACCTTGAAAAGCCAATAGTAAAACTTACAGGTTCAAAGTACCTACCGAAAACCTTTATCCTTTTTTTCAAAAAGGATGCTCGCCATAAAATCACCGTGATTAAACAAGTTTAATTTTCAGGTTCCCTCTCACATCCAATAATTGCTTAATATCTTATACACACAAACTAATCTAGAGATTATCTTATAATTTCAAATTTTGATTTAACTCCCGTGTTTCGATATAATTTTCTTGAATTAAAAACAAAGATCATTTCAGAAAGAAATCATTAATTTGATAGAATTTGTAAGACTTCTGGTTTTTAGACGTTGTTTTTTTTTTACTTTCGTATACATTTATTTAATAATTTTCTCAAAACATCTTAAGAGAGACGAAACGCTGTATAATAACTCGAAGCCAAGTAAAACTAAAATTAAATTGGTCACCAAGTTCTCTCCCTCTTGACATATTCCTCTGTTAATTTAAATAAGTTTTTACTGTACAGTACAATTAATTATAATTATGGGAATAAAATATTTATAATTCTAAAATGATCACAAATTATTTCTTTGAAATTCACTTAAAGTAATAAATTGTCTACTTTTATTAAAAACATTATAACAAAAGGTATTTTGAAAGGGGATAAAAATGGGAGATTGTTGCTTAAAAAACTCAGTTACTGGGTTATGACAGGACGGGCCTTCAGCTGGGCTCCAAGGGCTTAATGTGTAATCGATATCTGTGCGATACTGAACCTCGACCAGCCCTTACAAACCTTCCAATAATCGACTCTCACGCATGAAAAATTAAAAAATGATTTTATAGAGAAATTACAAAGGATAAAAAATCCAGATAATACCTAGAAAATATAAAAGATTATGACAGATTTTTATTGGAAGCTTTGATAAAAAAAATTAATAATAAGCTTAGTAAAAGTTTGCTATGCAAAAAATTAAAATCGATTCTTATCAATTTAATCAAATATATGCTATGATTATTGGAATAATGCTTTAAATGAAAGCATAGCTAAACTTATATGACTAACCAACAGAACCAAATTTTACAATAATGACTCAGCCAAAATTCAGTAAACCTCGAAAAGTAACTAGATTTAACTGAGTATATGTATATATAAACTAAATATATGTATATACTACAACGTTAGCTCAACACCTACGTATGTTTTACATATATACCTTCATGCATTGGTGTTTTTTTTCTTGAATAAGCACCTCTTTTAAAAAAAAACCACCTTTCATCTCTCTATAAGCCCCATAAGCCCATAGCTCATTTTCCTTTCGGAATTCGCAAACACGGATAATAGATAAATTTAACAAATATTTAAATTAAAAGAAAATACACGATGTCATATATAAGGCATATAACAAATATTCGTTATTATTCTTACCTAGTAAGACACACGGCTAAAATCAGTTGACAGCGTGGGAAAATAATGCGAGGGAGCCCAATGCGAAGGAGTTTAGTCCTGGATGTTAAACCACGCCTTCAATTTCAAATCAGGCCAACCTTATTAGTTTCTCAACACTATTTTTCCCAAGTTGTCAACTGATTTCAACCATTGTCGTACTATAATCCTGTAGGTTTTAATATATTTTTTTCTTTACTTAAAACTGACATAGTACCTTTTTATATCACAACACGAAGTAGCGCAGTTTGTCTATAAAAAAAATAACTGTATTTTTAATATATAATTAATTATTTGTAAATGTTACAAATAAGTAAATTGCATCTATTTATTCATTTATATACAACAAGACCTTGACTTTTTCTAAATTAGTTTAGAGTCAAAACTTATATCTATGAGTGTTTGTAGGATAGACTTATCCGTATAGAACTCTATCGAAATAAACTAAAGAAAATAAAGACGGTCCACTTGATTTTGTAACTACAGCAAACCAATAAATAAAGCATATTAAAAATCAGCATATTTATATATTAAGTTCAATAATAATTAAACTTTAAATGTTGAAGTTGGTTTAACTTTATTATTATACTATGAAATCTTACAAACAATAAGTAGAAAGGTTATTCCTAATATAGATTTATTAATAAAATAAGTAATAATTACCCAGCTCAAAGGACTTAGTTATTAAACACATGGGCTTAAAAAAATAGATGGCATAGAAAACTATGTGTGTTGAATATTGCTAATATATTAATTTTAATTTCAAAGGCTTTATTGGTAGTTGTAAGATTGGGTTAGGGTGCGGGTTGGGCCGTGTGGCGTGGTAGTAATGTGGTAACGGGGGGTTTGGTTAGATTGTGCTAAAAAAGTGGTGTAATATATAAAGAATATAGGTTGTAGTGTGTTAAATTTAAATATGAAGTAATTAAAAGGGTTAAAAAAAAAAAGGTGGGCTGTATAAATGTAGTACGCTTAAAGGGCGGGGGGGTGGGGGGTGGGGTAGAATGTAAAGGAGTGGGTAAGTTGGTGGGTTAATAATTAAAATTGCTGAAAAAAATGTAATCTGGGTGGGCGTATAAAATCAAGCTTAGTAATAGTAATAAAATATGTGTTTAAATGTAGGCTGTAATAAAAAATAGCGTGGTTAAGTTAAAAATGTAAAGGGTAATTAACGGCTTTGGTAAGGGGCCTAAAATCTTAATTAAAAACATTGGGCTAGTAATAATGGTGTATGAAAAAATTATGGTAAAAAAAAAAAAAACAAAGCAATTTAAAGAGTCAAAAATGGTAAAAAATTATAGGTTAGTAAAATAGTCATTTGGGTGGAGGGGTATAGGTGGTAGCGTAGCTCAAAATGGGTGGGCTATTGGGTAGCTTAAAAAAGTTAAAGTAAGTATATATGGGGTTTTGTAAAATGTGGTGAGGTAATAAAAAATAGTATATCTTTAGGTGTAAAAAAATGGGGTAGGTGTTAGCTTAAAAAGGTGGGAGCGTAAAGGTGGTGTGGTATAAGCATTGCGTAGTGTAAGTGGGGTAAAAAGGGGTATCAGGGGGTAAGTTTAAGGTAAATTAAAAAAATAAAATTGTAGCGCCTGGGTTTAGGGGTAATAATTGGCGTGCTCTAAAAAGCTGGGGGGGGCTGGGGTGCGGGTAAGGTCTTAATATATTTTGAAGTTATGGCGGGGGTGTAAAATTATGGGTTAAATGGGGCGTAAAGTGGTGTTAAAGCGGCTTGTGGGTAGGGGTAAAAAAAACGCGGCTATTAAAAAAAAAAAAATGTTAGGGCGTTAAAGTGTAATAAAAACAGGTTAAGGGTGGGTTGTGTGGTTATTAGTTTTAATAATATATTTGTGTCGCTAAATGGGGTGAAAAAATAAGGTGTAAGGTTAGTTAAATGTTAAAAATAAAAGGGCTGTATGGGTGGGGGGTGGGTGAAATAAGAAGGTAAAGTGTAAAAGTGTGTTGGGTTAATAATAAAAGTATGGGGGGGCTGTCTGGGGGCGGGTAAAAATCAAAAGGTTGCTAGGCGCGTATTTAAAAAGAGCATCGGGGGGGGATAAAGGTTTTATTTAAGGGTGGGCGTAAAGCGTTGTAGTCGTGGGGTAAGGGTAGTATTTATGTAGGGTACAGGGATTAGATGGTTAATGGCGTGCTTTAAATAATTGTGGTAAAAATAAGGGCGGTGTGTAAAGAAAAACATCGGCGCTATGTCTGGTAAGTTAAATAAAGTAAAAAGGTGATAGGGGCTTAGGTTTAAAAGGTAGAGGTAATATAGGTATCAAGTGTAAAATAGAGGTGGTAGCTAGTAGGGGGCTGTTGCTGGATGTGGGTTAACAAAAAAAGCTCCGTGTATGGTAATTAGTAGGGGGGGGCGTGGGTGGTGTGGGGTATGGGATAAATAAAAAATAAAGGGGCTTAAAAATGGTGCTTTATGGTGTAAATTAAAAAATAGTAGCGGGGGGTAAAAGTTTAAAGTAAAATAAGCGTGGGGGTGTAGTAAGTATGGCTTAGCTTGGTAAGTGCGTGTTAAAATAGCATTTGTTAGCAATTTATAGGTAAATGGGGGGGTGCGGTAAGTAAATATTGGTAAGTGGTATAAAAAAGCGTGGCGGTATAATATTAAAACGGGTAACATAAATATAAAAATAATGGGTAAAAGGGCGGTGGGGCTTATGGTGGGGGGCGTAGGGGCGGCTAAAAAAAAAAAACAAAATACGGGGTAGGGGCTAAAATTAGGGCGGGGGTAGCTAGGGGTTAATAAAGCGGGCTAAGCGGGTTAGTATTATGGGGGTGTGTATAGTAAAAATAAGGGTAAGCGGCGGTGTGGGTAATTAGGGTGGGGGTTAGAAAAATAAAAAGTGGGTGAAGCGGCGTGGGTCAGTGGGTAGGTTAGGCGCTGGGTAAAATGTTATATAGTGTTAAATGTATTGGGTATAGTAGTGGGTATGGGGCTGGGTAAGTAGAAAAATAAGTTAAGAATAAGCCGTGTTTTAGGGTAAAGCGGTGTATAGGCGGGGTAATAGGGTAAAGGGGGGGGTTTCGGTAATAGAGTTAAATATGGGGGGGTGTAAAAGGCGGTTTTTAAAGAAAATATAATAAAAAAAAAATGTAAGAATTGTATAATGGCTTTGATATATGTGGGGTAACAAAGTAGTAGTTAATAAAGGTGCTACAGGGGGGGCATTGGGTTTTGGGCGTGGCATTGCAATTATTTTAAATAATAGGGGCCGTAATTATTCGCTTAAAGTGTATGGTGGGTGGGCAGACCGGTGGGGCTAAAAAGCTATAAATCTGTTAGTTTAAGTAACAAATTTAAATGGTTGTAGGGGGGTAATGGTAAGTTGATTGGGGCCGGGTTAAAAGAAGCGGGTTAAAATGGGCTTAAATTGGTGGGCGGGTCGGTTGCGGTGGGTGGGTGAGTGTGGCGGGTTAAGGGGGGTATATGCGTTGGTAAGGTGGGTTGGTAATATATTTATAAAAAAAAAGTAAAAAATAAGCGGTTAATATATAATAATTTGTTGGCGGTGTGAATCGGCTTTAATAGGTAAGTATGGCTGGGTTAGGTAATATAAGTAATAATATATGTAAAGGTAAGCGGGGGTTAAAGGGTATAATATAGTTTAAAAGGTGGTAATAAACGTGGTAAGTGTGCTATAATTTAATAGGGTGAGGGGGGGTGGGTAGTAAGGTAAGTGAGGCGTTTCAAAGGTAAGAAATAAAGGGGGCTAGGAGGGGTGTTGGGTAGATTGTATATAAATAAAATATGTAGGTGATAAAGGGTGGGTTGCTTCGTTATAAATGGGTATAAAAGGGGTGTTGTATAGTGTCAATAGGCTGGGTGACAATTTGCTTTAGTTGTGTGCTTTCGCTGTATAATGTTTAAATGGGGTAATAGTAGGGTATAAAGGGGGGTGTAAAAAAATGTGGGCATTATAAGCTACATTTTGCTTAGTGGTCTAGGGTGTTAATTGGGCGGGTAGCTTTAATTAGTAAAAAAAAGCGGGGGTAAATAGCCTGTAAGGTATAATTAAGTAGGTTAATTAGTAAAAGATATCAATATAATTAATAGTTTTAAGGCGGGTGCTTTTGGGGCGCTGGCTTTGGGGGTAAGGGGTGGTAGGGTAAGGGGGCTTGCTGTGGGTATTTGGTAAATGTAATAATGCGGTGGTTATGGCATTGGGTAAGCCCTCGTTATGGGGGGGGCGGGTAAAAAAAAAGGGTTTAAAATATTAATAAGGTAAGGTAAATTAAAATAAGTCTTAAAAGCT
>JACMZG010000008.1:4821564-4860661 GCA_018340805.1 Microvelia longipes
TTAACTTTTTGATTATTGTCTACAATAAATGTATTTGACATAGTGCTCATACTGTTTAAAGTGACTCGGCAGTCGATCTATAGTTTCTTCGTTTTTTTCTCGACATTTTGGTCAACTTAAAGTAGTCGTATCGATATGTTTTATTCGATTGAGTGCCCCAAACACATAACTGAGGACCTTTTTGCGGTAAATTATAGTAACCTTAAAATTAAACGATTTTTTTGAAAACCATGCTAACTTTGCTAACAGGGTTAATGACATCACAATAACCTGTTTTTAATAGGGTTCGTATTCTTCCCAAGGTTTGGTTAAGAAATATTATTCCCTTCGAGAAGATAGCCTAGAATCCGCTAATTTTGTAAGTTTGATAGAAATAGAATGTTAAAACACAAATGTAGTACGAAATAAAGTACGTTATATAATACGCTCCTTACCTACACCAAAGATAAGTATGTAATTACGCTCCTTGTACCTTACCTACACCAAGGAGTAGTATGTAATACGCTCCTTACCTACACCAAGGAGGATACGTATATAATACGCTCCTTACCTACACCAAGGAAGTAACGTATATAATACGCTCCTGTACCTACACCAGGAAGTACGTATATAATACAGCCCCTTACACCAGTATAACTTACCACCAAGGAGTACGTATATAATACGCTCCTTACCTACACCAAGGAGTACGTATAAATAGTTCCTTACTACACCAAGGAGACGTATATAATACGGCTCTTAACCCAAGAAGTACGTATATATACGCTCCTTACCTACACCAAAGAAGTACGTATATAATACGCTCCTTACCTACACCAAGAGTACGTATATAATACGTTCTTACCTACACCAAGGAAGTAAGTATGTAATACCTCCTTACCTACACCAGAAGTACGTATATAATACGCTCCTTACCTACACCAAGGAGTAAGTATGTGAATACGCTCCTTACCTACACAAGAAGTACGTATATAATACGCTCCTACCTACACCAGGAGTAAGTATATAATACGCTCCTTACCTACACCAAGAATACGTATATAATTACGCTCCTTACCTACACCAAGAGTAACGTATATAATACGCTCCTTACCTACACCAAGAAGTACGTAATATAATACGCTCCTTACCTCACACCAAGGAGTACGGTTATAGTAATACGTTCCTTACCTACACCCAAAGAGTAAGTATGTAATACGTTCCTTACCACACCAAGGATTACGTATATAAACCGCTCCTTACCTACACCCAAGGAGTATATATAATACGTACCTACACCGTAGTTCCTTACCTACACCAAGGAGTACGTATATAATACGTTCCTACCTACACCAAGGAGTAGTGTAAATACCTACCTACACAAAGGTATATAATACTCCTTACCTACACCAAGGAGTAAGTATGTAATACGTTCCTTACCTACACCAAGGAGTACGTATATAATACGCTCCTTACCTACACCAAGAAGTACGTATATAATACGCTCCTTACCTACACCAGGAGAAGTACGTATAATACGCTCCTTACGTACACCAAGAGTACGTATATATACGCTCCTACCTACACCAGGTACGTATAATAGCTTACCTAAGTATGTAATACGTTCCTTACCACACCAAGGAGTACTATATAATACGTTCCTTACCTACACCAAGGAGTACGTATATAACACAATCCTTGGCTAAACTTTTAGCTAAACAATTTTTACTTTAATTTGTCACTCGCATAATAATTGATCTTAATTTTATCTTGAGAATGAGCGTGAATGGAGTTCATCATAAATAATAAATTAAAAGTCCCCACAAAAAAAACTTTATTGGCAAAGCGCTTTCAAACCTAGCTTTCAACTTTTTTTTGTCATATCTTTATATTTATTCTATTGTTACTTGTTTGTTAGGTGTTGCACTGATGGCCTGATGGCACTGATGGCCTCTAGCTAGGTTGAAAGCGCTTTGCCAATAAAGTTTCTATTTGTGTGGAGAGACTTTTTATTTTATTATTTTTGATCTTAATTTGTTAAGATCAGATAATTCAAATTAATTTGGGTGGTAAAAAGACCAAAATATCTTTCTGTTAATTTTTCTGTATAAAGATAGGCTATTATTTTGCTGTTAATTATCTCTGACGATATGAAAGGAAACAAAATTAACTATAGATTCATAGAGTAAAAGAATAAAAGAAACAGAAGCAAAGAATTTTGTACAAATAATCTCTAACTAGGTTGAATTTACGAGCTATTACACTCTGGTTGTACAAGGTGGATTTTCCTTCGTGTTTCATTTAAAATTCGTGTTAGATATAAAAATAGAAACCCGAGGCGTTAATTTAATCATTACAGTATAACTAGTATTAGCGTGCCAAAACTAGACTTTTTAATTTTATTTATTTATCTATGTTTTATTATTCTCTTCTCTTGTCAGTTGGTTGTACTAGCAGTAATGTAGAAAGAGAGGGATAAAAGTATGAACATAGAATTCGAACGTTTTGTGATACCATTAATATATATATATATATATATATATATATATATATATATATATATATATATATATATATATATATATATATATATTATATATATATCGAGATGTCTTTATAATCACATGTCACATTTAGATTAAAAAAAAGGGAATACCTCGGAACTTTTCTTATTATGTCAGACTCGTTTGTCCTTAGAAAATAAAAATCACCAATTTATACTGCAAAACGAGGGTGAAGTATGAATTTACTGAAAATATTTCAATAGCATTTTTTTATTACTTGGTTACTGGCAAATCAATAAATAATCGCCAAATGCTAACAATTTCAGTTCCATCTACCTTAAAAATACATTGGGGTCACATTCTTAATTCATGTTTAATTTTTGTGCCAAATTAAACTCCCTAGCATGAAGCAAATCTGGAGTTATGCATAAACAAGATAGACAACATGGAGCAAACCATTCAGAAGTGTCAAAAAGCGTATGATGTATAATGGAATCTCAATATCACAATATTAATGTAAATACAAAAGTATTAATACTTTTAATATATATCTACGAAAAAAAAGTATAAATGATGTCTATCAAACGTTTGGTATAAATGACGACAATTCTATTAAAATGAATTCGTTTACACGAATTCATTTCAACAGCAGGACTGTATGTTTTTTCAAGGAAAGTAATCTTCAAAAAAGGCAACAATACAAAACATTACAATCAAAGGAAATAGATAAGGATAAAAGAAAATAAAGAAAAATCTTGGCATTACACAAAAGTTAAATAAAAAAGCAAATAAAGATTTGGTTGCTTTGTGCTAGAAATCGTTGTTCTAAGAAAGCTATTTAACTTTTTTGAGTGATGGTGTCATTTTGGGGCCGGAGATAGCTACCAGTCCTCGAGAAAATGTATTGTAAGCACTCAAAAAAACTCAGTGCAAGTCAATTGAAACCTAAAGGGACCTTTATAATAGCTTTATAGAGAAAACTCCAACAAGTATGACTTTCTAACATTCAATTTTATTGCGAGTATATATATAATCAATACCATAAAAATATTTAATATACTATATTCTTATTACTATTAATTTTAAATTTTGTTGCGTTATAAATGATTTAAAAAAAAGAAGATTTATAAGACTCGTTTTTTTATCTACGAAATAGGGCCAATCATGTTAGTCGAAAGTCAAATTTTGAATATTTTATTTATAGTATTTTCATCTAATTTATTTTCTACAATTTTTACTTTTTAATCACAATGAAGAAGGATTGTTAAGTATCAGTACAAAAGGAGAAGCTGATGAAGCTCCTTTGTACTGGAAAACTTTGAAATGTTTAAAAAAAGTAGAGGAGCTCGTTGGCCCTTGTCATGCTCCCTCACTCGCCCGCGTAATTTCTCTTCTTTCTGTCCCATATTATTTTTATATTTTTGTGATCTTTTTTTTGCCCGTCACTTTTTTTTACTTACTCGTACAACTTTCCCTCTCTGATTTTATTTTTCCAATTTATACTTTTATTGATATGGTAATCCCTCAAAAAATTTTTCCATATTAACTATTCAACAATACTTTATAAAAGAAAAATTTATTTAATTTATTCTGGAGGGTTTTCTTCCGGAAGTTTTATTCGATAATTTTATAGAATGAAAAATTCAACGGAACGGGATATTTTTATTTACAAAGGGAATGTTTATTATTTAATATTCAAAAATAAAGGTTAAAAAAAATGAAACATGTTATTTTTGCTTTATAAAAGAGAAGCAACGAGATAAACAAAATATGAGTGTTAATTAATAAGGAAATATAAAACAGTTCATTATTAACTAGAAAATTATAACATAAAACAATATTTATAGTCTTAACTAAATATACTTTTCAATTGAGTGTATGAATTTAACAACCGAGATGCTAAAATACAATTAGAGAAGAAGTAACTCAACTACAACTTCAAGTTTCAGATAAATGAATTATTTAAAAAAAGATACCAATGGAAGAAGATAGAAAAGTGATTAATCCTTGAAAGGTAAGTACTAAGACCGCAATTAATTTTATACCTTTTAGTTGAATTAAGAAAAGAAGATAGGAGCAATCAGAAGAATAAGAAGAAATCAAATAACTCCTGGTTGTAGAGAAAACAAGATTATTTTCAACATCTTCCACTTGAATAAAAACAAACCTTTCTGCCGAGGAGAACTCGAGAAAAAAAGTACTTTTTCTCTACAAAACCCAACACTGATTTAGAATTTTTACTTAAAAACCATTCCTTAACAGAAGAAAACAACTAAAGGGTTTTTAGGGTCGTTGAGAAAAAACTGGCGATTTTCATCCTCTTTTTTGCCTCCGAAGCTACACATTTACTAAAAGGTATAAAAGCTTTTCTTGTAATTAGATGGAGAAAAAGGAAAAATTATTAAAGAGGAATAAAATAAGGAAAAACTAATTAATCTGATAGCATTAACGCAATAAGGAGGGAAAGCAACACTTTCCGCATAAAGTTTTCAGGGTAAAAATACAATTACTACCCGAGAGGAAGGAAAATTGTAAATAAACAATAAAAATGATAAGGGATCGTTATCAACAGCTGTCGTCTGGCAAATTAACTTTTCTCCAAACAACAAAACTTTTCCCACAGTGTTGAGGGGAAAATGTCATCGAGATGGAAAACCTTTTGCCAACTTTGCCATCTCTTTACTTAAAGTTATTTAAAAATTTCCTTTACCTAGGTATTTTCTAGTTTTAATTACATTTTACGATACCAAAAATAAATGTGTAATTTTAAAGCAATAACTTTGTAGTAACAGCACCTACATCGTAAAATAAAAATAAAAAAAAATTACTTACACGAAACCTATTAATAAAAATTTTGGAAAATGAAAAGATACATCTTTTGTTATTAAATTTATATATTTTTTATAATATTAGATATTTTTTTATAATATAAAATACTATAAATTTTATAGTATAAATATTATATATATTTTATTATTAATATTACATGTTCTTTGAAAAATTGGGTATGGAGTATCTCTGATTCTCTATACATCAGATTCCCTACGCTCATCTCTCTACTTCGGACCTGCTGTTTAAAAAATAAAGTCTCTCCATAGGTCGATAGTATCTGAACAAATACAGTGAGCAGAGCATTGAATTCTACCAATGAGAGAACTTACAAATGAGCGGAAGATTCTGCAATACATCTCATACCAAGTACAACGATATTTAAAACACAAGATCATAAAACAGAAAGCAACAATAAGTAACAAAAACAGTCCAAAATGGTAAACAAGAGTTCGTTAAACTTAAGGAAAGAAAATAAGTAGTGAGTATTACTATAGTGAAGTATCACGTCTAAGTTCGTGTCAGTCCGTGTATCCGTGTGTCAGACTCAATGTCTGTGTATTAGTATCCGTCTGTCCGTTTAATTCGGTTTCCTAGTCAAAACTTTTAAAAGAAAAGGTCAGGCTACTAAAGAAGGTCAAAAATAAGAACGAATTTAAATTAAAAGTACTATATATGGCGATTGATATCAAAGGAACCAAAGACGGAACTTAATATTATCATACTTTCAAAACTTAAATTGAAAATATTAAAAAAAACCTTTTATTTAAAACTGCATATAGAAATAAACAAATTAAATACAAGTAAATAAGAAAAAATGAACAAACGTTTAGAATCTTATGACCTTGAAAAGCCAATAGTAAAACTTACAGGTTCAAAGTACCTACCGAAAACCTTTATCCTTTTTTTCAAAAAGGATGCTCGCCATAAAATCACCGTGATTAAACAAGTTTAATTTTCAGTTCCTCTCACATCCAATAATTGCTTAATATCTTATACACACAAACTAATCTAGAGATTATCTTATAATTTCAAATTTTGATTTAACTCCCGTGTTTCGATATAATTTTCTTGAATTAAAACAAGATCATTTCAGAAAAGAAATCATTAATTTGATAGAATTTGTAAGACTTCTGGTTTTTAGACGTTGTTTTTTTTTACTTTCGTATACATTTATTTAATAATTTTCTCAAAACATCTTAAGAGAGACGAAACGCTGTATAATAACTCGAAGCCAAGTAAAACTAAAATTAAATTGGTCACCAAGTTCTCTCCCTCTTGACATATTCCTCTGTTAATTTAAATAAGTTTTTACTGTACAGTACAATTAATTATAATTATGGGAATAAAATATTTATAATTCTAAAATGATCACAAATTATTTCTTTGAAATTCACTTAAAGTAATAAATTGTCTACTTTTATTAAAAACATTATAACAAAAGGTTTTGAAAGGGGATAAAAATGGGAGATTGTTGCTTAAAAAACTCAGTTACTGGGTTATGACAGGACGGGCCCTTCAGCTGGGCTCCAAGGGCTTAATGTGTAATCGATATCTGTGCGATACTGAACCTCGACACCAGCCCTTACAAACCCTTCCAATAATCGACTCTCACGCATGAATAAAAATTAAAAAATGATTTTATAGAGAAATTACAAAGGATAAAAAATCCAGATAATACCTAGAAAAATAAAGATTATGACAGATTTTTATTGGAAGCTTTGATAAAAAAAATTAATAATAAGCTTAGTAAAAGTTTGCTATGCAAAATACAATTAAAATCGATTCTTATCAATTTAATCAAATATATGCTATGATTATTGGAATAATGCTTTAAATGAAAGCATAGCTAAACTTATATGACTAACCAACAGAACCAAATTTTACAATAATGACTCAGCCAAAATTCAGTAAACCTCGAAAAGTAACTAGATTTAACTGAGTATATGTATATATAAACTAAATATATGTATATACTACAACGTTAGCTCAACACCTACGTATGTTTTACATATATACCTTCATGCATTGGTGTTTTTTTTCTTGAATAAGCACCTCTTTTAAAAAAGAACCACCTTCATCTCTCTATAAGCCCCCATAAGCCCATAAGCTCATTTTCCTTTCGGAATTCGCAAACACGGATAATAGATAAATTTAACAAATATTTAAATTAAAAGAAAATACACGATGTCATATATAAGGCATATAACAAATATTCGTTATTATTCTTACCATAGTAAGACACACGGCTAAAATCAGTTGACAGCGTGGGAAAATAATGCGAGGGAGCCAATGCGAAGGAGTTTAGTCCTGGATGTTAAACCACGCCTTCAATTTCAAATCAGGCCAACCTTATTAGTTTCTCAACACTATTTTCCCAAGTTGTCAACTGATTTCAACCATTGTCGTACTATAATCCTGTAGGTTTTAATATATTTTTTTCTTTACTTAAAACTGACATAGTACCTTTTTATATCACAACACGAAGTAGCGCAGTTTGTCTATAAAAAAAATAACTGTATTTTAATATATAATTAATTATTTGTAAATGTTACAAATAAGTAAATTGCATCTATTTATTCATTTATATACAACAAGACCTTGATCTTTTTCTAAATTAGTTTAGAGTCAAAACTTTATATCTATGAGTGTTTGTAGGATAGACTTATCCGTATAGAACTCTATCGAAATAAACTAAAGAAATATAAAGACGGTCCACTTGATTTTGTAACTACAGCAAACCAATAAATAAAGCATAATTAAAAATCAGCATATTTATATATTAAGTTCAAATAATAATTAAACTTTAAATGTTGAAGTTGGTTTAACTTTATTACTATACTATGAAATCTTACAAACAATATAAGTAGAAAGGTTATTCCTAATATAGATTTATTAATCCTAAATAAGTAAGTAAATTACCCAAGTAAGGACTTAAGTTACTTAAACACATGGGCTTAAAATGATAGGCATGAAAAAATATGTGTATGATTTGCTAATATTTATGCAAGGTTGTAAATTATTTATGGAATAAACGGTTACTTTTTTTAAGTAAATAAAATAATTATTAACTTAATAATAACTAATATTTGGCTCCACTTAAGTGTGTTTTAGTACCTACTTTATAATTAGAACCCATTAAAGGAATATATTTAAATAAAATATTTAAGAATATTTTTTATTAAATTTAACTCAACTTAAGGTATTAATTAAATAAAAAAAAATCATCAGGAATTGAGTTTAAAAGGTATATCCTATCCATAAATGGAATTAGTGTTTAATTAAGTCAATCATTTTAAGTTATCGACTTAAAATAAGTAGATGCTAAGTTGTATCAGCATACATGGAATTAAATTTATAAGATTTTATTAGTATTACAGTTATGATGGAATTTATATTTATTTAAGTAAAATTTAATGACAATAAATCATTTTCAAGTGTTTTTACAGTATTAACTTAATTTGAAGTGCATAACTTAATGTGTAAAATGACGCTAAAATTATTGCTTAATATGAATTAAACATCGTCGCTTAAGAGGTAAAAAAAGTTAGCAGGGTAAATTAAAAGTTAATCTTTTTACTTACTGTAAATTTAAGTATTTCAAGATATACTTCCAAGTTTCTTTAAAGTTGAGTTAAATTTTAAAAAAAGAACAACAGTGATATTTTGAAAGTTAATTTAAATTAAAATATGGAATTTAGTTAATATTTTAGTTTATGCTTGTATATGTTTAAAGAATTTCAATTGTATTTTGATGAACAGAGTGGACTGATAAGTATGTCAAAGTAATATGTATTACTAAAAGTTCATGAAAAATATTAAGCATTATTTTATTCCTATCGGTTGGTCACCCATGTAGACACTGACCACGCTCTATGATGCTAAACTTGTATAATCTAGCTAAAACCTTAAATATACATACTAGCCGTTTTGAAACAAATTTAGAATACTAATTTATTACTTAAATAGATACATTGGTATTAAATTTCAACTGATTTTATTATTTTTCGATAATTATTATTAGTTTTGTTATAAAACGTACTATTACAGTCACACAATCCTAAAAGCAATTCCTTGGTATTGTTATACAACCGAAAGAGGAAAAAACAAGAAATAGAATATTTGGAAAACTTTTTTTATTGCATTACCTTAAAGTAAGTCATATAAATGAACACCCTGTTAAATATTAGAATGAAAAAACGTGTACTTTTTATTATACAGCAAAAAAACGAAAAATTTATTTAAACATGTTTTTTGGCGGGAAAACGTCCTCGACTCTTGTGTGACGTCAGATGTAAGAATACCGTCGTGTAGTACAATATTCACTAGAGCAACAGTCATAAGACTTTATTCTATACTGTCAACTATACTGTGAATTGATTTTTTTCTGTCTTCTTTACATTCTATTAAAATGTAAGCAGATGTTGACCTTACAATATTTCTAACTAAAACTCCCATCTGTACCTTAAACGACCCAACCTTTAGAACTTCCCGTTTTCATCCCACTCTCTCACCCATTCCCCCTCTCCTCTTCTTTAAATCCTTATTTCGACTATTTAAAATTAAATTAAATATTTTTTTACAGCTTAATATATTTTTTAAACACATTTAATCATTTTATGAGCAAAATAATTCTGTTTGGAAAAATGCAAATAGTCAATTGCTTCTACTATAGTCGTAAAGTCGAATTTAGCTGTTATAGCTTCTTGTCTTATTTTATTGTTTATAATTTAGACAGTTGTGTCAAATAAAATTAAAATAAACTAACCTTTAATTATAAGAGAGTTAATTACATGAGTTAAATATGGATATTTTATGTGCATATTGTATATTTTATATTTTATTTAAAGTCATCACGCATAAACGCTTATACAAGGAAAAAGAAATAAAGTTAACTTATTAAATGGATTCTATTTTAAGTAACACTGCAAAAGTTTAAGGGCGTATAAACCACATATATGGTTGTACATAGTATGTTTAAAGTGTAAACTACACACAAAAACCTAACTGCAGATATCAACACAAATGTCATTAAAACAGATATTGCTGTGTCGGACAAAATGTAAGAAAACAATACAAGCAATTTTCCTCTGTAACACTTGTACAAGAGAGAAATACTAAAAGAAATTAATTTTCAATATCAAATAGAAAAAGAAAAGGAAAGAAAATCCGTGTACTTTACAAGAAGGTGTTTTCCAACCCTGTTCCAACCTTCCTAGCCTTTCTTCTATAAATGTTCTTTTTTTAACTTTGGCATCGGTTTGAAGAAGAGGAAAATTTTTTTATTGTTTTATTGGGAAAGGATGGAATTTTAGTATTAAAGAAAGGTTAGGGTTTAGTTCTCGAGAGGGCGCAAAATATCTCAGAAATAAAAAAAAACTTTTCAATTTTCCTTTTTTTGTGTCATCGTCACGTGAGAAGAAAGATAAAATTGAGGATTTTTCAGGGATTAAATTTCTTCCCAGATTTTCTTTTCCTGTGTTATCTCGGCAATAAAAACTGTCCGGTCGGTCTATGGCATAGAGAACATAGGAATGACTAAGATAATCTTAAGAAGATTTAAACTGCCAATATACACACATCCCGTACCAAAACAAGTCCCTTTTCTTTTACGACTAAAAACCTAAATTGCAAATAAATGGTAAAGGCGTAAGAAAAATATAAGAAATTAAAAACAAAATTGGGAAAAAAATCAACGATAACTTTTTAACTTTGACGTAATTTAAGTTTTTAATTTCTTTATCGTATATTATATCCTTATTATAAAGATATTGATATTTGTTATGCATTTTATGTAAGTGTATTTAATTTACTAATATTTGTTTGTATTTATTTCTCTATTTACATTTGCATTTATAGTTTATATCTAATCTGTAGTTCTAATTGCCGCACAAAAGCCAGCCATTTCTTTACATTGAAGTATTTTTAACTTAACGATTGGTTAAGCTATGGTATTAACTCTTCAAGCACTGTAGTTCTAATTGCTGCACATAAACCAGCTCTACTTAGTAACAAATAAGTAAGAGAGTCTAGTAAGTAAAGAAAGTTTTGTTGGGTTTTTTAGCGAATTTTCATAATGAAAATGACGCTTATGAGGTTGTTCGGATGACGGAAGTTGAGGGTGGGAATGAGCGGAATCGGTTCCTATTGGCTTCCTGATAACAAAAAAATATGTCCGAAAAAAGTTATATATATATATAATATATATATATAATATATATTATTTTATATGTATATATATATATATATATAAATATGTAGGTTAAGAGTTTTCTACCCTTTTGTATGGCGAACGATAACTCTCGAAGGCGTTCTCAAATTGAAACGAAACTTTGCAAATCGCGAGTGTTGTGGGAGGTTACGAGGCCTATTGTTTATAAAAACATTATGACGTCATCAATCAAAGTTATGACGTCATGAAAAATAAATTTTTTTGAAACTTGAATTGGCTTTAAAACAAGGTATTTCGTGTTTAGGCAGACAGCTAGCTGAATCGATTAAGACCAATTTCAGCTCAATCGAACCATCACAAATGGCGCAAACAGTATACATATATATATAATGTTGTATATATGTATACGTCCATGTCAAAGACTCGTACGATATCTGTTGGGTTCAGTAGTGTTAGAGGGGGGGATATAGTATAATTGAAGGGCCTCTCTCTTGCTCCATCCTGGTAAGCCTGCTGTCCTAGAGAGACAGGACAAAAATGGCTTCCACTAAACCACGGCGAGCAAAGCAGGCCCGTAAAGCGGAAGAACCTCGAAGTAGTCTTTATATGGTCGAATTCATTCTAAAACGATTGCGACTGGTTTCAGCTCAATCAGACAATCTAGCAGCCTAGATAAACAAATTAACATAGATGGTTCACTCCCGAGTGTAGTAGGAACACTCAATTGACACGTTTGTGTTTATGATTTAAGTTGGAGGCCTCATCACTAGAGTCTTGAATAGCGCTAGTAGTAAAAATATATTTGCTCTATTCTCTACTAGATTGTGCTGTAGTATTTTTTAATACAAACAGTTGCCAATCGTTTAGTAAAATAAAATAAAAGTAAACAAAGATCTATGGTATGATGCTGTAGTATTCGCGATGTATTTTTGTTTTTCAAAACTTGGGGGCCTCATCACGCGAAGCAGCACCATTGTTTTCTTAAAAAAATAACAATAATTAATTTTCAGTGTTTTAGACTTAAGATTTAAATTTATTATCTGAATATAACATATCGGGTTGGCGCAAACGGATAAGCAAAGGAAACAAACAAAAAATTGAAACTCTGACATTAGAGGTTCAAATCCAAGGGGGGACGACAGAATGGGTGTAGTAAGAGTGAGAAATCAATTTTTTTCACTTTTTACCAATTTATACGAAATTCTTATAGAGCTTTCTTGGGATCACTCATCCATCGACTCCTCATCATTCTAGTGCTGAAAAGCGGATGGAAAGACTTTATTACCCTCAACAGCTCGTTGTTTGGTTGAATAAAAATAAATAAATAAAAGTGTCAGAAATAAAAATATCTGACAGTTTCACGTTGTCACCACTAGACTGTACTACTTGAGCCTCCTGCATCCCATCAACTATTTTTTTTTTTAAATCTTTGAGTGAGCCATCTATGTTAATATTATTTATCTATGATCCTAAGTGACGGAAACGGTAATTTTATTTAAAAACAAAAGTCATGAATATATTTTTGTTTATAACGCTTGTTAGTTTTCATATTATAGCATACTATTAATAATAAAGTATTAATAAAATCTTAATTAGTAAAATCAAATTTGTGAGAAAGCCTCTCAGGCCCGCGAAGCGGGCCTGTGTGGAGAGGCTGTGAAAATTCGCTAGGTACATGGCAAAATGCCATGTAACAAGAACAATAATGAAACAACACATCATAGAAAACAACAACAATGTGGCCCGGGGGCCACAGGGAGGCCCCCGGGCCGCGAAGCGGCCCGGTGGGCCGACGCCGCGGAGCGGACGAGGCGCGAAGCGCCGAGGTCGCGTAGCGGCTACGGGCCGAAGGCCCGTATTTTTAATCTAAACTAGTTTTTATTTTTATCAAAAGGTATTTGAGATTTATTAAACACACAAGGCAAACATTATTAAAGTTAGCACAGGATCTCACATAAACTAAACATTGATCAAATCTACTAAACCTATGAAAATACCCTTAACTCTGTATCATAGTAAATAAGTTGGTCTTTAACAGTTATCGCAGCTTTTTCTAAATTATTTTAATTTATTAACTAAATATATATTTATAAATTCAATACAAATATAATCACAAAAACGAATTGCCATAAAAAAAAAGAAAACTACGTAAGACACAGAACATAAAGATAAAAAAAAATATTTAACTTTAACTCCATTTTCTCCCCCAAATAGAAGTTTTCTATTATTTGAAAAGATAAGCATCGATGCAATTCTATATTATCCTTGAATCCCCTTCTGTATCTCTAGTTATTTGGTTCAAGTATTGCTATAGCTATAAGTCTGGCCCTTGAAATCCCCAGGTGGGCCATAACAACCTAACAAAAAACCAAACAGTTATCCCTAGCAAACATTATCCCTTACATAATATTCTTATTTCTTATTATTTTTATCATCCAATATCTTCTTGACCGTTATTTTTATATAAAGGATAAAAGAGAAGTCAAAGATATCAAAAAGTTAACATGTATAGATCGCTTTCGGGTATTACGACTTTTGCTTTATTATTTTGAAAAAATCCAATAAGATCTATTTATAAAATAATACCAAAAAAAGATTGTCAGGTTTTTAAAATATTTACGCAATTCCTTAAAATAAACAATACAATTCACACCACTTCATTTTTCAAAATTGTAATAAACACAAAACGACTGAAGAAACTTTTTTAATGTAGTTTGGCTCAAAAAGTTTTGCAAATGGGATTCATCCTTTACAGGATACCATTTTTGATGTTGGTTAATTTATTCTTATTCTAGTGCCAAAGTCCGTATCAGCACCTTGGATCCAATTAATCCTATATTTCGCTATCGAAATATAGTTTGCATTAGCTAATGGAAAGTTTTTAATTATTAGCACAATGTAAAAATACCTAACAAATATACGGAATGAGATGGCTCATCATATATAAAAGTACTATGGACTAATACACAACCTGAGCTCTTTATTCATACCTGTAAAAATCAGTTTCAGTGCGATTTTTTAGAGGTCAACTGCAGGGTTATGTTCCTCCATTGAAGTTTAATTAAATAAGGTATAAGAAAATTTGAAATTTTTTTATTATAGAATAATATTATTTAGGTTTAAGTAAATATAGATACATTTTTGTATACATTTCGATTTTTGTATTTACTCTTATTTAAAAACAAATGAATAAATTAAAGTAAAATTACAACCACTCTTTCTTTAAAAACATTTATTTGCAAGCAATAATTATAAATTAAACAAATTACATATCATTTCTTAAATGATATAATCCCATTTGTAATAACAAACTATCAATATAAATCACCCAATAAATGATTATACAGAAAACATTTATTCCCAAAAATATTAAACAAGCACGCTCTGGTATTAGCACCCTTACCATACAAATTAAAAAAGATAAACGGGAGCAAAAAATAAAAGTATTGTATGTTGTACAAGGTATTGACAAAAATGACACCCTTTGGGTTTATATTGGCCATCTAGCGGATGCAATATTTGTTTTTCCTAAATGAAATTACTTAAATTGATTAAAAAAATTGTCCCTGAAAATTCCAAGTTTTTCATTCCCTCAAAAAAATAACAAAACAATTGAAACCCTTACAAAAAAAATTTAATTAAATATTGAAAATGTAATAAAAACACAATGCTTCCAACACAGCTCAGTGAAAAGAAGAAGCAAGATATAGTCACCTTTTTCTCGGTTGAAATAAAGTTCAAAATTAATTAAAATCCGTCTGACCCAGTTAGAAATTTGGGCAGACGAAAACCATATAAAACTTTTTATTAGACAATAAAAGTTGTTATGGGTCTGTTAGGGTGTTAAGTTATTTTTATTAAAAAAATCTATTGTTTTTTATTAAAATAAAAGGAAGGAAATTTTAAAATAAACAATTTTGAACCGAATGGCTGTAAATTACAATTTATTTTTACTTTAAAATCAATTTACAGCTGATTTGAAAAGAAAATATTTTCAGGATAAATAAAAAAACGAATTTAACAAGGATAACAAGGCAATCTAAACTGCGCAGGCTTCCGCGGTTATTGTCATGTAGATTTAGGTCTTCCGGAGGTGACTGCGTCAATGTAGATGAAGAATCTGACGTTTCGCTTCCACTGTGGGAGGCATCTTCAGGGATGTAGGACATCATGGATAGAAACACAATGCTCTAAGTTCAGTTTTGTAGAGCATTGTGTTTCTATCCGTGATGCCCTACATCCCTGAAGATGCCACCCACAGTGGAAGCGAAATGTCGGATTCTTCATCTCTATATTGACGCGGTCACCACAGAAAACCCAAAATCTTCAAGGCAATCTAGTCTTTTTATGCTCATACATGGATTTTATACTCACACGTGGAGTCAGAGGTAGCATGGCCCCACAATGTTGGGTAATTTCCGGCTATAGTTATTTCAAAATTACCCCCCTTTGAAACTATACTACTATAACTAGCACTATTACCTTACAGAAACTAATTGTAAAAGTAATTATAATGTAAAGCTAATAGATAAAGTTTAATTTTTTTTTCAAACAAAAGCCAAAACAAAAGCCCCCTTCCCTGACTAGAACCTGCCTTTTATCCATTTGGATTAACAAAAAGTTGTGGCCAAAAAGAAACGAAACCCTAACCATTAATTAAGTGGTTCTTTTAAATCCTTTAAAGATACATGTGATGATGTTTCCTATACAGTCCTAGAAAACGTATTTATGGATTTAAAAAAAAATATATTCACTGAATTTTGACGAAAAGTGATTTGAGTAACAAGACCATGAGCGTAGTCAGGGTTGCCTTTAGTGATATCACCACAAAGTTAATACTCGTAAGTCGAACTACTAAAAAAAATTAAGACCAAAGTTACCTTTAAGCTCTGAATTATTATAAGTAAAAATTATAAAATTAATTAATTTTTTTTTTTATTAATAAATTTAAATTAATTTTATTAACTTTTTAAAAAAATAATTTTCCTTGTCTGAACCGTAGTTTTAAAATAATTTTAACAACCCTGCTCGGCTTGGCGGGAGGCCGGGCCCCTCTCTGCCCCCTTCCCTGGCTACGCCCATGAACCAGACAGAACAAATATTTCAATTCTGCCAAGTTAGCCAACTATAGAAATGCAGCTCGTATATGCTGTTACATAGGAGAAGTAGCAGAACTATAGTGTTCATAATGACAGTTAACCCAGTGTTATCACTTCAGTATTATAAATTGGTTTCGTAATGGGGTTATTGACACCGAGATATACTATTGGTTCGGGTTCATCTATAAAATATTATCAGAAATATTTTCACCAAAAGAAAAACAGCTACGTAGGGATGATATCCAGCCCTCAGAGAGAAGACGAATAAAGGTAGAGAAGAAGCAATACAATACAGCACCAGAAAGGATAAATGTCTAGCAATATTTCTTTACCTACAGTCGTGCGGTTTTAAGATATCACTGGATGGCTTAGGAAGGGGCAACTAAGGCGCGAGGGGGAAAACGCAAGGGTAAGAAAAAGACGCCACAGCAATGAAGGGCCAAGCCCAAACAAAGAGCAGAAGATAAAGGAGAAAAACCCAGATATCTTTACAGAATAATTCTATCACTGAATAAAATATTACAGAATCCTTTCCTCTACAAAGCAGATAAATGTTTATCTCTCGCAAGAAAGAAATTCTCAACAAAATAATCCCAAGCGGAGGAAATGATAAATATCTTCAGTCTACTTTCCGATCCATAATCCAATCATAACAATTTTTCTAAGATATATTTCGGCGCCCGAAACTCAAGAATAGATTATGTTTGCTGTACGCAAACAGCTTGGTTCAATGCTAGTAAGGATTTTTTGCGACGGACGAATTCTTTCTCAATTTTACGCAAAGGACATTAGATGGGATGTTGAGTTTAACTTTAATGTGCTCTCTAGGCAGAAATAAATTAAAATAAATAAAATGGGCTGCAGATGAGCAACGGGGTATAAATGATCAAGAGTTGAGGTAAAATCCATTAAAAAAAGATCAACCCTTTAATGTATCTTCTATTTACAAAAGATATGCCATACAGGGAGGTACATTTCGTAAACATCCCCCTGACTACTCTGCTTCTATCGCCAAAACAATTTGTATCTACCACCACTAAGTCGAAATACCAAGAGCTTGAATAATCGTCTTCCTAGTATGGCAATCAGATTGTAACTTTTGAATTTTAAATTGGAGCGTACCATAATATACACCTTTTCAAAAACTACACTTTAGTAGAACAATTCGATAGAAATATCATCAAATTCCGGTAATATCCTACTATGGCTATAGTTTGACATACAATACTACATGTACCCAGAATGAATATTCGAAAATTTGGTACACCAGAATACATTACCCAAAATAACTCTCAGGACAGGACAGCTATTCTCACCAACGAATACCACAATCACAAAATTCAATTTTGGCATACATCAGTACTTTCTCAATAGATTCCTCAGCTTTGCGAAAAATTGACGGAATTTTCCTATATTGGTATAAAATTGTTTTAAAAGTAGTTTTGTTTCCAAATAGGTCCGTATACTGGCATGGTCCATTTTTGAGTTTAAAATTTACTGTAAAAAATGTTTTTTTTAATCCGAATGTCTTAGTATGGCGACCACCAAAACAATTGTTTTTCCAAGCTAGTAATCCTAGTAATCGACTTGGGGGGGGGGGGGTGGATACCAATTTTTCGCGATAGTTCTATTAAAAGCAGAATTAGTCCGAATAATGAAATGTGCCATCTTCTATAACTGTCAAATGTTTTTATCTTAAGGGATAAAGCAGGATGGATCCTACAAAAAAACTACCTGGGGTTTTCAACTCAAGATAATAGGTAGCACGGTACCTATTAATAATAATAGTTACCTATTTAAAATAATAAAATAGCACGGTAACACTTATAGTAGGTAAATACTAAAAGAATGGTTAACCATAAATTATTCTGTTTAGAAATTCTGTTTAGAAAATGCAGTCAAATAAATTCAAAATTCAAAAACAACCATGTAGGTCTAATTCTAAAAAAATGTACATCCTCATTTTATAAACAAAATAAAATAATTATACGAAATTTATTAATAATAGTTTTACGAAACAATATTGAACTGAAGATTATCTACCTACGTAGAGTTAAGTAAGACAATGAAATTACAGCGCTATGATGCTCTGGGAGGAACTACACGATTATATTAATTATCTTCCATAATGTAATAAAGCCAGTGATGTCATTTAGGTTGTTATAGATAACAATCAGTACTTTGACATAAGTTGCAACATGTCATTGCAGAGTTGATAAGCAAGGAACTGTATGCTAAATTGTAGTAGAGTCAAGAGTTGATAGACACGACTGTTTATGATATTGGTTTCTAATAAATTTTAAAGGAAGATGAAACGTTACAATATTCCTCTCAGGTTTATTACACGGACTTGATATTTGATTCTCAATCTATGTATGATCTTGTTCTGGTTTAATAACCAATTATTCTTTTAAAGCATACTAATTATAGTATATTTCAGGACTACTATATCATGACTAACAAGCATTATGTAGGCAGCTTAAGCTAAACTATAACCCAGATAACTAAATTATTTTATGCAGCTGGACAAAAAAATATTAAACAATTATAACTTCAGTGAGCGCCGTGGAATGGTCTACAATATTTTATTTATATTTTGAAGAGCCCCTAAACAGACAAACCACAATATTAACAACATCAACTTCGTCTTTCCACCAATAAGCTTTAATTGAGCATAGCCGGCTTTGCTCAGAGGTAATTAAAGCTTATTGGTGGAAAGACGAAGTTGGTAAGTTGATGTTGTTAATATTAAACAATTATTTTGATGACATGAAACTTTAATTGATGACGTCATAAATGTTTCACACAAAAAAGGCATCATGTCATCTTCAACATTTCGCCATATGCCAATCTATATATATATATATATATATATATATATATATATATATATATATATATATATATATATATATATATATATATATATATATAATATATATATATATATATTATATATTTTATATAATATATATATATATATATATATACGTCGGGAAGATAATCGGAACAGATCCCCCACCACATCTTGTCATTCAAACAATCTCATGAGTGAAATTTTCTGATAAATTTTAACTAAGACAAGACTAAGGTAAAGTTTTAACAAGGCTACCACTTCAACTTAAAGACAAATTAAAGATTACAGATCATTAAACTTAATCAGCTTAAAACCCGATAACATTATATTATGCCTGTGTCATAGTTTTAACCTCTACAAGAAGTACTGCAGAGGAAATTTAAAGAATAAATTAACAAATAACGAGATATTGTAATAGCATAAAAGATCATTTGAATAAACTTTCAATTCTATTGAAATCGACATTTTACTAAATTTACTATTAAAAATTGTATCATAAAAATAATTTTAAGGTCGTTTCCGAGAATTATTCATTTGGCATTATCTTATACTATTGATTAAAAATAATGCACGCTCATTTGAATTATTATAATAAATTAGCATACATCTTGAAATAATCCTTAAATAAATAATACATATGTGTATGAAATAATAAAAATGAAATAAATAAATATTCTTAATAAGCTATGACATTTGTCCTTCACATAATAAGCTAAAACAAATGGTAAAAGAATGAAAATGTCTCAGTGCAATAAGAATATAGAAAATAAACGATATAAGACAGATTTAAACCATGATAGAATAATTGCGATTTTTGAAGAAAAAATAAAATAAAAGACCTTGAAGTTAAATTAAAAAGAATAAAATAGATTTGTAAAAAATGATAGGAATAATAAGATTATGCATATGTGATTAAGTCAAAACCAAATAATAAATGATTATATGAGAAAACAAAAAGAATCATGCAAATAGTATGATTATCGTAAAGGATTATATAGGTCAATAAGCCAAGTGGAGGTTATAGATAAACTGACAAATGGAAATCAATCAATAAGGATATGGAAATATTTAACTAACTTTGTGTATTCATGAGTTTTGAAATAAAGATTATAAAATGATTGAAAAGGATGAAAAATATGACAAAATAAAGCGGTAAATGTGGAGGGCAACTTCTAGAGAACATAGGGTTTATTTAATGTGTAGAATATTATGTTATGGGGCTGAAAGAGAATAATAAAGAGTTGCAAAGCGAATACAAAATATATACGTATAACGGAAAGAAACGATACCGTTATTGAACTGAAGAATTCAAATGTTAATATAATATATATATATATATATATATATATATATATATATATATTATAATATTTATAATATATATATATATATATATGTGTGTGTATGTATGTATGTGTGTGTTGAACTTATTAAGCACACATAATATTTGAAGATCCCCACAGTTATTAAAATCAGTTTAAATACTAATGATAAATTATTGACAACAACAAAAGAAATTGGACCTAAACAGTTGGGTATGGTACTAAAATTAGAAAAAATGTCCCAATTTAGGTTTTGATGTATTGCTTAAACCCAGTCATGTATCTTACATGTCTATTCAAGCAAACTCATCCTTCTTAGCGGAATAGCAGGTGCAGCATGTTTATAAATACGAGTATAGAATATATTCTGGTAAGCAAAAAACCTAGATACCTTGTTAATAGTACAGCTTACAGCTGAACATAGCAATATACTGTACTTCTATTTTTCAATAAATATAGAACATTTACTTATTAAGTAAAGCAATGGAACTTGCATACAAGTATAGCATACCTTACACAGTATAGCATCTTACGAACAAGTATAGCATACTTACAAACAAGTATAGCATACTTACAAACAAGTATAGCATACCTACAAACAAGTATAGCATACTTACAAACAAGTATAGCGTACTTACAAACAAGTATAGCTTACTTACAAACAAGTATAGCATGCTTACAAACAAGTATAGCATACTTACAAACAAGTATAGCATACTTACAAACAAAGTATAGCGTACTTACAAACAGTATAGCATGCAAACGAATTATTGCAGTCTTTGTTACACATGATTAGAACAATTTCCTAAAATAACTCTTGTGATCTCATTTGAAGAGTCTTTTTAACGTCTGTAGGAGAACGGACCTTTCTATTTTACACGCATGTTATATTTCATTATAAAACGCTTTCTATAAAAATCCGTTAAAAGGTACAATATTGGATTGACAGATGGATAACCGACTTTGACAGGTTAATATTACAGGTATTTCATACGTACCTGATTTGAACCTGATAGTTTGGCAGGTAGAAGATAAGTAGAAGATAATAGTAGAACAATAATTTGAACAAGTTAGTGGAGCAAGGTCGATCTATCGACCCATGTCAATAAACTTAAAATAAAAAGATTTCACGTTACGCAAAGATTTAAAAAGAACTTAAAACACACGCAAAATTATAATGCATATTATAATTTAAAACTATTATCACTTCAACAAGTAATAGAACAACGATTAGAGAGAAAGCCACTTTGACTACAAAGCTATGAATAACCGTTATTAATAGATTGTATTTGTTATTAGCTATTTGCTTCGCCAAAATTTTCTGGAAGTGGTTTTAACTGCCAAAAATGTTTGGAGCAAATAAACAGAAAAAATAAGTTTACCCAAACAGTTATTTTGGGAAAATAGTTTAAATAAATACATCCAAAGCAAAAACAAAAGTCAAAAACTGAATCAAATTAAAGGTAATTTTTTACATAAAAACAAACTATTAACCTTCTTGTTCCATCAAACCTATTTGGATTAATACATATACTAAGTACGGAAACAAACTTAAAATAAAACTTCATTATATTTAATTTATAATATTATATATATATATATATATATTATATATATATATATATATATATATATTATATATAATTGTTGTTTAAATGAAAATCAGACTATCAAAGACACTGATCAACGACTGGCAAAAGTCCAGTTTTTTTTAAAATGTTTTCGTTTTGTACAAACGAGACTATAACGGCTCTCAGCTACTACCATAGATGGTGGTTTCAGCAGAGTAGATTCTTAAAAAGGAATGGATTTTATATTCTTTCACACATAATTCAAAGAGATAGCTGGTAGGTTGAAAAATGTCGGACTTGTAAAATAATAAACGATCCTATAAATTAACTATGATGTTTAAACCAGCACCCACGTCTAAAATAAATTGTATACGTCCTCAATAATTATATAACATGAAAGTAAAATTAATTCTATGTTAAACTATAGAAAATGAAGAAACGATGTTACGCGCTAGAAGTAATTTACCGCGTCTTGTTCTGTAAACTACAGTAAACAGGGGTTAATTATCGTAGTGTAACTAGTTACTAAACATATTAGTTTCTCCCCTTAATGTACAATATAAAAATGTCAAAAAACTAATGTTTTGGTAAGGAGGACTGATATCTTAATAGTGGTGGCATGTTAAGGCATCATCCATCATTATTGAGCTTAGCGGCTTTCCACGTCTAGCTTGTCACAGCAGCTTTGGATATTACAATGTTGACTCGAGTCCCTTCCCTCCTCCTGTTTGTCTAATAGTTTCCGATATCAATTTTTTACGTAAAGGGCTCTTCTTTTGAGAATGATTAATGGATCAGAAAAATGAAGATAATGATACAGTATCGTGAGTTTTAAAGAAAAAAAAACAAATATTTAAACATCGTACCGATAAGTTTTTAATAAATTTTCCTTCTCATTAGTTAATTATAAAAAAATAATTTACAATTTATTAAACTTTTTTAAGATATGATGAATAATAAGTTAAACAATAGTTAAAATCGTGTTAATATTTAATCTTAATTGATACCTTAAGTATTAATAAGTCATTATAGTTACCGTCAATATGGGAGTCACCCGTGGTGTAGTGGTTAAGGTACGTGGCAAATATACAGAATGAATTGACTTTAAACTTTAGTCGAGTTTATTTAGTCGTGGGTTCAATCCTAGCACGGGCCTCTGGGATTTTTATGAGGGATAAAAATTCTGCGTACCGCGTCCTTCAGGTGGGACGTAAAACCGGTGGTCTCGAGCCTGTGCGTTGTCAGGTACTCGTTAAAATTCTAAAGGAAACTGGGTATAGGCAAAAGTTAGGATCCTCATAGTGATTCATTATAATAATACAATAGTGTATCTGCCTTTTAGTATAAAGTGTATGAAGGTTTAGATTAACAGCGAGGGCACGTGTTGTTCCTAGTTTTCACTAGACTATAGTCAGTGAAAATATGTATGATTGCTTGAAAAAAACATGAGAGGAACCATAGAAATTCACGGCTCTTCTGTCTAGATTAGATGAAAAGGGCCCAACAACGTGGCCTACTTGCCTGGTAGTTACTACCACCCCCCCCCCAAATTACTTCCACTTCTTTCAATATGAAATCGCCATGAAAAACTAACGAAAAAAATATAATAACCAATTTATATTCGATTTTTACACACTATAAATGAAAACATTAATTATAAAATATTTCGGTGGGAATAAAGTTAAAGTAATTACTATCTAAAAACGAGCGAAGCGAATCCGAAGACGTGTTGCAGTATAAATTAGGCTAATTGTATACTCAGAGGACGAGCGAAGCGAGTCTAAAGTAGGGTGGACGAGCGAAGCGAGTCTAAAGTTGGGGACGATGAGCCTAGCGAATCCGATGTGATGAGAAAAAGTTCCGAGGTACACTGTACCCAATTTTTCAATCAGAGTTTCTTTACTCAACACATTTAATAATAAAAAGTCGTTTAAAAGAAAATTGTTGAAAATCTGGGACCACATTTTTTTGTATAAATAAAAACATTTTTTTAAAAATCTCAATTAAAATTCGACCACACGAATGAAAATTGAATAACTTAAATAATTTACAAGGTTCATCAATATTACATTCTGCAGAACCTTCTCATTGGTGTCTACAGCGAGTTAAGTTAGTTTTGCTCTTTTTAATAATAACATATTATTAAATTCATAAAAAAGTCTAAATAGAAAAAGAAACCAAAAACGGAAAATTAATTGGTAGGAACCTCCTTTTTCGAAATGTAATACAAAAGAAAAAAAAATATATAATCAAGTCTAAAGCCTCTAACACGACTCTAACTATATCGTATCCTGTCTGTGAGCTTTGTACTTTATTAAAATTGTAAACACAAAGTTGCCTTCCAGCCTTTTAATATGTAAATAAATAGAGATGATCCTAATCCCTCTCTCACACACAGATATAAAAACACACACCACTAATACATCAACTAATAAAAAAACACACGAAAAACAATTAAGTTTTTTAATCAATTGAATAAATTGTTAAAATATTATCCCCATTATTTAGTATTTTATACTCTTATACATTTTGTTAGGATTTAAATTTCAATAATTTAATTTTTTTTATACTAATTCAATATTTTAATTTAGTTTCAATTTATGAATTACATTAAAAAATTTTAATTGATTACAATAAAATAAGATAATAAAAGATAAAAACAAATAAATCAAGATGGAGCGGCTATGAATCAATTTCAAAAAATTCTAACAGAAGAATTCATTTAACTAAAATCATTTTATAATTGATCTAAATTTGATATACAAAGAAATATAATTTATTAACGTATTTATTATATTTTTTTTTATTTTCTGTTTCATTTCTTTAATCTTTTTATTTGTTCTTCTTTGAGGTATTTTATTATTATTAATATAACTCTATCATTTATATTTTAATTAGTTTATCTGTTTTTATCTTGTATCGGTTATAGTAAACTAGATTAAAAAATAGAGAAATAGAAGTATTAATAAATATCTTTATTATTAAATATTTTGATTTATTACTTTAAAATACAAAATAAAACTAAAAGAATGTTGTTATAGTAATGAAATATTTAAAATATAACAGTAGAAAAATTAAATAAATATGTTTTATAAAATATATTAATATTTATTAATAATTATTTGAATAGCCTATCATGTTTTTAAAATGACTGAACTTATCAATTCCCAAAAAAATCAAATAATTTCGGGGTTTAAACAAAATTTGGCCAATGAATATTTATGACAACAAACACACACACATATTCTCACATAGTATGTTTTAAAAATAAATACCTAATACAAAGATACTGTTTCAAAGTTTTTTCTAATTTAGATCTTTGTGATGGAAAGATCTTTAAAAAAATCAGCCGCCTCCGTGGTCGAGGTCGTTAAGGCGTCAGTTATAAAACTGGCCTTTGACACCACGGAGGTCTGGGGTTCGCATCCCAAGTTACGCTCTCAGTTTATACAAGATTATTTTTAAAATATATTTCAGCAAACTTTAGATTACACTTCGAGCGTAACGGTTGCCAGTACCACCTGAGGTTGTTTCCGCAAGGATTATCCCTGATCAGCCGCAATGCTCTAAACGAAATTATAATTATAATACAAAGATGAAGTACTTTAGCTACGTACTTAATACGGCAGCAGGTGAGAAAAAATGAAATATATATATATATATATATATAATATATATATATATATATATATATATATATGATATACAGATATTATATATATATATATATATATATATATATATATATATATAATATATATATATATATATATACAGATATGTATATATATATATATATATATATATATATTATATATATATATATATGATATACAGATATGTATATACTATATGTATACTCTAAACAAACAATACAATACAATTCATACGCTTATACACATACTCCTTAAGGAACCTAAGTTATATATATAAGAGCTTGTTTTTATGACATATTTATTTTGTCATTTAATGCTATTAAAAGTTTCTTATCTTAATTTTTTATCTGATCTTATCTGAAATTTTTATTTTATTAAAAATTTCATATCCCAATCAAATGTCATCATATTATTAAATAATAAAAGCTAAACCACTCTTTGTCTGACAACTTGTTGATTCCTATGAAAACAAAATCAATAGAATTGTAAATTATTTTTTCGAATCAAAACATCAAGTTCACAACAGATAATAAATATTTAATAGAATCCAACAGACTAAGTGACGAGAGGACATCTGACATTTATAATTCATGGTTTTACTAACACAACAGCAAATACTGCCTTATCAACTGATTTGAAATTACCTGCGGACAACTCACTGACATTAACTGCTATTTATCAAAATAATTCAATTACCTAAAGATAATACAATGATCTAATCCTTAAGCCAAAACAAAACTTTATTAGAAAATTACTTTACTTAATTAAATTAGTCATACAAAGGAAACTATTTTTTGGTTCTTGCCTAGCAGCTACCATCTTGTCACAAATATACCATGACCTGTTAAGTTTGCGCAATTCAGGATAGTCCTATTCAGCTGGAACCGGTATCAATCTTGTGATAAAGCAATTTGAAGTTTATGAAATGTTTAATATGTTCATACAGGTTATCTCAATATTTTTATGACGTCATAAGTTGGGTTGATGAGGTCATATAGTTTTCACAAACACTAGGCGACCGTAACATCACCAAAATATTATATATATATATATATATATATATATATATATATATATATATATATATATATATATATATATATATATCTTTCTCCATACTTAATAAAGGGTACAACACCCAAAATATGGTGTCATAATGTCACTTCCGTCTCTTGAGTATTGTCATAAAAACCTCATAAGATTCACTTTGAAGATAAAATTTCGCAAAATAAATCATTATGCAAACATTATTATTATTGTACTTGAATTTATGATAAACCTTTTGATTTTATGTATTCTATGTATTCTGATTTCAGATTTCAACATCTGTCTCAAATGATTTAGTATATTTTCTTCCTTTCTCGCTTCTCTACGGCACTGATGATGGCTGTTAACAGTCGAAAGCCGGCTTGTAAATATAGCTTTTACATTTGTGAGAGACTGTTGCTTTATTTAGTTAAACCTTTTGATTATTAAAATTATATTTCATTTTATTTATTTTTTATGTTTTATCAATGTAAAATATTTATCCAAACAAAGACTAAACTAATTAAAAAGTTATTTAAAATCTAATAATATAAATGTTTTTCACAAAAGTTGAAGTTAAGTCGTTTTAATAAAGTTTCTACTCTATCTCAATTTGAAGAAAAAAGTTTGTCTTTTCATGTTGGGAATGATTGCAAGTTTTAAGAGAATGCGTACGAGTTTGATGGGGTGCCTTTTGGGTTACAAACAGCTTCATGTTGGTTAGAAAAAGTTTCAGGTTTTCCAGAACATGTAAAGAGATGTTTAATATCAAACCTTCACATAACTCAGGTAGAGAAAAGTAATTACTTTTAGTTTTTCCCCTTGATATTTGTTTTATTATAAAGTTTGTCTCCTTTTTTCTCAAACTTTTTAGAAGGTTAAGTTTGAAGATATAAATTTCATTACCTGGAATCCAAGTTACTTAAAATGTTATTTTGACAAGTTTATTTACAATTAAAAATAAAATGTATTCATTTAACTTAACTTGGTTTTACAATACAATATCCTAAATATAATTTATTGCTTTATTTAAATATTTGATTCAAAGAACTCAGTTCAATATTAACATTTTCGACAAAATAAATCTAAATTTAAAAATTAAATTGATTTCAATTTAAAAATTTAAACGCAATCAATACAAATTAAGCAAAATAAGCAAATGCGACTTCTGTAAACAGCAAACATATTTGCTCATTATAACGGAACATCAAGGATTTTATCAAAGAAATAAAATAAAAATATTAAGCAAATATATATTTTTATATTTCCATTTAAAACCATGCTACCATGTGAACAGAAGAGTCAATCATCGAAGTAAACTCCATACAAATTGGTATAAAGTCAAATTTAAGTACAAAAGTATATATCTTGAGTTAATCCAAAATTAACAAGTACTTTATAAACTTACTTCACATCATTAAATATTTAAAGCTCTCTTTTAAAAAGCTCCAAATCCCGTGTATTTAATGAGTAACATTTTAAAAGGTTCTAGATTTAAAGGGATTATGTATTTGATTCCTGACATCAACTCCGCCCTGTCTATAATTTAGTTAATGCCCTAATAACTTAGCTAACTTAACTCCTTTTTGAATTTTTAAAATAGCTCCCGAGCAAACGAAGTATGGGGAAAATTTTGGTTGTTATAAAAAACAAGTTAAAAAGATGCGAGATCATGTTTTTCTTTTCATAAAACTTTCAGATCAAGTTTATCTTACAAACTTTTCTAAAACAAAAATATATGATGAAAAAGGAGATATGGATATCAGTTTTTATTCTTCACAAAAGAAGAATAAATTTCCCCCATTTCACGAATTAAAAACTTAAAGGAAAAACTTTTTGAAAAAGACTTAATATCTTTAACCGAATTAATGTGAGAACATAACTTTCAACTTTAAACTTCGACTGAAACAACTTTACGTCATTAGAAATACCAGTTAAATTAGCTTTAAATTTTCAAGAAAAACTAGAAAAGTTGAAATTCAAGGGGAGGATGATTGAAGATTGCAACAGAAGGTTCAAAGAAGCGTCATAAATCACGGACTATTAAACAAGAGTTAGGGCAGCCTGCACCCTCGGCCCCTTATGTTGAGTTATCACAATTCGATTAAGGGAAAGCTAAACTTCAACAAACAAAAAACTAAGAAATAATTAGGCCATTAGGAAAAACATTGTTTCAAAAACTTTTTGAGAAAAGCCATACATAAAAAGCCCATTTTACCTAAAAGTAATATTCAAGTAAAAAGGAACTTAGATATAACTTTTCGAAGTATGAGTTTTTTGTGTTAACATTTTCATTAAGTATAAAAACTTAAGAATAGTAAGTTAAAGCAATATTTCTTGGTTACTTACGCAAATTCCTTTTTCGTCGCAGATGGCGCCCCAAACTGCGAAATTTGATTGTAAAAGTTGACAATTTTCCCAACACTAGAACAGACAAAAACATCTTTTATTAAACAAGAAAATGAAATTAAAAACATTAATAAAATATACTGTGTCAGCTTGGGTCTGATAGAAATAGTATAGAGAGACCTGTTTCGGCTTTATTATGTCGCCCTGAATCATAAAAAAATATATATAACCCAGTTTAGGTTATATTGTGTTAGATTATATCTAACGCGATAGCAAGGTGTATGTATATATGCTCCTTGGCAATACATAGTTAACTAACAAGTTATACTTTTACTAACAAGTACTTCAAATATACCTGAAGTCAAATCTATTTGAAATTCTGGTTACATCCTATCTATCAAATCTATCCCAGACCTATTTAAAATCTACTTTATGATATGAAACACACGAGTAAACGTAGAATACTTTATATACTATTGTGTATATAGAGGGAGTTAACACACGTGGAGGCTAATTAGCTACATCGGGACAAAATCATAAAGAATATGAACTAGATTAATTTTTAATTTATCAGCAACTCCTAAAAAATTATGCATAGCACAAAAAAAGATATGTATCAAATATTTCATTTATTAGCGATAAATTATTAATTTGAAGCAAACTAGAACGAACATATACAATTAAATTGCACATAAAGCGTGTTTCAACATTAGCCTCAAGTGATTGGATTTAATCTATTAACTTGAGTTTTGCGTATAAAATGGAGAGAATAACTAAAAAATATTGATGATTTTTTACTTTATGAATATGGAGTTTTTTTTATTTTTTCACAAATGTGCAAAGTAATCATTTTTCTAAGTCATAAATCACAGGTTTGTGAGGGATGTAACCAATAAATATGGAGTTTTTTTGGATATTATCAGTGGTTTAGGTTGGTGGCCCTGAGGCTAGAATGTTTCATAACTTATCTTCCATCGGGAAAATTGGAATGGGAAATAAAACGGAGGGAGAGAAAATTCAGCGGTTTTCCGACTCACCCTCCTCGGGAGAAAACCCAAAAACCAAATCATCATATAACCATTAAACCTATAAGGGGGTGGTTAAAAAGTCGTCCACTTACGAGTCTCGATTTCTGCTGTGAATTATTAACCCCTTTCCCACTCTCAAAAACTTAGTAAGTCCGAGGGGAGCAAGTTTTGTGTAAAACCGCAGCAATACCCCCCCTCCTCCCCACCGAGGAACTTTAGGAAAATTCAACACCCGCTGTGTTTCCCATCATAAGGGGCTACTTTCCCCAACATTCCTCGAGAAATTAAACATAATTTAATTTTTCATAATTTATTACCCAAAAAATGAAATTAAGCAAAATAAATAACAACCAAGTAAAATTCTTTAATTACATTTGAGGTAAAAGTTCTCAAATAAATAATTAATTATTTCCACTCTACTTTTTAAAGTTGTTAAAAATTAAATTATTTATAAAAAAAAGAATTCGATATGAAAATAAATTCAAAGAAAAAAAAACAGTTACAGAACAAAACAAACAAAAAACCTCTGTATATTTATATAATAAAATGATATGAAAATGTATGAAGGGTGTTAATGTTGATTTAGGACGAGGACTGCTAGCGCTCCAACAAACCAGTGGCTGTTTAAATAAACACTTCTTTATGAATATTATTATAACAAGAGGTGAGAAGTAGAACATAAGAATAACACTCGAGAAAAAAAAACTAACAATGAGAAAACTAGTTAATATATTCCGTGTTAAATATGTGAAACAAGAAAGGTTTAGAACTAAATAAATAGTGCATACCAAATAACTCGAGGAAATGGAGAATATATTAAATGGTTTTCATTAACACATAGCGTTAAGAATACTAACTATCTTATGGAACTTAAACACCGAAAGATATTTTTAAGTTATAGTTGTTCTGTGGGCAATAATGATCTAGGCTAATAGGTATATAGGTACTCGTACTTATGTTGGATATTTTAATTTTATCACAACTCGAATTAAACGTAATATGGAGGCAAGTAAATGGTTCTCTGAACAGATTTTATGCAGACCAGAACATGGATATCTCGATGGTGTTATGGTAAATGACGTGTGGCTGCCACCCTGTCAGTTCGGGTTCGATTCCGGTCGGCCCTCTTGTAGTTTTATGCCAGGAATGGAAATCCTTATATGTCCTTTCAAAAAGAACGATAAACCAGTAGTTCAGAGCCTGTGTGATGTCAGGTACTCGTAAAAGATCCCTAACCCTAAATGAACCTGGGTTTAGAGTTTAAGTAGGATCCTCATTGGTAGCTTACATAAAATATGTTTCTGTCTTACAGTTCCGAGAGCAAGAAAGATTGATAGTAGGGCACGTGTTGTTTCTAGTTAAAGCTACAGAAACTTAAAGTAAAGCCACGGCTCGTCTGTGGATTGGGTGCAAAATGACTGCACTAGGACTTAAAAGGTCTACGATAGTTAGTAAAAAGGGTCTAACGACTTGGGCTACTTGCTTGGCTATCATCACTCCTTCATAACTGTCACTATCACTACAATCTGCAATAGTATTAATTCTGGTCATTATCATAATATGACTACTATTTAACAGTAAGGCAGAGTAAATGACCAAAAAATAAATGGAAAAATAAATCAAACATAAATAATTAATTCATACTGTACACAGTATATAACTACATAAATCTATAATGTACACATCAGTATATAACTACATAAATCTATACTGTAACAGTATATACTACATAATATATACTGTTCACAGCATATAACTACATAAATCTATACTGTACACAGTATATAACTACATAAATTAGAAATTAAAAGTTTCGTTCCACATGGTACTGTAACTTGCATTATAGTCAAGAATCCTACACATCTGTGGGTACATCCTACAGCAAGAGGATGACAGCAAGACCAAGTCGTTATTTATCCAAAATGAATTGAGCACATAAACTTCATACACCTTGGGCTGTATCAACATCCATATTGACCAGAACGAAACCTTGATAACAATTATTAATAAAGTATAACTTACTTATTTTTATTATATTTATTAATACTCTTTATTAAATGTCATTCACTATTGGTGATATACATTTATAATAATGAAGATACAAAATTCAGTATTGACTGCTGTGGTTTTAGTTAAAATTAAAATATTGGATTTCTAAATTGTGACAAAATGTTTAAAATGCTGGATGCATTCGTATTTTATTAAGGAAATACTTGAAAAAAATATTTATACGTGGAGTTCCACCCAATGGAAAGCACAGAAATAGTAAATACATATTACGAACAAGTCACCAAACTCAAAAAGAGGAAAAACAGATTCTTCCTTCAAAAAATAAAGACATCTAAAAAGGGTCTGCTTTATTTCAATATTTTCACGTCAGGGGGAAAGTTAAGGAAAATTAAAATTATGGTAAGATAAATGACGAAAAGAAGTTACAGGGGAGTCATTTACAACTGTGACAGGTGATAAGTTGATGCAATACTTTACTCCCAAGGGTAAGAAGTAATAGAATAGAAAGGAAAAAGCAACAAAAAGAAGTTAACAGAAAGAATAATGATAGCAAGTGAAAAAGAAAAGGCCCGACAAAATAAAGGAAATAACAACTTGAACGATAAATAAGTTACTGAAAGTTTCTAAGAAAAAGGAAAGAACGAGTAAGGGGTAAAAGTAAAATAAAATGAATGAAACAAAGAAATATGTTAATAACGTGAAAAATAAAAAATAAGTATGGAGAAATTTTAAAATGTGATAAGCAGAAGAAAGAAATAAGCAACAAAATATATTGCAATTGCAATTATTATTTAAATATAAATAATAATTGCAATTAATTTGCAACATTTTTTCTTATTGCAATTTATTATTAAAATAATTTTATTTTATTTAATATTTAATATTATTTAAAATTTAATAAGAAAAAGAACAAGTAAAGAAAAATATGTAATATTAAAAACGCTTTTGACGAATCATTATTGTAACATATCGGTTCAGAATTTTAAGGCAAACCCAATAATTTTCCAGTATAGCAATAGTAATAGAATACGATAGTAATAGAAGAAAACTAAAAAGAATAAAAAAATTAAAATGACAATTACAAAAGGAAATAAAACATAAAACAATAAAAAATATGAATACCTAATAAACTGAAAATAAGAACAACAGCAATAAGACACAAACAAAAAGTAAAGTATGAGAAAATTAAGCAAATAAACATTATGAAGTTGTAGTCAGTATAAAAGAAGTAAATAAATCAAAAATAAAGAATAATCTGAGTGCGAGAAAGATATAAAGAACTAAATAAACAAGGTAAAACTTAAAGAAGTTATCATTTATATCAGAGTTGGGATTTTAATAACTTTTAAAGATATATTTTGAAACAATACTTTAAATAAAAGTATCAAACAAATAAGTACAACAAAAGAGGGGAAAAAGACAATATGAAATATTTAAAATGACAGACTAACCTGCTTAAAAAAATATTTTACATAGAAAAAGCGGAAAAAGAAAGTAAAAATAAAATTAATAATAATTCAAGAAAAGGCAAAAAGACAGAGAGTTATGTAAGTCTGAGACAGTTGCTTTACTTGATTAAGGGAATTTCATCCCTCAACCGTCACGTTTAAGTAAATGAAGATGCTTCTTTTTTTTTAAAAAAATATATCTTGAAAAAAACGACCTCCTGCCGAGTAAAGGCAGGATTTATGATCTCAGATACAAGACCCGACAAAAAGGAAAAAACAAACTAAAGAATACAAAATGAATAAGATGCGGATCAAGAAACAAAAACATGATATGTGACTCTGAGAGAGAAAAATGTAAACGGGTCAGAAAATATACCTAGCAAGGGAAATAGTTTATGTTCTTCTTTTCCCAGTAAGCACGTCCCGGCAATAATATTCTCTACAACAAAATCTTCATTTTTATGTCATAATTTTTTTATGGTTATAAACTTTATAATGTATAAACTTTGTTTTATTCATAAGAAGAGCAAACCTTCACTTTAAAGCACAGATTACTTTTAAGTTCATTTTTTGGTTCGCCAAATATTTTTTAATAGTTAATTAAGTCCCTAATCAGTGGCGGACTGAGTCAAAAAGGCCTAAGAAGGGTTTGGCCCAAAAGGGCCTAAACCTAGATCTCAAGGGGCCCAATGGGGGGGGGGGGTCCTATATTGCTCCCTAAGTAGAGGGGTCTACTTTTATCTAGAGTATTAATGATAGCATAATTAATTTAATTTGAGTAATTTTAGTATTAAATCAAATGAAATTATTTTATTTAAAATACATTAAAATAACATACTAGATGAGAATTAGTTTAGTGCACAAGTATAACACACACATGTATTAATAAAAATAATTTAAGTACATAAAATAAATAAGCAAGAATAAAATAAACTTAAGTACATAAAATAAATAAGCAACTATAAAATAAACTTAAGTGAACATAAAATAAATAAGCAAGAATAAAATAAACTTAAGTATATAAAATAAATAAGCACGTATAAAATAAACTTAATACATAAAATAAGTAAGCAAGTATAAAATAAATAGAAGTACATAAAATAAATAAGCAAGTATGAAATAAACTTAAGTACATAAAATAAATAAGCAAGTATAAAATAAACTTAAGTAAACTTAAAATAAACTAAAATTTATTCATTTAAATGTATAATATTTGATTAAACTATTTTATGTTTAATGTCTAGAAACCTTACTTACGTACTAATTTAGGCCCTGAGCAATTATTTTAAGGGTCATCATTGGCTGGCCATACCTCAGAGTATTGGGCCTCTTTGATTCTTGTGTTGTGAATATATCACATAATTATAATAAATAAATACATTTATATATTATAATCTTAAAATATTTAATATGTTAATGAGTTATTTTTAATTTTCGTTGTTTCTTTTTTAAGTTTATTTTTAGTTGAGGGCCCAAGAAAGTCTGCCGCCCTCGTCCTCAGTGGCCAGTCCGCCCCTGCCTATAATTCATAGCTTAGATTAAACTATTAAGACAACAAATTTTATCAATCGCCAATTCTTAACGTGCAAAAAAAAATAAAAAAGAAAACTTCTTAAATATTTCCTCGAGAGATTACCACAATTACCCCACAGATGATTCTGTATCACCATGTCATAGTAATATAGCTTCTTTGAATCATAACTGTTCCCTCATGAAAAAAAGAATCTCAGTTAAATTTCTCTAAGCGTAGCATAAAAATAGCAGTTTTCACGCTGACCAGGAGCCTTGTAGGACGCAAAACCCAATTTTAAACATAGAACAGCCCGGTAATCCCATATTTCATAAAAGAATAAATTATAAGGACTGGAGGGGTTCTAGAGTCAAGAGTTATAACATGGAAGAGTTTAGTATTTTCATCAGTTTGCTTAATATTATATTTGTGCTAAATTTTCATTAATTCAGCCCAGCACCATATTACATAGGAATTATGCAGGGTCCTGTAACAGGTTTCTTAAAACAACACTTTTAAATACACGCATAAAATACTTTATTCTATAAAAATAGAAAATTAAATTAAAATTTAAAATATTGTAAATTCTAAAAACACTAATTAAACAAATGCAACTTAATAATAATAATAGTCGTTTCTTATGCAGAGGAAAGAAAAATATTAATTTAAAACAAATACAAACATTGAATTTAAATTTAAAAACAAACGATATAATTTACATTATGGTAAAAAATGTAAATGCTTCATAAAATACGACAATTTTTTTATTTTTAAATTTTGTTCAAAGAAAATAATGTGTCATAAAATAAAATCAGAATATGTTATAATATAAATAATGTTTTATAAAATAATGTTTTTATATATAAGAACATTTTGTATGTTACAGGCATAATACAATAAATTTTAGAGTAAGAGCCATTTTTAAAAGACATTATTTTAAATGTATTATATAGGGGAGTAGCTCAGGGCTGCCTTTTAATCCATTTATTATTTATACCTTGAATTTCATAGAATAGTTGTCTTTCCAAACGACTCTTGTTTCTAAATGTAGACTGGGAGCTTTGTATTTCTCAAATTTTAAAAGCTTTAATGGTATTTTGTGCCTGACCATTATGTTAAAGTCATTCATGATTTATTTGAGTTTAACATATGGGTTTCCCTAATATATTTTATTATAAAACAGAAATAAAAAATTAGGTACGGGGGTACCTTGAAATTATTTCTCAGCATCGGAACTTATTATCGGAACAATGATGAATTATTTTGTACTACTTCAAACTAAATTTTTCTGAAAACATACCTTAAATTACAAAGGCAAACCATAATCTGCCTATCTAGAGTGGAGCCCTTCATATGAATGCGCTCTCTCAAAATATTAGAAAATCGCACAAATTCCCGTATTCCTGCAATAAGTGGTTCCCTGTAGGTCATGTGTAAAACATGAAGAGAACATTTTTAAAGCAGATGAAATTTACTATAAAATGAGTGTGTTTTGTCAAAATTGGATTTCTACAACTAATGTTATAACATTGCAAATCGACCGAAACATTGTTCGAAAATATCGAATTTTTGTGCATTTTTTTAGTCATTTAACAAATGTCATAACTTTAGTTGTAGAAATCCGATTTTGACGAAAAAATACTCGTTTCATAGTAAATTTCATCAGCTTTAAAAAAAGTTCTCTTCATGTTTTGCGCACGACCTACAGGGAACCACTTATTACAGGAATTTGTGCGATTTTCTAATATTTTATAGGCAGATTATGGTTTTCCTTTATAATTTAAGGTATATTTTCAGACAAAGTTGGTTTGAAGTAGTAAAAAATAAGTCACATTTTATAGGCCTGGCTCTTGGACTATAATAGCCATAATGAGATGAACCTTGGCACATGCGTGCCAAATCTCAAATCAACCGAAACATTGTTCCGTGTTTTATGATTCTTTTTCTGAGGCATTATTACCGGTTAGTGACGTCAAAAAAAAAATTCCGGAAAGCACAACTAGACCTATTGATCAATTTTTGTACCAAGTTCCAACTCACTAGAATAAATACACTGGGAGCTACGATGATAACAGAAACACACACACAGATGGAAAACTTTATAAAAAACCATTTAGGGAGTCTCAAAAGTACCTGACACGGATAATTCGGGTGGGAATATCAGTTACCAATGTTTTTATTTTATTTCCAAATTTTAGTTCTAGTTTCAGATACTATTGGTGGGCCGCTATGAGGCGTCGGCGAAGAGGTCAAATAGTTGAAGTCCGGTAGCAGGTTGTCTTACTGGTAGTTATGTAACATGCATACTGCCACGATATCAGCAAATTATAAAATTGATTAGTTGATAGAACATATTACTCATACAAGATATAATCTGAACTAAACTGATAATAAAATTTAACTTCGAACATGTGTTGTCTAATAAAAACATAAACAAATAACATTCTTTTAGTGATTTTTTTAATCTATTATTATATATATATATATATATTATATATATATATATATATAATATTGTAATTTAAGTTATGTTTTAAATGTCTTGTATAATTATTATGTGCAATAAATGGTTATTTATTTATTTATTTATATTTATTTTATATTATGATTATATATATATACGGGTTGGTCCAGCTAAGAAGGACAAGACCTTTTCTCGGAAACTATAACAGCTAGACAAGGATTGCGGTTTTCGGCGTTGGATTCAATGTAATAGTGAGCAGACGAGAAAATCCGTTTTCGGGCGCGCTTCGCGCTGTGATAGAGATGTTAATTGCTAACTTTTTTAATTTTATAGTTGTATAGAGAAGTTTTTTTTGTTCTTTAAAGAATGAAAAATAAGGAAGATTAGTGGAGATGCATCAAAATCGGACAATTTTTCACCGAGCTATGATGAACTTTTTTTTAAATTTAGTTCACTTCGCGCCATTTTGGATGATGTTGCATTTAAAAAAATTTATTTATGGACATATTTTTAAACTAGAAACATTGCTTTAATAAAGATGTCAAGTTTTAATTCTTAACCTTAGTTTTAGGTGTTAAATAGTCGTTAAACATAACAAAAACAAAAAAAAAATATGGTTTTCTAGATACCATGAAAAGTAGATAGGGAGCTATAGTTTTACCGCCATGGTGTTGTACAGTTAGCAACATAAAAAGCAACAAAATGAGTTCATTTTAATCAAATCGTTCACAATTTCAAAAGTTATTACTATAAATCTCTTAAAATTGCCAAAAGAAATATTTTTATAGTTTTACCACCTATTGTGATATTTAATGGACTGCAACGTCATCATACCTTGTGGTCTTTATTGCAGCTTGTATAAGGATTTCAGAACCCAAAAACACTTATTTTTGGTCATTGGTGTGGAGAATTACGATTACGGTGATTTTCGTCAATCGAGAATGCAGATTAGAGTACCTTGTGCAAAAACAAGTAAAATCCTTCATAAACGTTAATAAAAAATATGATTTGGATGATAATACTCTTCCTTTCTAGGGTGAAGGACCAATAAATAGCAAATCACACAACTAGACTGTAAAGTGATATTTGTTTACTGCTTGTGGAAATTTGTTTTATAACGACATAAAACACCAATTTTATTTCCAGAGCTATAATTATCATTTTTGCATTGTCGTTTTAGTTTCACTGTATTAAAAAGAGTCGATCTTTTGTATGCAATATTGTTAATTTAAACTTAGTTATCAAAGAAATTAAAACACAAGGATTTAATTAG
>JACMZG010000008.1:4861661-4980856 GCA_018340805.1 Microvelia longipes
ATGCGTTGTACGACATTAATTTAAATTTTATATTGTATTGCTGTGTTTTTTACAGACCTGTAAGTACAAATTAATAAAATAGAATGAAAGTAGAATAATAAAGAACATACATATAGTAACGATAACAAAACTGTCTTTCCTTCCATTCCAGAGTAACTGTGAAAAAGACGTCAAGCAAGGCAGCTGTCCCTGTTGAGCAAAATAATGCCAATAAGCTGATCAGTAACAGGTTAGTTTGCAGAGTCTGCGTGGAACAATGCGCTCAGTTAGACAAAATATGTTCAACAGTATATTCGAAATCAATAGTTGTAAAAATTAATGATCGTTTTACACGAAAAATAAGTATTGAATAACTGTATATGTGAGCACATACATAGATTTTCAAGATAGTAGCACAGCTGATGGTAAAATAAAAAAAAAAAAAAAGGCAGTAAATTTATTAATTTAAGCGTGAATTTACATAAATTGGTGTTACATTTAAAAAATTAGTCAAACGTTATCTAAACATTGATAAAAAAATTACTCAGCAACTGAAAACCGTTAAAAACTCTAAAGCAAGACACAGACCGCAAAGTAAAAACAAAGGTTTTAGCACTTTTATTTGAAAATTTTGTTTCATAGATTAAAGAAAGACTCTGTTACAACACTCTACGCTTAAACCTTCAAAAACCTCAAAATTCTAATGAAGCCCCCGTGTTTCCGTAGCAGGAACCACACGTGTGTTATTGTAAAATGATTATCACTGCCTTCCAAGAAAACTCGCGAACCATTAACCAACATCAACCCAAAAACTCTATCTAAATTCAGCCCTTTTCAAATTTGTTTACTTAAACAAAATTTGTCTCCCTAAAGTATAAAAAACCAATTTAAGTCTTAATGGTTAAGAGTAAAAATTGAATGATAGGTGATAGCGGGTTCTTAAAAGAATACAAATCAAATTTTGCCTTTAAAGAATTGTAAAGCAAGTATAAACGCGATTTTGCGGTAAGTCTTATATGGAACTCTATTATATAAAGAAGTGGAAACAGAACATATGTCGCCAACTAACTTATATGATAGATAGTAAACAATACAATATCTGAAAGAGATGTTGAGAAGGCAAGCAGGTAAAATATCTGAGTTATTTAACAATCAAGAGAACAACTAAAACAACACAATAATTGAGGCAAGCAAAAAATAATAACGTAATAACGCAATAAATTATTATTATACATGTTAATACGCTATTATAAATAACGAAAAAGAAAAGCTCAAGCTAAATCATGGTCCAAACACACATACAGTCCAAAATAACAAACGCTTTCACTAGATATATTCTAATAAAGTTATTACTTATATTTTATCTATTAAGGGCCTATATATTGTCCTTTCCCACTAATTTATTTCTTGCATTTATTAACTTTTTTAATGTAAAGTTTAACAATAACAGTTTAGATTACTTTAGTTTAAAGAACTTGTGCTATATATATTTTATGTAATCAAATAAAGAAATGAGAGAATTTTGAAGTAGCCACATCACGGGCTCAACTGACATCGTTGAGTCCGGAAAAAGAAGAGGAACGAATATACTAAAATTCTATTTAAGTTTTACGCTTAAATTGTCGTCTTTAAGCTTTTTCCTTATAATTATTCCTGGCACACGATGATGCCTCATGTAAGGTTGAAAACGCTTGCAATAAATTATAGTTTTGTGGGAAATCTTCGTCCTTTCATTTCATAAAGAAAATGGCTTCAAAAAATACTCTTCGCTGATAAGATCGGAAGAACCTTGAATTAAAAATTGTTAATATCAAGTGTAATTAACTTTTAATACCTGGGTGAGAATATTAATTGATTTGAAAATCAAAAAATAAAAGAGTAAATTTTTTTGGACTGGTATGATTTATATAGTAGATTTAAAATATTCTGAAACTGGCACTTCCTTATAGAATAATAATTTATTAATAAGAAATCAAAAAGTACAGAGAATGTTTAAGTTAATGAGTGATAGTCAGAACTTCAAATAAAATCAAATAGAGCCTCGAGTAATATAGTCTTTAAGGACGAAAGAAAATAAGTCTTAAGAATATCCAGGTTTTAAAAATTGATGGAACATGGTTTACGCGAAATATATTGAGTTCCTTTTACTGGCATTAGACTTGTGGAGTCAACATAGCCTGTGGTAGGTCAAACGTAGTATTAAGCGTTGTTTGGGCTTCTAAGAATCAAAACCAATTCTCTTGATATTAGGATTTCAAGATCGAAAATAAAGATTTTCTTCCTTTCCAATATGAGACGACGAGTATGATATCTTTAGCTCTAACATGACTATAAGTCAGACTAAAACAAGAAAGCATTCGTCAGTTAACCGCATTCCAATAAACCAAAACTAAAGCTACAATATGTATAAATTAATAGGTATACGTCATGAAATAAAGACATCACACATTGATTTCAATAAGTCTATACTTTAAATATACTTTTGACATATAATAGCGAATAGTATTTGTTGTACTTTACGTTTACAAGGTAATATAGACAAGGCTATATGTAAGTTCGTTTTGGTGTGCAAAGAATAAAAATAACCTTACTTATGAAGGAATTTCTCCTCGTTCTACGTAGTTATGACATATATTCGATATTCCAAGACTATAGTTTCTGAAGAAAAGGGTTTTCGTAGAAAATACTTGAAAGTGTTGCGGTTGTCGATTAGGAGACTGAAAAACGGAGGAGAATCAACAATTGATTCATATTCGCTATATAAGACAACTAGAGTTTCTTTAGGGAAAACCTAAAAATACCAAAAAAACGATTCGGGAAAATATAAGCCGTGTGTTGGGAAGGCACTGCGGGGGCATCAAAATGCACTTAGACCCTCTAAAACTGACTGCCGCCAACTTATTAAGAGTTTATCACTCGCCTTGAACCCTCGTAAAACAAGTCTAAAATCTCCCTTCTTAACTCATATGGTCACTAGGATGCTGAGTAGAAAAAGATCCCGTACACACTTCCAACCCCCCCCCCTCGCCAACCTCCTCCTTACACTTCCCCTGACCCACACTAATCATCGAGAAAATAAGCCTTAAAAAGTTGAAGTAGTAATAAGTCCCATCCAGTCACAAATAACAACAATCTACCCAGTGGTTTATTTAGTTCTAAATTTGTTCTCGCTACTCTGTATTCCATAATAAAGCGAATAATACTTATAAAAATCTCAGTGAATATGCCTAATAAAACTTCTATCAAATAAGTTAGGCGACAGATATTTTTGCTTGATAATTTCGCCATAAAAATCGTTAACCAAGGTTTTATGAAAAGAACGTGAATGATTGAAAACGTAGATTGTAAAAGTAAAAACTTGAGGTATGAGGACACTTTACGAAGAAGAAAATATTTGAGACATTTGAGCTTTAATTTTGTTTTTTCAATTATCTTGGTTTATGGATACAATTTGGTATCTTTAAGTTGTATCATGCAGAGCCATGAAAATCTTAGCTGGGTAACCGACACCAGTCAAGTCCATATAGGATAGCAAGGTGAAAATAATTACCAACAATCATAAGCATTACAAAAACAGCGTAAAATGTACCCATCGGGCTAATCAGTGAAAAAGCCATACTTACATATTAGTATTAACATAAAGTCATTACTGAACTAAGAAAGACTTTTTGTACTAAAATTACAAGAGTAATTAAGGACCATTAATAGGTTGTAACGCCATATAGAACGAGTATCATTATTCGACATGCTACAACATTACTGCACAGCGTGCAATTAATCTTCATAGAAAATATATAAAATATTACAAAGAACAGCTGGTGAGTGCCATGTCATCATACAACATTTCTAAGATCAAACCGCTCAGCTGAAATTTGCTTTCGTGGCAAATTTGGAAAAATTAAAATGGCAACAAAATAGGTATATGTAATATACATCATAAATTAATTCTATTAATACATTATAGTTTAAACATTTTTACAGAAACTGTGTTCTTGTAACTATTCTCCATCTTGACATTAAACTCTATCTTATTCATAGACTTTATTAAAGATTATCTTTCTTAAATACAGATAAAGAAAAGATAACAAAAAGTTTTCCATAATAGAAACAATTACAGAAGGAAATAATTGAAATCTAGATAATCCACATATGGAGCAAGACAATACAGGCATAATATGCTAATAACAAACTTGGCGGGCCTTTATTATGATGATCCACAAAAAAAATAAGTAAGATACAAAAAAATAATAAGTTGATTGCAAAATAATTAGAGATTATTAATAAGAGTTAATTCCAACGCTTTCTGGTTTTTTTACATATTACCTATAGCATATAAATTCCAATCACATGCGTGTCTTTCAGTCTTTGTTGAAAAAATGAAACTTAAAGAAAATGACTTTATTTTAAATGTATAGTAACAATGACAGTAGCACTGGCTATGTTAGGTTTTCCCAACATAGGCAAACATTTTCTTCTACAACATAGATGTTGAAAAAACACAAGGAAAACTCAGCAGGACACAGTACTAACATACGACTTGCAGCGAATCTTTTTATAGTCTTAATACAAAATTGTTCTTTCTAACACATCTTCTGTCATTGTTTTGCAAAAGAAAATATTCTCTAAGAAAATTTTCCAGTCTAGATAAATAAACTGACTCTTACATTATCATTATAGTTCTGAGATCCTTCCCTTACACATGATCATAATCTTCATCAGAAAATATTAATTAAAATGTGGCTAAGCACATATAAGAAAACACTATGCAGAAAGCTTTTTTGAAAAAAATTTAATGGTAAAAATTTATTTTATTCTATTAAACTAAGAATTTCAACAATTCTGAAAACAATTTTTTAGAATATGCATTTAGCCACAGGTGATGCTTAGAAGCGCGTTATTTATTAGTTGTTATACTAATAGACATCTGTCAAATGTAACTTTATAATTGGTTACATAAAAGTAGGAATTGTAGAAGTAGAGATTGTCTGTTCTTATTTACGAAAATATGATATTGTCAATACTCGGAATCTTCCTTCGTAACAGATCTCTATCAATCGGTTCTAAAGTGGCAATGCATGGATATATTTAATCTGTTAACGTTACTTTTACATTGAAACTGAAGCCATCTGACAAAAATAAAAGAATCAACGTCGTAGAAATGACCAGAATACGAACTAAGCAGACAGTGACAGAAAGAATACTATTAGAAATATCGAGGTACAAGGACCGTCGGAACTTGCCCATACCACATTTGGATTCCACTAACGCTCATGCCCTAATATTTGACCAATACAAAATTTGATACTGCAATCTTCAATCCGAAACACGCTGCCGCTCGTCGCGAGCGGACCTGCATTAGTTCTTATCCTAGCGTCACCCATGCCACGCACTGACCTTGATCTGATGCCGCCTTAAATGATACAACAAAAACTGTAAATATAGTCTTGGACGTAAAACGAATTCCTTTGTATACATAATTTGATTCCATATAATAGAGTTAGATGGTATAATATAGCAAAATCAAACTGAATTAATTATTTTTTGCTATATTTTTACAATGCGTCACCAGAGAGAGTACAATCAACACCATAAAAATCTAAAATAGACTTCTGTCTAGAGTACACATGCGTGCCAAATCCATAAGAAAAAAAACCCGGGCGAAGCTACAAAATAGTTCGCTTTTTAAATTTCTAAACGGTACATGATACTTTAGTTTGGAAACTTAATTGACCGTTATGTAGGTAATTGAAGACAGTATACGAATTAAGTCCTAAACAATACTTTTGTATAAGTTTCAAACTGTCTAGCATAAATATACTGGAAGATCGCAATGATGAACAGAGATCTATAGACAGACAAACGTTGTAAAACCACTTAGGAGCTTTTGTAAAGCAAAAGACCTGATGCAGTAATCTATGTGTATATTAAATTTTCTTGCAAGACATAAACTTTCTATACCACGTACTAAATGAAAAAAGGTAAAATCTAATTTCAAAAATATAAGTTAGCATCATGTGGGGTAAAATTAGAGTACAACATCCCTACTCTAATAGAAAAAATTTAAAAATATACCATCCTATTCAGGGAAGTATATAGGCACAATATTGAAAAGAGAGATACATGAGTTTACAATAAGGAGGTTTGTTAACCACTGGCTAGTCAAACAAGGTCCATGGATGGGAAATATATGTGGATAGCTATTTTTATAAATTCACATGTACAATATTTAACATAGCTTATAAATTATCGCAAAAGACATAATTACTGTGAAAATTAAAATATCTCTGTGAAGCTTCTTAGAGCAAAATTTAGCTCTCGTTTTATTTAAGGAGAAAGGAGATAATATAAAGTAGTTAAGTAAAAAGGAGATTTGGATTCAAGAGTTAATTGTACATGCTTACCTAGAGACAGGAAACCGTAAATGGAAGATGAAATCAATACCGCAAGAAGAAGAGTCGCGAGTCGTAAGAGGTAAGCTTACTTATTATATCGAGAGAGTAGCGGCTGGGGTAGCGTCGTGTGAATGAAGTAGGGTGGGGAGTCTCCTAAGGGAAGAGTGCCTAAGTGAAAGGCCAAATAGGTTGTGAAGTAAGGAAGTGTCTTTTCGCTCACAATTACCCGTTTTGGTCACAAATTAAAAAATACCTTATCAAGCTTCAAAAAATCCTCCTGTTGAGCTTATCATCTTGTTAGAAAAAAACTTGTTCGCCTTATAAACTTTTGTACAAAGTAATTTCGCTATTAAGAACTATAAAGAACGTTTGGGTTTAATTGTATAGATAACACGCCCTAAAACCTTATTTGTTTAAATTAATATTATTAATAAATTAACTTATCTCTGCTTTTTTAGGAAATTAACAAAAACATAATTGTTCATTTCGAGTAAGTGAATAAAACAAGCTGAGTGTAAGTAAATAGCTTCAGCCCTTAAGTTCGTTATTTTTACCCTTTAGTTTCACATTAACAAAGAAGGACTAAAAAAACTAAAATTAATTAAGCACTTAGCTTCTAATGCCCTCTAAGAATACAAGAATGTTTTATGTTTCGCAAGCCTAATGCAACAAATAAAACTATTTGAGATCATTTATAAACTTAATTCTATAAGGCCAAAACTTTAATAAGTATTAATTAGTCAAAACAGTCCAACTCTACTTTAAGGTTAAAAAGTTAGATCCATGTTGAATCCGTTTAATGATTTCGCCATAAAATAGTTTTATACCGATAAAAATGTTTTAAATTGATGTTAAAATTTTTGTAATATTTGGCAGTAAAAATGTTTTTTTTTTTTAAATTTCTTTATTATAAATATCAAGCATAGCTAAAATATGACTAAAATTTAAATTAACTATACTAAGACTGACTTACAAGCCAACAGCTTTAGAATTAAAAATCAAGTTTTAATATAGTAACTGGTAGAATAAAACAGAAAAAAATCCCCGGGAATCTAAAAAAAACCCCACACTACCCTAGAATTACAGGGAAACTTTTTACTTTACATTATTATGTAGGCTGAATAGGGATAAAACGCATTACCAAAGAGATTAAAAGCATTCAACCACAGTGATTTATTTTCGTAACATGTAATCATACTAAATAATAATATCCAAGTTATAATAAAACGCAGAATTTCGAGCCTGAATGAATCCCTTGTAGAGTGATAGGTTCAAGTGGTCGGGTCGAGCTGTTTTTGGTGCTCATACACTTAGTATACCAACCAACAAACCACTTCACCAATACTATGAAAAAACTGGGAATATATTTACATTATTATGTCTACAAAAGTGTTTTCTTTTTTATTTGTAAGTTTTTTAGCGAATTTTCGCAATGACAATGACGCTTATGAGGTTTACTGAAGTTAAGGAGAGGAGTGGAGGGAATTGATTCCGTTTGGCATACTGATACCAAAATTCCACGTAAAATATTATTATAAATATATACTATATAATAATATTATATATATATATATATAATAATTAAAATTATCTAAAGATTGAGACATACATATTATCTGAATTTTAAAGCATCTGTCCCGACAAGAATCATTAATAAAAATCAAATTATTATAAATTACCTTTAGTTGAAAAGTAAGTTAGAACACTCACCTAAAACAAAAAAAAATAATTACAAATTAATTAATTTCAAACTAATATTAGATATATTATAAGTACGAATTATATTTAAAGAGTATGTCATCGTAGATACTTGATGTATATAAATTTAAGTAACTAACATACAACGATTATATAACTTATATACATTTATAACAGTATATAACTAATATAACGAGTTTAAAATTTACACAACAGCAAATCCATAACTCTTAATATTTTTTCGTAAACAAATAAGTACATCAATTTTCAGTGAAACTAAGTTTTTAAATAATAAGTATAATAAAAACAATGAATGAAATCTGAAACGTGAAATTACACATTGTAATACAAAATATTCATAAAAATTGTGGATCAATATATATACAGGCACTATATAAAGAAACTTAAAATTCTCAACACCTTGCTCTAACATGTCAAATTATTTCCAAGATAAGTACAACAAAGCACAAAACACTTCAATCTGATAACTATCTACACGATCTTCATTAATAAGCCCACGCTTCAAAGCCCCTCAAAAATAGATATTTAACTAAACAAATTTTAATATTTTTTGCAATAAATATGTGTTAAGATAATTTAAAATGTAATAACTCAGTTATTATTATCTATAAAGCTCACTTTCAACTATTATTGTTTATTATTTATACATTGACATAAATATATTTCGTTGCACTTATATTAAGTTCACCAAATTCGTACACTTACCTACCCATTCACGTTGTACCTTAATAAGTTCAGTAATAGTTCTTAAATAAAATATGAACAAAAAATGTATATAAAATTATACTTATTACAACCTTCTTTATAGTTACATTATAATTTTAACATGTAATTTAAGTGATTCATAAATTAAAAGGTGTTTAACTTTTGATGTAAAGCCAGTAAAATTGTTTAAAATAGGACATGTTTTAATAATATAAGATAATTTATATGTTTCCTTTAGGCGCTACCACACACATTGCATATGAAGGTTGGAGTGAAGAGTTAGGTGTATTAACTATTAATATAACAGATGTGATGATAACATTCTAATCCTAAAAATTAAAAGTTGTTTTTTGAATTTTTTACAGAATTCAATGAATAGAGTGTTCAACAACACAATTCAACGATTTGTGTTTAACAAAATTTAACAAATGGAATGTTCAACAGAATTTAAAGATTTAAGTGTTCAACTCAATTCACCGAATAGCACGTTTAACAGAGTTCTAAGAATAGAATGTTCAACACAATTCCACGAATAGAATGTTAACACAATTCCACGAATAGAATGTTAACACAATTCTAGGAATAGAATGTTCAACACAATTCAACGAATAGAATGTTCAAAACAATTCCACGAATAGAGTGTTCAACATAATTTAACGAATCGATTTTTCTACAGAACTTAATGGATATAATGTACAACAAAATTTAATGATATTTTATTTAACCGACTTCAACGGATAAAATGTTTAACAGAATTCAACGATTAAAATCTTCAACATAATCCAACGAATAGAATGTTCTACGGTACTGAATGGATATAATGTTCAACAGATTTTAACAAATATTGTATTCGACCGACTTCAACGGACAGAATGTTTAACAGAATTTAACGAATAGAGTGTCCAACAACAGAATTCAACAACTTGAGTGCCACAAGTGCTTTTAATAAAGTTTTAAACTTCAAATCAAGCTCAAGTATGTAATAAACTTACTTCATTGAGTTTTGAGATAATTTTCCAATAAAAACAAGTTAAAATGAAACGCTAAAAAGAGCTTTATAATAGGCTGACTATAGAGCAAAGGGCTTGGACAAGTGATTAGCCTGTAATCTATCTTCTAACAAGGAGCATGGCCCTTCACAGCCGTATACTTAGCCTACCAACTAAAATTGATTATACCTTTGGTCCCTTTCTAGCCCTTCTCTAATTAAACTACGCCAACACGCTCACTCAGACATCACTTGATAACGCATCGCTTCCTTATCTGTGATGGATGACCTGACACAGATAGTGTTTACCTCATTATGATTATTGTGTTCTAATATAACATAGATCTAATAAAACACAAACATGACAGAGGGAAGTGTCTTACAACCAAAATTTACTTTTGTTTTTGGACAATGTTTTAGGTTATCATTCTCAATTAATATTTAATGACTAGCCGGAAAAATTTTTTAAACGGGCATATATCTGACTTAATTAGCAGATACGCTGCACGCGATTAATAAGGACATTGTCCAGCGACAGATAAGACAAACGACATCAAGTATTACTCCATAATAAAAAAACTATCTGTAAAAATACTTCTAAATGATAATACACAGTGATTGCAAATATAATAAGTAAATTTAGCCTGCGTGCTAGCTAGACGTTCACATGTTAGAAAAAGTTTACTATCTGCTAGTCCCAGATTATACTTTTCTACAGAAGTACAAGAATGCCATTGTGATAACTCATGGCTTGCGTAAAGTTGTTTTCCCACTGCTTCTTCAAGGAAATTAATTAAGAATATTATTATTATCTTAGCATTATATGCTGAGCACTCATAGTACTTATTCAAGTGCAATTAACAAAATATTTAAAAGGTTTTATTAGTTCAGGCAAAAATGACAAATCAACAATACGATTGAAGGAAAGGGACCTTCAAGCCAAATCCTCATATTCCTATTTAGATAAGAGATGTATTAAATCATTTCTAGACACAAAACCAAGTTACGTTACATTATATGGGACGTGGCTCAGAAAACTGTAAGGAAAATAGGAACTTTATTTGATCCAAGGTATATACTTGCTTTACTAAAGTTAGTAAAAGGAACGTTGTCCTACTAGTATTTGCATGTTCTCAATAGTTTATTTAATGCAACCGTCTCTCTCTCCTAGTTCAACCCAGATTAGATTTTCAAGTGATGTAAATCGAGTATTTAAATGCTTTGCGGGTTTCACTAGTGTTTGGATTTGTATATTGGATTTGTGACGTCGTTTTATCCCCCTTTTTGTGCAATTATTACTGGGATTGGTGCTGTTAGGGGTGATTAACAGTCTATTATAGCTGATTTAATCCCTTGCGCCAGACATGCAGCAACTAAAACATGCCATTAATTGTAGACAAATGATGCGAGTCTTTAAGCCTCTTTTCTCTCAACTCTAATCCTATTAAAATATCATTCGAAAATTCTTAAAAGACTATAAACTGTTAATTTTTTTATTATTATCAAAATTAGAAATTATGTAAAATTAGAATATACAAAATATTATGGAACTTCAGTAATAACTTCAGCTTTTTCAGAAAATTGGCAAAAAGAAATGTAGTTTTTAAAATTCATACATTTATTATTTTTAATTGCAAGCTAATGTATTAAAACTTTATCTGAAAATACATTTATTTATTTATTTTCAGGAAGACAGCAAAGGGTTTTCTACAATTAATATTATATTTAACCAAGCCAGGGGTCAGAAATATAAAGATTAAATAAATTTATAAAACTTTTTGACTACAGATATGTTTTGAAAAAAAATCAACTAAACAAAAACTAATTAAATTATTTACAAACAAAGGACTTGTAAATAAAGCTTATAAAAGAATTCTTTGGACATAACATGGATAAAAGAAGGGGGAGCTGAAAGGGGAGACTCGCTTGTCCAGATGAGAACCAGGCTTGGGGCTTGATAAAAAATGAAATTAAACAACTGCATGAGGGTGTAGGGACAGATACGAGCAGCAAAATTGGATCCTAAATGTCAAAAAATGGAGGAAAGAATTGAAAATGCATTTAGTTATTTTTTCTGTGTTGGTATTGCAGTTGTTTGAATCAGCCTTTCAGGAGCGTTTTTCAATTTACACATTGCGTTTTTCTCATCAACTCCGGCCCACTCCATTTCCCTTGGCCAACTTTTATGGAAATTGAACAGTTTCAAATACAAAGAACACATATTTTAAAGAGAAAAAAATCACAAAAAGAATGGAAGAAGAGAAACTATGGTGTTTTAAAAATGAACAAAACTAAAAAGTTTTAAATTGTAGTTTTCCAAAAATGGAAAATTAAACAAGAGTTTAAATCATGGAAGATATTTCTAAAAAAAAAATAAATGGGAACGAAAAGCATTTTCCTATGAAAAACGATTTTAGGAAGAAAAACACCAAGTGAACCGGAAACATCTGATTGTTTTTGACAATAGATGAAAAAATCAAATTGTACAGAGAGAAAGTCAGAGAAAAAACACAATCGAATCAAACACAAGTGATATAGGGATCCCAAAATAACAAAGATAGGAATATAATCTCACCGGGACAGTCCGGGGGACAGCTCGGGGTATGGGGGGACACCCTGGGAGGACAGCTAAAAAATGTGGATAGCACTCCATATCAACTACTTGTCAGAAACAAAAACCTACAAGTCCACAAAGAATAAAATAAACTAAAATGTCAAAAACGTCTCTATAAAGTATAAACTTGTTTATAAAGATAAAGAGTAGAATCACTCTACAAAGAGTTGCAAGACAGGACATCACATAACTTGTACATACTAACATGATTTATTAACAAAGAGTTTATATAGTACTTTTATTACATTACAATACATACATACATTTTTACATTTAATTCGCATGTGGTCTTATTTATATATGTTTACCAGTTGTTTTGCATTATACATGAAAACAAGAAATGATTGTGAAGGAACTTTATCAAAATAACACGCATATTTGAAGAGCTATGACAAAAAACAACAATAGTCCATTTTTTTGGAAAATTTAAGATTTTTCTTATTTAATTTTTTTCTGCCTTTGTCTCTTCAAATCTAACATCTTAGTTTTATCTTTACTATAGAAGTAACACCTAAAAAGGCATCTATATAAAATAAAGGTTATGTAATAGTAATTATAAATAGTTCTAGATTTTAGTTGAATATAATGCAAATAAATAAAAATAAAATAAATAATAAAAAAAGTAAAGGAAAATTAAAACGTTACTTAGCGAACTTTATGTATTATAACTTTAACTATTATTTGTTAAATTTTTGTGTTTTGTTAAATGATAATGTTTCTTTCTAATAAATAGCTATTCTATTTTATAGAAGCAACAAGGGTATATGGCATATAGTAAGGTATATAATATGGTATATAGTGGTATACGGTAGCATTAATGCGGAAACCATTACTGAGTTCAAAATGACCATCAAGCCCGCGTTTAGTAGCAGAACATTTCACAATAATGTGAACATTTAGTAGCAGAACATTAACACAATAATGTGAACCTTTAGTAGCAACAATTTCACAATAATGTGAACATTTAGTAGCAGAACATTTCACAATAATGTGAACATTTAGTAGCAGAACATTTCACAATAATGTGAACTTTAGGTAGCAGAACATTTCACAATAATGTGAACATTTAGTAGCAGAACATTTCACAATAATGTGAACATTTAGTAGCAGAACATTTCACAATAAGAACTGTCCAGAATTAAAACATAGCAATATTTTCTGATTAAAATTCGCAAATAGCCTCGAGGAAATAAGATCGAGTCCAGCATCTGGTCTTGACCAAAAGCTGAATTAGCCACTGAATCTAAGTAATCGAATGGCTAAATCTGACACGCTACGCTATAAATGTTTCGCGTAGCGCTCAATATTTTAAAATCAATTAAAGAATAATAATAATAATGATAATGATTGATAATGCCTGTTTAGAGCCTTGCGGCTCATCAGGGATAACCCCTGCGGTAACCACCTCGGGTGGTAGTAGCAACCGTTACGCTCAAAGTGATTCTAAAGTTGGCGATAATTTATCTAAAAATAATCTTCTATAAACTGAGAGCGTAACCTGGGATGCGAACCCAGACCTCCGTGGGTTTCAAAGGTCAGTGTAAAAGACTACGCCTTAACGACCTCGGCCACGGAGGCGGCTTTCAATTAAAGAATACGAAACCTATATAAATACTTCTAGTTGAGAGAAATTATCTTTCTTTATCCGGCCAATACAAAGTAAGAAGCATGATATTGAGAGAAGCTAATGCTTTTTCTCCAAGGTGCTCAATAAACCTTATAAAAAAAACCTAAAAAACTGTTTCGTCAACAATTAATAAAAAAAAGCATCATATTTTATTAAAAATGATAACTAAGAAACGTCAAACTTTATCCTTTATATAAGTATTGAAAAAAGGACAGGAAGAAGCTTAACTATCAAAACAAAAAAAACTTAAAGAAGGGGACTTGATTTATAACTTAGTTTACCTGCTTTAAAACAAACCATAACACACTGGCCAACAAACAAACAAAATGTCATAAATAAACAAACAACAATGACAAATTAAACAAATTTGCTCCCAAGTTATAAATTTAACAAAAATAATTTTTTTTAAAGGTTTGAAGTAAATCATATGTTAACGATTAAATAAAATAATGATTTATGAAAGTCGTAAATTATATTGTTAAAGAGATAATGAAATATAAACTCTAAACGTATATATTGTTTAAAGATTTTTTAAGCAGTTCATAAACTCAATGAAGACTTACGAGCAACTGTTTGTGCAGTATTACACGCGCAGTATTGCACTTTATTGCACACGTATTGCAGTATTGCACGCGCAGTATTGCACTTTATTGTACGCGTATTGCAGTATTGAACTTTATTGCACGCGTATTGCAAGCACAATATTGCACTATAACAAACAACACACACATTATATATATAATATATATTATATATATATATATATAAATTAATAATAAATGAGTATAAAATATATATTGCACGCGCAGTTTTGCACTTATTGCACGCGTATTGCAGTATTGCACGCGCAGTATTGTACTTATTGCACGCGTATTGCAGTATTGCGCGCAGTATTGCACTTTATTGTACGCGTATTGCAGTATTGAACTTTATTGCACGCGTATTGCAAGCACAATATTGCACTATATAACAAACAAACACACACATTATATATTTATATATATTATATATATATATATATATATATATATATATAATAATAAATAAAGTAGTAAATAAATAATATATTGCACGCGCAGTTTTGCACTTTATTGCACGCGCAGTATTGCACGCGCATTGTACTTTATTGCACGCGTATTGCAGTATTGCACGCGCAGTATTGTACTTTATTGCACGCGTTTTGGAGTATTGCACGCGCAGTTTTGCACTTCATTGTACGCGTATTGCAGTATTGCACGCGCAGTTTTGCATATTCAAACTCGTCTTTAGAAAGAAGGAGATTTTATGGCACTTTTCACAACGCAACTGATTCAAAGGGTTTCATTTTTCTTTTTGTATGCTACTTAAATTCACGCTAATAGATAGGGAGGCACAATTGTCCATTATTTTGTTTTTCTATTTTATTTATATATACACACACGTATATGTATAGTTAGCAAAAATACGAAGTAAAATTTTATTTTCAGTATTAGTTCTGGTGTGGTGTGGTGTTATTGGTTGACATATATGACATAATGTAAATAAATCACTTTTTTAAATAATACATTGGAAAATTCGCTAATATTGAGGCATATAAACTAGTAATATGACAAACTGATTATGGCTTAAGACTTGTTGATTTTTTGCTTAAATACTCATTTTTTTACAATACTTAATTATACGCTAAATTTTCTTTATAAAATCTCGATACCCATTTTATCATCTTCAGTTTTTATTTTATTACTTAAAAACTATGCACACGAAGTCGGATTGTACCAGTTCTTTGACTTTACGAACTTAAATCATGTCGTCAGCATAGAGTTTATTTAAACAAACTAAAAATAAAGACACGAAGTCTACACATCCAAGTTCAATAAATGAATTAAATTAAATTATAAATATTAAATTGAAAAAGTTAAATCACTGTACATTTCAACGAGTGATTTTAATTTAAAATCTCGTGTATCAGTGGATAGAATGATATCCCGGGGTTTCTTTACTTTCAGGGACCAACACTGCCTCCGGCACTAAAAGTAATCTCAGTAAATCTACCAGACATCTTCATTTTCAAAACATATAATCGATATTTTGTTTTTATTCTTTTTAATTTATTTTCCTCTTGGTTTTCATTAAATATACAGTTTTTGACTTGGTTTGAATGAGGTAAGATAAAGGAAGGAAAGGAACAAACGAGATGAGCCAAATACCTGAAAAGTGTTAACACGTTTTATTAGGCTTTCAAAAGTGTTAACACGTTTATTAGGCTTTCAAAAGTGTTAACACGTTTATTAGGCTTTCAAAAGTGTTAACACGTTTATTAGGCTTTCAAAAGTGTTACTATGCCCGGTACTTATTGCTGCACCACTGAAGGAGTTAATTTAAACGGAGGCTTTTGTTTAGTTCAAATCAAACGCCATTGTTTGGGTTTTAGACAATGTACAATTTATCTATAAAATAATCAAACAACGTCGGGACTTACAGCTGAACACAAACATCCTTGCATTTCCTACAGCGAGTTCCAGCGGAAGCTGATTCTTTGAACGATCCTTCCACTACCAGTAAATATCATCTTTTTTGTTTTTTTCTTTTCTTTTTGTCTGTTTTAACTCTTTTAGCCCTTTGAAACAATTTATGTACATACAAGTTACAGATGAATGTATTTAAGTAAAATGTGCTGTGAGGTCTATACTTTATATCCACTCTCTCTTTTTACATATTTCATCTTAAGAAATATCTAAGAAAAATGGTTTAAAGACATATAAAGCCATTTTTTGGCAACATTTTTCTTACAAGAAATATGTTACCAAAAAAGAGAGAGAAATGCATTTAGGCACGAAGACAGCGGTCTGTCAACAGTGTTGACTCAGGGTCTGCCTCATACCAACTAAACTCACTCCGCGAACCCCTTAAACCTAGCCTGGAACCGTTATTCACATTACTTCAGGCAAGGTCTTATCTTGAGCCTTCCGGCTCCCTCCCATCTTACCCCCCTATTTCCCTTTTGTCGAAACTTTATAGTGGGTCCGGAGGTTATAAAAAAACTTGCATAAATAATAAAATTTAAAAAAATATTAGTCATATCTAGTTAGCAATACGAAATATTAAGGTAGTTAGATAATACTCTGTCAATGAAAGTAAATTGAATTTAATTACTAAATGATGGTTCCTTAGTAATTAAGTACCCCGCAGTTGATTAATTTAATTATGTGATGGAACTATCGCATCACATGCGATATGTAAATATGACCTTAAATATATAACATTACTTGAATAAAACTTGAAGGCTTGTCGACCTCAAAGCTAGAATCACACCGTATCAAGTAGATCAAATAATTGCATCCCTTTTGAGCATAAAATTACTTAAAAACGTTTTAAAGAAACATATCTTGTTTCGAAATCTCCCAGAAGAGTTCAAAGTAAATTTGTACTCATCCAGCAGAAAAGAATTTCACATCTTTATTTACAGAGTCAACTGGCGGATTTGTTTGATCAAACCCAAGGTGACTTTATATTTTAGGGTTCAGGATTTTTTCAATCCTAAGAATTTTTAACCCTAAGAATCACGTTTATCCAGGCATTTCGTCATTTTTAACCTGACGAAAGAATTCTCCCTTTACAATGAATAAAAAAAAACCTTTTTAATATTTATTTTGCACACTGAATTTTCTTCTTGAAGAAAAACTCTCTTTTTCAAAAAGACTCTCCAGTTTCACCCCCACGGATTTTTTCCCGAGAAATCACTTTTCGTTTAATCGAAAAAAAAGAAAATCTTTGCCACAAACATCTTAAAGCACTTTTACGCACTTTAACAAAAAGTACATTTAAAATAATTTATACGTTACGTCATATATTAGTAGTTAATTTACACTCAAATAAAATTCAACTTAAATATTTCTTGGTTCACTTTTACTTGAACAACGGTAAATAGTTTCCTACAATACTACAAACACTGAAAAAAATAAAACAGCAAACTCAGCTCTAGCTTTATAACACAAAATTTAATAAAATGAGCTTCAAACTTCTTAAAGAGTGAAAAAAATCTAAAAAAAAAACTCTCGAGGATATTATAATAGAAGAAAAACCTCCATTTTCTAGCCACTACAACTTTTACCGATTTATTTCCCCCTCCCCTCCCCTCACTTCACTATAAAACGAAAATCTATTTTATCGGGAGGAAAAAAGAGATTTATCGCAGAAGAAAAAAGGGTTTAGTAGTTTGGATTGAATTATCGGAGCCCCTTTATCGGAGGAGATACTTCAGAAGTACTTTTTTACAAAAGAAACCACTAATAAATAAAATAAAAAACCGTATTAAAAGCGAAAATAGTAATCCATTCTGCTGTCTTCCAATTTTAAGCTGACTTTCAATTAATTAGATTTTTGGAAATAAAAATATTTATTTTCTTTATTTTATAATACTTACTATAAATTTAAATAACTAAGGAAAGAATAAATAAAATTACTGTCTCAAATTAATATCCCTAAAATTACACTAAAATCTACTAAACTGTAGTAACAAATAAAATATATACTTAAAATAAATTTAAAAATACCCAGACTGGAAAGTTTTTACGCTAACCAATATTAAGAAAAGAAAACGAGGCAAAAGAAGAAAACCAGAAGAAGAAAACGAAGCGAACAGTTTGAAATATCGATTTTAGTCTATTTAATAGCTTCAAGACCTACTAATCCTAATCTGGTAACTAGACAAGGAAATAAACAAAGCTACAAGTATTGACTTAGAGACTTAAATAGATTTTTTTACTAAAAATAGAGAAATGTCCAAAATAAACTTCCGGGTTAAAAGTCTAGATAGAGTGTTATACGAATTTTCTAGGAGGAAATTCATTAAAAGTATTTGTATAAATAAATAATTATCAAAAGGATAAACTAAGTATGTAGCCGTTTTCACGAGCATTATTTAATTCGAAAAATTCGTTTAAAATAATAAAAATAAATTAATTATTTACCTCTTTCTTCTTTTCGTATTAATTAATTTATTTTATTAGCATTGATCAAATAATTGTTCATAGTGAGGTCTGAAACAACAATTATTAAGCTGACAAGATGGAGCGCAATATAAAACATACCCAGCGGTTCTCTAGTAGCATTTATCATCTATTTTTGTTAGGTTCAATATTCTTATCAAGGGGTTCTTTATAAACAACAACTAATAGACTAGTCATTTTTGTCACAAAAATAATTCTTAAAAAAGAAGTGTTGTTACATTTAAGTAAATTTTTAAACTTTTATTCAACAAGAGTTCATTATTTTAAGACCTTTACCGATCTCTACAAGTTACGAAAGGTAGTAAGCTAAAGGTAGTAAGGTAGTTCTAGCTCATCCTAGAACTTGTAGTAATAATAATAATGCCCGTTTTAGGGCCTTTCAGTCCTTCAGAGTATTCGCCCTGCGGGAACCACCTCGGGTAGGTCACATCTACTATGCTCAAAGTAAAGCTAAAGTTGGCAAAATCTTTTTACATCAAATTCTATCCATAAAAACTGAGAGCATAGCCCGGGCTTATGCTCATCCTAGAACAAGGTAGTAAGGCTCATCCTAGAACTAGCAGTCAGGTAAGTAATTAGAGATAAGTAATAAGGAGTCAGTTTCCCTAATACTGTCACTAGTGACAGTATAAGGGAGATATTCAAAAACGTTACTTTAAGTTGAGTAAGACTTATGCTTTAACATAGGAATAAGTCTCTCTTATAACTCTATTTCTAGAATAATGTGAGGCATAAGAACACTCATTATATGCCAACCCGCATAAACCTTTACCTAGCCTAAGCCAATATATCTCAGTCCCGTATTCAAAGACATTTTCCTTACCTAACCCTAACAATTTCCTTAAGGAGCCCTTAAGGAAAAAGTTAGGTTTACAGTTTAGGTAAGGAAAATGTTAGGTCTCTTTAAGGAAGCCTTAAGGGTTCCTTAAGGAGCCCTTAAGGAAAATGTTAAGTTACGAGCTAAAAATGTCATAATAATAAATTTTAACTTATTTTAAAAATTGATTTAACTAATATAAACCTCCTGGGCATGAGGTTAAACTGCATCCACTGGTCCCTGCATTATGCAGGGTACCGGGACTGGTCAGAGCAAGTGCTACGGTGCTTGACGGGAAGAGAAGCGTTCCCGGCCCACTCTAGCTAATCCCGTGTCTGTTTGGCTCTATGACACAGCCGATCGTGCTTAAGGTCCGTATGCCCGGCAGACATGGGTAAACCTATAGGGAGCGCCTATTGGGAAGTCAGGCGCCTATTTGCGTCTGGCGGACTGAGTGGCGTGTCAGGGGGTGGCGTCCCTGAAGGTTGACCTCGCAAGAGTCCTCTACAAGGTAGAGTCTTATTTTCTTTCTCTTTCTAGCTATCTCCTTATCTCTAACTTTCCTTCACCAGTCCCCTTGCCTTCCCTACTTTCTTACCTTTCCTTCTCTCTCACCTTTATTTTATTTTTTTTCTCTCGTTTTACTTCATGCTGTCTACCTTTTATTTTCTTCACTATTTTGTTTTAGTATTAATTTTCTTTATTTTACTATTTTATGTTCATTTATTTTTATTTATTTATTTTTTATTTTGAGACTTTTTCCTAAGAGAGGTGCCGATCGTCGTGCGTCCTCTACCAGGTAGAGTTTGGGTTTCTTCCCAAAAGAGGTGCCTAGTGCGTCCTCTAACGGGTTGAATCTTATAACTTTTTCCTAAAAGAGGTGCGATCCCGGGCTGCTGGTCACCGTCGTTTGGTATGTCGTGGAGGGTTTAGTCGCCCCTCCTGCTGTGTGCCTAGCACTGCCATACCAAAGCGTCGGATGCCTGGTAGAAGGGGGGCCTGTTGCGTTGCGTTAATTCTCGCTTCGGGTCACTGTCCAGTGGGTCAGTCGTGGCTAGGACTGTCGGAGGTCCTAGTGCTCCGTGTGACTCCTACCGTCCGCCTTGGCTCACCCGCGGGTAGGCTCACAGTATGAGGAGAGGCCTGGTCAGTACTCCAGGGGGGGCTGGTCAGTCAACTATCCAGCCTCTGGCCGACAATCCTCTCTCCTCTCTGGTCACACCTCGGCTGATTTCCCCCTTCACCTTAAGAAAATCCTATGGCTTTAACCAAAACCATAAATGACTCGTTGTGTAGAAACGGTAGAGATGGAGGAGATAAATTTATTAAATATTGGACTGTGAAAAGGAGCGATGGGGGTAGTTTTGCTAATGTTTCCCCTGTCGCACTGAACCGTTCCATTATTTTGATGTTAGGTGGTGAGGCTGAGAGCGTCTCAAAGGCTGGCTCCGGCACCCTTGTTTTTGGGGTTGCCTCGAAGAGCCAAGCGGAGAAGCTTGCAGAAGTGAAAGAGTTAGCTGGAATCAGCGTCAGTGTGGAAATCAATGAGAGATTAAGCAGTTCTAAAGGAGTCATCTTTTGTAGGGACCTTATGAACTGTAGCATTGAAGAATTGGAGGAAGAGCTTTCGCCGCAGGGTGTAATAAAGGTGGAACAGGTGACCCGTCGGACCTCTAGAGGTAACTCTGAGAAGACGGCCACCTATTTCCTAACCTTTAAATTCGAAGTTCCCCCCGAAAAAGTGAAAGTCGCCTTTTACAAAGCCCTAAGTGTCCGGCGATATATCCCGGCACCACTTAGGTGCTTTAAATGTTTTAAATTCGGGCACGTTAGTATTAAGTGCCCGAGCCAACAAATGTGCACCTGCGGCGAATTAGTCCACACTGACGAATGCAAGCCTCCGTTTGCATGCGCCAACTGTGGCGGGGACCATTCATCTAGATCTCCGGCATGTCCCGAGTTCATAATTGAAAAAGAAATTCAAAGATACAAGACTATCCATAGACTCAGACATCCGGAGGCTAAACGTATTGTAAGAAGCTCAGGATACGCCATGCCTGCTATTAGTTATGCTAATAAAGCGGCTGGCCCCAAGAAACCTGGCCCCGCCCAGAACCAGCCTCGCCAAGTGCAGAATGGTGCTAACAATCAGCAAACTAACGCTAATAGCAATGTTCAGATCAATGGCACCTCCTCTGCACAAGCGGTGGGAGATAAAAAAGCTGAAGCCTTGAGCAAGAGTCAGCGAAAAAATCAAAACGAGAAAAGAAGAAAACAGCGAATGGAAGAGGAAAAAAAGAGAGATGAAGAACAAAAAAGACTAATGGAAAAGCAAAAACGAGAAGAACAAAGAAGAAAAGCGGAAGAAGAACGGAAAAAGAAAGAAAACCAACAGGAAAAGAAAGAAAAAGAAAAAATGTCAGAAGACGAACTTACGGCTTCAGCTAGTGAAGATGAGGGGAAGAGAAACAGAAACGGAAGAAATAGGAGGAATAAGCGTCCGGCTACTCCCCCTACCCCTCCACCTCAAAAAATTGCTGCTAATGCAGCTGGGGATAGCACGACTCCAACACCCGTCAGTGCTACCCCTCTCCCCTCATCTAGTTCCACCAAAAGAGAGTGTGGAACTAACACTCCCACCGCTGCTCCTCCGTCTGATAAACCGAGGACTCGGCGGACCCAAAAAGAGGAAGAATCTCCAAGTGAGCCCAGTAATCTACAAGAGGCCATTGGAGAAATTAATAGTGAAGACGATACCGGGTTTGAAGAGGTTAAAAAGAAGAAGGGCTGGCCTAAGGGCAGGCCCAGAAAAAATACGCTGTAATGCCACTGGACAATAAAGATACTATTGTCCAGTGGAATATGCAAGGTCTCCGAAGTCACTACGCGGAGCTGCGGCGACTCCTGCTGGACAGGACGCCGTTTGCTCTCGCGATTCAGGAGACCAAGTTAGCACCAGCGCAGGTTTTTAACCTCACAGGTTTCCAGATTTTTAGAAAAGATACAGTTATAGCTGAACGTGGACGTGCGCACGGCGGGTCGCTCTTTTAATTAAAGATAACATCCCGGCTGCACAGGTCCAACTAACCACACAACTACAGGCAGTGGCGGTAACAGTCAAAGCACCGTTCACTGCCACCCTGTGTAGCCTGTATCTCCCAGATGGTCAGTGGACGGAACAACAGCTAGAGAACCTTATTCAACAGCTGCCGTCTCCTGTCATCCTAATGGGAGATTTTAATGCACATAATCCCTGGTGGGGCTCTGCAAGATTGTCCCCTCCAGGACAAAGAGTTGAAGACGTGATTAATCGAAGCGATCTTGTCCTTCTAAACGATGGAAGTGCGACACACGTAACACTGAGCACAGGAACAACAGCTCCCATAGATCTAACGTTCAGCTCACCTGCGCTGGCGGTCGCTCTGGACTGGAATGTTTGTGAAGATCTCCACCAGAGTGACCATTTCCCGGTATTCATAACCGCTGAGTCCTCCGCTGAGCCAACTGTTCCAAGAGAGACTTGGGACCTTGGTAATGCAGACTGGGATGGTTTTAGGGCGAGTTTCAACCCCCCAGTACTCACTGGCGACGTGGAATCAGACGTCAATCTCTTAACAGAGGCCATAGGTCGCGCCGCCAGTGCCGCCGTTCCACGCAGGACAATAGGTGGTCCACGTCAAAAGCGCCGCACCGTACCCTGGTGGAACGAAGACTGCCGACGGGCGAATAAAGCCAAAAAGAAAGCTTGGAATAAATTTAATCGACAGCCTATGCAACGGCACTTCATAGAATTTAAGAGAAGAAGAGCAATTGAGCGTAGAACCATCAGGAGAGCCAAGAAGAAATCCTGGATGGACTACGTCTCGTCGTTAACAGAAGACACCAATGCAAAAGAAATTTGGAATAAGGTGAAGGCTGTCGCTGGCAAGCACCGCCCGTCATCGAACCCCATCCTTGTGGTCGATGGCCAGGTACACCAGCGCAGCAGAGGTAGCTAACGTCTTAGCAAAACACTTCAAAGCTGCCTCTGCTACAGCAGGCTTCTCAGAAGAATTTCAGCAAAGGAAAAGAGAAGCAGAGAGAGAAGTAATAGTGCCAGATCTCAGTCTGAATCAGGGAGTGGATTCCCATCTAACACAAGAAGAGTTAGACAGGGCCCTCTCCCGGACTAAAGACACCTCCCCTGGAAAGGATGGTATACCATATGCCTTTATCAAGAACCTTCCAGAGAGGGGTAAAAAGATATTACTTGACATTTATAATGAGATCTGGACTACTGGTGTGTATCCTTCGAGCTGGAGGGAAGCAGTTGTCATACCGCTTCCCAAGGAAGGCAAAGATAAGTCATCACCAAATGGCTATCGACCGATCTCTCTGACATGTTGTCTAGGGAAAGTTATGGAGTCGATGGTGAATTTCAGGATTAATTACTATCTAGAGAAGAATGACCTCTTAGCTCCAAGCCAGGCAGGATATCGTAGAAGGTTTTCAACCACCGACCAGCTAGCTCTCCTGGAGAAATATATCCAGGATGCCTTTCTTAACAGGCAGCATGTGGTCGGTGTGTTCTTCGATCTTGAAAAAGCATTCGATACTGCCTGGAAGTATCAAATAATCAAGAAACTCTACGACTGGGGGCTAAGAGGAAAGCTTTTAGCTTTTATCATCGGCTTCCTAGACAGCAGAGCATTCAGGGTCAGAATAGGCTCCATTCTATCTGACCTTGAAGAGCAAGAGAACGGAACGCCACAAGGATCCGTTCTCAGTGCGACCCTGTTCTCGGTCTCTGCGAACGATCTTGCAAGTGATCTCCCGCCAGGCGTCAAGGCGTCACAGTATTCAGACGACCTTGGCATATTCTTCGCAGGGACCAGAGATCAGGACATCAGAGAGGTTCTGCAAGCGGCGATAGATTCAATTTCTGAAGAGCGGCGAGAGTTGGTTTTAAATTCTCGCCGACGAAGACTGTATGTGTTCACTTCTGCCGCTTGCGGAAGGAACACGCTGCTCCAGAGCTGTTCCTAAACGGGGTTCGACTGCAGTATCAAGAGACAACTCGCTTCCTCGGTCTGATATTTGATGCTAAGCTTAGATGGAGGCATCATATATCAGAGCTCGTGCAGCGCTGCAAGAGAGATGTGAATGTTATCAAGGTCCTTGCCCATCTTAGATGGGGGGCGGACCGCACGACATTAGTCAGGATTCTTTGTGCATTGGTTCGCCCCAAGATGGATTACGGCAGCTCCGTGTATGGATCGGCGAGGAAGTCGTGGCTACTGCCTCTGGACAGAGTTTTTCAGCTAGGACTCCGGATTGCTCTCGGTGCGTTTCCTACCACCAACGTCAGCTCTCTGTACGCAGAAGCTGGCGTTCTGCCAATGCAGCACCGCCGGGAGCAAATGACTCTGTCCTTTTCTGAGGCAGTCAAGTCGAAGCCGCGTCACTTCCTCAGAGAAGAATTTTTCGGCCAAGGAGCCATTCGACCGGAGTACGAATGGCTCAGTACACGGACTCGACCGCTACCTGTTAGGGCTCGCGAGATTCGTCAGAGGATCGGAGCAGAAGAAGATGAGATCCTCGAGTGGCTCATCCCTGATACACCACCATGGAGAAGAACCACCATAGGGATGTCCACTCGGCTCGCGAGCTTACCTCGGGATTCGACACCTCCCGAGGTATACAAGCAAGGACTCTTGGAGACTCTCGCCCGGTATCCAGGTAGGAGGGTCTTCTACACAGATGGATCAAAGACAGAAGAAGGCACCGGCTGTGCTATGCACTCTTCGGCAGAGACCAAGTCTTGGTCTCTATCTCCTCGAGCGGGTGTATACACAGCCGAGTTGAAGGCAATAGAGAAGACCCTCGTATATTGCTTGGAGGAGAACGTAAACGGCAGTATAGTCATTTGTTCCGACTCTCTGTCATCCCTCCAAGCAATCAAGAATAAATTTAGTGATGATCCGATTATCAGTCGGATCTATGACCACGTGTCCTCTCTATGTTCTACTGGTCGGCACGTGGTTCTAGTATGGGTACCGGGGCATGTCGGTATCGCTGGCAATGAGGCAGCAGATCAAGCTGCCAAGCGTGCGTCAGCGGAGAGAAGGGTGGTGGACGGTTCCGTTCGACTAGATGATGCCAAGACTGCATTAGTCAACGCAGTCTGGCGTACGTGGAGAACCACGTGGAGCATCGCACCCCGCACCTGTGTAGCAAGAATCAAGATAATCCAAGAGGATAACGAGTTCACTCGGAAGCCCACAATGTCGATGTATAGAAGACAATTAGGACTCTCTACGTGTCCTCACGTCAGACTCACGCTCTGAGGCTTGGAACATTTATCGTCGCAGTTGACGACAGGCGGGCTAGCCTCATCATAGTCTCAATTGATTTCGTTTTTGACTCCTCGACTGCCGCTTAGCACGTGGCAATGTCAGCGCCTGCTACAGACTTGATGGTCTACAATAGTATATATTGAATGAGTGTTTGACGACTTTGCGCGCGACGCTGGGGATCTCATCTCTGCGGAACAACGGCGTAGTGTAAGCAGTCGACCCCGAACAACGAAGGACTCTCCACTATCGGTATATCAGTCTTGTAGAAATTCCTGCTATAGGAGGCGGCAGGAATCTACACATCAGAATGTGTAAGGTCTCAGAGAACAGATGTACAGGTTAAGTCTCTATATGGTAAGTTATTAAGGATAGATTGTATGTTATAGTTTCAGCGGCTGTTACTAACTGTCCCCACAGGCCATTTGTGAGCGTATCTATCGCGGTAGAATGGATAGAAGCAGGCTGCCACAATTGTGCAGTTCTTGAGGGAGTTATACGGCACGCTAGTACCTCCTCTTTCAATACTAGGTTTTGTATGTGTTAATATATTGCTGTAGATTATTAAATAGTTAAGTGCTTTAGAATTAGATAGTTTTCTTTTTTAAAGTTATTTCTGGTGGTAGGTTGTAAAATGTGACCTCTTGGGAATATTGTTAAAACCGGAGTGTGCGCCACACTGCATATAAGCTGGAGTGGTAACTATCTGCCCATGTGCTGTGTTTGTATATTTAGGTTTAGTTTCAGTATAATAGGTGTCATTCCGCAAATCGGCAGGACCCTCGTAGTCTCTGGTCATTATCTGTTAATAACCGCTGGCTTGAGATCATTATCGTACAGACATATTACACTAGTATAATTTGATATATCACTAGGCTCTCTTGATAGATATGAATATATACATGATGAGAGAGCATTCAGGATATAATTTTTTTATTGACTGTTATAGTACTCAGTAGATATCTAAGCCTTCTAGGACCCTCGTCCCACCGTTTCTCTTGATGTCAACTCTCGACCCACTGCTTGTGATGTTTCTATATTCCGCAGGTGTTGAGTTTCATCTTATGAGGCAGTGGCACCAGAACTTATACTGTGTGATATAGGCTGGCTAAGTTGTTATGTCTTCTCAGGACTTAGTGAAGCAATACTTAATAGAGCTGCGCAGGCAGGACTCCAACAGTGTCAGCGCGCCTCTCTCGCGTCTATTTTGTTCAACCGCGGTTGTGAAGTCTGCTCCCACGTAGAATGAGGGCTGGTTGGAATACTCTGTCTGGAACCCGATATCTAACTGCTAAGATCACAATCAGCTTACTTCAATTAGCTCGACATCTTCTTCTTCAGTGTTATTGGAAGTGTTGACACGTGGGAGGACATAGCGCGACTGTGCTGCTCTTGCAGTGGAGGAGGTGTTGTGTTTGGGGTATTCGAAGACCAGCAAGGCTTTGGTATCACGTTGGGAGCGTCTGAGGAAGCCATTTGGCTGTGAAAGCTCATATTCATTCGGAAAGTTGGAAGAGCTCGAGCGTGAGTAGCTTCAGAGCGAAGCCAGATGGGAACTGGTGCGGTGCTCCAACACAGGGCGGGTCCTCCTGGGGCAAGTGTTTTTTATTCGTAGGTATGCGTTTGGTCTTGAGAGCACTCGGAGGACACTGTCATCTCATCGCTACTACTTCGCGCTCTCAGTTCAGTACATTAATGACTCACACCATCATGGTCATTTCAGCAGTCTTCCCTTGTCTAGGACGCAGAAGTGGGATGGTGCCAAAGCTGTAAGTCCAGAGACACGCCCCCTCACTGGTCAGAAGTTACCCGACACGGATGTAGCTTGGTGACGCCGTAGGTGGAGGACTTAGTGTTAGTTCACGCGAGGTGCAACTACTACCTTTGACCAATTGGGGATCTTATGCGCACGTGCAGCGAGACAGAGATTGGGATTTTACCCTCATAGGTAGTTTTGTAGTGTGAAAGGTATTATTGGCATGACATATCGCTGACTACATGGTGTATCCGTAGCCTGAGTGCGTTCAGTTCTTCCGATGAGTCGCCTCTCCACGTCCTCCTACACTCTCACTGACGGTGCATCGGGCTAGGTTCGCGCTCACCGATAAGAAGGTGACAACCTTCGGATGATCAGAGCCATCCCCTCTTAGGGGTTAGCTGCTTTGATTTCTGAGGATTAATAGCTTTCGTTCTAGATTGCTCTCGTGTCGACGTGTTAGCAGACTGCTCAGTTGACATTATAAAAAAATAGAAAAAAAAAGTTAATACAACAAACAATAAACATAAAAATATACACAAAATGTCTTAATTTAGTTTGACACTATCATATCCATGCAGTCAAGTTGAAAATCGTATGACAGTTGGATTAGCATTTTAGAACTTAGAACTTTATAATATATTTTTAAAGTGACCAAATAGTAGTTGATAAATGAAACATTATAATACATAAAGTGTTAGAACGTATACTATTTTTCATCAGTTACAGTTTCTCGTTTTAATGTGTATATTTTTTTGATATTTAGATTGTGTAAGAAGACATTTTTATACTTGTTGTCCAAGAGATTACATACACTCAAATGCATCGTGCCTGTAAAAGACGCCTAACCAAACATCTTTTAAAAATCTCACAAAGACATGAGCAGAAAGAAAGGAATAATCTCAAAATATTTTTTCACGAAAGAGGGGAACTGATATTCTTTGACTAAAACCCCCCAAAAAATAAAGTAATCAAATTCAGGTGCGGTGGTCCGCAAGTCACAGAATTTTCTTTGAAATACGCTTATTTTATCTTATTTATACGCTTCCTCGCTTATTAACAAATTTTTGCTTAAGTTGTCGGTAATATTTAATAACCTGACCAGTTAGTAGTGTCACAAATTGTCGTTTAATTTTTTCGAATCCTTTTAAGAAAATGCGCATATTTATTCCAGTGCAGATAACACCGCACGGCACAGCATTATTGGCACTCATTTAAAGTTTGAGATAATATGTAGCGCATTTTCTTTAAAAAAATTCGCCTGACTAGCAGAACTCCGCGCCAGGTGCCAGATTTTTTAAAATTAAAGTACTAACATACTACATTTGCATTATTTAAAAGAAGTAATAAACTGGCATGTTGTGCTAGGGGTGACGTTGCGTTCTTAAAACTAGTCAGTGTTTTATGATGCACATAAACATTTCTCAATAGATTTAAGTTTTCATGGTTTTTCGGGTCGTAATGTTGAAAATATGTTGCAACATTTGTTGAGTTACCCTACATTGAACATGAAGGAGGCAAATGTTGAAATTCTCCCCTAACCTCCTAGATATGTTCTAGCTGAAGGGTTAAAGATATATTAGTTGTTATTTATCTCAACAGCTTTAACTCATACAGGCAGTCAATTTGTTTTTCAGCGGTTACTACTTTTTACTAACTATCCATTCTTCTTTTAGCTAAATAATATGAAAAAAGCAATAAAATAGTTTAAAATATAATTCTTATAACAAAAATGTTTTACTCATATTTGTGCGTATTGCAATGTTTGATTAGTTTTTATTCAAATGAGCATATTTTAATGTTATATTTGTTCTTATTGGTTATATTTATGCTTATAATGTATTTATAGTAATGTATATTATGCTTATTATAATGTGTGTTATATGTTATATGTGTGTGTTATAGTAATGTTATATTTATGCTTATTATAATGTGTTTATATAATGTTATATTTATGCTTATTATAATGTTTATAGTAATGTTATATTTATGCTTATTATAATGTGTTTATAGTAATGTTATATTTATGCTTATTATAATGTTTTTATTGTAATGTTATTTATTATTATAATGTGTTTATAGTAATGGTATATTTATGCTTATTATAATGTGTTATAGTAATTTATATTTATGCTTATTATAATGTGTTATAGAAACGTTATATATGCTTATATAATATTATTATTAATGTTATATTTTTTGCTTATTATAATGTGTTTATAGTAATGTTATATTTATGCTTATTTAATGTTTTCTAGTATGTTATATTATGCTTATTATAATGTGTTTATAGTAATGTTATATTTATGCTTATTTAATAAGTAATGTTATATTTATGCTATATTATAGTAATGTTATATTTATGCTATGTTTTTATTGTAATGTTATAATTTATGCTTTATTATAATGTTTTTTTTGTAATGTTTATATTATGCTTATTTAATGTGTTTATAGTAATGTTATATTTATGCTTATATAATGTGTAATGTTATATTTATGCTTATTATAATGTGTTTATAGTAATGTTATATTTATGCTTATTATAATGTGTTTATAGTAATGTTATATTTATGCTTATTATAATGTGTTTATAGTAATGTTATATTTATGCTTATTATAATGTGTTATAATAATATTATATTTATGCATATTATAATGTGTTTATTGTAATGTTATATTTGTTATTATATGTGTTTATAGTAATGTATATTTATGCTTATTAATGTGTTTATGTATGTTATTTTTATGCATATTATAATGTTTTTATTTGTGTTATATTTATGCATTTATAATGGTTTTGTATTGTTATTTATGCTTTTTAATGTGTTTAGTAATGTATATTTAATTATATGTGTTTATTGTAATGTTAGATATGTGCTAATTTTAATGTGTTTATAGTAGTGTTAGATATGTGCTAATTATAAAGTGTTTATTGTAATTTTAGGTATGTGCTAATTATAATGTGTTTATTGTAATATTAGATATGTGCTAATTATAATGTCTTTATTGTAATCTTGAATTCTGCTTATTTAAACATTAATTTATTGCTAATACTGAAAAGCAAGAAAAAGTAAATTTAACAGCAGTACATGTATGGCGTATGGCTGTCAAATGATTATCCATGTACTTTCGTGGTGACAATTTTATTATTGCACTTTAGGGCATACCTATATAATTATTACATTGCAGTACATAGCATTATCAATATTATATTGCGTTACATATCATTATCAATATTATATTACATTACATATCATCATCAATATTATATTGCATTACATATCATCATCAATATTATATTGCATTACATATCATCATCAATATTATATTGCAGTACATATCAATATCAATATTATATTGCAGTACATATCATTATCATTATTATATTGCATTACATATCATTATAATTATTATATTGCAGTGCATATCATTATTATTATTATATTGCAGTACATATCATTATCAATATTATATTGCAGTACATATCATTATCAATATTATATTGCAGTACATATCATTATCATTATTATGTAAGTATTATTATTACATTGGTATCAACTAAATTATTTATAATATACTTCACTCTTAAAGATATTTTTGTCTTAAGCAAAAAGTAAAAAACATTCCTACTTCAAAATCGGCGACTACAGTGGATATAAAATGTTCTTCAAATGTTTCAAAAAAAAGTTTTAATGATTACGAAACACGTACTGGCAAGAGCGAGAAAAACTTGCCTTTCTCAGAATCAATAGATTTACACGTTTTTTTTGTTATAAAATTTTAACTTTTTTCTTTCTCTATAAAACCTATAGTTTTCATATTTATTATAACTTTTAAAACTTTGGTATTTAGAAGGAGAAACGTTAGCTTAAGATATATAAAAAAAAATTGTCGGGTTCAGATAAAAAGGAATTAAAGTAAAAAGAAAAATAAAATAAAAAATTATATAAAATAAAAATACAGAAGTAAAAAAAAACTGAATATATGGTTTTAAATAACTCTTTAAATAATAACTAAATCAAAATAAACACTAACTAATAAATCTAATCAGAAAATAAAGTTAAAAAAAAAGTAATATAATAAGAACGTAAACAGAAAAAAAAGTTAAGGAAACAAAATAAGAAATAAAATAAATAAACACGATAAATAAATGTTATAAGAAAAGCGGGGCGTCGAAGAGGAATGCGTTTTTGTGCCGACACATGCAAGTTTTTCTGACCTGTCCTGCATTTTATAAATAATTTTTGGATGTTTTTTCACACTGATTACAATTAAAAATGTGAAAATGTACGACTTTTGTTTACCCTTCTCATTTTTTTTTGTTTACCCCCAAGTTTTTACTAATCACTTTAAACATTAAATCCAGTTTAGTTTTTTTTTTTATTTTGCTTCTTCTCATACATTTTTCTTTAATGATTCGAGATATATTTTAAACAAAAATGGTAACTTGTTTTTGAGTATATTTGACGATTGATATTTTTTTTATTGACGATGGAAAAGATATTTTCCGGGTAACCCCCCTCTCCAAGAATTTTAGTCAGAAATTTAGTCTTATATAATCTAAATATTGGATAGTTTTTATTCAAAAGTGCCTTTACTTTGCAAATACATACAAAATAAAAAATTACAACATAAACATTTTACCTGTTTTCTCGTTTGTTTACTTACAGAATTAAAAAAGAAATAAAACATATTTATTTACTTGTTCATTATGTCTTGACCTAATAACGTTTAATACATATAACTAACACTAAGAAAGGTGTGACGTCATAAAATAACAATAAAATAAACAGCAACAAATGAAACAAGAAGCATGTGAAACATGGTATACATAACAGCGTAGCTAATGTTTGATAAATTAAAACTTTCAGGAGATTAAAGTATTAATGCTCCCTTTTTGACTTAGAGAAAAAAGACTTAGATTAAGTATCAAGTAAGGGGATCAAGTCCCTTTCTTGACAAATCATTAAACATTAATATACTGGTATAAATCATATAAAGTTAATAAATGTTGCATACTGTGTGACAGACAGCGCTCCCTCGCGTCAACTAGGGTAACTGTACGGAAGCCCCTCCCACTGTACCACACTACACCATCTGTTCACCACTTGTTTGATAGGTCATTCTATTTATGATAAATCATTTTTTTTTATAAACACTAAAATATGAAAAAATAATCAATAAATTAATTTTTAAACAAATGTTCAACCATTTATTATTGTGTGCATTCAATATTAAAATGTTTAATGCTACAAATTCATGCACGGTTGTGCGTAAGCCGAGCGATGTTTCTTTGAAATGAATGGCTTTATTCCTTAACAATTTATTACTCACTTTGGTTTTCTGATTATAGTTTACAGTATTAGCAGTCAACAAAAACATTTATTTGTTTAAAACCTATACTAAACAAGGATGTTGGAATAAATAATTAAATACAAAACCACCTGTTGCACTAAAAAAGGATTAACATAAGTAAAAACACGACACACGTGCGTCCCCTATGATGAACAGCACTGGCGGCTAATCACCTGTAGCCCAGGACCAGACCTGACAAAACGTGACTCATTTTGTACTACCTGAAACCATTATTTTAAAAACTATACCTCAGGATAAAAAAAACATAGCCTGCCTATCCAGATTAGAGGCCTTTGTATGAATGCGTAACCCAAAAGTTTTAGAAAAACGCACAATATTAGGTTTCTTGAAATAATTGTTTTACTGTTGGTTGTGTACTAAGAGAACATTTTTGAAGCTGATATTTCCAATAAATTGACTGTTTATTCATAAAAATTAGACAACTACATCCAAAATTATAGCATTGACAAAACTATCAAGAAAAGTGGATCAAGAAAAGTGGTTCCACCACTTAATAAGTGGAAACCACCTTCACCACAAAAAACACCAAGAAAAACACTAATAAAACCCCCAAGAAAAGTGGTTCGTAAAACACCAAGAAAGTTTTCACCACTAATAAAACCACCAAAAAAGTGTTCGAACACTAATAAAACCACCAAGAAAAGTGGTTCCACCACTCATAAAACACCAAGAAAAGTGGTCACCACTAATAAAACACCAAGAAAAGTGGTCCACCACTAATAGTGGTTCCACCACTAATAAAACCACCAAGAAAAGTGGTTCGACCTAATAAAACACCAAGAAAAGTGTTCCACCACTAATAAAACTACCGAAACCCAAAGTGGTTTAATAAAAGTGGTCCACCACACTACCAAGAAAAACCACTAATAAACACCAAGAAAAGTGGTTCGACACTAATAAAACCACCAAGAAAAGTTTTCACCACTAATAAAAACTGACCAATAAAAACCAAGAAAAGTGGTTCACTAATAAAACCAAAAAACCACTAAAAACACCAAGAAAAGTGGTTCACCACTAATAAAACCACCAAGAAAACCACAATAAAACCACCAAGAAAAGTGGTCCACCACTAATAAAACACCAAGAAAAGTGGTTCACCACTAATAAAGTGTCCACCACTAATAAAACTACCAAGAAAAGTGGTTCCACCACTAATAAAACTACCAAGAAAAGGTCCACCACTATGAAAAACACTTAAAAAGAAAAGTGGTTCACACTAATAAAAAACTACCAAGAAAAGGTTCCACCACTAATTAAAGTGGTTTAAAAAAACACCAAGAAAAGTGGTTCCACCACTAATAATAATAAATCTACCAAGAAAAGTGGTTCAACCACTAATAAAACCACCAAGAAAAGTGTTCCACCACTAATAAAACCACCAAGAAAAGTGGTTCCACCACTAATAAAACCACCAAGAAAAGTGGTCCACCCACTAAAACCACCAGAAAAGTGTTCACCACTAATAAATACTAATACCACCAAGAAAAGTTTCCACCACACCACCAAGAAAACCACTAATAAAACCACCAGACCAAAGAAAAGTGGTTCGACCACTAATAAAACCACCAAGAAAAGTGGTCCACCCAAATAAAACCACCAAGAAAAGTGGTTCCACCACTAATAAAACCAACCCAAGAAAAGTGGTCCACCACTAATAAAACCAAGAAAAGGTTCCACCACTATAAAACACCAAGAAAAGGTCCACCACTAATAAAAACACCAAAAAAAAGTGGTTCCACCACTAATCAAGAAAAGTGGTTCACCACTTAATAAAACCACCAAGAAAAAGTGGTTCCACCACTATAAAACCACCAAGAAAAGGGTTCGACACTAATAAAACACCAAGAAAAGTGGTACTAATAAAACTACAAGAAAAACCACTAATAAAACACCAGAAAAAGTGGTCCACCACTAATAAAACTACCAAGAAAAGTTGTTCCACCACTAATAAAACCACCAAGAAAAGTGGTTCCACACTAATAAAACCACCAAGAAAAGTGGTTCCACCACTAATAAAACCACCAAGAAAAGGTTCGACCACTAATAAAACCACCAAGAAAAGTGTTCCACCACTAATAAAACCCCCAAGAAAAGTGGTTCGACCACTAATAAAACCACCAAGAAAAGTTGTTCCACCACTAATAAAACCCCCAAAGTGGTTCGACCACTAATAAAACCACCAAGAAAAGTGGTTCCACCACTAATAAAACCACCAAGAAAAGTGGTTCGACACTAATAAAACCACCAAGAAAAGTGGTCCACCACCTAATAAAACCACCAAGAAAAGTGGTTCCACCACTAATAAAACCACCAAGAAAAGTGGTCCACCACTAATAAAACTACCAAGAAAAGTGGTTCCACCACTAATAAAACCACCAAGAAAAGTTGTTCCACCACTAATAAAACCCCCAAGAAAAGTGGTTCGACCACTAATAAAACCACCAAGAAAAGTGGTCCACCACACCAAGTGGTTCCACCACTAATAAAACACTAAGAAAGTGGTTCCACCACTAATACCAAGAAAATCACCCAAGAAAAGTGGTTCAACCACTAATAAACCACCAAGAAAAGTGACCACCAAGAAAAGTGGTCCACCACAATAAACCTACCAAGAAAAGTGGTTCCACCACTAATAAAACCACCAAGAGTGTTCCACCACTAAAAAACCCCCAAGAAAAGTGGTTCGACCACTAATAAAACCACCAAGAAAAGTTGTTCCACCACTAATAAAACCACCAAGAAAAGTGGTTCGACCACACTAAAAGTGTTCACCACTAATAAAACACCAAGAAAGTGGTTCCACCACTAATAAAACCACCAAGAAAAGTGGTCCACCACTAATAAAACCACCAAGAAAAGTGGTTCCACCACTAATAAAACCACCAAGAAAAGTGGTCCACCACTAATAAAACTACCAAGAAAAGTTCCACCACTAATAAAACTACCAAGAAAAGTGGTCCACCACTAATAAAACCACCACTAATAAAACTACCAAGAAAAGTGGTTCCACCACTAATAAAACCACTAAGAAAAGTGGTTCCACCACTAATAAAACCAAGAAAAGGTTCCACACTATAATAAATCTACAAGAAAGTGGTTCAACCACTATAAAACCACCAAGAAAATTGTAGTAATCCAATTTTGATAAATAAACGCTGGATATATTGGACATTTATTCAGCTTTAAAAAATGTTGCTTAAAAAATTCAGCTATACAAATTTTACATCTAACAGGGAACCACTTATTTCAAGTAACCTAAAATTTGTAGGATTTCCTAAAACGTTGAGCGTGCGGAATCATGCGGAAGCCTCCGCCCACTTTGAACAGGTAAACTATGTTTTTTCATCATTTAAGGTATATTTAGTACCTTAAATATATTAAGTAATTGAATCCGTGTCTGTGATCCAATATATTAAGTATGTCTGCCTCCGTGGCCGTGATCGTAAAGGCGTTCGATTTTGGCACCGGAGGTCCGGGTTCGCAGCCCGGGCTATGCTCTCAGATTTATGAATAGTGTTTGTATTAAAATGATTTCGGCAACTTTAATTAATTCTTAGAGTGTAGTAGATGCAACCTACCTGAGGTGGTTCCCGCAGGGTGAATACCCTGATGAGCCGAAAGGGCCTAAAACGGGCATTTTATTTTATTTTTATTTTATAATTGAATCCATAAAGTTCAGGTCTTGTTTCCGGAGTAATAATGAATTACGAAACACGAGTAATATTTAAGTTCATATGAACGTTTCCTGTTTTCTCTAAGACTGACACTTCTGACATTCATATTCATGCTGGAACCGAACATAGTACTTAATTAATCATTTAAACGACACAAAAAGTAAATAAACTTTTTAAAAGTAATAAGATAAACAATGAGAAATATATCTCAAATTTTTCATTTTTCGGGGCAATATTTAAGAGGCTTGACAACTAATATTAAAAAAAAAATGATCAAGTAAAACATTGGAGTGGGCCACCAGAATCAGGAGCACCAATTCCTTGAAGATAAGAGTCGACGAAACGATAAGAACGACTAAGAAATAACTTTATATTTAAGGCAATAAACCAGCATTTAAAATAGTCATTATAAAATCAGATAAAAACATTAATAAAGGAAAAAGAGAGAATATCCTGTTACATACATTTAATATGTAATAAGAGGCATTGCAGCGTAAACATGTACAACATGGAATAATAAAACACAACATGAATAGCAGAACATGAATAAAAACTCAACCACAGTTATGAATTATAAATATCCTCATACATGAAATAAATAACATATCTGAAATTAATAACATTATCAATGAATATAAGGCTATGGGGAAAATTCTAAATGAATAGCATCATATACATAAAGAATATACGCGGTGGAATAAAAAATGAGGGATATTGAGATTTTTCTCTGTGATGGTTTTCAAGATGAAAAATAAAAGGAATTTTTCATGCTCTGTAGTGTATTAATACTTCAATAAATATTTATAGGGTTGATTCCCTTCTTACCGGATCCAACGATACATTTTTTATAATTTTTCTATGTTTTATGGTTGGCTGAACTGATGTAATGTCAAGCGTCAAATTAAAGGAAATATTTTATATACTTTAAAGAAAAAATCTAAATACATCATAAGTCAGAGGGAAGAAAAACGATACTTAAATATATTTTTTTTATAAAATATTTTAGACCCTAATGTCATAGCTGTGTTAAAAGGAGGCACATATACTTTGAAAATGACAGTCGAAAAATTATTTGTCTCGCGGGTTAGTATAAAATGTAAGTATATATTATTTTAGAATTTGGTCTTCGAACTCGTTTCGCTTGTCCATATTCGACGGGGTCATCGATCCAGATACTAACCTCACTTGATTATGCTTAGCATTAGTTATCTAACATAAAACAAGATATGCAAGACGTATTGAAATTAAATAAGTATACTTGTTTATTACATAAAGGAATACAATTGTTCCATATCTTCTTGTTCCATATCCATAAACATTTTCTTATTAATGTTAAACTGCCATTAATAAACAATAATTATTCATTACTTTTTTAATGAAAGAAGTAATGAAGTTTTTTTTTTAAAAAAAAATATTTATTTATTATATTTTTTAATTTAATTTTTTGTTTATCTTTTTATCATTATTATTTTTGTTATTATTTTATTTTATTTTATTATTCTTTTTTTTTTGTTCAATTTGTTTATTTTTTTTTTCTAACTTAATAACACGGCCATATCCGCACACGAGTTTAACTCATGCGGAGATGCACTAAAGGATTTTTGTATTAATCATGTTTTTGTAAAAATGTTTAGTGGAATAAAGGAATTTTTATTTTATTATTTATTTTATATCTAACGGACATATCATATCAATTGTTCCATATCTAAAGAACATATCATATCATACAAAAACATTTCAAACGAATAGTTTACCTGAATTCCCGGTTTCAGACATTTAGTACAAACAATACTTTTAAACAATTAACATTCTATTAAAAAAAATTAAAAATAATACTTTAATAACAATATGAATTTACTCGGACAATAAAAATAATTGAGAAAATTACAAATTATAAAAAACGTAATGTTTAAATTATTACATGGATTAAAAACCCCGACAGCAGGAGAAATAAAATCATAAAAACACAAAATAAATTATATAAAATATAATGGGTATATACAGTACATTCAAACATAAAAATGTAATAAAATTATTAAAACTAACAAACAATTAAAGACATTAAACTATTAAGAATAGTTAAGAGTCATAAAATTAGTAATAAAATAAATTAAATTATAAAAGTTAATGTGGGAATAGAATAGAAAATTAAATAATGTAGTGCAATGAATGTTAAACGTATTAATGTTAAGATAAGGATATGCATTTTTATAACTAATAAAAAAATAGTTTTGTGCAAATCAAAAAATAAATTAAAAAGAATGTAAAGGAAGGTTATATATATATATATATATATATATATATATATATATATATATATATATATATATATATATATACATATAATATATATATATAATATATATATATATATATATATATATATATATATATATATATATATATATATATATAATATATATATATATAAGCACTAGAATACTTAGTTGTAATTTGTTCATTAATTCAGAAGTAATTTAATTATCAATATAACTGGTGATCACCAAGATATAGCAAAGTTTAAGAAAAATTGTAACACCATTATTGTATTGTATATTCATGATCATGATAAGTAATATTTCTATTAAATTTTCGGGCTTGCAAAAATTTAACAGCCGGCGAACGTAAAGTAAATGTTTTATCCCTTAACAATAAACTCGTTTTTTGCTGACATTTTTGAGATTGTAAAGTACAGAGTTTACAGCCGCACTAAAAAAAGTAGATTATGTTGTAAAATGAGATCTTACTGAGCTCAAGTAACCAAGTTTGGTTGCACTGTCACTGCACTTTAAAGATTAAAGTTTTTATTTTTTGTACTTTGAAAATCTTGAAAGCAGTTTTATTTTATCGTGAATAAAATGGGCAAAACTGTGCTGAAACTGTAGCACCTTTATTTTGGTGTTTTTTTTTTGTTTCAATATGTTTAAAAATCTCCGACTTATACAACTTGAAGCACTTTTCAAACATGGCATTTTTTCATAATTTGAACCATGGTCTGTTTTCAAAACGGCCCTATAGATTGCGACAGATCTTGGTTTCAGTTAGTTTTGGTGCACAGAACGATAATATGAAGGTCTTTTCCATGATTTTTTAAAAAATTTCGTTGCTGGGAAGTATCTATCATGCTTCCCATGATAGATACTTCCCAATCTATATATAGTATAAGAATTATCTAGAATGAAGAGCTCTAAGAAATATCCAGCATAAGAAGTCAGCATAAGTTCTACAAAATATAGACATTTTATACATAGCATTTGGCAAGAATTGTTATTTTAACATATTTATTTTGTTACTGATACTTAAAAGTTCAATTTTACGCTAAGAAGTTACTGAAATTTTTGTATATACCTACAAAATGATGACATTTCACATTTTATTTAATTTAGAAGATAATAAAATAGTTGGAATTCATTGTTTCAAAAAAAACCATAAGTCAAGTATAAGTTGCAACTTTCATAAATCACTGAAATGGTGAAATAAGTCGTGGAATTTATAGTTAACACTCCTAATTAGTGAGTATACTATCAAACACACACACACACAAAAATATATATATATATTATATATATATATATATATTATATTTGCTATTTTTATTATTATTATTACGTTCATGTTTAACAATAAAATAACTAATATTGAATTATGTCATAGGTGAAATAAAAGTGTTGAAAAAAAAGGTTCAATAAAATAGAAACATATAAAACATTAGCCAAGCAGAACTATCGCGCCGCTACGTTAGTGAGTTCAATTTATTTTGTAATATATTACACCAGAAATATCCCATCCTTTTCATAACAGAGAAAGGAACAAAAAAAAAACATATTTCTTCCAACAAACTATAAGTTGCACGAAATCGTACGATTTTTATATATATATGAATCGTTTTTATATAAAGTAATAACGACTCACGTTTGTCGATTACTTATGTTCGATAACAAATATTTATAATGTATAAAAATTAAAAAGAATGCAATGAGTAAGAAAAGTAAGTGTAATGAAAATGTAAAAAGATTAATCTTACACACGAAACAAATAATAAGAAATATTAAAAAAAAAAACAAGTTTTTTTTCACAAGTCAATATATTTTGCAGCTCGTAATTTCATATATTAACTAATGAAAATATTTGATGCGACTTAAATTTAATCTGTGTTAATTTATTATTAAATAATACATTTTAAATTTGTATAGTGTAATTTATAATAGATTAATTAATGTAAGTAGAACTTATTCTATATGCATTTTATTTAAAAAAATATATATTTAAGCTCTGAATCGAATAATGCATGTCTTGAGTGGATAAGAAGACTCTAAGAAACCAAAAATAAAAAAAGCTGGGAAAAAACTGGATTTAAAAATGCATAATCATGTGTTTATTTAAAATATTATTTACAAACTTGATTAGCTAAAAAAACCATCAACTTCCTTAACATTATTATTTATTTATATTCCAAAAAATGTATGATTTTATTTAAACTTTTGATTGTCAATAAAATATACCTGACGAAAACAAGGAAATATGGAACATAATTTTGCAGGCGCGGCTTTTAACAAGTTTCATTACTTTTTTTGACCTTCTGACCTTTTTATAAAATTAAAGTAAAATAAAAAATGTAATATTCACTAAACTGTATTTTTCGCCAAGAAGCAAGTGACCCCAGTTGTAAGGAAATATGTACTACTATAATTATATTAATTATTATAATTAATTAAAAGTAACTTAAATAATTATTTTTTGTATTTCAATTTCGATTGAAAGAATACTTTTGTGTAATGATTATAGCAATTGATAACATAATCACATAATATTGATAATCATGGTTCAATATATATAGACATTTCTACATACATTGATCTCATAGTTCACTGAAGATACATAGATCACATTATATACGCAATTATACATAGATCACATGTAAGATCACATGATCCTCATATAAGCAATTGATACATGATAACATATAAGATTGATACATTAATTCATATAAGCAATGATACATAGATCACATATAAGCATTAGGATACCATAGATTCATAATAATTCCATTGATACATAGATTACATATAATCCATTGATAACATAGATTCTCATATAAGCAATTGAATCCATAGATTCACATATAAGCAATGCCATACATAGATCTCATATAAGCATGATACATAATCTCATAAAGCAATTGATTACATAGATCACATATAAGCATAAGAATCTCATATAGAGCAATTTATACATAGATCTCATATAACAATTGATACATGATGAATTACAACATTATCAACATTACTTAGGGCTGGCAAAAGGGCTCAACAACGTAGAATACTTGCCTGGTAGTTACACTACCACTCCCCCCATATTACTACTACTACTACTACTATGGACGCATAACTTTTTTTAGGACAGTTTGTTACTTCATTAATACTTATCATTTAGTTAAATTTTTCAAACAAGTCTACAGAACCAAGTCCTCCGAAAGTGAGAGTAGGAGAATATTATTCAGGACCTGCGCAGTACTACGCTCCACAAATTAACTATAAGAACCCTGCGGAAGTATAATCCTATGTAAACCCGCAACCAGGAGCAAAAGTTAATTCGTATTCGTAGAAAAAAATGTCATTAGACGCGTTAATTATCATTATTTCAATCATTTATCAAACAATAGCAATACTTGATTATAGAAACAGGTTTATCTAAAACTTTCCATCTCAAAAGATTTTGTACTTGTAAAAATAATATAAGGTACAACCTTACTACAAGTTGCCATTACGAACCACACATACTCCTTACGCGCATTAAAATCCTCATAAATTTAACATACGAATTATTTCCAGCGTTTAGTTCTGCCTTTAAACAGGTTTTTTTCTTCTATAACCAATGACTTATATAATAAGAGGAATAAATAAATAAGAAAATGCGAAAGATAAAACTCTTGGATTAAATAAAAATATCCCAGAGAAAATTTAAATTGAACTTCGTTAACTAATAACTTCTAACTATAATAAAGCAAAACATATTATAGACTTATTTTGTTTAAACTATAAATAAAATTATAATAAATAGAAATCCTAGAAAAAGTTCAAAATAATAAATTAAAAATGTTTTTTTTTATCATACCTATCTTGTTTTCTACCATGCATAGGCAAGAACTCATATACATTTTAATATGTAAATCAAGTTCCGACATAAGTCTGAGACTTGATTTAGAAACTAAGGTCAAGATCAAGTTAAGTTTGGTGCTTTAGGGGTAACAAGTTACTTATTGTATTAAGTCAGTAAGTAATTTAAAGAATATTGGAGTACAGAATGTGTAATAAAACTTGAGAACAGTCAATTTGATTACATCACGTAGTCATCAAATCAAACTATTAATGTCATGACCACTAAACCTTATTACAATTTTATAACAACCAACAGATAAAAAGTGTTTGTTATTTAAAATACTTGAACGCAATTTATGTATTTTTCTTTTTTAAACACGAAACATAATTCCTTATAGAATAATCACATTAAGGAAATATGTAATAAAAATTCCAGGACAAACGCTGTCGTTTGTTTAATTTTTTAACTCTTTCGTTATTTCTAGGAAACAATTGCTAGAAATACACACACTAACATATATACAAAATAGGGTAACAAGTATGTATATATATATATATATATATTATTATATTTATTAATATATATGTATATATATATATATATAAATATACATATATATATATATATATATATATATATATTATATATAATAAATATATATATATATATATATATTATATATATACTAATATATATATATATATATCATATATATATATATATATATATATATATATATATATATATATATAATAAGAAGAGAAACTTACAGTTGGTGAATAAATAGAAGATATAACTTCTATCTCTTCACCAACTGTAAGTTCTCTTCTTATTATCAGTTTAATAATAAGGTATTTTTCTATTTTCAATAATTTTATATATATATTATATACATATATATATATATAATATATATATAAATATATATATATAAATAATATATATATATATTTTATATACTATAACATAAATATATTATATATATAATAAAACTTACTAAGTTATTGGTATTATTATTTATTATTATAATAATATTATTAATTAATAATAATCAAAGTGACCTTCCCTTAGAAGTCACTCGGGACCTTCCCTGCCTATATCTGACTATTGAAGACATACGTCGAAAAATTTTCAACCCCATCAAACCCACCTCAAATTGTTTTCTCCCTCCCTTGTAAGTTATTATTATAAAATTGTGCTATATTATACTTCTAGTATCTTCCTTTTTCATTATATATATATTTATATATATATATATATATATATATATATATATATATATATACTATATATATATCTGTGCGTGTCATAGCTTATCTTAAAGACTGCACAAAAATTAGATAGATATTAAATATATAGCCATAATATAAATACTCACTTAATCTGATTTAAAGTAGAATCATAGTTTTATTTGTCAGTAAAAACTGAGAGCGTAACCTGGGATGCGAACCCTAAGCACCCATGGGGTTCAAGGTCAAATTGGAGGCTGCTGTGCGTGTCATTACCAATTTTTAAAAAAATTAAATTCACTAGAAAAATTTGACGAAATTATGGAGAAAGTATGTTTACTATGTATGTTTTTGTAGGTATTATAAACATGTATGCTATGTTTGCTTAGTTGGTATAATAAGTATGTATGCTTAGTTAGGTTAGCGAGTATAGAGACATACTGTACTTAAATTATAAAGTTCTTTATTGTGTTTTTAGTCGATAAAGAAAGTCTTAAAAACACGTGACATAAATGAAAAATAAATATAATTGATGTTTAGTCTAAAGACAGGACATATTGTTCTCTAAAGTCCTAAAAATAAATCTTGCATTAAGTCCAACTTTTCATTGTTCTAGAGTCTGAATAAAATCAAGTCCCCGGGACTTTGTCACACCCACACTCCGTCAAGTTCTAGGTTAACACTTTGTTTATAAATTTATGGCTGACATACTTTACGGCCCAACACAACTCACAATCATGAAATTTAATCAAATACAATTTTAGATTTATAACGTCCTAAATGTTTCACTAAGTTCACACGAAGAACTGTTAATTTGAAAAAGCATTTATAACCTTGTATATTAGATAGAAGTCTACACAGCTTCGTATATTTTTATTCCAAATATTATTGATTTTCAATACATTATATCTTCTTTTTTTTAATACAATATTTAAAAGATGTCTAATAAACTTTTTTACATGCATGCAATTAAACATTTATTGTTAAAAACCATAGTCACGTAGATTTTATTCTAAAATAATTGAATAGTCATTTATTCGGCAGTAAATTTATTCCTAAGACGAAAGCCGAGAGAACTAAAGGATTTAACTACAGAAGCGAAACCTAGGAATTGATGTATTTATTTCCTGAGCCAAACTCGAGGGAGTTAAGACAAATCATTCCGGAGGCGAAGCCGAGGTAGGTAATTATTACGATTAGCATTTCTGTTATACAAGATTTTATCTTCATACGTAAACGTAACTTACCTATTACTATTGTTTTGTATTCTACATTTTGGTCAGAGCCCCTAATACATTGTGTTTTTAAGTTTCCAAACAAATTCTTTTGGCTTGGAACGGATTCAGAGACATTAAAAAAAGTTGGTAGGGTCATCTTGAGTATATAGGGAGTACCGCATCCCATAAAAGACTTCTACAAACATCTTTTGGCCGAAAACGGATTATGGGGCAATAAGACATTTTTGGGCCTTCTTATAAATTTTGGAATTGACACCCTAAATGTTAAAAAATAGTCACTCCTTCTTATTAATTTTTGAGATAAAGCTTTAAAAAAATTGACAAATCCCTCTTTTTATAAGATTTGGGGAAACTAACCCCAATGATAGAAACCACTATTAATTCCTACAAAAAAAAACACTAAAAAAGTTACCTTCTACTCCCAAGGGAATGAAAAGTAACTGTTTTTCTCTTGAGAGAGTAATTATAAACATACATACATACATACATATATAATATATATATATATTATATATAATATATATATATATATATATATATATATATATATATATATATATATATATATATAATATATTATATATATATATTATAATATATTATATATTATATATATTATATATATATATTATATAATATATATATATATATATATATATAATATATTTATAATATATTATATATTATATATATTATATATATATATATATATATATATATATATATATATATATATATATATTTATATATATAAAATATATATATATATTTATATATATACACATAAATACATATTAAGTCACTTACATACACTCTGGAACTAAAGAAATAAGGAGTCAATTGAACTTATAAAAATTTACATGTGAGCTTTAAAAATTATTTATTACAAACTCAAAACCATTGAAATTTATAGCAGAGCAATAAATTAACACGACTTGGTTGGAAACAACCAATAATAATTGTTTGTTTAAATACTTGGATTCAATTTATGTGTTTGTGAGTTCCCTATAATCAAACCTTAAATGTTTCATTTTTTTGTCTTATTTTTTGAGTTTGGCAACTAAAAACAAAATAATTAATTTTTAGTTGCCGGTTTAAATGTCTACAAGCCTACTTCACAGAACATCATAAACAATAAGAATTATCGAATCAAACAAAGCAGCTAACAGGTAACTTGAAAACAAAAAGTTATAAAAATATTATTTTAATTCTTGTCTTTATTTTTAACTTTTATGTTATTTTTACCTAAAATTATGCCACGTTTATTTGATAAATCAAAAATTAAAAACAAGGCTCTAGAAACAGTTTTAACTTAATTGTAATTTATTTACACTTAAGTCAATAATAAATTTGGTGGGAATATCAAAATATAAGAAACTACTAAAAAGAATTATAATAAAATTTAAATGTTAAATAAAAATAAAAAACAATTTAAAAAATAAAATAAAGGATACAAAAAAAATTACCAGAATTTGAAGAAATTATTACTTATTTTTTAATTATTTTATTCCTTCGTTAATCAACCATGCTTATGTCCACTTACCTATAACAAAACCAAAATAAACAATAATTAATAAGCTATAACTTGATATTAAAACTAAACTTAAGCTACAATAAACTATAAGCTATATTAAATATAGCTTATAGTTTAAAACATATTTCACTTTTAAAAAGAGATATTTCGAAATTTGGTTGGTATTACAAGTCATTTTTATTTATTTAAAAACGAAAAAGATTGCCAGAATTTAAAAATATCTAAAGTATGGCTAGATCTAGAAGACGTAAAATCGGTTCTACATATTTGTAGTCTGGTTCGGTCAGCCAAATTATAATTTAAGTTCTATAATAATAATTTAAGTTTCTTGTAGAAATTGTGAGAATCTTGTAATAATATTCTAGATCACTACATCACTGGAAACGATTTTAAAGGATTATATAAAATAATGATGCCTATTTAGAGATTTGCGACCTATCAGGGATAGACCCTGCGGAAACGGCCTTAAGTGGTAGAGGCGTTACGCTCGAAGTAAGTAAAGTAAGCAATAAAGTTAGTGATAATTTATTTAAAAAATAATCTTATATAAACTGTGAGTGTAATCAGGGATACGAACCCCGGATCTCCGTGGTGTCGAAGGTTAGTACAAAGACTAACGCTCTAACGACCTCAATCACGGAGGCGGCTGATTTTTTTTAAGGATTAAAAACTATCAAAAAGATTTAGGTTAGAAAGCTTTTTCTTTTCTTCTAATTAAGATCATAATTAGAATCCAATGTTCAGTCTTGACTGAACACGCTCAGTGACGCTGGTAAAACACTTGAAAGTGTTTTACCCGCGTGACATTTAGTATAAAATATAGTTATATTCAAAGTAACAGGTTTAAAGTCGAAACGCAAACAACACACGATAAGAAACTTGTCAACTTTGTCCATTACTTCACATCTACTCAAAAATTAGTTTAGGAAATTTTTAACAACGTTTAATTAATACAAGGTTTTGTCAGAGTGATAAGAAAGAATCTAGTGTACTCAAGTAACCCACTTGATAATTCAACCCCAACCAACAACACCCAACGGATAATTCAACAACGAAATTTAAAACTGAATTTTTTCAAACACAATACTTTTCTTGTATATACGGCTTAAATGAAGAAAATTAAATAGAATAGATTTTAGATTAACCTCCGGTAGTCTTTGACGTCAAAAAATCTTCTTCTGCAATAAATAACACTTGCAACATATTATGTTGCAATTTTCTATATATTTGGACTAAGTTCGTACTTATTTTAATAACACAGCGCAGTTATAACCTTAATAAACCATAATATAAAACATTTTAACACTAATAAAACTTCAAATTGACTAAAATTAATAACCTATAATACTATGAATATTTTTAAACCTATAAGCTATAACATCATTATTAACAGTCAAGATTGAAGGAATGTGAGTGAAATGCATGAGAACACGGTATAAGATCGTGCTGAGCCCACTCTGCCGGAACTAATCATAAACTATGACCGTCTTGTAAAATTTATAACTGATCACGCTAATCAAACATATAATTTAACATTTCTTCCATTAAAATATAGTTATTATATTTTATCTATTAATATACATTGTATTTTGTGTGCGAATAAAATTATGAAAAAGAGCTAAATATATAAATAATCAAAATTGTCGGGGCGGAATATATGTAACAATTAAACAATACATATAACAGACTCGTAAGCGTCGTTCTCTCTTTAAAAAAAACGTCAGGAGGATGAAAAGAAAACGGCAATCTGGTGTTTCGAAGATTTAAATCAAGGAGTAATATATATATATATATATATATATATATATATATATATATATATATACATATACACGAAAGTATAATTACAAGGACTTGTATATTTATACGAAAGTATAAATTTAACCACTTGTATATTGAAACGAAAGTAAATTTAACCACTTGTATATTTATACGAAAGTAAATTGAACCACTTGTATATTTAACGAAAGATATTGAACGACTTGTATATTTATACGAAGAAACTTGTATTTACGAAAGTATAAATTTAACCACTTGTATATTTATACGAAATATAAATTTACCACTTGTATATTTATACGAAAGTATAAATTTAACCACTTGTATATTTATACGAAAGTATAAATTTAACCACTTGTATATTTATACGAAAGTATAAATTTAACCACTTGTATATTTATACGAAAGTATAAATTTAACGACTTGTATATTATACGAAAGTAATAAATTTAACGACTTGTATATTTATACGAAAGTATAAATTTAACGACTTGTATATTTATACGAAAGTATAAATTTACGACTTGTATATTTATACGAAAGTATAAATTTAACCACTTGTATATTTATACGAAAGTATAAATTTAACCACTTGTATATTTATACGAAAGTATAAATTTAACGACTTGTATATTTATACGAAAGTATAAATTTAACGACTTGTATATTTATACGAAAGTATAAATTTAACGACTTGTATATTTATACGAAATTATAAATTTAACGACTTGTATATTTATACGAAATTATAAATTTAACGACTTGTATATTTATACTTACTTTATACGAAAGTATAATTTAACGACTTGTATACGACGACTTGTATATATTATAAATTAACGACGAAATTATAAATTTAACGACTTGTATATTATACGATTTAACGACTTGTATTTATACGAAAGTATATTTACGAATATTATACGAAAGAACGACTTGTATACGACGACACGATTTAACGACTTGTATATTTATACAAAAGTATAAATTTAACGATTTTCGATGTGATGAGGAAAAGTTCAGACCTGATTTTTTTTATAATCAATGTAATAACCTATTTTCATTTGAATATAATTAGTAACATAAATAACGCATAAGTTGAATTCAAGTTCACATAACAATAAAAGAATAAGGGTTAAAAACTAATAATAAAGGGGTAGATAAGTTCATAGATTCAAGTTAGAAGGGATTAAATAGCTCGCAGTAGACCAGGGGCACAATGTATAGTATAACTCCCTATGCTAGTTATCTCCCTCTGAACCTTGTTTATATGATAATGATTTGTTTTTGTTAACACTTCTTCTTTTTGTTATTATTTCCCTAGTCTGTTTCTATTATTGTCATTGTATAGGGATATTGTATGGACGGGTAGAAGAATCTTTGAAAGGGTTTAATCTGTTATGGATGAGATTAAAGCGAGGGAGGTATTGGATCTGATAAAAAGAATGGAACCAAACTTAAACAATAAGTTTTTATGTGCAAGCTACTTCTATTACAGAGTATATCTGTGAAATTACTATCTTGCGTTAGAAAATATCCACCTTGGTAGACGAGGTGGTTAAAGCGTCAGTATTTATATTGACACCACGGAGATCCGGGGTTCGCATCTCTCTTATATCCCTCTTATCTTATAGAAGCTCTTAGTTTATATAGGATTTGTAAAGAACTTTAGAACAAACTTAGCGGTTGCCAATACCACCCATAATTGTTTTCGTAGGGGTTATCATTGACGAGCCGCAGAGCTCTAAAGGGCAGTATTTATATATCATTAGAAAATGTTCATGTACTCTGGCTGGAAGTAGTAGGATGCAAGAGCTAACAGAAATCGATTTGGCTCATTCAAGTTCAAACATCTGCGACTCCTTACATTTTTAGACAATGTAAAAGATTTTAAGAAACAAGAAGGTCCTAAATTTTGCAAAACCCAGTTTCATTTAGGGTTAAGGACATCTTACAAGTACCTGACATCACACCGGCTTGATGCCCCTTTCAAATGACAACTCTTGAAAAATATTTCTATCCCTGGCATAAAAATTCTATAGGCCCTGATTGGGATCGAACCCGGACTGTCCAGGTGCAGACGTATATAGTACCTATCACACTGCCGGGATCTCCTAATGCAAAGCAATATCATTGTCATAATCTGGTAGGTTTATAAGGCTAATAGATTAGGTATTAGGCTATATTGGGCCTAACACAACACGTAACGACTCCACCACATAACAAATTTATAATTAACAGGAGATAAAACATAAATTGACTGCGAGTAATTGTTGGTGAAGATAGCAATATAATTTCACTTATTAGTATAAAATAAAATAAAAATAGTATATAATGTTTAAAAGTCTATTTATCAATTTAATAATACATTTACGTTTTAAGAATATGATTTTTTTTTTTAATAAGTTCTTTATTGGCAAAAGTAACAATATTTATTTTGTGTAAACCGAAGCCAGATTTTATTTATTGATTCAGGGTAATTTTTGCCTCTTTATTTTTATTTTATTTATTTGTTATTTTTGTGGTATAAATGTTCATTATTTTTTTTGTGGGGGTGTGAGGGGGTTTGTTTGGGTTAAGGATAATTTAATATTTTTTGGTTTGGGTATTTTATTTTTTATATTATTATTAATTTTTTTTAATATTGTCAAAAGATATTTTTGATGGTGTTTTGAATAGGTTTATATTGGCAAAGAATATGATTTAACTATCTAATAATTAACCACTCAATGAATTTTAGTCAATTCAAGTAACAACATGAATTTATATTTAATATAAATAATACATATTCTATATTGTTCTAAGATAAACAAATCAACCGTCAAAAGTCAAAGAAAACTTACAATGTTTTTAAATCCAAGTTTCCTTGCTTTAAAAAAAATCAAGGATTCCAGTAATAAATTTGAGAATAAATTCAATTGGTTGATCGCAGCTTCATAAATCATTTAATTAAAAATAATTATTTAAATCATTAACTATTTTTCTTAAGGAATTTTTATTTTTTACTCTCTCTAAGTTAAACTCGCTCGTATTCTAGTTGATCTGTTATTTATTCTTTTTATCTTATTTTCAATCAAGAGTTAGATCAGGGTAAGATGTACGAGATGTAACTCAACACTGTTATTATCCGTTTAGATATCCAACAGCTTCTTATTCTTCTCAGTATTTCTTTTTCGTCTGCTTATTAGTAGCAACCAAACAAAAAAAAGTATTAGGTTTAATACTAACTTATGGTCTCAAAAATAATAAGTACAGTCTTCCAAACAAAAAAAGATGAAAAAAAAAAGTGAAAAAAAGTTATAGAAAAAAACTATAACCAAATACTAAAATAATACCTTTGCTTTTCAACATTTTTAACTTTCGCGAAAAAAAGGTTTAAAATAAAAGTGAAACGTATAATCACGCAATAGAAATAAAATGTATAACAGAAGGCATAACAGGCACTTTATAATGTTAGATAATTTTTATGGCTTCCAAAAACCATTTATTTTGGACATCCCATTTATTGAATTTTTGAAAAAAAGGAACATCTGGCGAGGCTGTGGTTTAGTTTTGGAAAGTTTTATGAAACTATGTTACAAATGTTTTATCGCTGTTGTCTTTTTTTTGTTGAGTTTAGCGTTTTATTTTTGCGGCTTTACAGTAAATTGATGTGTTTTTATAATTTGTATTAATTAATTATGTATACATAATTTTTAAGTATAATAATTATTAGTATAATAAGAAAAATAAAATAATTATTTGTTAATAATATTCATAATTATCCATAAAATAGGGAGCAAAATATTATAAAGCAGCCTCTCTTTAAGACTGTACAAAATAATCATATTCCTTTAATAAGTTGAAAAACCCCATAAAAACTTAATAAAATCCATCATAACTTTTAAAAGCAATTTAGCAATACTTGCTTAATCTTACTTTAATGTAGAATCATAGCTTTATTAGTAAGTAAAAATTTAGAGCTTACCTAGGATACGAACCCAAGGCCTCCGTGGCGTCTAAGGTCAGTAAATATGCGAGGAAGCTACACACTCATATATATATATATATATATATATATATATATATATATATATATATTATATATATATATATATATATATATATATATATTATATTATATTATATATATATGATGATAAATGAAAAACAGTTTTAGAAAGCCAACGTTTCGAAAACTCTTCATCAGTTGTGTTTGTATATATATTAATATATATTCTTGCTCAGTAAGTCCAACCTTTTTTAAAAAATAACCCTTCCTTCTCTCGGGGGCTTTATGTCCATATACCTATTAGCATATTTTTATCTTTGATGATAATTCGCTAAAATATAATATTCATTGAATTGACTATTCAATCCAAGCATAAAACTATAATACTTTCTTTTCACAAGTTATTCGTACACAAACATGACCAAATTTACCGTAAACTTGTACTTTATCCATAGAAATCAAGTATTAAAATACATCCGTTTCAAAGACCTATTGTTACTAAGTATGACAGTAAAGTACAAAGGCAAAGTAAGTATCTCATAACCATCTGGTTCTATTTAAACCCAGTTTCACATGTAAAGTCACGGTCACGGACTTCTTTTTAAAGTCCCAAGGGACAATAAAAATGAAAAGAAATTTGTAAAGAATAAAAGGCCCCAACAAATAACCATAAATGGGTTTAAACAATGTTTTGAATACAGTATTTTCGCCCTTTTGTAACCGCTTAGCTTGGTTTAAATAAACTGATAAGTCACAACCTTTTTTAGTTAGCTTTAACTAGAAATAAAAAATATACTTTTAAAAATTCTTTAATAACTTAAATACCTATGAAATGAACAACGAATCGAAAGTTTAGAAATAAATTACATAAATTAGCCTAAAAAGTATTGTTAATATACAGAAGGGCGAGAGGGAACACGTGATCAAATATTATTAGGTAGTGTGAACTCTTGCTGACGTCATCAGCACACCATATATTGCCAAAGATGGTGAGAGACAGTGGCGGACAGAGCCAAAAAGCCCGAGGAGGGTCCGCTCTAAAGGCCTAAACCAACACCTAAAGGGGCCCCTATATGAGAAGGCCCTTATATTCTTTCACAAGTAGAGGGGTATATCAGTAAAAAGAGTAGTATAAATTATTATAGCAAGCTGCAAGCTTCGTTCGTTTAATATTTAATAAAATTATATTGATATTGACATTGATATTGATATTGATATTGATATTGATATTATTTGATATTGAGAAAACAAGGAATCAATTTTTTATTTTACTCCCAACATACGCTCTTTTCGGAATGGAATTTTTATTTTCTAACATTAATAACCATAAACAAGTAGATTTTCTTTTTAATCTGGTCAGCACAATGCTTTTAGAAAGAGACAAATTTTTAATTTAAGTTCATTATTACCTTATTTTGCACAGCTTATTATAATTATTTTACTTTCCACAAGTTCCTTTTCTTTTTCCTTCTTTTCACTTTTTCCAATTCCAAAAATATTAATTTTTAGTTTTATCATTTTCTTATTTGAATTTGTATTCGACGCCTTTTTGTAAAAAACATGTATGTGTTTTAAGACAAATAAATATATTATATTTAATAAAATTAAATCAAATATACAATTAAATATCAAATATTTTTAAGTGTTTAAAAAGCTTTAATCTCTAAGGCTCTTTAGAACTGCATTAAGGCCCTGATCTGCATTAAGGCCCTGATCAAGTATTTTAAGGGCCCTTTAAAATTCACACGTTATTATAGGGTGTGAAGAAGCCCTTAAAGGTTTAGGTATATGAAAAGAGGCCATAAAGATCCAAGAGTTGGAGAATAGTTTAAATTACTTAAAAACATTCATCTCTAGAGCTCTGTTGTACTGCACTAAGGCTCTGAGAAAAAATAAAAAAGAATATATAAGGGACCTTTTGGCCCTACTCTCCATATGAAGCCCTTAAAGGTCCATGTCTAATAAATAGGAGCTTTCAGAAAAATAAATTTAGGTAGAGAATATATTTTTAATACTTAAAATACATTTTGTTTCTAGAAGCTCATTAGGCCTTAGCTTAGAATATTGGGGCCCCTTAGACTCTTATAATAAATATAGCACATAATAAAATAAATAAATAAATGCCCGTTTTAGGGCCTATTCACCCTGCGGGAACCACCTCAGGTGGGTAGCATCTACTACACTCTAAGAATTAATTAAAGTTGGCGAAATCTTTTTAATACAAATACTATTCATAAAATCTTAGAGCATAACCCGGGCTGCGAACCCCGGACCTCCGGTGCCGAATTCTAACGTATAATTTATATAATAAATATAAATATATTATAAGTAAATGAATATTTAACTTGTTAATCAATTTTTGTTAAAGTTTCATTCTTTTTAATAAGTTTATTGATGTCTTAAGGCCCAAGGAGGGCTTAATTAAGGCCCTCGCCATCAATGGCCTTCATTACTGTTCATAAGAATGACTGTTAATTTTTAGGGACCGTAGGTAAAAATGTTCGTTCATTTGTAGGGACTTTTCGTAAGTATAATCGTTCATATGTAGGCACTGTTTGTAATAATGATCGCTCAAATGAAATCAAACGAACAATATAGATTTAGTTTAATAAACATTGATTTCTTATTTTATACACTTCAGACCCTTAGATCTGAAGTATAATTACTAACGAATGATTATTTTTTGCAATACTTTCTCATAGTGCGACATGGATGCAGATTTTATAAGCTTCTGAGGTCTCGTAACAACACATAATGAGGTTTGTCGACTGTAACAAATCATACCTTTATAAAGCTATAAAAGCACCACAAAAAGTGACATTAATATATTAGACTAAATAAATATCAAATTTAACAAATAAACCAATAACAATTTATTAAACTTTTATTTGAAGTTTTAAAAACTGGACCAACTAAGAGATGTGATCTGTTGAGAAATTATCTAGAAAACAGGTTGGGTCTGTGACGCAAGGATCCGATCTACAAGGTGAAATCAGGTGTAAAGTATCTTACGTCATCCCTAGACATCTTTTTAGAAAAGGATCTTGATTCAAAATGTAAAAAAAAAAGTTTAAACTTTTATTATAGATGATTAAACAATTAAAAAATTAAATATTAAATGCAGCGTGATGGTCTTTAAAATTAAAGTTTATTGACTTAAACTTACAGGTTTAACATTTTTTTATTTATTTCTTCTTTAAGTTAACTTAAAACTTTTCATATTTACACTATTTTATTACTTTCAACATTATTTTTTTAATATTAACACTATCGCAATATATTTTTACTGTTCTCTTCACTTCTAATTTTTTTTCTTATTTTTATTTCTAAAATAACAATATATTTTTTATTCTATAATTTCTTCTTATTATAGCTATTATACTAATTAAAAGTTTCACTTATTACTTGCTTCACTTAATAACTTCAATTTATTTATAGTTAGTACTTATCTTTTCACTTATATTTCTATTACACTATTACTTCGTTTCTTTACTTATTTAAACTCTAAAGTAATTTTTATATAATAACGCTACATAATATTATAAATTACTTATTTTAACAAATTCATATATTCTCCACTCAATTATACTGTTACTTTTATATTATTTTTAACTAGTTACTATTACTAATACTTAGTAGTTACTATTACTAATACTTACTAGTTACTATTACTAATACTTAGTAGTCACTATTACTAATTACTTACTAGTTACTATTACTAATTAATTACTAGTTAGTATTACTAATACTTACTAGTTCTATTACTAATTACTTACTAGTTACTACTATTACTAATACTTACTATAGTTTACTTACTTACTAGTTACTATTACTAATTACTTACTAGTTAGTATTACTAATACTTACTAGTTACTATTACTAATACTTAGTAGTTACTATTACTAATTAGTTACTAGTTACTTCTTACTAACACTATATATAAAAACATTTACAGTTAAAAGTAAACATTTTACTTTTCAAAAGTTATCCAATAAATACTGTAGATATACTACTAGCCTTATATAAATATAAGGCAGGTAAGATATACTTTCTTTATTATATAAAGAAATATAATATAAATTATTATATTATGTTAAATATAAATATAACATAAATGAGGATGACGTCATAGATAAATTATGTTAAATTTCTATTATCACTGAAAAGTTTTCATTCGTAAACACATAAAAAGAAAACCCTTTACAATAATTTGATTAAAGGGAAACGAATAAAAGAATTTATTGAAAACCTCGAGGAATCAAATTCTACCCCAGAGAAACGTAATAGCTGTAACAACAATACAAAATATATCTCTTGGCTGCGAATCAAAACAATTTGAGAACTTCTGGATACAAAACCTTAATACTTTAGAACCCATAACAATTTAGAAAGCCATTAAAACCTTCAGAACCTATCTATTATCGGGCTAACAGCTTTAGAACCCATCCCATCTCTCAGACCTCAGAAAATGATCTTGACATTTCAGGATAAATCAAAGAAACCCAAGTCATTTACTCCAAAGCCGAACCATTGTCCTAAATTTGACCTTAAGGATTCCCCGCATTTATCTCAACCTGAAACTCGAGTAAATTAAGAAGGAATTTCGTAAAAGGATTAATAAAACAACTACCTACACCTTTTACAACATTTTTAATTGATTAAAGATAATTTTTTTTAGGAGCTACTGATATTTTTTAATTAATCGATTTTTAAATTATATCTAAAATATCTGTAATTCATTTTGAAATATTGAAAGCAAATTTTTAAATGATAAATCTGTTATTGAGGTCGAATGTGTTTGACATAATTACGCATTCTATTTAAATATGAAAATTTTAAAATTAATTGTAAAATAAAGCACTTAATACGACAGACAATTATAAAATATGGTATATTACATTGAAGTAGAACTAATAAGTATGAAATAATAGGATAAGTAATAAATTATTTATAGCAGTAATAATAAATAACAGTAATATTAAATACAGTCAAAATTACTGAACATCAACAGTCAGGTAAAAACAGAGCATAGATTTGCTATATCTCTGTATTGATTACAGAGATATAGCAATACGCATTATTAGCTTCCTTTTGGAACCATTCCTCCCATCCACTATTTCTATCAGAATTTTGTAAAAAAATCTGGTAAGGGATACATCGGTACAATTTTGGATATACTTTAAATCAAGGCACTAATGACTATTTATTTTAACAGATAAGTTTGAACCAAAAGATAAATAACCATTAACATTTTCTTCTTTTTTTCTATTTTACACGTTCTAGCCATATATCATACTCTAAAAAAAAACTTACAACTCGTGAAAGTTTATAAATTCAAATGTTTTTAATTTGATCGATATTTTTAATATTGTTTTTATTTTTTAATAGTGACCAATATCATAATTGGAGTATCCATTTGTCTCTTAAAGGAGTACACTTGCGTCAAATTTAAACTCAATTCGTCAGTTTTAATTTTCCACAAATATTTCATGACTTGCCACAAATAGATTTACATACTAAATTACATACATAAACTAAGTTTATGTATTAAATTGTATATATATATATATATATATATATATATTATATATATATATATATATATTATATATATATAATATATATTATGAATCAGTCTAGTTAAAAATAACTAGACTATACCTCATTTTGTGCCAACTAAGAGTAACACACAGCGGAAATTATGTGGTTAGGCAGGCAAGCAATTATGTGAAATCCATCCAAAACGTCATGAATGTTACTACGGAGAAGTATAATAAAATATTAACTTCGTAATTACATGTTGCCAGAAATACTTACGCCAGTAGGCGAGGAAATGAAAAACTAGCAACATAACATTCTGCATACATAATACTCAGTGAATATTATGTGTGATATAAAAGACTATACACACACACAAACAGAGTGGAAGATCGAAGACATTCCTGGATATTTGGGGATAATAAAACCAGAGGAATTCTGGTAATGAAAGCTGGGACTAAAGAGATTTAAGGAAGTGGATAAAAAGCAACTTCGGACAGCTCGATTAGATTTATTATTACGAAAAAGTTTATTAAGAGTCTTATAAAGATGTTTTCTAATTTCGGTTGGTATCTGATAAATGGGTTTAATAATAGAAAAACCCCTAATAATATAAGATACTAATAATGTTTAAATCCAATAAAGAAAAATATAAACCTCTAATAATATTTTATTGTTCAAAACTAGAAGATTTAGTTGAGACAAAGAATTATTACTGCAGGAAGGACACAAAGAAATATTGTGCGGGGACTTTTCTCGGCAAAGGAAAAACTACTGCATTTTTCTCTGCAGCCTAGAATCTCATTTATTGCTCCCCTAAGATGGTCAAATTTTGAGGGATAATAAAGAGAAAATAATATTAACCAAGTATCCACATGTAGAGAAAAATTCTCAAGAGAAATTGGGAAAATGTAATATGTAACCTAAAGTTTCATTACTTTTCTTTTGGGAAGTGGACCTTTGGGAAGACAGAGAGGCGCCTGGAGGCAGGACCCCGGGGTTAATCAACTACAGGAGGACCCGACGGAATCCCTAATGGCCTGTTAACGTGATTCATATAGCAAGGGAGTCCCTAGCAGCTAGATAATTGGTAAGAAGGGATGATTCCTCTAAAAGGGGAAGGTTTAATATAAACTCGACAGATGGCGTGTTGTTGCCTTGACTAATGTCAAACATCTTGGGGTATAGATATCTGGTAGGTTGGTAGAACTGCTATTTACACCCGTTACACACTAAACCCCTACGGATTGCATAATCTTTTAGGAAATATAACTAATAAAGTCAATTCTATTATACACTACGTCTTCATACATGCACAAATCTCCATAAACAAAACAGTTTGTCCTATAAAAAATATTTTACAGTTCAAAGAAAATAGTATAAGATATAGTATCGACAATTTAAAAGGAATCACTTCTCTTTAACAGAATTCAATCAAAGTCACTCTCATAATGCTAAATCCTTATCAAAGAAAATAAAACTCTACTTTGTTTCATTCATTGGATCTCAAAAGTGTTTATCGCAGCTAGAGACATGTTTAGCTTCATATCAATAGAACACTAACGACCCACACCGCATCTCTAAGGCTTTATACATTTCATTTTTCACTTGCTACTAGCTAGTTTATAGATGATCTTAATAATTGTAACTATTAGTTCGTTTTTCCATTGGAAGTTACCCAAAAGACCATCCTGACTTCGTCTTTTATTTAAGTCGTTAAATACCTTAAAATTTATCATATTATCAAATGGTCACTCATTGTTATATTATATTATCAAATGGTCACTCATTGTTATATTATATAACAAATATACACCAGTATTACTCTTTATTACGAAATTATAATAAATTGTTTTATAAATACTATGGATATAATATAATATATTATTAGTTGGGATATTGTCGATGATCGAAATTAAAGGTTATATAAAAATGGTATAGATGCATAAAATAAAATATAAACAAATAATGAAAAATAAATAAATAATAATGTATCAATAATCAGTAATATATGATTTTCTAGATGAACAAATTATGATAGTGTTTGTTATCACTTTTAAATATCATGTTACCAACCTACCTCAGTAGAGGTGCCACGGCTTATGGCCGAACTGCATGTATAGAAGAAATATGTGAATCCTAATTTAAGTAAAAAAATGAAATGTAAATCATTTATAATGTATATAAATGGCTTATTATTATTATTATTATATAATCAAAATGGTCACTCATTGTACATTATATTACAAATATACACCGGTATTACTCTTTAAATAAAAGGCCTTAAGCCTTTGTTCTTGACATCTACGCGGTGGAGAGCGCTTCGCGGCCACATTGATGTTGTCCTGTATTAGATTATCATATTACTAGTTTTTGTAAGTAGAATACTAACTACATAGTAGTTCTACAAGTAGAACTAACACATTTTTGTTCCAAGGAAATGCAACAAAATGCAATGCTGCGTCTGGATATGTAACTATTCATATTTTGCAAAACTCAGTAGTATCAAATTATATATATAAAATAATAAATAAATATATATTATATATATATTTATATATATATATATATATATATATATATATATATATATATATATATATATATATATATATATTATTCTTCGTCAGTGACTCCCTCTTTTAAACAAAAACTTATATATAACACTGAGGAAGTAAAAAAAATATCATATTTCCAATTAAACTCACTGAATCCGGAACTGATTCATGTTAATTTTCCTTAAAAGATTTGCATAGTTTTAATTCGTCGCAGTGACGTCACACTGTCATATAAAACGAAGCGTGTATGTCTGACAACGCTGAAACAAAGTGTTAATATTGAGCCCTTTGAAGTATGCAAGAATGTTGATTACAAATTCCATCGAATCGAACAGCTAGGGGATGTGAAATTAAGTTAACTAAGTACTCCTTCAAAGAACTACTTTCAACAGCAAATTAACATACAGAGTTAAGGATGCATCGTCAAAATAATTAATTAAATAAATAGACTAAAGACGCTTAAAATGACTTAAAACCTGATTACATGACATGACGTAAATGTATTTAGCAAATTAAATATGTTTATATATATATATATATATATATATATATATTATATATATATATATATATATATATATATATATATATTATATATATATTGGTTATGGATGGCTTACTAATGAGTGGCTCTTAATATATATTATAATCTAATAATTAGAGTGAAACCTAGCTTCTTTAGAAAGAAGGAAAAATAGAATAGAAAGTTTTGCTGTGGGTTTGAAAAGCTTGACATGGAAGAAAATAAACATTTTAGATGCTAATGGAACAACGTTTTTCTATATTTTGTAAGGAACTCGCAAAAGAAAACTCGGGTTATGAGATTTTTAGAGAGCAACGATGTTTATGATTATAGCAAGTGAGGTTATCAGCATTTTTATTCATAGCAGATAGGAAGAACGCATTGTACTATCCGGCCGATAAAATTACAATTATTGATTAATAAAAAAAATTTAATTCTATTATTGGAATTAAGTTGAAATCCCGAGTTCTGGTAGAAATTGGTCGAGTTCTGAAAATATAAAAATCTGTAGATGAAATAAAAGGCTCCAACAAGTGAATAAAAAGCTTCACTGTAAGAGCGTAAAGTGCCCCCCCCCCGTGCGCCCCCGAAACGAAGTTGTAAAGTATACCAGTTGGCACACTTTTACCCAGTGTTGGCTCCTACAACACTACCATGTATATTTTATTTTATTTTTTTTTCTCCGACTGAAAAAGGAAGGGGGTGGCTTTTAGTGACTGAGGGTAAGGAGGGGTAGGAAGGGAGTAGGAGCAGACAGAGACATAAAATTTATGTTCTAAGGGGAATTTTTGGCAACTTTTTTTTATAGAAAAACCCTTGGCATGCAGGTAGTACAGAGCCAGTTCTCTCTTTCATTACACTCACAGTGTGCGCAGTAAAAAAAAACTAGAGGAAAAAATAAAAGCAGAAGGAGAAAAAACAGTGTATAGTAAAAATAAAAACATATTTTTTAAAAAAATGTCAATAAAGGAGTATAAATTTCGCAAAAAAGCTACGTTTGCTAGGTGATATATGAAAAGATAATGGGGTAAGATTTCGTTACATCGATTCTTATTAAACTTAATATCATATGAAATATGTTGTCATATTTTATAGGAAAATCTACAAATTGTATTTTATTGAATAGAAGTGACGAGTTAAAATCACTACAGGTTTTACGCGGAAAATGCTTTTAGTGTGGAAATAGAACCCTTTTAGTCCAAACGTAATGGCATTAACTAAGAATCAAATATGATATTTTTTAATCTGCTTTAACTTTTAGTTCCAATTTTATGATATTGAAGTAATCGATTTAAAAAGTTGTTGATGGGAATAATTTATTTTAGAAATGCTCAGAGCTAAAGATATAATGTTTTTTTTACAAAACGGATCAAGAAAAGGGGCATTTGTCTTGTTTCGCCTTTTATCTAATTACTACGAAGGCATACAGTGAGTCTATAGAAGTTGTTAAATAAAGAGGTAGCAGCAGTCTAGATTTAAGACGAGAGGCAAAGACAATGCTACTCCGAAGTGTGAAAATCCGATTTTATCTAATAAGATAAGGATAAGATTTCCGATTTTATCTGCACTTAACAGGTTGATGATTCATGAAGATTACAAATAGCCATAAACAGCCTTTTTCCTATCAGCCCTGAAAATGCTTTACATTGTTCCCATACACTAAAATTGTAGCAAAAATCTATAAAAACATAGTTATTTTGTTGGCGAATGATCGGAACTCACTTATGTAAAAACGCAATACTAACAACATATAATTTGTCCAAAATCTAGAATTCAATCATATCCAATTTGACTTAAAGACTTGACATTTTTAACAAGTGCCACAAAAATTATTTGATGAAATAAGAAACAGAATAGAACCCATTTTTTCTAATTGATACTTAATTACTAAGGAATTTTAATATTACGTTCACCAAATTTGGTGCAATTCTATTAAAACTTGTAGTTTGAAGAATAAAATTTAAGTTATGTGTGATCAAAATAGGGCCCTGTGGCTTCACAAAGTCATAAACATTATAAAATAAAAATGTGATAAGATAACGAACTTTATGATCTAAAATCAATTTAAAAAAACATCCATCATAATCAAACGTAAGAATGTTGTTCCATTGTCAGGTGTTTTTTGCAAATTTAAAAAAATGAGCTTAGCAGCCCCGAAGCTCTGGAGGAGCCGGTACAACGTTTAGAATAATTAGTTGTACAAATTATTTCTAGATTAGAGTCTAGATTTCTTATTAAGAAATAAGTATTTCAGTATTTTTTTAGACTTTTTTTAAACTAGATTTTAGAACAAAAAATCAAATTAATAAGTATTTCAGGTAGATTTTATAATGAACCCATCTACACTACTATAAAAATAACACTAAGGCTCGAGTCCAGCTTCTCTTTTACGTCTAACTTATGAACAGTCAACAAAATGAGGGTATTGACAAAAGTAAGTCACATTCGATAAATTTGTATAGATAATAAAAACAATCACGTAGACAGATATACTAAATAAGAAGGAAATCATATGAATGGCACTGATTCTTTACCATTCATTTGAAAAAAAAGCTAGTGAGGTGGCTCGTATAGCAAAAGATGAACCTAAATCAATTTGATCGAAATATTAACCAGTTATTAACCCTGTTAACTGAGTCAGAAAAAAATTAAAAACGGTAAAATAAGGGTTAAACGCCGGGAAGAATATTCGGAAAATTAAAGAACATGTGTCGCTACAGATCAGATCATAAAGCATAGACCGGAAACTTAGGTAAAAAATAGATAGTTGAGCATGAAAGCACGAATATCAAAGAAATTCTGAAAAAAAGCTGGCTAGCGGATCTCCACGCTAGAAATTGTCTTATTATACTTTTTTATCGAATTGCCTTTGGGAATAAAATTCCCTAATGGAATATTATTTAAATCCAATATCAAAGCCGTTTTAAAAATTGCAAAAAAATCAGTTCACTCTGAGCAACGTCATTATTACTGCTTTCAATTATTCGTTCAAACTTCATTTCTTCGTCTCAATCATAAATAGAATGATCATCTCGAAACCTTTTGTTCTTAAGAATTAGAAATGGAAATGGAACTTTAAAAATAATATACAGGAGGAAAATCCAGGAAATGTTTAATAAAAGATTTCCCTTTCGAGAAAAAATACTTCCAGATATTGGAAAGTTTTCTATATCTGTTGTAATATCATAGAAAACTTATTGACATCTTTTCTATTACTCGGTTTTATAAGGAAATATTTCGATGTCAATTTCTATAGAGGGGTCTGTCAATGTCAATGACAGTTTAGAAAGTCCGACAGCTGTCATCTTACAGTAGAATGATTTCTGAAAATCCCCAATATCTACAACTTTCTTAGACTTATACAATTTTCTTATAATCATTTCCCTCCCTTCCTTCATTAGCATTTTTATCAGTTTCCTATCTCGTATTTCTCTAATTCCTTTTTATCAATTCTTTTTTTTTCTTTTTGATGCTCAAGAGTTATTAAACTTTTCTTTTGTTCATTTACTTTTTATTTAAATCGAATACAGTTAGGAATATAAAGAAGAAATATTCTAAAATCCAACAAAAGCGATATCGATTAAAGTATCCTTCATTGATTTTATAATACTATAGGATTTTGCAGTCGTCATACATTTTCAATAATATTGTAAACCAGTCATATAAATGAAACCCTAAGAAACTTTCATAGCAGAAGTGTAACCTAAAGCACTAGAGTAATTGGACTTTAAAGATAATTTAAAAAAATACTAACAAAAATTATAAAAGAACCAACGATAGAAACTTAAATTTTCATCAGTTAGGAGAATCATTACATGACATGAAATGGAACAGTAGTTAGTAATATGGGGGGAGTGGTAGTAACTACTAGGCAAGTAGGCCACGTTGTTGGGCCCTTTTTGCCAGCTCCCTAAGATAGTGTTCTACTCCTTTTAATTTATTTCAAGTGTAGGTATATTTCATCTAATTCAGACAGAAGAGCCGTGAATTTCTATGGTTCCTCTCATGCTTTTTTCAAGCAACATACATATTTTCACTGACTCTTATAGTCTAGTGAAAACTGGGAACAAAACGAGCCCTCGCTGTTAAACCCAACCTCTATAAACTTTAAACTATAAGGCAGACACACTATAGTATTATAATAAATCTACTATGAGGGTCCTAAATTTTGCCTATACCGAGTTTCATTTAGGGTAAGGGATCTTTAACGAGTACCTGACAACGTACAGGCTCGAGACTACCGACTTTAAGCCCCTTCTGAAGGACGTGGTACGCAGAATTTTTATTTCTATCATAAAAATCCTAGAGGCCCATGCTGGGACTGAACCAATCACTAAATAAACTCGGAAGTCCATTTATTCCGTAAAAAAGAATAAATACGTGAGAAATCATGTGAAAAATAAAACCATATATACGGTTCTTTAATGGTAATAAACTTATTAAGCTTTTAGTAATTTTCTTAAATCTTTTTACCCCAAAACTAAACTTATATCCAACCATTTATCTGTGATAACATTATCTCTATTTAGTTAAAGGTTTTGAAGAAAAATGAGAAGAAATAAAAAGAAAGATAATAATGCGGGATCAAGATCTTTGGTGTCAATGGTAAGGTTAAGTGAGTTCTATCAGTTATAAGATTTTCCTTCAAGTGAGAGATAGGTGAGAAAGAGTGGTAAAGTTGAATCTCCCTCGGGAGTAAGGCTGTGACAAGGCTACTATGTTGGTCTTTAGATAAGGAGTAGATTTTGTAGACGTTACCGATAGCAAGAGATTTATCGCTCTGTATTAAGAGAAGCACAAACACACCGCCTACCTTTCCTAGGGTCACTTTCAGACCCTAACTCTTCCCTGTCTATCTACCTTCTTAACTTCACTCTAAACTTACTATTTTTTACATTACATATTCTAATTACTCTCATATTATATTTTTATACTTAAAATAATAAACATAAACATAAAATTATACTTCCCACAATAATATGACATGTTAAAACCTATAATCCACTAATCTTAGAAACATTCAATCGACATATAAACTACACAAAAGTTAAACATCGAGTTGTCTAACAAAGTTTCTAAAGTTAAGAAGATTTCTAACAATGGTGCTCTAAATTGCAAGTCTTTTCCTTTAGTTGATCTTTCTCGCTCCAAGGGAAAATTTTATCCTTCAGGTTGGAAAAGTTTTTTTCTTTGAATAGAAAAGTCTTTAGAGAAGTAACATTTTCTTTTTTATAACTTTTATCTGACATCTTTATTTTTTGTTTTTCAAAATTTATTTTCGTCTTTATTTTATACTTTGGTATTGATTATACCGTTTTTTACTGGAGTATTTGGTTATCAAAATTTATTCACTGTCTGAGTGAATATTTTGTATTTCTCTCCTCTATTAAGAAATATATCATTCTAATGTCACATTTTATGTTTGAAAAAAAGATCTTTTGAATTTAAGCAAGGAATACCATTCATTATAGATGCTAGTTCTTTTTGTTGGTCTTCTGACATAATATTTTTATTACCAGTTCTTATTCATTCAATTAAAACATAGAGCTTTGTATATGAATAATAAACAATTTTAATAAATATTATTAAACTTTCTTTTAAAAAAAGCAACGCTAGGGAACTTAAACCCAGATTTAAGTTTACAAGCCTAAAAGGCGTTTCTGAAAGTTCTGCATAAAATAATTTTATGCAAAGATGAGAAGAAGAATTTTAGAGAAGTGTTGACTTGATTATTATAGTAAGAACTTATAGTAGTAATTATAGTATTTAATTAGCGAAAAAACGTAAGCGAAATATCTCAACGAAACAGCTGAACTGTAAAATTGCTGGTGGCGAATTATGAAATAAGATGAAACGAGTCATCATAGGTCAAGCATCAAATGTCAAAATAAATTTTTTTAATAACTATTAATTATTTTTTAATAACTGGTTAATAATTGAAATACTTACGTCTACTTTTAGTGGGTCAGACGAAAATAACATTTCAATTTAGTCTGATAAGTTGTAAAACTTAATTTTATTCTCAACATTTTTGAAACGTTAATTATACTGTAACGCTATATTTACTCTACACTAATTGCGAGTTAATCATCCAAGATCTATTACATAACAAACTTTTAAACGACGGTTAAAAACTAAGCAATGGTAAATATTATTTAATCAGATCAAATTTAAAAATTTCGAATTTCAATGCTATATTGAAATTCTACATACTTGTCAAGCCATACTTCTGAGGCAACACAACCTAAGGTCAACACATCTGAACAAATTAGCCAATAATTTAAGTAAAGTAAAACGAACACACACACACATATTTATATATATTATATATATAATATATATATATATATATATATATATATATATATAATATATATAATAATATATATATATATTATATATATATATATATATATATATATAATAATATATATATATATATATAAAACCATATATATCTTTAATGGTAATAATATATATATATATAATATATATTATATATATATATATATATATATATATATATATAATATATTCAAGCTTTTGAGGAGGAATAGGTCCTAATTAATACAAAAAAAATAATTTTGCCGAGCTTTCGATATAATTTAATATTTTTCAAGGCTTAACATATTAAATAATAACAAAAACAGTTACATGTTGGTTAACACTAGATGTTTGGACAACAACTAGAGTAACAGACAAATAATACCGAAATAATATCGAAAGCTCGGCAAAATTAGTTTTTTTGTATTATTAGGACCTATTCCTCCTCAAAAGCTTGAATATTTAAAATAGAGGTCCCTAAAAGTTTTTTGTCTTATATATATTATATATAATATATATATATATATATATATATATATATATATATATATATTATATATATATAATATTTCCCTTCATGATGAAATCCTAATTAGTTAATTTTTCTTAGAAAATTCTCTAAAAGCATAAACTATAACTCATACAAAAATAAAAATAGAAATGTACCAGTACTAAGTACGGAAAAATAACTTCAACAAATATGTATGAATTAATGAAAAGACAATAGTATTATTGGAAAGATTTCTTGTAGGAGGTACAGTACGGTACATAGCGTCCAGCTCGAGGATGCCTCACGAGGACACTTGGACACGCATTAATAACAACAATGCCTAATTTATTCTTTCTATAAATTTCAAGTTTAAGTCACAGAGGTAAACCTACGTAAAATAAAGTACAATGTGTAACGGTAAAGTAATCAACTTGATTGTCCTCAACTTTATCTAGGCCACAATATTTATCATAATTTTGCTTAAAGGTTAACGTTTGTCCTTTTTTGCGACAAATATATTTTAAACTTAGAATAATACTATATATAGAAGGAGCACAGAACCGTAAACACAATGTAATTCCACTGATAACACGAAAGCCGGTTGACTGGTGCAACTAAGTAATGCTGCCAACCTGACAAAAAAAAACAATATTTTAAATATTTGTTATAAATATCTATTAATGAAAAAAGATCGTAATAACCAATATAAAAACTTAAAACACCTGCTGAGTATTTAATAAAACTGATCTTAGATGGCAAAAGGGTGGCGGAATACAAGAATCTACATTTAGTTGACGAGGACTACTTTTTATATGTAATTTTAATAAATACGTTAAACTATAATTTAAAATGCTTAAAATATTGTAATGCACCGATATTTATATTAGTATTTTATGAATAATCAATCATTAATTAATAATAGAACATAATAATTCAGCAACCGGAAGTATTGCCAACTTTTTTTTAGAAACTTGTATATTGTTAGGGTGGCAGCATTACTTAGTTGCACCAGTGAACCGGCTTTCGTGTTATCAGTAGTGCTCCTTCTATATATAGTATTATTCTAAGATTTTAAATAATATTTTTAAAAAATCTTCTAATGATATTAAAACTAAAGCAAACAGAAAGCAGATTTTGATTCAACAGACATCTTTTTCTTAGAACGAAATACGACAGAATTATAGTACATAGAGATGATGTCATGTCTAAAAAGGCAAAATTTGAAGATTTTACAATACATAAGAATACTATAGTTTGAGAAATTAGGTTTCAGTTAGTTCAACTAATTTTCTGAGCACCTAGGATCCTTCAGTTCACCCACGGGTGAGAGGTGTTCATATTTTCTTACACCTAAACCACCAAATTAACCATTCCACAAAATTATAAAATAAAGTAAGATCTAATAAAAGTGGAATAAAAAATTACTTTTAGTAATGAAACAGTAATTACAAAATTTATATTAAGTATCATTAAAGTATATAACTTTGTTTTACTAGTTATTTCATTTTCTTATTGTAAATAATTTGTCAATTTTCTCTTCCTTTTAAAAATTTCGAAGATAAAAAATAAGTTCAATGAGTTGTCGGAAAGTGTTAAGTATTCTAAAACTATTAAGTTGACAAGGAGTGCTTAGTGACCACATAAACTTAATCAAGTTCAAAGCATACCGACCTCGGATCCAATAATCCCTACTCATTCCCGTTCCACCGCGTCCTGTCCAGGCACATTTAAATCAGCTCTATGTTCCAAATTTTGTGTCGTTAACACGCCCTTTTAGATCTCCAAAAAAATAGTTTACACCCATTAACTTTTCATCTTTTTCGGTTTATTCTTCCACCTTCTTAACTTCTCTTAATTCTTCTTTATCATCCTACGTTCTTTTAATTATTCGTTTCTTCTTTACACTTAAATTATTTGTTGTTATATTTTTTTGTAATTTGTTAGATGTTTCATAATTTTAGAAGTCCATATTTGTAACATTTCTTAACAAATATCTTTTCATCTTTACAAAATATCCAAACGATTGTGATCATAATTACAGCTCATTTATGTCTTAAATGGTTACACTAAAAACGATTTAAATGGACTATTGAAGAAAATACAATTTAAACAAATTTCAAAATAACAGTAATAAATTACACTTATGTAATGTCAGAATACACAACACAGCTTAAGCAATCCTACAAAGATTTGTAGTAGCTAAATGTCTGCTACTGGTGACAAAAACTCATTTCAAAGACGCATCAGTGGTAGGAATATAAGAGAACAATATGAGATATAATTACCACTATAACAGGATATTATTCTTTCGAAACACATATTTGTCACTTACCTGAAACAGAAAAATATAAACAATAATTATAATTTGTATTTAATATATTACAACAGTATAGTATCATTGACTAAACCCTGAAAGGACTAGGTATAAAAATTTAATGTATGATATTTTTTGTCTATGATATACCCAAAACTACAAATAAAGCAAATCCATCCCTAAATACAACGCGGTAACGTCTTTGATCTCCTCAGCTTAACAAAGCTCTTAAAATATGTCATTTGATTAAAACCCATCAAGGTGCTAAAAGACTTTTATTTATAACATCTTTGGATTTAATCAAATAAAAATAAGCTTTCCTGTCTTTCTTTGACCTCCGTTGTGAAATCACAAAGATATAATGAGCATAGAGAAAAATAAATACACATAATTTATTTTATATGCTAAACAATACAGTAATTAGATGTTATTGTTATTGATGGATTAGTTACAGAGGTATTAAGTAACATATTATGTAAGATCTGGCGATTTTTATTTTAATCGCAAATGTCTAGGATCCAGGTGTAATCTCAGTGAACGGCAGAGGGACATATGACGCTAAAACCTACATAATATAGATTAATGGGGTAAAAGATCTATAGTTCAAGGTGTAAAAGATCTATAGATCAAGGTGTAAAAGATCTATAGATCAAGGGTGTAAAATAATCTACCGGGTGGTCTTCCACAGGGATGCTCTTTGTCATCCTTATTATTCAACCTTTAACATCTTTAACCAACAGTAACATTAACATGATTGTTTGTATTAATGGTAAACTCAAAATCATTTCTTGATGATGACGGTCAGCCGTAGTGAAACCATTAAAGGGATGTTTAGTCAATCAAGTATTGACCAATAAATTATATTCCACCAATTGTATTGTTTTTGAAAATAAATTGCCATATCTAAAACATTATGCAGATCAGACTGCAGACGAATATATTTGGCCTAGTAGTAATAACCGATCTTGCTTTAATTGTAATTGTTTCGAAACAATATGACATTATCTTCCTTTTCCTCAAAATTTCAAAGTAAAATTAAAATAATTCCTACATAAGTTGCAGCTGTAAAATAGGTATATTTTTACTTTTCTAATCTTCTTCATAGTATTTGTAGTTTCTAATCTTGTTTATAGTATTTTTTGTTTCTAATCTTGTTTATAGTATTTGTTGTTTCTAATCTTGTTTATAGTATTTGTTGTTTCTAATCTTGCTTATAGTATTGCTTATAGTATTCGTTGTGTCTAATCTTGTTTATAGTATTTGTTGTTTCTAATCTTCTTCATAGTATTTGTTGTTTCTAATCTTGTTTATAGTATTTGTTGTTTCTAATCTTGTTTATATATTTGTATTTGTTGTTCTAATCTTGTTTATAGTATTTGTTGTTTCTAATCTTCATAGTATTTGTTGTTTCTAATCTTGTTTATAGTATTTGTTTTTCTTTCTAGTATCTAATTTGTTTATAGTATTTGTTGTTTCTAATCTTCTTCATAGTATTTGTTGTTTCTAATCTTGTTTATAGTATTTGTTGTTTTAATCTTATTCATAGTATTTTGTTTCTAATCTGTTTATAGTATTTTTGTTTCTAATCTTGTTTATAGTATTTGTTTGTTTTCTAATCTTTATTCATAGTATTTGTTGTTTCTAATAGTAATTTTTTGTTTCTAATCTTGTTTTAGTATTTGTTGTTTCTAATCTTGTTATAGTATTTGTTGTTTCTAATTCTTGTTGTTCTAATCTGTTTAATAGTATTGTTGTTTCTAATCTTGTTTATAGTATTTGTTGTTTCTAATCTTGTTTATAGTATTTGTTGTTTCTAATCTTATTCATAGTATTTGTTGTTTCTAATCTTGTTTATAGTATTTTTTGTGTTCTTTCGATACGATAGAAGTTTATTTTGGCTTTAAAATATGATTTATACTGAGCCTTCATGCTCCCTAACAATAAATATTTATAATTATTATGTTTATATTTTAAAACTTTAATAGATAATATTTCAAAATTGAAAGAGGTAAAATTTTTAAATGTAACAAAACTACTAATGTTTAGAAGTTGAGCCCTTTGACACAGTTCCGGGTAGAACTTTATCCCGCAATCATTTGTCAAAGGGATGACAAATACAAACCCTTTGTCAGATCTACACAAAGGAAACGTCGCCCTATTTCTTAACCTCATATGGGGTTTACTCCGTATTGTAAGGTCTAGGGGAAAAAAAAAGACTTAAAAAAAGTCAGGTAAGTCTGGCTTTGTGCTGGTCCGAAACGAGTATTACGGAGTTATTTTCCGCTAGGTTTTAACACAAAAAAGTGCCCAGGGGATGTGCTTCATTTATTTCCAATACGAAGGGATGCAACATTGTTTGTTAGCTGGTTTTGTAAATACTAATCTTGACTAGATTGAAAACACCCCAGTAACAAACAAAATACAATAAAATAGGTTTCGTAAAAGTACGTTTTTATTTTATACAATAATTTTTTCGTACAAAAAGCATAAAAAGAAAAATAAATGCAACATATTTGTTGTACAATATAATTGTGCGAGAGACATTGTGTCAACTATTCATGTTTTGCAAAACTCGGTAGTATCAAAATGATATATATTTGTTGTAATTCTAAGACTTTTTCGATAACTAAGCTAACGCAAAAATGTTTAACAAATACATAGTTTTAAAACCAAATAGCCTATTATTTTTGACTAACTTCAGATATTTATTATTTCTTTACTTCTTTTTGTTTAGCGTTAATTTTGTACCTTCTTACTTCATGTCTTCCTTTTTGTTTTATTGTTAAGTAATATTTATTTGTTTCCTAAACACTATGATGGCCTTTAAGGGGTAGAAAAGCGGCTTTGATTGTTACTTAATAAATTCAGAGGAGATACTTTTTATATGTCATTATAACTATAAATTAATCTACACCCCCCAATTTTATCTTAATCACACGTAACCAGAGGATAACTGAAAGTGCTTATCCTTATATTATCAGTTATAACGGTTATAAATAATTATAACAGTGCTTTTAACTCACAGTTATTAAACTCTTAGGGCTTTATGCTATCTATGTTATTGCAGTGTTCATAAATCTCACGTCCAATAACTAGGAACGTCTAATATGTACTAAATTTTTAATTTCACCGCCACTAAATATTAAGAAATAAATATTGTGTCGACAAAGTTATTAACTGAAAGCAATAAAACGATTGCATAAGTATGCAAACTACAATAACGAAACAAAACGATGCATGTATTAAGAACGAAACAAAACTTTGTTTTTGATCCTAGAAGTGTTAGATCAAAATACAACATATAAATATTAGTAAATGAAACGACTATTTAGTTTAAACTTGAAGGCCATGAATTTAATGATCATGTTGATATAATTTAAACTACGCATGGCTATAGATGGAGACTGTGGCAATTAGATAGTAAATCTAACGTTGTGCTTGGACTGTGGGAGGTAACTTCATAGATGTGCGACATCATGGATGTAAGACACTATGGATGAAGGATATCATATATCTAAGACACTATGGATGAAGGACATCATGGATGTAAGACACTATGGATGAAGGATATCATATATATAAGACACTATGGATGAAGGACATCATGGATGTAAGACACTATGGATGAAGGACATCGTAGGTGAAAATACAATGCTCTACACAAGTGGACCACATTCTTGATCTAATTTATTTGGTAAAAGAAAAATATTTTATATATATTATATATATATATATATATAATATATAATATATATATATATATATATATAATATATATAATTAAAACTTTGTACATAGCTTCAACAAATAATAGAATTTAATAAAATCTTTTATTTAGATTTTTTTTTAAAATGAACCAATACTCCCTTAGGTAATATTGGTGAAAAAGCAAACTTAGCCTTTTTGCGTACTCAGACAGAAAAAACGCGTCAACATTTCTCGCACCACCGCATTCAAACTCAACTTAGTTTTTCTCCGTTTTTTTCCTCGGAAACTTTTTTGGTCCTTCCGGTTGGATGAGTAAACCCCGCTTTTCCCAAAGGGAAAAATCTGGGGAACAAAATCAGTAGAAAAAACTTCTATTCCCAATTCTCAACTATGAATTGGGAAAACATAAATCCAATAATCTGCAATAAAAAATAAATCTGATTTTCCAATTTTTTTTTTTTTAGTTTAAAAACTTCTTTTAGTATTATAATATTAGCAAGTCATTACTTCAGACTTTTGATGCTAATAAACTTTAAACATCAATTTCTAAGCTTTTAAAGGAGTTGAATAAAGTGCAATTTACAAAACTTAAAAATATGGATTTATTTAAAATAAAAATTCGTCTTAAAATTGAATAAATAATTAATACATTTCGAATGAGATAACACTAAATTCAAAAAGAACACTCAAAGGAAACAAACATTAAACATTTATTTATTTTAATGTAACATATATTTTCGGTGATTTCTTTTTAAACTTTTTCATTTCTAATGTTTATTACAGCAAACTTTAGGACATGCCGAAGACCTCGTCAGAGCAATTGACAGCTGTAATACAATCTTTAAGTTGGTAGCACTGGCTTGTGATAAAGGCTTTGATAAGGCCTTCATTTTTCAAACTATGCCTATAACTATATCAGAATACTTTTTTGTTCTGGGTTTGACAATTTTTTTTTTTTATATTTAAGGAAAAATAATATGTGTTTATACATATATATGTATATATTAAAAAAAAAAAATCAGGTACGGGGTACCTCGGAACTTTTGCTCATTACATCGGATCGCTACGCTCATCCTCCCTGCTTCGGACTCGCTTCGCTTGTCCTCAGAAATAAAGTTCGCCAAATTTATACTGCAACATGCCTTTGGACTCGCTTTACTCGTCTTCTGATAGTATACATCCGTATCATTATCAGCGGTCACCCATAAAGCACTGACCACGCTCAATACTTCTTAATTTTTATGATCCAACAAAAATCATGGATATGCTTGTCGTATTGAAACAAAACTAAGTGAACTTATTTATTAGGTAATGGTATACACTTGTACTAAATCTCAACTCAATCGGACCATTTTCTAATTTTTTACACATTTTTTAAAAAAGTACACAAGTCATTCAATAAAAATTAAACTAATGCTAATAATAAGATAAAACTTGGCACATATGTTCGTCTTATACAAAGTCACATGCGTGTTGAATCTCAATCCGATCCCATAATTTTACCGTGTTTTACGATTTTTCGACATTTTTGCGAGTCATTATTATGGGTTAATGACGTCATAAAAACATTATTTTCCGAATAGCACAACTACAGCGGTAGACTGATTTTGTGTACGTAAAACTCTCTAGTATAAATACACTGTGCGCTATGATGATGACTGACACACACACGCACACAGACAACTTTGCGAAAACTAACATATGTGACAAGTTTAATCTCATTATCAGCATTAGTTATACTTTTAATAAATGACGTGTAAATTTTTTAAAAAATTGTAAAAAATCAGAATATGATTCAATTGAGGTAAAATTTATTACAAGAGTATACAATATATGTATGTACACACAAATTGTATGTACATATATGTACATACAAATACAAGTATGTACGTCAATTGTACTAGTAAAAAAAAAGTACTTATTACATAAGAAAACTAAGTTCCGTTTCAATACGACAAGTATATTTGTGATTTTTGTTGTATCATAAAAATTAAACAGCATTGAGCGTGGTCAGTGCTGTATGGGTGACCGCTGTGATTTAAACGGATGCATGACATGTTACAGTATAAATTTGGCAAATTGTATATTCTGAGGACGAGCGAAGCGAGTCTGAAGCCGGGAGGACGAGCGTAGCGAATCCGATGTAATGAGGAAAAGTCCCGAGGTACCCCTACCTGATTTTTTTTATTGAATTAAAAAAAAACAAGGTATATATTTTATAACATTAAGGAAAAGACACAAGTTAAAAATATGTATAGGTAAAAATTAAATAAAAATAGATTTATAAAACTTAATTACTTGATGAATAATTTAATATTAATTTAAAAGTTGGATAGTTGTGTTTAAGTTTGGGAGATATGGCCTCAGGGGTTACTTTATAGTTTTGAGATAAATGAGAGACCGAGTTAGATTAACTCTGTAGCCAGATGTATGTTAAACCATGTCGTAGTAAAACTAATGACAACGCTTGGTTATTGTTAGTCTGCTATAGTTTTCTCTTATTATGCCAGTCTATTGTAGAGCTGTGGATGCCGTACTATTGTCCCTTAGTAACCATTGTCCAGTGTTTTCCAATTCTAAAACCTATTGTTATGGGAGTTATAAAGGCCTAGGAAAGTTTCGGACCAATCAACTCGCAATCAAACCCATACATGCCTCCAGCTATTTCCATCAACACTTTTCCACCGCATTTCCACAACATCAATCAATTTTCCTCAAACTATTAAACAATGTTGTAAAATGTTATTAATGACCTCAAAATAAAGTCTAAAACAATACACCGACATTTACCTTTTAAATTCAAAAGCTAAATAAACCGTTTTACCAGGAAAAAAACTTAAAATATTACACAATTATTTAATACACTTGTGCTTTTATAGATTTTTAAATTATTTTTTAACACAAAAGTCACAACATAAATTTTTGTCGCAAACACAAAAATAAGCATCTAATATGGTTTGACCTTATTATCAAGAGAACTAAAAATGAAATTTAGAATTTAAATTTCTTGAAGACTACAGTCCTTTATAAATATTAATTACACACACATATATATATATATATATATATATATATATATATATAAATATATATATATATATATATATATATTATATTATATATAATATATATGCTATATATATATATATATAATATATATATATATATATGTGAATAATATTTAATAATATTATATATATAATATTATTAATATAATATAAATATAATATATAATATAATATATCATAAATAAATATATATCACACCAGTCCAAAAAATTTACTCTTTTATAAAAATGCAATGTTCAAATACATAAAATATAAGTTTTTAACAAATTTTAAAATAAGACGATTCTCATCAACAGTCGGTTTATAGATCGGCGAGAAAGATGTGAGAAGAGCGAACATTTTATCCCGGAAAATTTTTTCTGGGATCCGGTGAGGAAGGAGTGATTTTTCTTTTCAAAACCAGTTGTGTCGCAGGAACAAAACAATAAACGTTACAAGTATTTCTTCAATCTAAATAAGCCACCGAAATACGAAAGAAAAGTATAAAAGGAACATCACGTTACAACCAATATTATACTAAAATCATACAAAAATATGATGATTACACGCATCAGAGTAATAAGTGTTCGAAAGAGTAGAAAAAAAACTCATGAAAGGAGATTGAAATTATGTATTATTGGTTTAAGGTCGATTCACCCAATACTGACACTAAACGGTTACTAATAGATCGGAGGTGAGTTCTACGTATATACTTCTTATAATGGTTAGAAATCACCATATTGATCAGTGTGTCATATTGATCAGTGTATCGTATTAATAAGTAAGTCGTATTGATCAGTGTGTAGTATTGATCAGTGAGTCGTATTGATCGTATTGATCCGTGTGTAGTATTGATCAGTGAGTCGTATTGATCAGTGTGTAGTATTGATCCGTGTGTAGGTATTAATCAGGTATTGATCAGTGTGTAGTATTGATCAGTGTGTCGTATTAATCAGTGTGTAGTATTGATCAGTGTGTAGTTGATCAATTAATCAGTGTAGTATTGATCAGTGTGTAGTATTGATCAGTGTGTAGTATTGATCAGTGTGTCATATTGATCATTGTGTCGTATTAATCAGTGTATAGTATTAATCAGTGTGTAGTATTGATCATTGTGTAGTATCGACCAGTATAGTATCCTCATTACAGCGTGGCATTGATATTATATGCCATACCTATAAACTATACGAATGAACTTCTTATTACAAAGTTCGATACAAATCTTAAAATCTAAACTAGACCAAAAAAGCATCCAAAAGCTTTATATTGTTTTCTATTTCTAATGTAAGTTTTTTTTAAATTATCTTTATACCTACAAATAACCAAAAATATTTTAAACGAACTACACCAGGTTAGTTATTACTAAACCAAAAGATTTCTTAACAGATACTAATCACATGATATATGTCAACTATTAAAGGGAATATTATTGTTTTTTGAAAATATTTAAGTAATAAAAACGTAAGATAAAACTTCAAACAGTTTTAGATTATAAGATTATAAATTATTTACTTTACTAACTCGAGTTAAGTATTGATTAATAAAATATTTTTTTTTAAAGTAATGTAAAAATATGTATAAGTCTAAGGATTACATGGCTTGAAGGCTTTATTTACATACGTCATCAGTTTAGAGCGGGGAAAAGAAAATGATTTTATGTAAAAAAGGCGGGAATGTCCCCCGGAGGGGAAAGGGGCAAGATAAATGAGGCCCCAAGTTCAAGGGTGGCCCAAATCCTCATGAATTTATGTTAAAATATCGGCAGCTAAAATACAATGTTTTATTTAAAAATAGACCCCGCTAAAATCATTTATCATTTGTGTTTTAGTTCTTAAAAGGATTATAAATATTTAAATAGAATATTTTTACGAATATAATTTACTAAGATGAGTCTGTGTTTAGTTATTTCGTGTCTTTCTTAAGTTATTATTCGTATAATAACTTATTAACATAGAAGAGTAACATAGTCAAAACAAGTTACAACCATCAAACATAGAGACCATTAATTGACGCATATCTCTGGTCCAACGGTAAAACCCGTTCTCGTGAAATCAAGAAAGTTAAACAGCATCGGGAATGGTCAGTACTAGGATGGCTGACCAAAAATCCAAAAACTAACTTTATGATTGATATTATATATTCCTAATGTGCTTTTATATAATTGTATACATATATTTATTTATATTAATAATATATTTTATTTATTTATTTCCTTTCTAAAAGGTAATTCTTTCCAAAGACAGGGAAATGTCAATTTTTAGTTCCTTTAACTTCTTGTTATTTTTTAGCGAATCCAATCTTATTTCCGTAACCTATTTTTTTTGAAAATAGATAAAAAAAAACTTAAGAAACAAGTTTAAAATCTATTTGAAAGGAAAATTCATCATCTGGATTTGTCAGACGAACGGTACCTTGATATCAGAGTCAGGGCTTTCCATGCTGTCCTGTAATTAGGATCGAAAAAAAAGATATTATTGCGGTTTATTTTTATATTGAAAAAAATATTCCAGTTTTGATGTGACCACAGGAATTGTGAAGAAAAAAAACGAAATAGAAAAAAATTTCTTCGAAATTGGAATGATTCAGATGTAATAAATCACTGTTATAGTGGAATAAGAAAATTCTTGGATTTTGCCATTTTCTTCACGGATCATTAAAATTACTGTCATGCTATAATTATTTCTGAAACATTACTGAGTTCCGAGTATTACATTAAATAGTACATTATGCTACAGGGTTTCAAAGTAATTCGTTCTTTAAAAAGGAAAAAATAGAAATAAAATAAATAAATTAACATAAAAACATATAGACTGTCAGGCATAGTTAGAAAAATCACAAATTAAATGCCCATTTCAAGGCGTTTCATCCCTTGAGTTCATTTACTCTGCGGGAGTCACCTCATGTAGGAAGGTTCGATTATAATGAAAGCAATGTTAAAGTTGCAAAGCAAATAACATTATTAAACCGTACATGATAAGTCACACTACATACTCTATTTAGAAAATGAGCCGTAAAACCAACCAGAAATAGTTTATAGTTTGTTAGTTCTACGAGAATTAAAAATCTCGTACAATAAAGAAAACCATATATAATTCGGCTAATCTATTATTATTAGTAATAATTTATCGTAAAATTTGAAATGAGCTGTATTTTTTACTTTCCTCATTCCTACCGTAGGTATATAGGAAAAGTATTGTGTTTGTAAAAAATCCGAAACCGGGATGTCACAAAGATTGTCAGTTTAGGTGTTTCAAGACATCCAGAGTGGGTTTATACAAAGTTGTCTGTCTTGTGTGTGTATGTGTGTACGTCAGTTACCATCCTATCTTTCAGTGTATTTGTTATCATCTGTCTTTCAACTGTCGACAGATATTTTTTATTTAATTTAATATTTAGTTTATGCTTTCATTCTGAGAATATAATTCAGTTCATCATCACTCTGTTCTCACATATCATAACAGGTTATGAGCCCAGCACTCTTCCACAAGGTGCTAAAATAATTGCAGGTAGAAGAAAGTAGTCCTACATTAATATTTGAAGATAACCAATCATATATAAAAGTCGCTTCAAATCCTAAAACTTTGTAGAGGATGAAGCATATAGATATGAAATATATAATTTCTTGAGAGAAATTTCTTAATAACAATCGACATAAAAATTAAAGTATGTTCCAAGCTCAAATCAAGAGGCAGATATTCTAACCAAAGGGTTAGGAAAACAACAAGTCAGTCTACAAAGAAAGAATTTACTAGGTTGCAATGTTGTGGTAGTCTTCAGCCCGATAAAGATGATTATTTTTAATTGTAATTTATATTTAACTGTCGCTTTTGGGGGATTTGACGATGCTGAAATATTTATATTTGAAAGATATTGAGTGTAGTTTTTTACCATTAAAAGAACTTCCTCTTTTTACTTCCTAAAAATCTTATTTTCAGAGGTGAAGTATTGTCAATTATCATATAGTGTAACAACTATTTTATTCATCAAATGTCCACGTTTTAGTACCTACAGATTCCAAAATCAAACAATATTTACGTTCTTTTGCGATCATAATACAGGCCAAACGGCTAAACCAGAACGAATAAAACGCTGTGTAAAATTCAGGTCCTCTTAAAGGAAAAACTTTTTTAGATTTTGAAAAAACAAAAAGAAAAAAAGGAGTTTCAAAATAACAGCCATTTGTGAATTTTAAAATAAATCCAAATATTCTGAAAAATTTTTTGAGCTAAAACTAATTCTAGTTTAAAGGTATCCTAGTTTAACAAAGTCTGGCAAAGACAGTTATCGGGATATTTAATTTATAAAACTTGGATTTGCCAAATGGCCCTAGTGCTTGGTGATTTTCAATAAACGATAATGAGAAACTTAGTTCTATATTTGGCTGCTTGTTTTTCGTGGTAAAAGAATCAAAATAATTGTCTAAAAGCTATCAAAGATGAGCCAACATATTTATCAATTAATTGATCAACTCTATAAGTTTCCATGTTATTTTACCATACCATCTATGTTTTTATCTCTTTCTATTTATCATAATTATGCCTTGTCAATTTCCTTTGATGCTATGATTGATGTTTATTTTATAAAGATCAATTTCCTATTATTTTCTTGTTCCATTCCAGCTTTTATTGTGTTTTGTTTAATGTTTTTCTTATTTGTTGTCAATCTCAGTTTGTTAAGTACTTCCTTACATTCATATACTAACAATCTATTTATATCTTTTATTGAAATTACTTGTACATTAGGGTATTTATGTATGTAATTTTATGTATAAATTATTGATTTAAATGTTTTTATTTACTCCCTGTATATTAAAATTAAGCATTCCTCATCCCTAAATTCTTTTTATTCTTAAAGTTTTTAATATGTTGGAACATATATACATTTTGTTTCAATTTTTACTGGATAGTTTAAGTTTTAATGTTCATTGATACAAATCAAAGAGGTTTTTGTACGAAGATAAGCACTTAACTAAAGTTTGTTTAGTACTTGTTATCTATTGTTTTGTTTTTTATTGTCCCTTAACAGGGGTTTTCTTTTTTTATTGTTTAGTCTATTGATACAATTTTTTTTGTTTATCATTAATACACTATTGTTATCATTTAGGAGCATTTTGTGATCTTTTGTTTGTTATAATTTGTAATATATCTTGTGTTTAATCTTTTTATACACTAATAGTTATCAATGAATGATATAAGCTATTAAATATTATATATATATATATAGATATATATATATATTATAATATTATAATATTATATATTATTATATAATTATTTATATGAATATCATGAAAAATTAAAAAATAAATAATTTCTATACAATAATTAATTAGTCATAGTATGGACATGCTTTTCATTCTCATTGCAACTAAATGTGTCCATCATTTTGTTAGAAATAAGCCCGTTTTAAACAACAATTTTAACCTCATTGAAAATGTTGATATCTGCGTTGCCAGTGCATTACATCATAAGACACTTAGTTCAAGAGCCGGACCTGAAAAATGTGACTCATTTTGTACTACTTCAAACCAAATATTTCTGAAAATATACCTTAAATTATGAAGGAAAATCATAGTCTGTCTATCTAGAGTGGAGCCCTTCATATGATTGCACTCGCACAAAATTTTATAATATCGCACAACCTTCAGTTTTCTTGAAATAAGTGGTTCCCTGTGAGTCGTGTGCAAAACATGAAAAGAAATTTTTTAAAGACGATAAAATGTTCTATAAAACGAGTTATTAATAATCAAAATCGGTTATCAGCAACCAAAGTTATGACTCTTTCAAAAAAACTAAAAAATGGTTAATTTATGCCAAGTCAGTAAATTTCTTTGGAAAAATACTGGCTTTTTGTGACTTTTTTGGCCATTTAACAAATGTCATAACTTTAGTTGTATTTATCCGCTTTAGACAAAAACACTCGTTTTATAGGAAATTTTATCAGCTTTAAAAAATGTTCTCTTCATGTTTCGCACATGACCTACAGGGAACCACTTATTGCAAGAAAACAGGAATTTGTGCGATTTTCTAATATTTTGAGTGAGCGCATTCATATAAAGAGCTCCACTCTAGATAGGCAGATTATGCTTTTCCTTTATAATTTAAGGTTTATTTTCAGAAAAATTTGGTTTGAAGTAGTACAAAATGAGTCACATTTTTTAGGCCTGGCTCTTGAACTAACTGTACAGGGTGTCAAAGACGAAGAGGAGTTTCTACGCTTATAAAAAAAAAATGCCCGTTTTAGGGCCTTTCGGCCCGTCAGGGTTTCACACTGCGGGGAACCACTCAGTGGGTATCATCTACTACTCTAAGAATTAATTAAAGTTAGCGAAATATTTCAATACAAATACTATTCATAAAATCTTAGAGCATAGCCCGGGCTGCGAACCCCGGACCTCCGGTGCCGAAATCGAACGCCTTTACGATCACGGCCACGGAGGCAGATCTACGCTTATATACTTCCTTAAAAAAAATAAATAATGTTTTATATAAATTATAGTAACAACTGAGCCAAATTAAAAAAAACAGTTGACAGCGATGAAACAAGAGTGAGAAACATCTAATGAGTCATCATTAAATTTGGATATAAGATTTACTTCCACTACCACACTTGATTAAAAGTTACTTTAATGCATACCTCGCAGACAAGTAAACTAATTTTTTTTCTAGACAATCCTTCGTTATTTCAATACGATATATAATAATATTTTCTTTAATTACCTATTTCAAAATTTTCTTAACTTTTCATCTTCATATAAAACAAATATATTTATTCTTTTCATTACTTTATCAAATTCTTTTTAGTCTAACGTAGTTATAACTTTTTTTTATAAAGTTTTTTAATACTTTTCCTTATTTAATTTTTTATACTATTTCGTAACGTTATTAAACTTTTTGTTACACAAAAAACTTATAATAATGTAGAAAAATAATAACCAAGAAAAACTTAATGAAACAAACCTGTATATAAACTAAGTTTATCTTAACATTTTTATTTAAAATATTATATTAAGATTGTGTTTTAAAGTTAGTCAACATTTTAATGTTGCGGTAAAGTAACTTTATTTAAACTTATGATATTTCCTTCTTCATTTTAACAATACTTCGTTATGTTTAATTTTTTTGTCTTATATGTATCCTCATTGTAAAGTTTTTTATAACTTTATTTTAGTATTTTATTTAAAATAAAGATTTATTCATTTGCAATATTACATTATTTTTTTACATTTACTGAGTAAAGAATGTTATTATTTACCAGAGCAGTTAGTTAGTTTCTAAGGCTTATGCCGAGGGAACCAATGTATTTAACTCCCGAGGCGAAGCCGAGGTATTTATGAGTTATGACTACTAACTCCCGAGGCGAAACCAAGGAAGTTATTGCAAAGGGGAAAAATAGCATTTTACTCCCAAGGTGCAAACAAGATTTTATCTCCAGACGTTGATTTTATTTTTACACGTTTTGTTGTACTTTATTCTATTTTTTTTCGGGTCGGACTCCTTTATAAATTTGGGTGGTGCTGCCCCCCAAAAAGTATAAACAAAATGTATTGTTCCAAACTACTTCTTTTGACCTGAAACGGATTTTCAGGCGCCAATAAATAAAATTCATTTGGTCGGCTCCCCTTATAAATTTTGGTGGTGCCACCTCCAGGTAAATTACAAAAATTGCTCGGTCACCTGTATAAATTTAGAGAAAAATACTCCCCTAAGAAATGATATAATTGGCTCTAATAACCCAATAATAGGAAACACTTTCCCAACACTCCAAACACTCATTCCCAAGGGAGAAAAAATTACTTTTTACTCCCTTGGGAGTGAAAAGTAACTTTTTCTCCCTTGGGAGTGAAAAGAGCTTCTTTACTCCCTAAAAACTAGTCAATAAACTTTACATTATACACCGTCTGGAGATAAATTGTTTTATATCTAGGGATCACCCATCCAGGCACTGACCTCGCCCGACGATACTTAAGTAATATTATCAACAAAAACCATAGATATAATTGCCGTATTGAAACGAAACATAGTATACTTTTGATTAGAAAATGGTTTACACTTGTAACAAATTTCAACTCAATTAGATAATTGTTGGGTTTTTACAATTTTCTAAAATACATATACAGGTCATTGGATAATAATTGAACTAATTCTGAAAATAAAATGGATTTGGCTTACTTGTGGTAGTCTTATAAATGCGAGCCAAATTTCAAATCAATCAAAACATTTTCCCGCGTTTTATGAATTTTCAAAATGTGTGCAGACATTATATCCAGTTAATGACGATATACACAAATTATTTTCTAAAAATTATTTTTTGTACCAAGTTTTACTCTCGAGGCTAAATAAGCTGGGAGCTACGATGATAAGAGACACACACAAAACCACAGACAGACAATTTTGTGAAAGCCATATAAAATGTCTTAAATACACCCATAACGGTTTCTGTTTTTTTTTTTTTTTTTTTTTTTTTTTTTGCAAACGCAATACTTTTTCTCATTTATGTCCTTTATAAAATGAAAAAAAGTTAAAAAATTTGAAAACTACAAAACAATAAGACAGCCAGGACATTTAAAAGAACAAATCAATTCATTTAACATATTTATTGCTTAAAAAATGGAAATAAACTTTGTTTTGACTTATTTAGTTTAGTCTCTCTTGTGATATAATTCTCTCATCAATTTGTTTTTCTACTTTTATTTCTTTTTTTTCTTCATCCTCTTATAAACAGTGTAATAATATTTGTTAGCTTCTTATTATAGGTATTTTTCAATGTCTTAAAAACGATGTGATAAAGACATTTTTAGTCCATATAAAAGCCTGCAATATCGCTAAAGTCTCTACTTAAGCAAATAGACCTCAAAACACTTGAAAATTACTATAATTTATGAGGAAAGAAATATAAAAGGCAAACTACTTATAATGTCTTTGTAAATGGAAAACGAAAAATTGTCGCAGCTATTACAGAAGAAGAAGAAAAAACTTGGCTATCATTCTGTAGTGATTTTTTTAAACTTTCTTCAGTATATATTAATGTTTTTTGAAAACTATAAAAGTTTACAAATAACTGCAATTTGAATCGCTAGTTTTGGCCTTTGCCAGCAAATAAGTTTAGAGAATCATTATTACAAAACAACTTTAATAGTTTTCTTCGTGATAAATACTGAAATTAGATTGTTTGGGGACGATAAAAACGCTCGAGTAAAGCAAAAAGTTTTTATAAAATAGATGAGACTCGAAAGTTTTCGACTGAGTGCGATTTACTCTATTCTTGTTGATAATAAAGCTATTATAGAAACATAAACAGAATCATTATAACTTTTATGTCTATGAAACTTAGCTTGAAAAAAGAGTGGCTTTTAAATCTAGAATTACCGAATGATAATAATATTTATTATGATATAATATAATTCTATTATTCTTCCTGTGATGCTATATGGTGTAGAAACATAGGTACTTAATGAAAGCGTGGTCGAGAAAATGAGAGTCACTCAACGAGCCATGGAGAGGAGCATGCTTAATATTAGGAGAAGAGATAGAAAAACAAATAAATGGTTAAAGGCATCAAACTGGTATGGAAGATATAGCAAGGACAATGGTTCGGAGGTAGTGGAATTGGGTGAGTCATATATGCAAGACTAAAGATGATAGAATCACAAAGACTATGTTTAGCTGGTATCCAAGAGATAGAAAAAGAGGAAAAGGAAGACCCAGTATTGGCTGGGATCAAGAGATGAAGAGAGTATGTGAAAAAGGGTTTGAAGCAACATGGCAAAGATTAGCAAATGACAGGACAGAGTGGAAAAGGTTATTTTTTTTTTTTTTTTATATATAATTTTACAACCATCAAATTTACAAGCAATTCTGGTTTAGTCAATAATTCACTTAAATACAAATGAGAAAAAAAAAAAACAGAAAAAATTACAAAATTATTAAAGTTCAAAATTAAAATAATCATTTAGTTCATACATAGGATTAAGCAATAAGGTTGAGAGAAGTATACCTAAATGTCTGGTTGCACGAATATTAGTGGCTAAGTAAGTATAAAAAATATAAGTATAAAAGAATGTATAAAATAAAAATATGAATAAATAAATGTATAAAAAATATATATAAATTAAAATAAAAAAAAATTAGTAGTTAGAAAATATAAATGTATAATAAAAAAATGATAAAATAAATAAATGAAATGAAATTCATCACTACTTCATAAATTGTAATGTTATTAATTAAATGTATCAAATATTAAGAAATTAAAGTTAAGCAAAATGTTGAACTCAAATCCCAATATTTATTTTTTTAAATAATAATAATAATCAAATATGTTTTTTTTAAACAAGTTTTTATTGGCAAAAGTATACAATATTTATTTTGAATCAAATATGGTAAATCTTTAAATTCATATGTCTATGAAAATGTTACAATAAGTGGTATAATAATACAATTCTAATATAATATAATATAAAAACATAATTATATTGCGTCACTATATCATACAGCCACTATATTATGCTAAATACTATATTATTAATCTAATAATACTAATTTACTGCAATTATAGTTAGAGTCATATATGATTAAATCAAGTCAATTATACAATAGAGTTGATTTCAATCGTATAATATATGATTGAAATCATATAATTACCTTGTTTTAATCATATATGACTATAATTGTAGTAAATTAGTATTATTAGAATAATAATTTTATTATTATACTTTTATTATTATATAATAATTATCATATAATAATATGATAATTATTATATAATAATAAAAGTATAATATAGTGATTGTAAAGAAAATAAGAAAGGAAAAAGAAAATAGGATAAAAGCAAATAAATTATTAATAATCCAAGTACTAGTATCCAAGTACTAGTGAGGATAAAGTAAGTTAAACAATGAAACATAGAATACGTCAGTAGAAGACAAAACTAAAAAAATTAAAAGGTACATATTTTATTTTGAAAGATAAAGCATAAACTATACTGATGAGGCAAGCTGATAGAATTTTTGAGGTTGTTATATTGGAGGGTTTTTATGAATGAAATAATAATTTTTTTATGTATTAGATTATAGTTCGGAATTGACGTCATTTCAATGACGTCACACGTCATTCATAATAACATCAGGTTATAACCTCCGAATGCGTTTGGTTTGTTTACATCGTATTGAATCACCTTATACATTTCTAACATCTTGGGGTAGAGCAGAGACTATAGATACTTAAACAGTAAGACTGTCGACTCAATGGTGGGAAAGTTTGGATTACGGTCGACGCTAGCGCTGCGGCGGACCTACCTTTCAATTGGGTGGGCGTGTCTTAATTTCCCGCTTTATGCCCACAGTCAGTTTGAAATTTAATTTTTATGCTTTGTATAGTTATACTTCTAACTAACCCTACCACTTTAATCTTACACAGAACACTTGTGATTATTTTTAAGTTTTTCATTTAAGTAATTTATTAATTTAATTGATTCAATCAGGTAATAATGAAATAGTGGCTAAAGTTTTACACGTGCTGAAAGATAGATTTTGGCATTTAATGCAGCCTGTATTTTAACTACATCGGCGAGATGCGCACATGTGATTAAATGTAATTACCTGATAAAATCGACTAAATCAATAAATTAATTAAATGAAATATACTTATCTGTCATCATTAGCGTTCTCTGGAAGTTTTAAAAAGGTTTCTATTTACTTTTAGTTTCTGAATTTTGGAAATAAAGAATATGCAACGGCGAACCGTTTTTGTAAAAAATACATACAGAAAACAATCAATTTTATAATAATAATAAATGTAGCTGTCATAACCAAGAATTGTCATGGTATTCATAAATTTAAATATAAAAATATAATCAGTCATTTTTGGAAAGCTATTAGGGTTAGTTCATAAGTTGTCCGCACCGGTCCGCCGCAGCACTATTTTTAGTAGCTTGCGATAATCGAATCCAAATTTTTCCTCATTTAAGTTAACCCCCTCCTGGGGTAGAGGAACCACAAGATGGTTAGAAAAATACAACCGTTGCTTAGTTACTTAAAGTTAAATAAGATTAGATAAATAGTTAGAAACATGATAAACGTGAAGGGCGATATAATTTATTGTGATAGATAGTAGATAAACAGTGATAAAATACGTGTGATAAACTAAGCGATAAAGAAACCTCAAGATAGTAAATGAATGTACAGTTTAGGTATATAATGTAGTTAATTGTAGAACAAATAACAAAGATCAAGTGATATAATTTACAGTGATAGATTGAAGAGAGTGATAAACAAAGCGATAAAGAAACGAGTAAGGTTAGAAAATAGTGTAATTGGTAGAACTGGGTAAGTAGAGTTAGGTTGGATATATGTTTAAAACACATATTCCCCTCTGCAGCGGCTTCCAGCCTACAGGAAACATTAATATCTAAAAACATCCTATTTGGTCTAGCAGGTATGCCAACCTAAACATTCAGCAGTGATACCAACCTTTATCTAAGGTTCTGTAAAACACAGTTTCCCCTATTTTATTTCCGCTTTCGAGTTTTAAACACTTCTAGGGCAAAACATTTGTTTTTCTTTCCCTTTGTTTTCGTCGTCATTTTCCATTGTGTTTACAAAAGAAAACTCCTCTTCAAGTTATTTATTCAATATTGTTCTAATTATTTTCTTAAACTTATTTCGGTTTTATTACTGTAGACCGTGAAAATTACCATCATTAAACATCAAGAATAACAATGAGAATTTTGAAAATTTTAACTTTTTGAGTATTTGTTGAGTAAATATAGATAAAGTTAAGTTTCACAACTCGAGATCTGGACATCTACCATCTACATGATTTAAAAAATAGAGAAATAAATATATATATATATATATATATATATATATATATATATATATATATATATATATATTATATATATGTATATATATATATATATATATATATATTATATATATATATATATATATATATATATATATATATATATAATATATATATATATATATATATATATATATATATATATATATATGTATATATATATGTATATATATATGTAATATATATATATATATTATATATATATATATATATATATATATTATATATTATATTATATATATATATACATATACTATTTACAAAAGTGATTAAAATGAGTATTACATGGTTTCCTTAATTTATAAAAAAAATAATTAAACAATAATAAACCTATGAAAATAAACACAAATATTGTACAAATGTATACCAGCTTTTATAAACATATATTTATAAATTAAATTTCATTGATATTTAAGTTTAAAATATTCTCCACTTAAAGCTAATTTCGAGTTTATTTAATTCCGCATATTTCTAGTTTGTTTAAAATTATCTCAGTCAAGGGCTCTTATTCAGGTTAATTTATTTATCAAATCCGCCAATTTCCTCGAGAGGCTCCACTTGAGTATTTAAATATATCTTTTGGAGAATTTCTTAATCAAACACTTATATGCTATTTAATTCAACTAATTGCCCCACTTGAGATTCTATCTTAAGTAACAATAATTTCACCATAGATATAATTTAGTCTAAATAAACATTTACCTTTTCTTTATCAAACTTTAAGTAACTTATAAATAACTTTGGTATCAGGGAATCAAGTTTTTTGATTAATATACGGGTGTTATAGCGTTGATTTATACGGGATTTTTTGCTATTAGGGTTTTATTGTTGTCATAGGTATATAAAGGAATGCTTCAGCAAATGACTAGAAGGGATTTCTGATATAATAAATTATAATACAATTACTGGTAATTTTGGTCATTAAAACTAATAATTAGTAGAGTGTATAAATTATAAATAAATAAATAAAAAGTTTCTCTACGAAAAAATGCTCCATATCTATCCTGGTCATCGTACAGCTTAAGCCTTAATGAAAACAAAAACTTTGCTTTAGCTCTAGGATTAGGATTTTGGCCCCATGACACTACGACATACACCTTATGGTTTGTAGAACAAAGAGTTCAAGATCTGGTATCGCTTAGCTTATACCACGTGACTGTATACGTTCACATTACCTTTTCCTTTTCTTAATTTTACTTGTGGATAAATTTTCTTCATTTATTAGTTTATAGACTTTAGTATTTGATTGCGCTATGCAGATTTGGAGATAGAGGAGACGTCAAGACTAATGGTCACAGAGAACATGTCATTCGCTTTGCAGATGACATCGTTCTACTTGTAGATACGGAAGAAGATTTATTTGCTTTCTTAGAAGAACTTAATAGAGCCTTCAGTGACATGTTTAACATGAAATTAAATGAAACTATAACTAAGACATTAGTTTTCTGCAAGCATGAAAACCTAGCTCATGTTTTTCTAAATGACGAGGATCTAGAAAACGTTGACGAGTTGTGCTGTTTAGGAAGTAAAATAACATCCCACGGACGAAGCAAAGAATACATTTATTTAATTATTTGGAGAACAGGGCATGCAAAGACTGAATTTAATAAGAAGAAAAATTTGTTTACTTTAAATAATATTCCTCGCTACTAGGAAAAACATGCTAGAAACATTTTAATGGAGAGTGTTCCTCTAAGACAGTGAGACTTGGACTTTCAGGAAATCGGAAGAGATCAGGATAAAGGCGTTTGAAATATGGTTGAACAACGGAGAATTTTGAACATTGCTTAAATGGATCGGGTCAGTTATGAAGAAGTTCTAAGTAACTCCATCTCTAATACAATCCATACATAAAAGGAAAAATACCAGGATTGGCCACATACTTCGTCACAAGGGACTTCAAAGGGAGGAATATTAGAAGGACAAAACATTAGATGAGGCCCTTGACAAGAGTTTATAACCAGAATTAGGACGATGTCCACCACCTATCATATAATTATTTAAAAACTCCAGCCATGAGCAAACTTGAATGGAGAGCTAAAACAAAGCAATCTTAGGATTGATAACTGAAGAAGAAGACGCATAATTTTAATAAATTGTTCTTCTATTGATTCTTTCTTTGTCATTGAATTCACGTATGATTTTATTATTTGTATTTATCACTTAAATATTTAAAACGTATATTAATAGCACCAGTATCAACATATCTTAACAATTTATTAATCTCGTTTAAAAAACTCACTAATTAACTATTAATCCGAATTTATGTTTCGTAATAAATTATTAATCCAAATTTAAAATATTTCAAGAGATTTCCTCCCGCACTTCCAACTGCTAGTGTATTTCAATTTATCTCTAAATTTTATCTTAATGGAACTAGAGAACAAATTACATCCTTTGAAAATTACATTTTGATCCGATTAATTTTAATCAAAATTATAAAATTCTAAAAAGCTTTGTCATTTTGTACATTTATTGATAAACGATAAAAAGGTATATTTAAGCTTTATTTAACCATTTTAAAATAAATTGATACAGTAAATAAGTAAACGCAATACGCTCTATTTAACCTTTAGGGAAATAAAGGAAAGTAAAAAAAAATTAAGAGATTTTTAATCATCGTAATTTTGTAGTAAACCCCTTCCCCACCCCGGTAAATTTATCAACTCAAACTAGAGGTAGAATTTTCATCAAAATCAATTTTGCTCTAATAAATGACAAGTAATAAAAGCCTGTCGAAGCAGCTTTGGGTTATATTGATGGATTATACAACCAGATTATACTTGGCAATACCAATTTCTCCCAAACTCTTTATTAACAGTTAAATCTTTTATCATAATTAATCAGCTATTAATTATTTTAATAAGTTTTTTAATCAACTGTTTTAATTTGAAATTTAAAGCTTTCTAAAGTATTTTGAATAAATTTAGTAAGCTGAACAAAATTTTTACACTAATAGTATGTTTCCATAATATATAATCGTGGTTAATATTTAATACACTAGAGTTTAAAAAATATATATATATTTAATTGTCAAACCACAATACATAAAAAAGAAAAAGTGACCGGTTTCGACTATTAATTCGTCATCTTCAGAGTACCTTTTACAAGAGAGTACCTTTTTCTTTCTTTTACAAAAGGTACTCTGAAGATGTCTAATTAATAGTTGAAACCGGTCAGTTTTTCTTTTTTATGCATTGTAGTTTGACAATTAAATATATATTTTTTTTAAAACTCAAGTGTATTAAATGTTAACCATGTTTAATATATTCCACAATATCTCTGTCAAAACAACTAATGATATAATATCTAATACAAGTCTTGTTTAGATACCGTCGTGAATTTCTTTTTCAAATTCATGCATTATTATATGTAACTAAATAAGATGGAGTTACTTGAAATTACGAATGAAAATGCAACTTAAAGTAGATAAACTTAAAATGCAACTCTGGTAAATAGATGTTGGGTATGGCAAAAAAGACAAAGCCCTATTCAAGGGACTCATCTGCCTAAATGAGATCATCTCAAAAAACTAGTTTGATAAACAAAACCGATTTATAAAAATTACTATATCAGGGTTAGAAAAGAATATAACTGAATTATGTAAACCGCCCATAAAGGACTCAAAAAACTACATTACTAGAGAAGAGAAATAGAAAACAAATAATATTTAGGAACTCACCATATAGCAGTCGGGGCCTTGCAAGCAACTCCCTCGATCATCTCTTAGACTATGTGAAAACTGTAACAAGAAAACAAAGATCTCCTATTAGAATATTAAATGTCTAGAAGATAAGAATTTAAAAAGTTTAATCAAGGTAGGCAGAATGTTGGGTTACTTCACGCACTACCAAGGTTCAAATATTAAAATCATTAATTCAACTGCCTCTTCTGCAGAATCATAAAGGACAACGCGCTATACAGCTGTATAGCTCTTCATTTTCTATCTGAGATTCACCGATTGCGATTAAACGACTTTTATTAGTTCCCCTGCTAAAATTTAAATTTAGTTTCTATAAAAAATTTAAAAAAAGTTTGAATTTACAATAGCATGGAGTGTGAACCACGAACCATCAGTGCCAAAATCAAGTGCTAATACAATGTCAGTCACAGAAGCAGACTTGCATCTGTACATGGATAAAATAATAAAAAGTTAGAGGCTACAGTATTAAAAAGTATTTTGAGTTTTTAAGTAGAACTGATATGGAACTGAATAAAAAAATCATCGATCGATTTCTTATTCTTTTTATACCAGTCCCTCATAAAACCTCAAATTAATCATGAATAAAATATTAAGAACATTATAACAATAAATAACAGAAAGACAAAATTCGAACAGAAGTTATAACATACTAATAAAATCACAAATTGCTTAATTTTAATTTAACATTGAACTTTAATACCTTGCAATCCAAATTGAACATGCTGATTCGAAATAAATAAAATTTAAATGCATTAAAGTACTCTCTCCTTAATTAATAAGTGATTGTTAGGGGATAGACATAGTTCTATTCAGCTATGATTCATAACTTTTCTTTAATACATAAAGACGTTCATATAATACATTCTATATAAAGACTTAGATAATTTTTGGAAAAACCCCCCTAGTAGAGACAAATAATAGCACTAAAAATCCATCGTTGCGTAACACAAAAAGAATTCTCTGTATAGTGTGAGTATTAAATTACTTAAAAGAACATAAATGAGAATTTAAATCATAATAAACAAATCTTAAAGTAATATATTATGAAATAAGAAAAAAAAGCTCGCATGTAACTAAAAGGCGACAGATAGTTTATGGAAAGACAATCTGAGAAACAAATTGGTGCTGTCACTGTCACATAGCTTAAATAGAGATATTCATATACATGAATAACTCAGAAATTCAAAAGAATTAAACACTTCTAAAGAAGTCATAGAGTAAAAAGAAACACGTAAGAAAAGGGAATAAGGAATTAAAAGAAACATAATGGTGAAAATTAGAATTATAAAAGAAACCAAATAAAGAACTTTAAAAAAAAGATCAGAGAAAAATGAAACTGCTAAAATAAGAAGTAGAGGTTACTAAATGAAATACTCATATACATATGAAAAGAACCAAGTAAAGAGCTAAGACAAAAAATATTAAAAATAAATAAATATGTTACTAAATATGTAATAAATTAAAAATAATTTAATAGAGTTTTTTGTTATTTTGAATTTAAATAATTTCAAGTTTGGTTAAAATGTTAATACGTATTAATTTTTATTATATTATTTAGTGTCATTATTTGAGATTTTTACCGAATTAACTTATAAATATAAAGAACTAAGGAAAGACAAAAATAATTCCTTAGAAATACCAATACATTGACGTAGATGATTAAGTATTGGGAAATGTAGATTTGTCATGTATTTTACAAATGAGATTAACATATAAGTATATCTGGGGGCACGGCAGTACCCAAGCCAAGTCTTTCTATATAAGGTATAAGTATCATATCCAAGGCTGGCACTAGCAAATAGCCTTTTCTCAATTTTATAAGTATTTTCTACCCTCGTGTATCGTTTGACTGGATTAACCGAGAAAAAACTATTTAGCTAAGGCAAAGATAATATAGGAATAGTATTACTTTTGAAATTACAACTCCTTTATAGTTAAATGACAATATTTTGTAGTTAACGAGATATTTTGTTTTGATAATGACTAATTTCGACCCTGACTGACAGACTCACTCACTTATCGTAATTCTAAGGTACTCATAACAATCGTAAAAAATTGAAATTTTGAATGAGTATAGGATTTATTTGATAAAGCTACGAAGAATTGTCAAATTCGCATTATTTTAGTCTGATATCCTTAATATTTCCTCTAATGGGAAAAATTAGAGGTTTATAGACTTCATCAAAAGCTTATGATTCATTATTTACAACATGAAATTAAAATAAATTTCTGACTTGACAAGAACGCAGTGGTGTCATAAATGAAATTTATTTCCTCCTTAATTTAATTTAGCTGATTTGTAGGAAAAATATGTTTAGTTATTTCGCGTTCTTGCCAAGTAAGAAATGTCTGTTTTGTTATTTCTTTGGGCATGTGTGTGCATATGATGTAGATATTTAATCAACTTGTCTATATCTACCAAAACGTGTGAAGACAGCGAATAAATAGACTTGGGGAAAACTATGAATTCATAACTTTTTACGCACGACTTGGCTTGATGTTTTGGTTGAGTATGATTATCTCACAACAGCTCTGTCATCCTTCAGGGTCCATCTGGATGCAGTTTTTACCTCTATTACATAGTTAGGGCAACAAAAAGTAGAGATATGATACAATACAAAACAGTTGTAATAAAATATGATTAGATCAAGTTACGTAAAATTATAAAGTGAAGCAATTAAAACTTCAGAGGGGAAAATGACATTTTATAAAAAAAACGCAATACAAACAACCTCACAAGCGACATTTTCCGATGAAAAACGCTAAAAGAATATCGCTGAGTCATTCACTAATCATCACTTTAGCTCCACATTTTTTAAATTATTAACTTAAATTTTAATTTTAAAAACACAATTTTTATATAAAACATATTAAAAAAATACTAAAATACTTCTTATCCAAACTAAATTAAAATAAATTTAATTTCAAAGAATAAAGATTTTTTTCTCGGAAAACGTTCAATCTTAAAACGTTCAACATTGCTGAAAAAATTCAAGTCTGTCGAAAAAACAGTGACCTGGTTTTATATAATTTTATATTTTTTTAAAATTGTAATAATTTTATGAGGAATCTGAATGTATATTAGGAAGTAGTTGAATTTTGAGAGAAGCCCCCCGCGGCTAAATCTTGTATATTTCTCTCAAACAATTTTCTTAAAAAAAAATAAATAAAAAGAAAATATTGTTATTATTTTTTTCCAAGACACAATAATAACCTTCATAAAGAAAAGTTTTTCGTATTTTTGTTTTTTTATACATATTTTTACCTTTAACTGTATTCGGGCAAAAAATAAAAGAAAGAAATAAATAATACCTTTCCTTTGCTTTTGTGAAGGAATGATGAAGGGATAGAGAAATGAAAATGTTTCCCCCACTCCCCGTCCTCTCCCTCCCACCTCCATGTCCCACTACCCCCTCCACCTAACCTTTTCATACGTAATACTTACCGTATCCTTGCAGTTGAGGAGAAAATAAAATGACAAAATGAGAGTTTAAGAGTAAAATTACAGAAAACGAGAAAATCATTTTCAGGGGAAAAATTCGGAAAAACATGATAAAGCCAGAGGGAAAAATATATTTTTTATTTGTCTTGTATTTTTTTTATTATTATTATTTTAAAGATACTGTAATGGTTTCTTATTATTTAAAAAAAAAATAACTAAGCTTGGTAGACAAAAGAAATATTTCTCTTGTTTAACTGCTTCGAAACCAAAAAATTTCAGATGAATATCATGATTTCAGTTTTCCATATACCCTTTTATAAAGGGCAGAGGTTAACTTGGCCTAAAAGGTAAGCTTTCATATCAGAGATAAATTGTTACATTACCGAGAAAAATAAATAAATAAAATACAAATAGACAAATGGTATAGATAAATAAATACAATAACAAATGTATAGATAATAATACATATAGATAGATAAATATATAGACAAATATAATAATAATACATATAGACAAACAGTATAGATAAATAAATATATAGAGAAATGGTATAGATAAATAAATACATATAGACAAATGGTATAGATAAATAAATACATATAGACAAATGGTAGATAATAAAACTATAGAAATGTATAGATAATAATACATATAGACAATGGTATATCTACAATACGAAGCAAAGCGCATGTAATATATCCATGGTGCACGATGGGTCAAAAGAAACTATTGATTGCAACCATGAAATCTTGCAATCATTAAAAAGGTTATATTGATAATATTGCTACAGGCATAGAGATATACATATACTAGAGGAGGCATAGCCTATGTCAATACATTGAGAGGCCTAAAATATATTTTTGGGGCTCTCAAAGGCTCTGTATAACCTCATTGAAACCTTGTTTAAGAGTGAGTTAAGGTTATAATAAATCAATTGATTTTGGCTTCCCGCACATTGTTTGTGTTTTGATTTGTATTTTTAACACTCTCCTATATAAGTTATTGTAATTTTGTACTGATTACTTGATTGTATTTATAATCGAAGGTGGTCAGGTTACTTTTTCAATGTTTCACAATTTAACCTACAGGGCCCCTCTAGTAATAATATCTCTATGGCTACAGGGCAATAATCATAAGACCAAGACAAAGAAGCGCGACAAGGTCCTTAGGGCCGACGCTGCATTGTCGCGAAGATCTGTCGTTATGAATGCTCTTATGTAAAAATGATCGCTTCATGAAGTTTTGCATCTCTAAAACTGCCACTATTACATTCGTTTAATAATTTTATTAATAACACATCAGATCAAATGAAAAATGTCCCGTTGTTATGGAACATGAAAGTAAAAACATTTAATTATTACAATTTAAAACAAGTATCCCCGTCCTGTCCTAAATTGCTCCTTTTCAGTTCCAAATAAAACTTAAAAACAAGTAATTTTATTTTAATGGGTTTTTACAGCCAAACACTCAAATCATCTGTTTAAATTATTTAATTAAATAATAATTTCATTAGGTCTTTAAACTATTTAAACTTAGTAATTAGTAACAATTAAAAAAAATAGTTTACAATTTTTTAAAAGAATAAAAACAACTTAATTATTTTCCTACTAAGTGTCAGACGTCAAAAAAAGAAAAATTTTAAAACGGAACAAAAATTAATAGCGCGTAATAACACATAATTATTTAAAACACAGCATTTAATTACGTTTAATAAATTTTATAAAATTGAGTGCAAAAATAGACACAGAGTTCATTATATTATATTTTTTAAGTAAAACTTTAGATGATTATTTAATTATTTAATTACCTCTTTAGATTTAAAATATTCTCAACTAACATTGCAATCCGACATTTTCTCAAACTAATTTTAAAACTTATTTGGGCTCTGGCAAATATCCTGTACTAAAGACCTTTAGTCGCCCATTAGTTAATTTTACCCATCTGTTCAAATAGGGTAAAATTATAACTTGGATATAAACAATTGAAATATCAGAAAAAAAAGATTATTTAAGTTTTTACAGTATGCAGTTAATGCTACAATACAACATTAACATACAAACTATTCTACAAATCCTCATTAATAACTAAATGAATTTATTTAAATTCAAATTAATCTTAAAAGTTGCTCTAAAGATCTACTTTTAACGCCTACTCAGAAAATAAAATTGAAATCCTAATATCTTCACAACATTTATGATTTATTACTTCAAAGAAATTTATTATAATTCTACAAAAAGGCCCTAATTTAACAAAACTCTAAACAAAAATCTTTTAGTTCATTAAAAAATTAAGAACAATAATAATAGATAATTAACATTAAATATGCATTAATGACAAGACAATAAACAATAAAAGAACAAAAACAATAGTTGGAAAACAATCAACAGTAAGATAAACAAAGGGTTTAAAAATGAAGTGTTTATCTAAGTTATTATTTAGATTCTATTTAGCTGTCATTTGTACAATTGATGACTTTAAATTATAAGTTTTACAAATAATAAACAAAGTCTGTTAATAAGTTTATCAAATTTTATTCAAACAAATTTATTTTAGATCTTCAGCGTGTTCGTATTAATATAATGGTCATGAAAAAAGTTTTTTTTTATCATAAACTATAAAACAATTTGTAAAAGTATTTATAGATAAATTTTCAAATAATTTAATTTTTTCAACTTATTAAACAATGTAAATAAACATATTATACGTAATAAAGGAACAACAAATAATAAAAGGAAAAACATAAAAAAACAAATATTTTCAGAAAACATTAAAAGAAAAATAAAAGTTGAATCACAAAAAATAGACAAATAAAGACCGTAAACCAACAAAATAAATACTTCATAAAAACATTAATGATTTCAAAGCATTTAAGAGCTAATTAAGATAGATAGAAAATGTTGACAAAATACTACAGAACATCAAAAGAAAATAAGAGTATATTAGAAAATTTTAGAGCACTCTAAAGATAAATAAAATATAGGGGAGGAGATTTTTGAGTTTTGGTTAAGTTTAGGGAGAAATTATAAATAATATCGATACCTGAGAGATCCGCCAATAATAATGAGCAATGATGATGCAGATATTTTTTAAATAAACGAAAAACAACAAAGAAAAACGAAGAGCAACTTTAATTTAGGCTTCTGTTCGTTTTAAGGATTAATATAATCTATTATCTAGCTAAAACTTCATTCAAAGTTATTGACTTTACTACCATAAAGTACGTAATATTGTTTATCACTATAACTCGAAACTAATCTTTTTAAATTACTTAATTTAAAAAAGTTAATGTTTCAAGTTTAAATTAAAAAAATGTTTTCTAAATTAACTCTAAGTAAAAGCAAGTAGTTGTCTTAATATTTCAGCATCAAGAAAAATTAACAAAAAATGAAAATTTACTACATAGCGATGTTAAGGAAGAAAATTAGAACTAATTTTATAAAATGAGATTTTATTTATAAGATTTTTTGTAAGGGAAAATTAACAAGAAAATTCTTAAGAGTAATTTAAGAAAAAACTGACTATAAGAATAAGGTATAAAAAATTGTTAAAAAAAGGAAAATTTTTACTAATAAAAACCTAAAGAAGGAAATAAAGTTAAGAATGTAATTAACAACTGAGAAGATAATAAAATATAAGAACAAGAAAAATAATAAAAGACAAAAAAAAAGGAAAGAGGGATATTGTTAATAATATTAAGGAATAGAGGGGGTGTTAATTGGTAGAAATGGAAAGGTATATAGGCGAGATAGAAGGTTGGCTTAAACCAGGATTCTACCAACACAGAGCAAAACAAGATTTTCTCTGCTACTAAGGATTTTGGCCTTGTAGTACAAGGCAACGGCACACTTTTCCTCTGTCTACTCTCTACACCAATCAATACTTACCTAGTAAAAAGGAGTTTTCTTCAAGAAAATCCCAACCAGAACAATCTACCAGAATAATACCAGCGAATCGTCTTGGTTTTTTGAATATTCAAATTATTTAACTATTATTACAAGAATTAGAAAAATTCTTAAAGTCAATGACAATATTATTGTTGACTAACACAAAAAGCTTTGCTATTGTGCACAATTATTTAGGTTTTTTAGAGTTGCGTTCCATATATGTCTTGATACTAAATTGTTAAATAATGATACTAGAAGAGTATATAATTTTTACAGTGAATGTAATTTATGATAAGTAACAAAAATTATGGAGAGTAATAAATATATCAACGATAGTATAATAATAATATAATAATAATAATAATAATAACCATTTATTATAGCAAATACAAAAATTATAGAATACATCTTTTCTTGTAAAAAATATACATAATTTTACTCTTAAATTTAACTTTCAAATTCATAAAAAATTATAAACAAAAATATTTCTGCTATAAATCGGCCTAAGCCGTGGTCACCTACTAGGAGGTACAAGTTGCTAATTGCATTGATTGGCATTTACTTATAGTTTATTTATTTAATTTAATTTAATTTATTTTTATTTAATTTATTTATTTTTTATTTTTTTTAGTTATTTACACACACACGAATGCATACATACATTTAAATACATACACATTACACATACATTCATACTGATTTATGACTTATTTGTAACTGTTATTTGTTACATCTTCCTGCTTTTTAATCCTTCTTATTATCGCATTTTATAAACGTCACAATAAACCTCTCTCATTCTATCATTCTCATAAACGATAGTATTAACTTAAAATTATTAGCTATTAACTAAATTCGATAATAAATAAATTATAATTTTATTATTCGTATCAGTTTATTAGAACAATTGTGGGGTGTTTAACATATAAAAAGTGGTATAAAATAGACCTGTATATGAATCACAATGTAATAAAAACATTTTGGGCACACCTGAATTACAATGTAATAAAAACATTTGGGGCACACCTGAATCACAATGTAATAAAAACATTTGGGGTAAACCTGAATTAAAATGTAATAAGAACATTTGGGGCAAACCTGAATCACAATGAAATAAAAACATTTGGGACACCTCAATCACAATGTGATAAAAACACCAACATTTTTTTCTAATAATTTTAAACTTTATCACGATGTTTTCACAATAGTAAAAGAAAAAGTGATAGTATTCAAGTCCGGAAGAATAAAAGGCTTAGATAAAACTAGATACTAAAGTTTAGATTTGATTTTTAACCACAAAACCCCTTTGGAAACCGACTGTGGTAGGAATAATATCAAACCACAATAACAAATCTAAACTACACCACTGCTACATTTTGACGTCAAAACAAAACAACTTAAATAATCTAAAACGAAGCCATCTCAAAACTTGTACAATGAAACGTAAAAAGTATAAATAAAGAAATAATAATAAAACTTAAAATAACAATAACTAATAAACTCGTTCAAAAAGTAAAGCAATATATGGCTTTTTAATATTACTGATTTTTTTAAATCATCATTTTAAAAGGATTTGTAAAATATTTATTTATTTTTTAAAAAAATAGCGTCTCTACTCTAAGATGATTGTATAGTGTTCGTATATATTTACTTATCCAATAGGCTTATAAAATTTGTCAGTTTTAATAATTTTTAACTGGGGATTCAGAGCATACTAGAAAAATATAAGCATGTTCGAACAAACAACGTGGATTGTTTACATATAGAAAATTTAAAGACTCTAACCCAAATGAACCTGTAGAAACATGGAAAATTTATAGTGAAGCGTAAGCTTATTCTAGAAGGCATATGATTTTCTTAAATTAGATATAAAGAAAACTCTTTCAAATAACATTATCATGTACATGCCTGAGTCTAATTTGATGTCTTATTATAACTGCTTGAATTGTAGAAACTATAAACAATTATCATTTTCTTAAAGCAATATTTTTGACAATATTTTAACTAGAAAGTTCCGCTGAGTCATTCACAACAAATAACTAAGGTAAGAATGTAACAGGCTATAAAATATTTTTGGGAAGAAGTACAAAAGAAAATTGTTAAAGACAGAACATTTATAAAAAGTATTGGAAGGAAAAAAGCAGCATATAAATAATTATAATATGAGTCATTCATAACATAGATGAAATATGCCTGTGCCTGTATTGACAAAACAACAGTTGGAAATACTATCAATATTGCAAAACTATAACAATTAAATTGTTAAAATAGAAAATTAATAATAAGGGCCTTTTCAGCCCTTCAGGGTATTCGTCCTGCGGGAACCACCTCGGGTGGGTCACATCTACTATGTTCAAAGTAAAGCTAAAGTTGGCGTATTCATTAATAATAATACCCTTCATCATTCACAAAAAAGTATAAAATAAAAGAAATAAATGAGATTAAAAAATGATACGACCTAATCTGAGAATCTAATTCAATAATATAAACAAACAATTCAAATGTATTGAAATATCCTACAAATAAATAAATGCACCTTAGCAATAAAAAATAAAAATATCTAAGGAAATAAGTTTAAAAATAACTAACAACTAAAAAAAACAAATGTAATTTAAAAGCAATAAAAAGTAATAATAAGCAATAATAAGTATTTTATGAGGCGCTTTTACAACAAAATCACGTTGATATCATCTCGGCGCATTGTCGTTAAGATTGTTTGCTATTAAATGTGTTGGTGCTTCGTTGTTTGAATTTTAATGCTTTATTTGATTTATCAAATTAGATATAATTTATAATTACTAATCAGCATACACGGCACGTTTTTATTTAGATATTTAAAAAAAAGTAATTAAGGTTGTGAAATAAAAACAAGGCATTAATTATAAGTACATTTTTGTCCTGGACATTTTATTCTTCATTGATAAGTATATTTTATGGAGTCAGTTTTGCTTTACAGTTTAAAGCAAGAAACAGAAGAAGTCTCTTGTTTATTGTTTTTTTTTATTATTTCATGTTTTATTGTTTTTTTTACTACTTGACATTTTGCTATGTATTTAGCAAATTTTCATCAAGCGGGCCTGCTGCGGTTGACGGCACAGACTGAACTTCCTCCCCACCCTTTAGCACTATTGATCCAATTTTATTTTAGGATTGACATCTGCTTTGTCGAACCTCTGTGTGTGTGTGTGTGTGTGTGCGAGTGCGTGTGTGCGCGCGCGCGTGTGTGTGTGTGTGCGAGTGCGTCTGTGTGTGTGTATGTGAATGTATATTTTTGGTATAAGAAGGCCAAACTAACTCGATTTCCTTTACTTTCGTCATCCGAACATCACCGAACCGTAATTTGATTATAAAAATTCACAACAACAGTCACTTTTTTTCAAAGTTAAAATAAAAAATATTTGCAAATAATTTAATATTTTTTTAAAATTTACACAGCATAGATAAACATAGATTCAACCATAGCCATATGAGGTAGTAACCACTACGTGTGGTTCCCGCAGCTTATTTAATGGCGGTCCACGCCAGAAGGCACTGTATAGTGTCAACCACTACCTGTGGTTCCCACAGCTTATTTAATGGCGGTCCACACCAGAAGGCACTGTATAGGGTCATTTCTTTTAAATATGCATATTAAACTACTTTATAAGTAGCGTCTCATTTTTCAATTTTCAAATTAAAACTCTGTAAACTAATCCTAACTTTAAACAACTTAAAACTAAAAAAAAACTTTTTATGATAATTAAACATAATTTTTCAAAAAATAAATTGGAAGAAAAAACGCTAATAACACTAAAAATAATAAAAAAAGGTTATTAAAAACTTTTAGAAATTTTAATACAGAAAATTAAATGTACTGGAAAACTGGTAATATTATTTAAAAGCAACGTTTAAAACTATTTTATAAAATTATAGTACCTGCTAAAAGGACGTACTGAGAAATAGAGGAAATATCTAAATGAAAAAATATTCTAATTTTCTTTGGAGAAGTAATTCAGTAAGTTTTTGAAGTCATAATTCCCAAAGTTTTAAGTTATTGATAGACACATATAATTCAACCGATTGCAAATATGACTGGAAAACTATGCTTTTCTTACTTGATTAATGGAGTGCCATTAAGTAGAAATTTTCCCCGACTCGAGTCGTTATGTAGTTTTTACCCAACTCATGTGAGACACCTTAAACTAGGGCACTTAGTTTTGGCAATAAATTTGTCCCCACCCCTTAACAAGCGAAAAGTCTAAGAGGGGAAATTTTATAATTAAAAACAATAAAATACCTAAACAGTTTTCAAATTAGGGAAAGTGTCCTGTTGTATTTTATCTAGTTTAGGTGTGATTTTTAAGTATATTCTCTACTTTTAAGTAATAATTTTTCTTTAATATCTTAAAGAAATGAAACTGTTTTCAATAACAATAAATGTTCAAATTTTCACAGATATCGATTAAGTTATTTATAACTTAATATTTTGTTATTTTAAAAATAAGTATAACTTGAAAATTTAAATCAGCCTTGGTTAAGGTAGGTTTGTAAGTAAAAGAGCAATCAAAGCTCAATATCAAGCAAAGCTCTGCATTGGAGTAATTAGAATTTATACTTAAATTTTTATTGGAATCTTGTCCATGTTTAAAGAGCAAATTAGATGTAACTACAACTACATCTGAGCCAGAAAAGAAAAAGAGCATGAGAGCGCTGATGTAGAGCTTTGTGAGTGCACTTTGAGCGCTAGGTACAGTCAGTTATAGATAAATAAAAACCTGCCTAATTGTTGTATTTATTTTAATTTAATCATAAATCTGTAAAAAGTATAATTAAATAGATCAAATCATAGATAAACAATATTAACAAGGTCAATATTGTTTATTGAGAACGGCAGTAAAGTAGGTACTTTCAATACAGTGTGTAGGTAATGTTTCAAATAGTCAGTAAAGTGCAATTTTATTGCCAAGGCAGTGAAATTAATATGTCAGACAATAATTACTGTCTGATAACTAATTTTTAAAATTAGAGTAGATAAAGAAGAATAAAAGTTGTAACTTGCTCGATTTCAGGTATATTTATATAATATAATTGTGCGAGAGTATATAAATCTATTAAACACCATTTATATAGATATAATTGAGTCAACTATTCATGTTTTGCAAAACACGGTAGTATCAAATGACACACCATTTATATATTATTATAATAATATTAATTAGTTTTTTTTGTAGCAAATTAGTATCAATAGTTACAAATATTATCAATGAAACGTGGGATTTTCATCGAAAGGTTCAGCTCAAAATGATCCTAAACCTCAAAAGGCTTGACCTTAAAAACATATCTAGTGACATTACTTATTTACAAGATGTCAACTCCAAACCTAATCAGTCATAGAAAAAAGCTTTTTCTTTTACGACAAAACAGATTACTCAAGTATAGAAAATTTTTAAATAAAATAAATTATTCATAATTTAATTAAATTCATAATTAGCTTAAATGTAGACAACAACGCAAAGCAAAAGCAAATTCATTCATTTTACTGGGTTTGTTTGTTGGAATACATTTCATTTAATTCTTTGATCAATACCCAAACTTAGCAGTCTGTTCAGTTATTTCATTCGAGCACAAGAACTAATTATTTTTTCAACAAAAATATGGTCCCTAGAAAGTGAACTAACTAATTGTCAGATGGTGGAGAAGTCAATAAATTATGTATATTTATTTTATCTTAAACATAATAATAGGAAAAAGTATATATGTCACCTAATAATGTTCACATTTGAAAAATAATAACTATGAACTCAATACATCCTGTAATAGATTTTTCTCTTGAATATATTTTAGAACATTTCCATTTTTATTCATCGAATCTAAATAGATTCTATTCGTTACAACAAAAGAAACGTTTCGGTATTAAGTCATTAGTAAAGTTTAACTCGATATGTAAACGAAACCAACGCAACGCCACACTGTCAATCTGTCTGTCAGTCTTCGTACATCATATCCTATATACAACAAAGCGTTTTGTAGGGACATTATTTTACCAACTCTACACTTTTAATTTCATTTTTACTTTTCCTCATTTATACCATAGGTATATAGGAAAAGTATATTGTTTCATATCAGAAGCCGGAATAAAAACGGAATTATGCGTTTCAGGCGTTTTTAAGGCCTCCTGAGTGGTTTTCGCAAAGTTGTCAGTCGTATGTGTGTGTGTCTGTTATCATCGTAGCGCCTAGTGTATTATGAGAATTGAAACATTGTAGAAAAATCAATCCACTGATGTAGTTGTGCTATTCGGAAAATAATTATTATGACGTCATTAACCCGCAATAATTTCGAAAAACCATAAAACACGGAAAAATGATCGGATTGAAATTCAACACCCATGTGACTATGTAGAAGACTAATATATGAGCTAAGTTTCATCTCATTATCAGCATTATTTTAATTTTTAATGAATGACTTGTGAACTTTTTTAAAAAAATTGTAAAAATTGGGAAATGGTACAATTGAGTTGAAACTTTGTACAAGTGCATACTATTACCTAAAAAAATACGTACATATAGTTTCGTTTCAATACGACAAGTATATTCACGAGTTTTGTTGGATTATAAAAATTAAGGAGCATTAAGCGTGGTCAGTGCTGTATGGGTGACCGCTGAGAATGATACGGTTGCACTAACTATCTGAAGACGAGCGATGCGAGTCTGAAGGCATGTTGCAGTATAAATTTGGCGAACTGTATTTCTGCCTGGAAAATATACGAGTTGCCCCGTAACAATTTGTCTTATTGTTACAAGGGTTATCTCAGGAGCTGGTTGTATTATTTTGCAATTCTTATCACAATACATTTATATCTTTTAAATACTTAAATTTTAATAGTTAATTTAGAAAATAAAATTAATTTAATTTTTTAAAAAATATTGGCAATAATAATTTAACGCGAGTTCCGTCTCATCGCCATCTCTAAGTTCTATCTACATAAAGTGAAATAGTATATATATTGTATATATCTATCTATATATATATATATATATATATATATATATATATATATATATATTATATATATAGTATATATCTGTTTTTACTACGACTCGCTGTTGTTGGAACCCTGGGACCCTTATCTTCCAGAGTTCGTTTAGAATGCACTCTTTTTTTCTTTACTGTTTAAATTTTTAAAAAGATTAAAAAATCATTATCCATACCTATTATAAATTATTTTAATTAAACGCAAATTACTGCATAATACGGGAAATGCATGCTCTTAAATTACTTTTTAACTTTAAGATAAATAATTGCGATAACGGATAAGTAAATAATTATTAAAAGCACGAAATTAAATAATAATCAATAAAATTTCGTGTTAATAAAAGAACTTTATGTACTTAGGTTTTAAAATTAAAAGTTTTTAAACTAAAGTTCATTATATTTAATTATTTTTTAAATATTATTTCGTCTGATTTGATCATTTAAAATTATCAAAATCATTATATTGACTTAATTAAATTACGTGAAATAATAATAATGAATAATGACTCATAAAAATAAATAAAGTTATTTATACTCTAAGTCCACTTATAATCTAATTCATAAAGCTTCTTAAACAATGAGATTTCTTTTAATGATCTACTTATATTAGGTGTTCCCTGGGCATCTGCAGGATTTTTTCTAGGGGGGGTCAAAGCTGCCATCGCCTTCCTGCCTAAATAGGCGACGGGCGGCGAAGACATCTACATAAACATCTTCTACACAGATTTGACAACAGTTCAAATTTCAAAAAAAAAGGGGAAGTAGGGGGAGGGTAGCTTCCTTTCTCCTTTATGATTTTAAAATTAATATTAATATCGAAGTTGTAGACGCTACGTAGCGTCTACGGAACGAAAGCCTGTATCTCAATTTCATTTTACTATTATTTCTTGATAAGATTAATTCAAAGGATATTAAAAATATTATATCATGTTAAAAACTAATGTACGCAAGATACTGCAATTGTTAGCTATAACAATACTTCCTCCTGGATATGAATGAGATGGAAAAGCGAAATATGTTTGATATTTGTTTTCAAAATATTACTGCTATAATTACAACTATCGATGTAAAATAATGAAATATAATTACAATAATAATTAAAATGATTATTTTAATACACATTCTCTGAAGACAATTAATTTTTATGACTGATATATACATAAGTATTATGAATATTGATTGACTCCAATTATTTTTTACAACTTAATTTATATTAATTGGAATATAAATGAAAAATTAAAAAAAAAGATTAATTCAAAAATAAAATAAATAACATATTTAATATTATTTATCAAACATTATTTGTCTCGAGTTAGCTAAGCTAATGTTTCTCAAGATAAATTATGGTGACATTTTATTTTTTAATAACTGAAGAATTTTCTATATTTTCTTGAAATCATAGCACAGGGATTATTTAATTAAGGGCTCTGGAATACACAGAAAAATATATGTCTATTTTTCAATAGATATCTTAGCCAAGCATTATTATACAGAGCATTATTTTTAATATAACAGATTATTAAAAATTTTGGTTTTAGCATTCCTTCTACGAGTGGCGTAGCCAGGATTTAATTTCGGGAGGGCTGAATGTTAAAAAATTGTATATGTATATATATATATATATATATATATATATATATATATATATATATTTTATATATATATTATATATATTATATATATATATATATTTATATATATATATATATATTTATATATATCTTTCAATTTCATTTTATATATAAGTTTATTGTTAAAATATATGTTATGTATTATTTTTTATATTTTTTATAGGTTTTATTTTTTCACATATTATTGCGGGTGTAGGTTATGTAAAAATTCCGGGGGGGCTGAAGCCCCCTCAGCCCATGCCACTGCTTATACCTACGTTAGTCGGTAAGAAAAAGTAAGGAACCTGCACCATAATATCAGGTGTATATGTCTTTTCACATGAAATTTGTTCCTTTTATCTATACGTCAAATTTAATGAAACTGGAGGATGAAGTATATCTTACTATCCAATGATGTTTCTTTGGATAGTAACATCTTTGGATGTTCTAGTTTTTCAATTTTGTTCTGTACTTCTAATTATTTTTTTTTTACTTTTATTTTTTTTTTCTCTTTCTTTATTTTACCTCCCAATATATTTAAACTTTGTATCCCCCCCACACAGCTATGGCTTGTGGGATTGCTTAAAATTAGTTTTTTAATATGTAGAGCCAGGTTAGAGTTTTGTTAATATATAATAATTGTATTTAAAGTTTGTATAATTGTATCTATTAGCAATAAAGGAAGTTTTTGAATTTGAATTCTTACTGCAATGTATCATAAAGCCAGTATTCTAGATCAGATAATTGTCTTAAAGTATAAACTTTTTCACGTAAATAATGAAACCTAGGGTACTTTTTGTACGTAAAGAAAACAGGGGTCTTCATATTAGTGATATGATGAAGCTCTAAGTGTCTCACGAATTGCAGCTAGAGATAGAAAGTCAAATAACAAAAACAAAAACATAGGGGACAAATAAATAGAAAAAAAAATAAAGTAAAAGAAATATAAGAAAGGCAAAATATAAAAAGAATATTAATTTGAAGAACACATTTTTATTGGTAGTTTTAAATAGTATAATTTTATATATGCAGGATACTTTACGTTTTATATATTTTTATCAAAAACAATAAGAAAGAATATCTTAGTTATTGCAGTAGTAAAATGCAGAACTTAAAAAAAGTAGTTTTACTTCTTGTATTAAATTTACACTGCTATCCTTAAGAAGGCATTTGTTCAAACAAAATTGTTTTTAAAGAGTTGGGAAGTTGAAGGAAGTCATTGACGTGTGCCATTAAGTCAAAACGGTTCGTTAAGCAAGCTAAGTAGGACTAAGTACGGATATTATATAATTTATACTATTAAGAAGGCACTGCACAGTAGCACTCACACGAGTGTACTTGTAAGCAGTTGTACCTACACATAATAACAGTGATCATAGATTTATTCCTCCTTAAGATACAAAGAGCAAAATCATTATAGCACAAAATGTTTTTTTATTTTCAAAATAATACTAAATTTTTTAACAAAATTAATCTTGGATCGTCAAATTTAAATTATAGTCTTATATAGTTTATACATATTTACATTTATCAAGTCAGTTTTTCATGCCTTATAACTCCATTTTTATTACAATGTAATAAACTCCATTAGTGTTTGTAAAACAATGTAAAGATTTGTTACTGTCCGGTCCATTGTATAGAATTAGCGATTTTATGAAATTATTTTAGTTATTCATGTGGTATGTTAAGTTATTGTGTTTATTTTTATTTATTTATTTACGTATGTGTGTAAGGATTATAAATGAAAACGAATGCAAATGTTTTCATTTTATTATTGTCAAGTATTATTAGAAGGTCCAATTTTATAAGAAATATTAAATATCTTGACGTATTTACAATGTATGAAAAATTGTACTTAATGTAAATAAATAAATAAAATAAATAACTTGTAATGTAAATAAATAAAATCTGTATCTTTATCTTTATCTTTACACCCAGATTTTATATCCTACTTAGTGTAGAAGCCAATTGTGGACTTAGTGTCCACAATTGGCTTCTATATATAGCAGTCTGTGAACAGCTCTGATGATGACGTAAAGTCGAAACCGGTCAGTTATAATTTTTTTATACTTTAGTGGTTGACAATAGTATGAATTGTTTTTAGTTCTAGTGTGTTTTTTTATTAAACATAATGGTATATATAGCACTAAATTTAGTATAAGAGCATATTAATGTTTGTAGGCCCAGTAAAGCTATTATTTTTTAATCACGAGTTGAAAAGTTACCATCAATTAATGATGTCAAAAGCTGAAAGAAGCTGTACTCGTCAACATTAGTTCTTGAGGATCTGGTTAAGTTTTTAATGCTCCAGTGGCCGAGTACTTTAGGGAACTTAAAAAACGCACAAAACAGCACAGCCAATTTCCAGTTGTAAAAGGTAACAAAAAAAAGTTCTTTGTAGCACTGGAAAGTTTACAGAACTCCATTTCAGGCTTGATAAAGGGGACTTTAGTTCTATAAAAAGTTTTGAATGATTTATTCAATTTAATATATTTCACCTATCATTGTAGGCATCTTCAGAGCCTATATACAAACTACATTAGTAAACTATTAAAATAAATAAACAAATACAATGCATTAATGGAAAGATTAGAAAAATAATTAGTCACTTGGAAAGACTAGAAAAATCATTAGTCAATATTAAATTTATTTTTCTAGTCTTTCCATTAATGTATTGTGTTTGTTTATTTATTTATTTTAATAGTTTATTAATGTAGTTTGTATATAGATTCTGAAGATGCTTACAATGATAGGCTAAATATATTAATTGAATTTAACTATTCAAAACTTTTTATAGAACTAAAGTCCCCTTGATCAAGCCTGAGAACAAAAAAAGTACAAACATTAACTAATTCTAATTGACCTGGACACTGACTTATTTATAAATTTCTTTAGACACATTTGACAGTGTAAATTTGAATGGTACAGTTTTTTAATTAAAATTTAATTTATTTACATTTTATAATAAATAGTAACTTCCTACTTTGACGGTGAACTATTAGCTCATAAAACACTGTGTTAATAAATTAAGGACACAAATTATGAAATTATTTCTTTTAAATTTTGTTTGGCATCAAATTAAGAATTGCTGAAGCTTGAATGCAGTGCTCAGCTAAAAATAAAATTTTTAACTTCTACATTTCTCCATAGCATAATGCACTTTAACTGTATGCATTTTATTTATCATTCTTAATGATGAAAAAAATTATCATATAAATACAAACTTAAAAAAAGTATGTTTTTATATCTGGTCTCTACGCTTCGGCGGAGCGTAACCAAACAACAGCGACGTGTTCCGTTACAGAGTGTAGCGAAAAAACCACATTTACTTAACCATATCTTACTGAGGGGACTTTTAAATTATATCACTAATTATATGGTCATGGTGACTGAACCCTTCTGGCGTTTAATAAACAAATGCACCTAAAAAATGCAATTATACTTTTTTAGGGTGTTTAGCTTGAAAACAAAAACATTTAATTAAGAAAACATGTCAGATTTAATTTACATTTATTTAGCAGCGCTGATTAAAATACTGTAAGGAGTTTTATCACCGATAAAATTTATAATCAATTGTTTATCAATATATATATATATATATATATATATATATATATATATATAATATATATATATATATAATTATATATATATATATATTTATATATATATATATATAATATATATATATATTATATATATAATATATATATATATATATATATATATTATATATATATATATATATATATATATATATATTATATATAATATATATATATATATATATATATATATTATATATAGGCCCTCAGAATAAAAAATCAGTATTATATATATAAACACAGAACTGTATTTATGAATTTTAGAAAATGAAACAGTTAAAATGCATACAAAGAAGTTAATTTTTCATTGTTGAATATTGAAAATAATATAGAGACAATAAAAACCAAAGTAAATCATGCTAAACATATTACATTGTTAACTTATATTACCCGAAATTGTTGACTTAATATGAAACAATAAAAACGCATTTAAAACAATATAACAAAAGGCTATGCTATAAATATTGTAATGACATCGTTACAAAATTTAAATTATATTGATATGCTATAGTAATGCAAATATAGATGTTAACATTCTAAATAAATATATGTACATACATATGTCAGCAAATTAAATGAATTTCTAAAATAATATTAATTTATTTATTGTATCCTAAATTAACATATTGCAAATTGTTTGAAAGTAGAATTAAAAACTGTGATTTAAAATTAAAATTATATCGCCATAAATATTTTATTTTGATGTAAACTATAATTTACTTTATGAATTACCAAAATAATAATATGGTAAAAGATAAATAATATATCTAAATACACAAATATGTTGTGTTTATATTATCAACTAAAAGTGATAATTTAAATATATAATGATACATATCATTATCGTTTTAAATATTTAATTAAAGTATAAGGGTAAAACCAAATAAAATCATAAACATTGATATAAATACAAATATACTAATTTAAACACGATAAATATTTTTAAAAAATATGAAAATGATCTCTGCTGTCAAAGATAATGACGAACATTTATAAATTATTATCATTTAACTTAAAATGAACGAAGATAGAATTAATATAAAATGACAATATTGTAGGAACAAAAGAGAACAATACACAAATTATTGTCTCGACTAAATTGGTTTAAAATAACATTTGAAAACTTTCAGATAGATAATGGAAAATAATGACGGACATTTTGATATTATTACGAATAATATTTTCATATGAATAATGTTTTATACATATTATGTTCTATGCTTGTGTAATGTCAAAGGATAATCATTCAGATAATTATCATATAGATATTATCGTATTCTGTATAATGATAATAATAATAATAATAATAATAATAGTACGTATTTATTGAAATAAGCATAATTACAAATATTAGAAAGCATGTCTGATGTAAATGTAAAAAACATGAAGAGACGGTATCAAAACATATTTTATCTTGATAGGAAATTTAAACACAACAGCTTAAAGTTCTAAATAACAACAAAAACTAATTATTTAGCTATATATTTCACCTAACATTGTAGGCATCTTCAGGCATCACAGGTAAATTTGTTTACAAAATCATAGCTGACTAGATAATTACACAGACAAACAAAAACTTAAACTAATATCACAGTTAATTAAAACTAAATTAACACAGTCAAATAACAATTAAAATAAATAAATAAATAAAAACCGAAGTGAGATAAACAAAAATTGATAAGAGATATAAGAACAATAAATAGTCAAATAAAATATGTCAGGCCATAATAATGAAGAGAGAAAATAGCACAAAATAATTAACAGATAAGTAGACAAATAAAATATTAAGTTATATCCGATATGGTATTTTTAACATAATGATTTATTAAAAAGTCTTAAATAGGAGAATTAACAACATCTTTCTGTTCATTGAGAGTATTAGTAGCTGGATTTTTGTTGGACAAATAAATTTCTAACGATTCTAAAGCATTTAACCTCCGACCAAAATCCTCTCTATGCAGTATGGTTTTGTTTTCTTCCTTGTCACATACATGGTTGGTTTCAAGAATGTGCTTTGCAAATGCTGAACTCTGTGCATACTTTTCTTTTTTATTTTCTTTTTCTTTTAGAGACTCTTGGCACTATCTTCTTTTTCTCAACTAATTTCATTCTTGTCCGTCCCGTCTTCATCTTTAATAGAGAATTGATGTTGTCAAGATCCTTTTTCAACTCCTTCTGCCTGTTGTGATGCCTGAAGATGCCTACAATGTTAGGTGAAATATATAGCTAAATAATTAGTTTTTGTTGTTATTATAGAACTTTAAGCTGTTGTGTTTAAATTTCCTATCAAGAAGTGGGAGTTCTATAAAATAAATAGTGCTACAAAAGAGAAATTACATTTTTTATGTTAAAATTGGAACGAGAACCAAACCTTTTTTCCGCGCATGCGTCAATTGATTGTACTTGATTGTTTTGATTGTACTAACGTCTTAAAACACTTTTACTTTTTATAATTTAAACCGTAGGTATAGAAAAAGTACTGCGGTTTGTAATGAAATTCAAAATCGTGATTTTACCTGGATTTTTAAGACCTTCTCAGTAGTTTTTAAAAAGTTTTTTGGGTGTATCTTTTATCACCGTAACTCCCTGTGTGTTTTTAGAGTGTTAAAGGCAGTACGAAAATCAATGTTCAAATTTGTGCTATCGTAAAAATAATTAATTTACGACGACATTAACTGACATTACATGTTTTGAAATTCACTACACATGTAGTCATAAACAAGACCAATCAATCATCTCATTATTAGTATTAGTTCAATTCTTTTTAAATAACATTTATACGTTTTGTGTCATGCCCCCTTTAGGATACCAAGAGAGACATAGAGATATATACTAGAGAGAGCATAGCCTATCTTAATACATTGAGAGGCCTGAAACATTTTTAGTGGGCTCTCAGCGGCTCTGGTTAACCTCATTGAAACCTCCCTCCAAGAGGGAGTTGAGTTATAATTAATCAATTGTTTTGGGCTTCCACAGAATTGCTAGTGTTGTGATTTGTATTTAAACATATTACTATTAATCTACTGTTTTTTGTTGTTCTGTTTATTTGTGATAATGATAATCGAATGGGTCAGCTTACTTTTTCGAATGTTTTTCAAAATTCAACCACTTTAGTAATATATCTCTATGAAGAGAGACATGAAGGCTTATTTTTTTATTTTTAGCCTTAGCTAAACTGTACCCCGTCAGCCTGACCAGCCTTCCAATCATATTTCTACTAAAATTTTATTAAAATCTTACCCCAAATTCTTGAGAAAAACAGAATGAAAAAAATTTAATCCCTACCTGTGAACAGAAAAATACAAAACAAAATTAGATACAATAACTCATCTCTGTAAAAAATGACGCAAAATAAATGCTACAATATGACATAATAGCAGAATAAGTCGTCATACACATTTCATAAACAATAGGATTCTGAAGAAAAATATTAACCAAATAAAACAAAACTATATGCAAATGTAATACACGAAGATATATTTAAAAATGATGAAATATATGTAAAAAAAATTGCAGGGAAATAATCAGTTCTTTACTCCCTTAGTGCATAAATAGTGAAAATATGAATATAACAATATCTAAATGACTTTAATGCCTAGAGATGAAATCTTGTTTTATCTCTATCATGTTATTTTACACTCAAGTGGAAAATGTTATTTTTCCCTCGCAATAATAACCTGACGAGGCTTCGCCTTAGGAATAAATTGTCATAATTTACACGGCTTGCCTCAGGAGTTAAATACATAAATCCTCAGTTTCGCGATCGATTAGTTAAATGCATTATTCTCACAGCTTGTCACCTTAAGACTTACTGTCAGTAAAACATGGCATTCTTTACTCTTGGTGCAATTTATAATAACAATTTATTTATATAAGTTATTTCTTTATAGTCTAATTTGTCACATTCTAATTGGATATTTTCTGCAATGATATTAGTGGATATTTTCTCCAAATCTAATGATGGTTTATAGTCTCGTATTTATAGTTATTCAATAAAAAATTCATTAATTCTTTTTAATAAGTAAAAAGCAATAATGGTTTTTGATAATAAATTATTAAAAATTATTTAAGTTAAAAAATTATTGAATAAAAAGAATTTATCTATTTTAATATTTTAAAATAGTCAAACACGCAATACAAATTGCATATTTACATCGGCGGCAACTTAAATAATACAAATTTAAAACAAACTAAAGCAATAAAAAGCAATAAATTTAATTCAGTCTCTATAAGTGACTGTCAACAGCCAGTAATAAGTACATTATAAAGGATAATAATTACGACTCCCCTTATCAATAAACAAATAGAAACCTAACAATAAACTTGTAATAAAAATACTACAATGTAAAACTTTACAACCATCTACAAACCAAACTAAGAAATAACACACCACCGTCTCAAACATAAACAACAACACGACATGGATATTTTAAAACATACACAGCAAAATTGGAGTAAATTTTTCACCGAATTGAAAATTAGAATAAAAAATCTAATCATTGCACGAGAAAATAAGAATATTCTAAAAATAAATAAGTAAAATAAAATAATACAAATGAAACATAATAAGTCAGAATATGGAATATATTCATTGTATAATAACATATGTAATATAATTTATATGGATTTAATGTATATATAATTAAATGTAAAGTAAATTGTGAATAAATGTATATTAATAGTATAGACATAGTTTAATTTCTATATACGAATTATCATTTGAAACAAAAACATACTTCAAAAATAAGTTTTGGTTAAAATTTAATAGCCAAAAAATTCGAGGTACCGGGCACCTCGAACTTTTTTAAAATAGATGTAAACTAAATTTACGCTTAATCTGACCATTTTTAATTTTTCCAATTAATTTAAAAACGGTAACATAAAGTCATTCCAATAAAAAAACTAATGCTAATAATGCAGATGAACTTGGAAAAATTATGTTAATTTAACATGAAAAGTACATGCCTGCCAAATTCATCGGATCCGCAAAAGTTTTCACGTTTTTGTTTTTCAAAATTTCACGGGGCGATTTTTTCAAAAGTTTTAATTTTTTTTAAAATTATTCATCATTATAACGAGTTAATAAACGTCATCACAAATAATATTTTCCGTAATAGCCACTACTACAGCTGGTCAGATAAGATTTCTACAATTCCTAGACAATTAAATACACTAGAAGCTACGATGATCAACTAAACACACATAACAGACAGACACTTGAGAAAAACACTCAGAGGCCTTTAAAACAACTGAAAACGGAGTAAATTCCACGGTTCAAATATTACCTGTTAATCGATTCTTCTTGAAAAAACAGTACTTTCCATATAACTTACACGATAAAGAGGAAAAAGTTACAAGTTAAAGTGATGTATTAAACAATAAATGATTTAGCGTTATCACAAAAATATTTCGTCCAGTTCTAAACGGATAATATTCAACAATTACCCAGTACTCCCTTTTCTGCCATTAATGGAAAAGTAAAAAAAAATCAATTTTCTTTATCGACTGACTCTGCTATTTCTGTAGTTGAAGTTCTTTTATGGTACGAAGGACGCTCAAAAGTAGCTTGATTCGATTTCACTTTTTCGATTACCCTATGGATTCTATGTGTACCCTCTCTGCTCTGGATTCTATTCATAAACATATACATTGCAGCAGACGGTAAAAAGTCTTTTTTGAACGGAATCTGACATCAAATGGTATCCCTGCCCCTTTATCTGTATTTAATTTAATATACT